>VBSM01003148.1:11003104-11113991 GCA_008086735.1 Cheirogaleus medius | reverse complement strand
CCTCCCCTCCCCTCCCCTCCCCTTCCCTTTTTTCTTTCTTTTCGTAGATGCTCAGAGTAGTGTAGTGCATTGGAAAGAGAGAGGCCTAGACTTTAAAATTTTTCAGAATCTTAAGCCTAAGCTCACCATGAATTAGTATTTGATCTTGGGGCAGGTCATTATTTCTGTTTTCCAACGTTCTCCTCTATAAAAAAACAGAGAGAATCACACTTACCTACCTCTTAGAGGTGTCTCGAGGGTGAGATAGAAGCCTGCGTGTGCTACACCTGGTTGTCCTTCTCGGGACAATCCCAATGCCCTGGGATTCGGATAACATGTGGGCCACAGTCTCGCACAGGTGAGAGGAGGCAGGGCCCAGAATAGACAGAGAAGCGGCCATATCATCTTTTAGGTTCCTGCTATGATGAGTCCGTCTTGTTAGTCTGTGCTCATGGGGGGTGGGAGGTGTCGTAGGATTAATAGACAAAGTGTGACCTCTCAGGGCTCCCATATTCTTACCTGTGAAATGCAACAATGATAATGGCAATATTTTTATTACCAGCTAACAGTTCTTGAGCACTTCCTATGCGGCCGGCCATCGTGTTAAGTGCTGTCTGACATTTCATTCATTCAGCAAATATTCAACGAATGCGACTGTGTTCCAGGCACTGTTCCATGCTCTGGGGATCTGTGGCTAGGATGGTGGCGAGGACAGACAGAATCCCCACCTGCGTGGAATTTACATGCTAGTGGCGTGACAGACAGTGAACAACTACATGGATCAGGTGATTCCTGTGATCAGCGCTGTTAAGAAGACTAAGTCAGGCCAGGGGGCGGAGTCTAGTGGAAAAGCAGGTGGTATTTGTAATAGGGTGAGACCCCTCGGAGGAGGGGACTTTGAGATCTGGGTGAAGCAAGGGGGTGAGTCTTGCGCCAGTCTGTGCAGAGCAAGTGCAAATAACAGGCCAGGGCCCACAGGAGCCTGGGGTGGAAGGAGCCAGGTGGGCAGGGCAGGGAGAGGGATGTGAGGTGGGGTCCTTGCAGGCCATGGGCAGGACTTGGCGGATGGGGAGGCCGTGGGAGGGTTCTGAGCAGGGCATGGAATAGATTGGCCTTGGATTTTATAAATGTCTCCCTGGCTGTGGAGGGCAGCAGGGACCGCAGAGGGGCAGGGTGCAGGCAGGGAGATCAGTGGGGATGGAGCTGGCGCGATGGATGAGAGCTGATGGCTGATGTTTGAGACAGAAAGGAACTGCGAGTGATGCCAGCCACCCGGTGAAAGATGGTGCCATTTACTGCTGGGAAGACTGGTGATGGGTTATCTGTGTGACGCTCGCCATAGCCTCTTGACGTATTGTTGCATTCCCATATTACAGACCTGGAAACCAAGAGTGAGAGAAGTAAAAAGTTTGCCCTAGGAAGAAGCTGAGCCAGGATTAAATTCCGAGTCTGATTTGGGCCCAAGCTTTGCGTTTTCAACCACTTTGCTATGCTCTGTAAATATGTGAATTTACTATCATGCCAGATTAATGTGAGCATACCCGTGCAGACACTTTGGAAATGCAGCTACCTTGTTTTTTTTTTTTAGTATAGCTTTATTGAGGTATAACTTATATTTCCTGCAATTCACCCATTCTAAGTGTACAGTTCCATAATTTTTAGTAAATTTGTAAGGTTGGGCAGCTCCCCACTGTTCAGGTTTAGACTTTGGAGTCTTTTATCTCCCACCTCTATTCCCAGATCTTTTTTCTATCTTTAGAGTTTTGCCTTTTCTAGAAATTTCATACAAATGGAACACATAACATGGCCTCTAGTGTCTGGCGTTGTTGGTTTGGCATAATGTTTTTGAGGTTCATCTGTTGTTGCATAACACATCTGCTTTTGAGGAACATTCTTGGCCTTTGTCAGAAAGAGATACTCTGTGCTAATGAGAAAAACCCTCCAGTGAGATGTGCCTTGAGATGACAAAAATAACGATAGCTAACATTTACTGAGCATTTATTATATGCCAGGCATGGTTATCTTTGTTATCTTCTGTGATCTTCTAAGCAATCCTATGGGTGCCGTTATCAGTGTTTTACCAATGGGGAAGCTAAAAGCATCGAGAGATTGAAAAGCTTGCCCACGGTTATGAGAGCTGAGATCAAACTTGGGTCTTCTCTCTGCAGAACTGCCTCTCAGACACTTCTTGGTGTTCCCTTAAGTGTGTATTTAAAGCTTGTGGCGTCTTAGCTTCAGAAAGGGGTTGGAATCCCAGTTGGAATAGTGTACTTGCCAGGTAAATCTAAAACTGTAGTTTTAAGGAGAGTCATTGTACTGAATTTTTATTTTAACATTACCATATGGAAATTTTTTTTTTCCTTTCTGTTTTCTTTTCTTTTTTTTTTTGCTTTTATTCCATTATATTATGGGGGTACAGATATTGTTAGGGTTACATATATTGCCCCTGCCAACCCCCACCCACCGTGGATCCCCTCCCCCTAACTCCCTGGTGAGTACTACCACCATTTGAGCACCATAGTTTTAATCAGTCAGAACCAATTTGATGGTGAGTAGATGTGGAGCCCATTTTCCTGGTCTTGTGTTGCCTCACTTTGGATAACGGCCAGAATAGCATAAATTCACTGTCGTTTCTTAGAATTGAGTAATATTACCATATGGAAATTATAGTATCTTAGAGTAAGTGATCCATTTGTGAAGTAATTTTCTTATACGAAGTGTCAGGATGGCACCAAATTAAAAACTTAATTATGTCATTAGGCAGAGCTTGTGTGTTTGAGTTGTATTTTAAATATTGTGTTTACCAGAATTGCCATTTTTGTACAAAGTATCCCAAGGCTGTTACCTTATTAATGGATGGAATTTAATTAGGCATCATGCATTTTTCAAAATATTTATATAATTGTATTATATATTAATACATTTTACCCTCCCTCCTACAATTCTATAATTAAACAGTGTTTTTTCCTATCCACATATAGTCTATTTTGGAAGATTTCATATTTTATATTGCAGAGGGATGGGATTCTTCCTTAACTCTTTTTCTCCTTCCTAACTTTCTAAAATGGAATTATACCATTGTTAAACTCACTCTTCAGGTGTAGTACATCTTCCACTTTGGAGGACTTTTCATTATAATCCCAGTTTACTAGTAGTTCAACATAGCAAACAAAAAAAGCTGCTTTTTATTTTAGAAAACCTGGTTTTAAGTATAAAGAAATTAATAATTAGTAAATACTAAATTTTAATTTTAAAAGATTTCCATCAAATCTTTGTTAATCTCATTATATGGTTGGAACCACAGAGAGTCTACCATTTTTTAAAAGAAGATTAACTGGCGAAATGCTAGGATTTTGAAACAGGTGAAAGAGTACAATCGTTGTTCCATACTTGTTGGACGGTTCTGGGCAGGTTCAAGCTAGAAGCTTGGGGGAAAGTAGGATTTGGGGGCAGAGGTGACGACTTAAATGGTGCAGTAAAGAAGCCATTGTTATCTTGTAGTTGCTGCCGGACACGGTTCAGCTTTAATTTCTATGTCCTGGCTGGACGGCGTGCGTCAGCTGCTCGGGCCACCAGTACCTGTGTGCGGGTCACAGACGTTAGAAGCAGGCCCCAACCTGTTCCTTTTTCCATTCCAAACTGGCTGCTGATGGCACACGTCGGCAGGGGAGGGGGGATACGTGACATTGCAGAACCGAACCAAATTGAAATTGCAGGGAGTAAAAATTGGACTCTGCATGTCCATGTGTGCGCTTTATGCAAGTTATTACGTCACTTATCTGTCCAAAAAAAAAAAGATAAGACAAAAAGCAAAACAAAACCACAGAACCTCCAGGCGTAGAGGTGCCGGGGCGGTGCCCCGTTAAGGTTGCAAAATCAAAATTGCCACTTTGGTGTTGTGCATCTCTTTTTCTCCTCTCCCACTTCGTAGGTACCTTGCTTGCTTCCAGTGCTGGTTTCTCTGCTCAGAGCGGTGATTTTATGCTTTTTACATGGGTGGCTTTCAGAGGAAGCTCAGGCTGCTACAAACCTGTCTGCAGAAATTGCCAGCAGGGGAACCTATACATTTCCTCTTTAGACAGCCCCAGGAACTAACTGCCTCTTGTTTTGCTGAGCATGAGTTGTCCTACCTGAGGGTTTTCCGTCCTGAGCTGGGTGGGGCCCAGCCGGCCATAGCCTAGTTTCTGGGGCCAGGCCCTGCCCTTTCTCCTGCAGGGTGGCTGGATGTGCAGTTTTGGAAGTCACAGGGCCAGGGATGAGGGAAGCCCAGGGGTCTGTTGATTTCACCCTTATGAGCTTAAAAATGGCTTTTCACAGTTGGTTTCTTCAAACTAGAACCCTAGCAAACTCCACACAGTGCATTTGATTATTATACCTCTTAAAGCTTCATAAATCTAGAACAGTCCTTCTTCTTCCACCCTTTTTTGCCCATGTTATTGATTTGTGGAAGAAATCGGGTTACTTGTCTAATAGAATGTCCCACATTCTGGATTTCGCTGCCAATTTTCTTTTAAAACTTGTCCCACTAGACCCTGTATTTCGGTAAACTGGAAGTTGGCCTTCAAGGTTGATTAGATTCAGGTTTGGCTTTTTTTGGCAGGACTGATTTGTTGGTGGTGTCATCTACTTCATGTTGCATCATCTTGGGAAAATGTCTGGCTGTGTCACTTGCAGGGATTCTGAAATTGATCACCGGGGGTCCTGTGGTGGCAGCTTGGTCCTTTCATTGTGAATTTCCCCACTGACATCTCTCCCCAGTGCTATTGGCATCCGTTGATAACTGTTGCTTGGATTAATTATTTCATTGGAGATTGTTAATTCTTCTCTCTTAATGAGTCGGGAGTGAGTGGGAGATGAGATTTAAATTGGCCAGGATGTGAGGGAAAACTGTCAACATTGATGCAGCTTAGGGGCATCTAAAGAATTAATGGAAAAAAACCGAAGATTGGCTTGGTTCTTATAGTCATTGTGAGTACTTCCTATCACTAATGCTAATTACCGTTTGCACAATCTTTTATAAATGTTGTGTCAGGTTAATTTTATTGTAAATCTTGTTTAATAGCAATATTAAAGTCTTTGCACTTATGCTAACTCTGTTGTTTACATAACTTGGGGGCCTGCTCACCACCTAAATGAGATTATGACCTAGGTTTATGAGATGCAGTTCCACGGGATGGTACAGACCATGTGACAGATGATCTTTTTCAATCATCATTTAAAATCTTCTGACACGTAAGGACATTTATGCTCAGTCTTTTCTTAGAAAAAGGTCAGTCACTGGTGAGAAGAGAATGATAAATCTGAAACAATTTTGTCTTCTGCTAAAATGTAAGAGACAGACCTCTAATGGCAACCTTTGACTTCATTGTTAAGAGTGTTTGGAAAGGCTAGATGATTGCATTGTTTCCAGTAGGAAGTAATTAAGAGTTCCTTTTAAAAGAGCATGGTCATAACAAGTGAATATAATTTATGTATGCTCCATCACTACCAGGACACACTGTGAAACACTATATCAGCAGTCTGATTTGGGGACAACCTTGATATCTGAAGTTCCCTGGAATGGAAATACATAGATTCCTTCTATGATAGGTATGGCTTCCTTTTGCTACAATGTGTTCCTCATAACCACACTGTGAAAAGGATCATCATAAAGTTGGTTCTAGGATTCACAGCATCATTGTCTCATAAGTAGAAGTTGTGCTTTTGAACATACGCTTGGTATCAGATAAATCATGGCTGTGACCATTAAGTCATAAAAGAAAGATGAAAGCTAGAAACCTAAAAGACTTTGAAATTGCAAATGATGTTGCAAATGTGTCGTCAGAGAGGGTTTGAGCTTGGAGAAGCCATAGAAATCAAGAGATCATCTAATCACAACTTCTCATTTTTTTGTGAATAGACCAGCACTCAGGTGTGTTAAATAGCTTGCCCAAGACCACACAGCTAATGATGAGTAGAGTTGGAATTCAAACTCATCCGAGAATAATGACCATTAATACTTGAGTGTTTCTTATGCACATGCTAAATGCTTTTTACATGCATCATTTTTTTGGTCTTCACAACAGCCCTGTGATGTGGGACTATAATTGTCTGTATTTTCGGGGGAGAACATTGAGGCATAGACACATTCAGTAACTTATGCAAGATCACACGGACTCAGATGTATTCACTAGAGAGAATATGCTCTTGTCCACCCTATAGTACTGCCTTCAGGTTCATTCTTTCATTCATTTGTTCCTTTTTATTATTTTTAAAACTTCATTATTCCTTATTAAAGAAATGCCTAATGGCCCATAAATATTGCTTTTCAAGGGCCTTCCATATACTCTTAAGATCTATTTTTTAAAAAATACACCGGCTCTAATTTATTTTGTAAATGTGGTCAATGGAAAGTGAGGCACTAGCTGTAATAAATGTTATTTAAATAATTAGCAGTTTTGCTTGGCTTGTTTAGCATTTGAAAGAGCTTTTGGTGACAGATGGTTCAGGACTCTTAAAAGATGTCCAGGTAGGTTTGAACTAATAGCTTCTTTCTTTTGATAAATGCCCTTTGCCAACCCAGAGCTTTAAAAGTAATTCCTTTGATCATTCTCAAAAAAAAAAAAAAGTCACCACTTATCCTTCAAATACTTGAAAACATCACCAAGGAATTGACTTGATGGGTCTGGAACTCTCACTGTCTCTTCTTTCTCTTTCTCTTCTTCAGCGACATCTCAGGCTGTCTTAAAGCTGAGATTTCATAACGATCAGGTGGACTTTTGGGAGGTAGCTTGCGCGGTGGTGGGTGGGGAGGAATGAGGTGAGAAGTCACCTTGTGGCCATGGGAGAGGGTGTTTGGTGTTGATATCTGAGTGTCAGCCTCTCTGTCTTAAGATGGTTTGGTAGACTCTCCCTACCCCTGTCTGTGCTGCCCACTGAGATCCCGGGGTGGGTGTTTATTAGTCTCGGCCACCTGTGTTAGGGAGCACACAGGCAGGGGGAGGATGGGAGACCCTGGTAATGTCCAGGGAAGTATCCACTTACACCCAGTTTGTACTCCGATCCATTAGTGACTTTAAACACTCTGTGATAAAATAACACAACTGACTTTGCAGCTATCCATATGTATGGCTGGAGTAGCTTTGTTTGTTTTGTCTCTTTTAAATGCCTCTAAATTGCAATTCTTCATGAGCTTCCTATTTCATACTTACAGCTGAAATATGTGATCATTGACTCTACCAAGACTGTTCCCCGCCCCACCCCCTTCTCCATTTGTGCTAGAAACAAAACAGCTTGCACGTACCGTCTGGAACATGTTGCATGCATGTGCTTCTTGGTGGACCATAGCACATAGCTGACTAATTTCAAAAACTGCCTATTTATATATAGCCTCTTCAGAATCATTGTCAGACATTAGGCGCTCTGTCTGCTAACATCATGTTGATTAACGTGGCTTTGTAAGTGGAGGTAAATTGTATTTCACTCATGGATGAGTCATTGGATAGTCTTATTTAAATACACACCCCACCAGTTCTCTAAAATGTGTCACCCTAGTAATCGGCCCATGCTGGGGTTTTCAGCAGTCATCATAGGACTGAATGCGGGACAAGGCCTTAGAAAACACGAAACCCTCTTATTTTACAGATGCAATTGCAGCCCAGGGCTGCTTAGTTCCCCAGAAAACAAAGGCCCTTCGTGCATATCTAGGACTTTCACAATCTTCCCTTGACTTATAATTTATCAGTTTCCTTTGCTGTCACCCTACCTACCCCATGCACTGGCACGTGCCACCATAAAAGAAGAAAAACAAGAACAGGAAACAGAACTTCCTAGTTACTGAGATGATGGTGATGATTTTATTGCAGAAAAAGAATAATGATGTTTAAAATTCTGTCCTCCTAAAAAAACTATCTTCTTTTTTTTTTTTTTTGATGTGTAAGACAGGTTCTTATTCATATTAACAGAAAATCTTAAAAAACATTAAAAATAGTTATTCCTACCATAAACAAAAAGCCTTCTACACCTGAAGGGCCAGTTTTGTAGGCGGTGGTAGAACAGAGAGGCGAGTTAGGAAGCTCGTGGGGCTGGAGGCCCCGACTGGAGCTCTGGAGTCTAATTGGAGAGTGGAGGAGAGACCCTCCACTCTCAAAGGTGTGGATGGCTTCTAGTCTGGGCTGCTGTAACAAATGCAGCAGACTGTGTGGCTTAAACAGCTGACATTTATTTCTACTTACAGTTCCGGAGGCTGGGAAGTCCACGATTAAAGTACTGGCAGGTTCAGCATCTGGCAAGGGCCCACTTCCTGGTTTGCAAAAGGATGCACCTTCTTGCTGTATCCTCACGTGGTAGAGAGAGATCATCTCTCTCATGTCTCTGCGTCTAAGGGCACGAGTCCCATTCCCAAGGGCTGTGTCCTTGTGACTTAATTACCTTCCTACAGCCCCACTTCCAGATACCGTCACATTGGGGGTTAGGACCAAAGGGGCGTGAGGGAGTGGATCAGGGTCTAGTGTGCCCTCTGGGTGCTGTTTATAATTGTAGGGAGAGTGTTTCTTATTCCCTTTGGGCATGGGCTCTGTGTCCCTTTTGGGCAGAGTTGATGTACTTCCTCGAACTTCCACACCAGCCGTTTTATTTGGATACCATCATCTTACAGGCGGTTGTCATGTTTTGAGGCTCCTTCGTGGTGAAACGGAAGGAAAGACGGTGAGTGCTGAGAGCTGTAGGATGAGGAAGCACCGTTCCCATCTGCAGCAGGGCCTGGGACGTGCCCGGCCACCTTTGGGATTTTCCTGTGGTCACTTGCATGTGTTCTGCGCCTTTTCCGTATCTGGTTGGAAACTCTGCGGAAAGGGACTGTGGCATCCTCATCTCTGTGTCCCTGTGGGGTCCTGCAAGAGAGTAAGCACTTCTTCCCACGTGCTTGCTGCCGTCCTGAGGAACTGATGGGATTCAGAGCTCAGGTGTTGCTGTTTCTTTAGGTTTCTTTAGGTGTTTCTTTAGGTGTCATGAAGTCCTGTCCTGCTTGGCCGCCTTGGTCAGTCTCCGTTTTGGATTCAGAGAGTGTCAGCGTGTGGATCTGCAGGAGTAGCTGGAAATTCTTATTAAAAGACAAGAGTTTTGTATCATTTTAGTTCCACATTTCCTAAGGACTTTCCGTGAAACACGGATGATGACAAGAACAAGTCCCTTCAGGGGGAAGCATCGTCTTGTGCTTTGTATTGTGTTCCAGGGCCTGGATCCTGAGAGGTGGCCTTGGGGACATCCAGGAGAATGTCCCTGCAATGTTGGAATACAGGAAATTCTTCCAGTGAGTGGTCAAAAGACTTGTGGGTTTGTGCGGTGGTTTCTTTCCCTTCTCCCCCCTCTTGCTTTCTGCCAGTGTGAACTTTTCCCCTTCCTGCATCGTGGCAGAAGCTGGCAAGCAAATGCCCAGGTTGGTTGGGCGGAGCCCTTTCTTCTATCCCCACCCACCCTATCTTTATGACTTGGGTGGGGTGGTGTGTCCGGCCACAACTTCCGTGACACTGTTTTAAAAAAATAAAACAAGTGGAGAGCCATGCCACGTGCCTGTGATCTCCTGCAGGTGCAAGAATATGTTCAGATGTAAAAGGAGGATGGCCGATGGTGAGTGGGTGGTTGTGGCCCAGGAAGGTGAGCTTGCGTCCTGTGTTCAGAGTTCTGTGGTCTGTGCTGTGCTTTTTGCATTTCGTGTCACTTGTCACTAATAGCAGTAGATACTTCCCCTGCAGTATACTTAGCTCTGGGTTACATAGATCTCCCTCCAGGATCTCGACTCTGGATCTTATATAAAACACCGACTTTCTTATTAGCCAACTGGAAAAGGATATGTCCTCTCCTCTCTTCCTGGGTAACTTTTGCCAGATGAAGGATTTTTCTCTTTCCAGTTTCTTTAAACTGAGAAGCAGTATGCATCGACAGGCTTTGGAATCAGATTGCTTGGGCCCACCTTCTGGGTCTGCAGTTTACTAGCTTTGTGATCTTAGGCAAGTGAATTACCTGCCTGAATTTCATCTTTCTTATCAGTAAAACGGGGTTAATAATAGTGCCTCCTTCAAAGAATTTCACAGTAATAAAGTTACTGCATTAGCAGTGGGCCTGCATGCAGTAAGCACCCAATAAAATGTTTAAAAATGTGGGTGTGCTATTGATAATATACCTCGATGAAGCTCTGGCACTGTTTTAAGAAGGACTGTTATCTGTCTTCTAGAGATGTAGTCATGGTTTATTCTGTAATCATGATCAGAATGAATTGTTTGAGAACCACGTGTGCATTTATGGGGATGGCAAAGAAGGGTATCTGAAATTGGGGGTGTCCCAGAAAACCTGGATCCCTTTGGTAACCCATGGCCAACAGGGCGATGATGATAATATTCTTTATAGTTGGAGACAGGATTTTACTCTAATGTACCTTAACAGGGAGTATTAACTATTGTCACCAAGAGTGTGTCAACAGCGTGCCAAAATTGATACTCTTAACCTGGGGTAGCATCCTGCACAGTTTTAAACGATAAGGCTAAATGCCCCAGGTGTGTCCCTGTATGTTAAATGGGCATTGATTTTAACACTCCTCCTGGTGCAGACACCTGCAGATGATGCTAGTCAGAGTTAGATGTCCCCTGGGAGCATCCCGATGGCTTGGCGAGGTTGTGGCAGGGATGTCCTTGAACATCTTTCAGACCAGTTGATTTGCTATATTCAGTAGCCTGGAACTGAGACTTGCATCAGCTGTTCCTCGAATCGTAGAAGTGAATTTGGAGCCTGGCTTGCCCGCCACCTCCCTGAACCTCTGCCGCAGCCCACTGGCCTCTTGGCTGTTTTCCCGGAGCGGCCAAGTACAGGCTCGCCCAGGGCCTCGGGGGCTCTCCAGACCCCTCCCTGGAAAGTTCATACCAGACGTGCTGCAGAGACCTCCCTGGGCCTCCCTCTTGCCCTGCTCTGTTCTTCTTAACATTGCACCAACCCCATCGCAGATGCTCACGTGCTCATTTGTGTGTCACCTGCCTTCCTGCTCCCCTGGCCCTGCCGCTGCGACGTGGGTTCCACAGAATCAGTGTTTTGTACTTGCCGTATCCAGCAACAGAGACTCACTTTAGTTCCTGCCATGGTTTGCTGCAACTTTAGATGTCCTTTGCCTGGGTGAGATGCTTCTCATACTTGGCCAAAGTGACACAGAGCATGAGTCCTTTAGGTTTAATGGCTGAGGATAACTGGCTCGTCTGTCTTCTCAACTAGCTGGCAGAAGGAAACGGTATCTGGGAAGAACATTCTGCAGAATACATTAAGTTCTGCCTTGGTTAGGATCCTGGGAGGCCAAGTGTGAGAATCCTGTTAGCATTTTCTTTCAGTGAATTAAAATGGATTAGAGGCTGGTGTATGGAAGGCCAGGCATAAGCCTGTGCCTTTGGCCTTTAGCAGTGCGTTTTAAAATAGAAAAGGGCCATGTGTTCAGTGTGCTTTTATTTCTGCGTGAAGGAACAAAGGATATTGTCCATACTATTGCTCATTGTCCCTTATTTAAGGTTCCATCTGGAAAACTTCTTTTAGGCTATCATGCCATGATATTTTTTTCTTTCCCTTGAGAAGATGGATACTAATTTTTTTCTAATAATGAAAAGTATGTAACTTTTTTGGGGGGGCGTTGAGGGGGTCCTGGCCTCTAGGAAGCTCAAAATCACATTTAATACTCAAATCTGGAACTTATATTATCCCTAGTATGTTAACCCTTTTGCTGTCTCTTCTGTAGGGTGGCCTTGACTTTCTAATCATTTACCTACTTGCATTTATGACTTATTTTTTTTTATTTTTATTTTTTTTGAGTCAGAGTCTCACTCTGTTGCCCGGACTAGAGTGCCGTGGCGTCATCATAGCTCACAGCAACCTCAAACTCCTGGGCTCAAGAGATCCTCCTGCCTCAGCCTCCCGAGTAGCTGGGATGACAGGCATGTGCCACCATACACGGCTAATTTTTTCTATAAATTTTTAGTTGGCCAATTAATTTGTTTCTATATTTAGTAGAGACGGGGTCTCGCTCTTGCTCAGGCTGGTTTCGAACTCCTGACCTTGAGCGATCCACGCACCTCAGCCTCCCAGAGTGCTAGGATTACAGGCGTGAGCCCGGCCCGTTTATGACTTTTATTTTAAGGTACCCCAGATCTTCTTTGGGAAGAACTGGGGAGTGAGAAAACAGTTTTATTCCTCTCATCTCCTGATGTGTGGTACTGAGTAGCTCACTTGGTTTTGAAATTCTGTTGCTTTTGTGTGTTTTTACTTGGGTAATGCTACTGACAGAAATTTCTGTATATGCTTAGTGCAATTTCCATTTCTTTGGCCAAGGATAGCAATTTTGGGGTAGTTGCCAGCTGGGTGAAGAGGTAGGAATTTGTAAATAATCAGAGTACA
Source organism: Cheirogaleus medius (assembly GCA_008086735.1). Taxonomy (NCBI): domain Eukaryota; kingdom Metazoa; phylum Chordata; class Mammalia; order Primates; family Cheirogaleidae; genus Cheirogaleus; species Cheirogaleus medius. Next base: position 11,101,610 of record VBSM01003148.1, on the reverse strand, counting down.
CTTTTGCGGTGAATCTTTCACTGGTTTTGCTTGTTTTATTCCAATGGTGAGATTTTTGTTATTTTGCACTAAAAGGTTTTAAATAGGCAGTGTTTTAGGGAAACTAGGTAACTGGCCTCTGAATATTAAAATACAATTTCTTCCATATTGCAGTTTCAGAAGGAGGGAAGTTTTTCTCACTTAGCGCCTTCCTGTTCCAAAAATTCCATTAGTTCGCGCGGATGTTTACAAATGATGCTTCAATTAGGCTGAAGCTACTTTGGAGAAGCTTACATTTTCATAAATGAGTTTTCAAAACGGGTGTGTCAAATGGGTAACTATTTCAGAAGCAGATTAAGAACACATCCTAGAAAATCAGTTTACTTACCGACTTGAGCTTAATGCTTCATACGACGAGTGGGTCTTTTCTTAGGTGTTTGTTACCAGGAGTTTTCCTGAGAAGCCTGTGCACATTAATAGAAAATGGGTGTGTTTCTTTTTCTCTTTTGTTATGATTTTGGTAAAGTCTTAAAGTGAAACGTGTGAACAAGGCTCTCATTTTTCATCTGCCTTTGAATGAAAACATTCTATACTAGTCAGAGAGTCTGAGCAAGCATTACTCAAAGTAGTGATAAACCGCAGTCGAATTAAATTGCCGCATTCTTTAGATTAAAATTTGATTGTGTCGTTGTTAGTTTCAACAATGATCTGTCAGGTATGATGCGCCTGTTTCTCTTCTGCCCCCTTCTCCCTCATTCTAATCTCTTCTAAAATAGTCCTGGTTTTCTTTTGTTGAACACGAGTTCCCAAGTAAATGATTGCTTCTTGTGACTGGGGGTGCAGTGTGTGAGGTTTTCTTGCCTTCTGAATGGCCAATAGCTGCTTTCTGTCTATAGGATGTATGTCCTCAAGGAAGACTGCTATTATTTACTGCATAAATAGGACCAGAAAGTGAACACTTTGGCAAGATCCTGTCTCTGGGCAAGTCTGAGATGGATTTTTTTTTCCCAGTGAGGACTTGTCATATTTAGAAGTCAGTGATGTTATTTCAGAAACTCCAAAGGAACTGCGTATCCGTGATAGGGAAGGAAATTGTTTATTCTGGGTTTTTCTTCACTATGTTTCTAACATTGAGAAAATTACTCAGAGAGGTTTGGCAAAGATGACAGATGAATAAAATTGATTGAGTTTGTGGAATTGTATTAATTCAGCTGATATTGATTAAACTCCTAATGAAGGCCCCCAAATCCTGCACCCAAATAAGTGTACAGGATATTAGGGAAACTAGGTAACTGGCTAGGGAACTTACATATGATCAGGGAGGCTGGCTCCATCCTATAGTTAACAAAAGTGTTAAGACAAAGAAGTCACTCATTCTGCTTGGAAGTGAAGTTGTTACCATTTTGTTTAATGAACTTTTCCTAATTGAAAGACAGCTTTGTACCCCCCACCCCCACACGCTCCCTGGCCTTGGCCCTAAAGCCCCGTGAAGCCTTAAACATTAAGATAGGTGTTGGCTTTGGAACTGAGTTCAGTTCAGCTACTTTTAGGTGTTATTAATGATAGTACTTTTAGTAAAACTTGGTTTAACTCAATGTATTTCCTGGCCTGCTGCAGTCACAAAAATATTAACCCTCTAAAAATGTTTATTTTGGAGAAAAAAATGACTTTAATATTGGAGAGGCATGTGAATAGAAAGCTATAGATTTTAAGTAAATAGTTTTATTCTCATTTGTAGTTGACAACATTGGGTCTCCTTAACCAGGGTCACCAATGTGGACATGTGTTGTCATGTTACAAGTAGAGGTTTATAGATCTAAGTTTAAAGGGCCTGACACTTGGGAAACTGGACCCAAGATTAGGATAAAAAAGCAAGTCCTCTCCTGCCATCTTGGGAACTTAAATCCTAGGATCTCAACCTATTACCAAGGGCAGACACTGTGATATTAATCAGTATACCTTTGGAAATAAAAGAAGTTTTAAAAAAGCAGCAATTTTTTTTTTAAATTAAAAAAACAAGCCTTGCATGATTATATCTTCTGTTTGAAATCAGTGTTTAATTTCTTTTTCCTAGTTTGTTTAATAGAGGCAACACATTACTGATCCCAGCATACCTTGGGAAGATTTATTCTAATAAAATACCCTTTTTCTATTCAGTGATCTGATCATTTCTGTTCTTAACTAAGTTTACATACTGTTCTCAACGTTGCTATCAACAACACATGTGTGTGTCTGTCTGCCTGCCTCATGTTGGTACAGTGTTTCTTTTTAGCAGTGGTTGTCAGAAAAGTTTGGAAGCCACACCCTAAAGGTCCTAGACATTGGGGTTTCCCAGGCCCCCTTGCTTGTGTGCACCTGCGTGAGCCCCTTTGTGGTGTGTAGTGTCCCCTGGTGCCCAGGTTGTCACAGGGAGCCCTCGCTTTGCCAAGTTGGTGTCCTCTCTGATGAAAAGCTGTCTGGCATGTGACACCTGTTATAGGGAAGTATGAACCACTTCAACTTTTTAAAAATACACCTTCTGCTTCATTCAGTGCAAGAAGCTCAAGCCCTTTAGTGCTTATTATTGATTCATACAGATAATATAGTTTTATGAGCTACTTATCTCAGGTCAGCAAAGTCAGTGTTTTTATTAAAGGTGAACACGAAAGACCATGTTCATAAAGAGTGTCATATTTCTTTTCCTAGTGTTGTCAGATGAGCTACAATCTAGTGTAGAGTATCAGCATCTTCGGAGTAAAACAGACTGGAATTCAAACATCCTGTTACTTACTAGCTGTGACTAATTATACACAAATTAGGAAGAGATTCCACCATCTTTATGCAGAATTTATAGGACCGTGTGTGACTTGTGTTGGAGGTGGACATGCTCTAGGGAAATGTGTGATATAATGTTATTAAAGATTTATAATATTTGATTTCCTATACTTTATGCTAACTAAGAATATAATTTCCTGATTCCTTTTCTATGAGTTGACTAAGCTGTACTAATAATCTGTGAGAGAGCCATATGCTAATAAGTTTTTTCTCATTCTCTTCTCTTGGCCAGTTTTGGTCTATGGGATAAAAACAATAGTGTCTGGACGACGCGTCTGATTGGCTCCCAAGAGCTGGACCATCGTGGTCACCTGTACCTGCTTTGTTCTGAGTTCGTGTGATGATGGTAGTTACTCTTGATTGGTAGGAGCTCAGAATAGGAATTCTGCAAGTATTGGTGGGAGCAGTGTTTCCCAAATGATGTCGGTCCAAGGCACATTTTTACCAGTCTGCAAAATGTCCTACTGAGGATCCTCCTTAAAAATGAGTGAAATAAAACAACAACAACAACAACAACAAAACCCACGGCTCACTTTTGAGATATTGTATAAATCGTGTCCCCATGCATACATAATTTTAATGGCTCATGGTACAGAATTTAAAGAGTAGCAGTTCATTCTTACAGATGCAGTTGGGAATAACTGTGTTAGGATGTCTGAGAAAAATATTAATCTGTTATCCATTTATTGAATACTAATTAAAGATTTTGGGGAGGGAGCTTGCATATTCAGTTGTGTGTGTGTGTGTGTGTGTGTGTTTTGTGTAATTCTAAACCCTGTTCTCAGTGAATTGATTTTTTTTGTACATTTTTTATAAGCATAATGGAGTTAAACTCTTCAAGTATGTACCTCTCAATGCAACACTTTTCACATTGAGAGCTCTGCAGTGTTTCCTGTGTCGTGGGAAGAGCAGACTATGAAAGAAGGAGCAGGAAAAGCATATAAACTCTTGGGACCTAGTCTTTTTTTTGTTTTAATATTACATATCCAATCCACAGTGATCACTTAGAAGGAGTCCAAGTGAATCAAATGCGAGCCAGTCAGCATTGTTTGTGGACAGTGTTTTAGTCCACTCTGTGCTGCTATATCAGAATACCACACCCTGTGTATTTTATAAAGCAGATAAGTTTCTTTCTTACAGTTCTGGAGGCTGGGAAGTCCCAGGTCGAGGGCCTGCATCTGCAGAGGGCCTTCGTGCCTTCATCCCAAGGTGGAAGGTGGGAGGACAAGAGAGGAAGGGGGCTGAGCACATCCTTTTCACCAGGAACCCACTCTGGGGATAACTAACCCATTCCCACTATAACAGCATCAGTCCCTTCTGGCTTACTCACCTCTTAAAGGTCCCACCTCTCAACACTCTTTCATTGGGGATTAAATTCCAACACGTGAACTTTGGGGGACACATTGAAACCGTAGCAGACATTTTAATGGCTTTCCATAGAGCTGCTCTGTCCTCACAGTCCCCTGAGCTGTGTCACTGGGAGCTGCTTGGCATCTGTTGTGCCTTGGGCTGGATGCAGGAGTTTAAAAATACCTGTGGACCAGACGCCACCAAACAGATGTCCACATGTGCCTCTGCAATCGTAATTTCACACTCTTTGCTTTGATGTGGATTTGATATCTCCTAATGATTTATATATAAATTATATAAATATATCTCCTAATAATTTAAATAATCTAAAACTAGAAGGAATCCTCTTTGTTTTAGAGAGGATAACCCTCAACCCAGAGGTGATGCATATAGTTGGATAGAATGGGGACTGGAACTCAAGTCTCTTCTCCTGCTGGTGATTTTTTCTACCTTATTAACCACCCCCATCCCCTACAGTAGAAAATTCTGAGCACATTTTACAAGTGAACTATGATGCCATGCATCATAGCCCTTAGGAGTGCAGTTCTGATTTGTCCTAAAGCCTCCGTGCTATAGGTATCGTGGTGATGTTATAGCAAGTATGAAAACTCATCCTCCTCTGGTTGGAAAGTTGGCTCAGGCATGTTTCCTTCCGATGGTTAGGTTGGGCGAATGTTCAATTGGGGACCGTGCCCGTCCAAGGCTGGGGGGACCCAAGTGTATATTTGCTTTCAAGTAGAGGAGCTGATTTTCTAACATACAGCTAGTTTTACTTGTGATTCCAGCCAGTTTTTGTTGGTCTGGAAGGTCAGTTACCAGTCCCAGAGTTGGTACAGTTTGTTTTCCATTGTTTGCTCTAGTTTCTGTGTTATGTGAGGTCATTCAGTTACACACAGTTCCTGCTTTCAGAAGTTACTGGAGTATCTTCCTTTGAACTCGAACTGTGACTTTTTTGATTTCCAGAAAGAGAGCTTTTTGCAGGGGGTTGGTGGTGGTGGTGAATTCTTGTTTTGGGTGTTTTCTTCACTGCTCCAGGGAACTACCGCAGTTGGGAGGTGCCTTCTCCCCGTGATCTTGTCATTTGTTGTCTTGGGTGAGGAGCCTGCTGCTATCTAAAGAGGTGAGTTCAGTCTCTGCAACTGTTGGTCACTTTTGCCTTGATGGATGATAGGGACAGGACCGTTTTCTGGGCAGACTCTTCACTTGTTAAAGGATGATTTTTTACAACCTTGAATGCTCATGATTAGAGCACAAACAAGAAAATATGCACCTGCAGTAAGAATAAACGCTGGGATCTTTCTGTGGCCTGTTGAATAATCTAGTTCTTCTCTAGAAAATGCGTGAACATAGACTTGTGGGTTAACAGAGCAGCAGACCCCTATGAGATGAAATAAAAGTTATGCGTTGTTACGGTGAGTGGTGTTGGGTATCCGATCTGTGCCAGGAAGAGAGCTGAATAATTGGCTGTCTCATTTGCAGTCACGAACCATATGTTTTTTTTTTTTCTAAGATGTCTTCAAAAGCTCAACCATGTCTTGTCAAACTCTGGACAAGTTGCCCTTTGCTTACCTTTTTAAAAAAGTCTTTTTATGTTCAGTAACTTTTATCTCCATTATTTTATCCATGCTCTGTTAAAGGTGTGGGTGTGGGTGACTAAATTTTGCATCTTCTTTGAAGGTATCATTTCCAGTAAAATGTGACTATCCAGTGAGGAACATGGGACTGATAGATATTTTCGAGTATTTTGTTATGGTCTGAATGTTTGTCCTCCACCTCTCCCCCCAAATTCATATGTTGAAATTCTGACCCCTCATGGGATGGTGTTAGGAGGTGGGGCCTTTGCGAGGAGATTAAGTCATGAGAGCAGAGCTCCCATGAATGGGATTAGTGTCCCTATAACAAGAGACAGGAGGGCTCACTCTCTCTCCCTCTGCTCTCCGCCACGTGAGGACACAGCGAGAAGACTGATGCCTGCAGACCAGGAAGAGGGTCCTCACCAGACACCATGCAGGTGCCTTGATCTTGGACTTCCCAGCGTCCAGAATTGGGAGAAGTAGGACTGAGTGTAGTGGTTCATGCCTGTAATCCTAGCACTTTGGGAGGCTGAAGCTTCTTATTCTTTGGTTGGGATTAGGAGAGAGTTTCTTGGGGGCCCACTCTGTTCATATTTCCAGTCCCTGATCCTGTCTAAAGAGATTTAAATGCTCTCCTTCCTCTTGGTGTAATCATTTTCACAGTGGCCTTGGCTGGCCTTGCTACTTACCCTGCTTAACCACCCTGTCCTGCCTGACCTGGGTGTGCACAAATACTGGCTGAAAATCTAATGTTGACCTAGACAAATGGATTATACGTGCATACACGCACATTTTTTTTTTTCCATAGGTGCCTTTGCAATATCTTTTCATTTCAGCAAAAATACAGGCTACCCTTATATTATTAGCATAGGGCACTCACCTACCTTGTACACATTCATATTTATTTCTCTAAAATAGAATTTTCAATAGGAGTGATCAATGCCATCATGAGTAATACTGGCTTAACATTTGAAAGCTTCGAAAAGTATTCTCTGTCTGTAGTTAACGAAAACAATTTACAAATGTCTATTTGCGGGTGACTGCAGAAAATGAACTATGCAGGTGGTTCTGCATTCTGCTGTCTGAGGAGCCTCTGGACTTGCCTGGGACTGAGGCTGAGGAAGGTACCCGACTTTGTCGATGTCTGTGGGGCTCTGGCCACCTCACAGTAGGCCCCAGAGTCCCAGTTCTGGTTGGAGAAGCACAGCCTTGTATTGAGGGGGGAGAGAGAGAACTCAACTGTGTGGGAGAGGAAGCAGAGGGCCCTCGGTTTCCCTCCAGGACTCAAGTATCGAGAACCTGTCACTTCTCCTGGGGCCCTGTGAGCCTACTGTGTTAGGGCCCCACACCGCCAGGCCTGGCCTCACTATTTCCATCTTCCTCAAAACTTGAGAGGAAGGTTAGACTGAACTGAGAGAAGTACATGAGTTGTTCTTGAGTTGAGGGATTTTTTTTTTCTGCATATATCTTTTTTCTAAATCATGCTAAAGGGTTTTTGCTGGAATAATATGTTTTATTGTTGAGTCTGTCCAGGCTCCAGGGGACTTAAGTCACCAGATGGTATAATCTCACGTAACACACGTGTGCGTGCATGCACTTGCACATGTACATATGCGGACACACTGTGCAAGAGACAACTCACCACAGCACAGCACACACCCTCCCCTTCTAAGAGGATGCGATGACTTGAATCCTTTTGGCTTTGATTGTCAAGAAATACTTTTACTCTATATTTCTATGTTGGTTATTGGCAGTTACACCTGCAGATCCAAGAGGATGCTCTGGATTCAGTTAACCAACACACATCATTAGTGAGACAGGAGGGACTTAAGGGGACTTTGGCAAAGATTTGCATAAATATCAGAGTGAGGTTGATGATTTGTGAAACAGACATCTGAGAATTGAGTTCTAAGAGGAAAGGAATTTGAGACAGGGACCGAAAGGAACCCCATTCTGGAGCCCAGAAAATTCCTAACTTTTTTCCTTCAGGGTGAATATATAATATCTTTACACCAAACAGCAATCTCAATGTGTTAAAATGCGCTGGTTCCTTGTGTCCCACAGACGCTGTTGGTCACCAGCTCACCTGTGGTTGCCATTCCCTCTGTCACTGATGATTTGGGGGTTTAGGGTCCCACAGATCGCATGAGGTGTGGCTCCCTCCCCCATGTCCCATGCCCTTTCCATCCTCATTTCTCCGGCTGCTGGTACTGTGCTACCAGGACTGCTTTGTCCTTTCCCTCTGATGCCACCCCACTCCCTCTCTGTCATACTCTTCCACCGTGTGCTCTGCTCCTACCCTGTGGTCAGCCAGCTCTCGTCCCTCGCCTCTCCCATGCATGGAGAGTTCACCTTCTCCCACCCCCGGGTGCTTTAGGGTGTGGAGGTAGGAGCTGGGGACCCTGCCCTCATGGCCACTTTCAGATCATGACTCTTCCCCTCGCTGCTCCTTGGAAGCTCATCACAATCACTTCTGCCTTCCACCCTCAGTGCTGTCACTCGCTGACTGGATGGCAGTTTCTGCTGCAGGCATCAGTGGTTGGTAAAGCTCACCAGTGCTTCTAGGGGAGCCAGGTCTGGGTGCCCAGCAGGCCGGGTTAGCCTGGGACTGGGATAGCGGCTGGAGCTTTCTGGGTTGGGGACATTCAGTCTCGGGACTGAGGAATTTCCCAGGATACAGGAGTGGGTCACCTGAAAGAGTCTAGACCTTGTTAATACCAGGACCTGCTTCTGAGTGGAAATTCCGAGATCCCATTCGTTGGCTAGAACCTTCTGTTCATCTGCCAGATTATCTCAGGGCACATCAGGTTTTTCCCCTTCCAATCCATTTCCAACCCCTTTGCTCCTGCCCGAGGCTGCCTCTGCTCTTGGAATCCCAGCATTTCCACTGTGCACTTACCAGCCACTGACATCCCCTCTGTCTGCTGTCTTGGCGGATTGGGCGGCCCTCCGTGCCTGGCCCTGGACTTCGAGTTCTGCCAGAGAAAGGTCCGCAGATGCCTCTGTAAGATCCCGGTCCCCCCCTGACCGCAGCCTCAGCGCTGCATGGAAATGAAACGTTTTCCTCATCAGCCCTCTCCGACTCCGTGATGACTTTTCCAACCTTCCCCACATTTCTCAAATCTCCGGTTTCATACTCAGCCCCATCCCTCCCTCTGGTCTGTCCTTCTCAGCACATGTCTTTCCGCCACTGATAGGACAGTCCTGGGAAGGCCATTCGCCCATCTCCCTGCTTCCCCTTTGTGGATCCGCCTGCTTCTGGACCTGTCCTTTCCTCATCTTTCTGTGTGTAATGAAGGAGGAATCCCTCCCACTTTCTAAAAATCAGTTTCTCCTCTGCCATCCTCTCCCACCTCCCATTGCAATCTCTGTCCTGGTGTTTCCTTCTCCAGAGCATTTACGAGTGCTCAGGTCTCTCACATCTTAGGACAAAAACAGAACAGAACAGACACTGTCAATTCAAACCTTTCCTCTACTCTGTTCTTTCAGCTGCCACTTTCTCTCTCTTTCCCTAGATTAAACTTCTGGAGAGAGTCTTCTCACTTACATTTATTATCTATTGCTGCATAACATAGGATCATAAATATAGTGACTTAAACGGCGCACGTCAGTATCTCGGTTTCTGTGCGTTGGGAGTCCAGGCACGGCTCAGCAGGGCTCTGCAGCCCACATGTGCACCAGAGCTGTGGTCTCATCAGAGGCTCAACTGGGGGAGAATCCACTTCCAAGTTCATGCAGGTGATTGGCAGAATTCATTTCCCTGCAGTGGTAGGACTTGGGTCGCTTGCCGTTCCCTGCTACATGTAGGCTAATAGCATCCTCACAGCTGACAAGGCAGGGAGAGGGACTCCACCGTGGTGTCATCATGGGAGTGACATCCCATCACCTTTGCCATATTCTGTTGTTAGAAGCAGGTGACAGGTGAGCAGCAGGAGAAGAGGAACCGGGGACCACCTTAAAGTCTGTCTGCCACCTACCTGTTTGCTCCTTCCCCATTCATGCATCAAACTGCTGCATTCTGTTTTTATCTCTACTGCCTACTTTCCTGAAACCGATACCAGAGAGGCAGGACTGGCTACAACATTGGCTGGGCCCAGTGCAAAATGAAAACATTGGGCTCTTTGTCCAAAAATCAAGCGATTTCAAGAGGGCAACAGGAAAGCATTAAACCAAGTGCGGGGCCATCTGAGCCCGGGGGCTTTGAAGGTCCCACGCCCTCCACCCATGAAGCCACCAGCCTGTCCTCCCTGCCGCTAGATGCAGAGGGCGCTTCCGCTGTGCTCCACCTGTTTGCTCGCCAGGTACTTAAGCACTGTGGGCACTTCTTTCTTTTTGAGACATTCCCCTATCTCTGAGCTCTGGAGACACTCTGCTCTTCTGGGTTTCTTTCCCCCTCTGGATACCTCCTTCAGCTCCTTTTGCAGGCTCCTCTTCCTCTTCCTTTATGCCTGGGCATTTTGGGGACACTTTTATCATCCTGCTTGCTGAATTATATCAGCAGTCTCAGTAGCTTCATTTGCTTGTAGGTTTTTGGCTTTCACATCTACGTATCCAGCCTGTACCTGACTCCTGAGCTCACACATCTGTGTCCAGTGCTTCCTTTATATGTTCACTTGCGTGTTTCATAGGTATATAAAGTGTAACATGTCTAAGACTGATTTCCTTATTTTCTCTGAGCCACCAAACTCGGTTTTCCTCTGTGTCTTGCACTGGGGCAAATGCCCCACTCTCTACCCAGGGGATTTGGATTTCTGCCTGTGCTCCACTCTTGCTCTTGAACCGGCTCATCTTACTTATTCTCGGAATCTGTGCCGAGAGTTCTCCCCTTGGACTGTATTTCATCAGGATGATCTTCCTGGACTTCTGTGGCCTGTTCTCATGGTGACCTGGGCTTCCCCTGTTAAAACTGGGCACACTTCATAACTACTCCTTTGTTAAATATCTGCTTCCTGCATTAGAAATAAGTTGATATCATGAGAGCATGATAAGCAGAGATAAGTGCATTTCAGGTACCATCATCTGAATTACTCTATTCTTAGCCCCGCTGTATTTTGATAATATTTTTATTGTATATTCTTTAAGCAATAAGAGTTGAGGTAGTTGTGGTTAGAGATCTACATCTCTAATTCTCAGGGGCCCTGTTTCCCCATGAGCCTGCAGGATCTTCTTTGAAAAAGCATTTGGACATAAAATGATGAAATATATTAAATACTTGGGGGCCTGATCATTCAAGGACTAAATGTGGGCCAGAGGAGGAAAAATTCTACCCAGGGAAGGTGCTACGAATCTATAATAGAGACGGCCTTGGAGCAGCCTCATTTTAACCAGAAGTCAGTAACAAACAAAATAGTAAATGGATTTATTTATCTGTTAAAGAAACTATTCTGTAACCTACTGGGTCTCAAACTTTTGATCTCAGGACTCTTCTAAACCCTCTAATGGGGTCTCAGGACCCCATTAAAAAGTATTTGAGGATCCCAAATAACTTTTTTTAAAGTTGTATCTATTTATATTTACTATATTAGAAATTAAAACTGAGAAATGAAAAAATTCACTAAAAAATAACAAACATAACAATAAACTCATTACATAGTAACAAAAAGATCATTTGTAATGAAAAATAAACTTTCTAAAACATAAAAAGGTTAGAGACAAGTGTTTGTCATTATTTTATTATGCACATCTCTTCAATGATTTTTTTTTTAAGGAAAATTATTTTCCAAGCCAAAAAAATATTTAGTGAAAAGAGTGGCATTGTTTTCCATTTTTGTAAATAAATCTGTTTCATAACCGGCTTTAATAGAAAATAACTGGGTTCTCTGTTTCTGTAATCAGTCTGTTGTGATAGGTTGTTCTGATTGCAATATATGCAGAAAATCCAGCCTCACACAGAGATGTTATTAGGACAGGTAAGGGTATTGAAATAACCTTTTTAGATAATTATAGATATTCTTCCTTAATAACACACCAAAATTTAACAAGTGGCAGTGTCTTAAAAGCTAGTAACAATGTGGATTCTGAAGCCATAACAATGAAATGTAACTTTGTTACATTAAAATTGCTGAGTCTATCTTGCATTTTGAATAGTGCAATAGAGGAATAGTTGTCAGTTATAATACATTCATAGAATGGCATATTTTGCAACCATATTGAAAAAGTATTTTACCACAGATGAAATGCTTACAAATGTAATACATTATCTATTCACCATAAGATGAAAAGAGGTGTATATTTCTATTAATTGAAAGGAAATATATCAAAATTTGGTTTGTTTAATGATACATTCATAGGTGATATTTTATTTTCTTTATACTTTTCTGTATTTCCAAAATTTTGTATGATCAGCACATTGCTTTTAAAATCAGAGGAAAAAATAAGTAGTTTTTTTTTTTAAGAGAGAAGTAAGTATGTCTGTTAAAACTCTTACCCTTATCTGTAGATTGCCTTTTACATGTAAAACCCCAGTATTTCCACTTGGAATGTAACAAAGATCTGTTTTAGCCCCACAAGTTTTTATTTGTTTAATAGATTAATGTAACCTCTCTATGGCTGTTTTAAGCTTCACAAGTTTTCCTTTTTTTATTTTAATAGCCATTCATTGATTTAGTAGAGAAACTTTTAAGAGTTATTCAAGAAAAGTAGGGTAAATTGACCTTTTACATATAGCAAAGACATAATTTGCTTTTTCTCATTTCTGTTATAGCTCAGGCAAGCACTATTTCTTACCCAAGGAAAATGGCAAAAACACCTTGTCCTACAGTGATAATAGTTGAGAAATAACCTGGAAATTAGCATGTAGTCGACTTCTGGGTTGATGTGTCTGAGTTGTTTGCCAGAGGTGTGACTATTGCATATTTCTTTTCACGGTTTTGTGGCTGGAAGTTGAGGTGGCTTCAGAACTACAAAGGGCAGCTCACATCTGGGGATTAGTCCCCTGCCTGCCCCTGGATTTAGAAAGGATGCTTGCCAGCTATTAATGTGGCTGACGTGGCATTGTCCTAAAGGATTGCCACTTCCAGGCTTTTGTCCTCTGTCTCTGGACAGGAATCCAAATTCGATGATGATCTGTTTTCCGGAAAGTGGAGGATTTCATCATGTTTGTATTTCTTTGTTTTATGTTTCTCCTGCTATAATTAAGTGATTATTAAGATGTCTATAGAAGCTACAAAGCAGAAAATCAGCAAGCAGCTATGCATCCACCACTCATGTTAAAGCTGAGAACATTATCACTTTGGCATTTCCAGGCAAGTACACAGTTCCACCATGGCTTTAGCTGAAGTGTCAGTGACTCTCTTAGGGTTTGGAATCTCTCCCAAGACCATTTATGAAGACGCGTCTCCCTTTGTAGTGTAAACTCCGATGGAAAACTACTTAATTGCGTAGTCTAATACTGCTTTACATTAAAAGATCATTCTGTCCTCTGCTTAAAACAATTGAGGATAATTATCCTTGAGGGCGTCCCTAATAGTTAAAATCATCATTACATTTGGAAATATTCTAAGCTAATTTCCATCAGATTTTATGGATTGAACATTTTGGAGGGTAGAGAGTGTGCTCCAAGTATACCGAGTGGTTTCTTCTTTTTATTGTTGAAACCGCTATTTACATCGAATTATTTCTTGGGTCTCTCAGTGTCTTTTATGCATCAGACGGGGGCAGCCTGGAAGCATTTGCAGATTCTAGATTGGGAATGAGGAGCGTTGTTATTATTGTATTACCACACCTGCAAACTGCAGGGGCCGGTTGCCCTGGCCTTCCTGTGGTACTGAATGGAATCGGGACTCCTTACCATGATCTGGTTCCTGACTGCGTTGCCTGTTTTCCTTCCCTGCCTCTGTCTTCACCAGGCCTCCTTGCTGTTCCCAGCTTGTCCCAGGTCTCTATGTTTGCTGCTCACTCTGCTCCTTCCCTCCTTAGCCCCTGGCTCGCTCCCTCACCTCCTTCAGATCTCTGCTCAAATCCCCTGCAAGTGTCTGCTCTCTGCTCAGCCAGGTCTTCTGTGAGTATCCCAAACAGCACAGCCTGCCACTCTCCTCCTCTGTATGTTTCCTCTGCAGTACTGATCGCTGTCTGGTGCTACATTTCCGTTTCTTTGTCTGGTGTCTGCCTGCCCCAGGAGTGTAGGCTTCCTGAGGGCAGAGGCTTGGTTCCCTTTGCTGCTAAGCCCATGTTGTTTGGAACGGTGCCTGACACCCAACAGACGTGGACTAAATACTTGATGAACTAACAGAAGAATGACTTCGCAACATTCTCTCTCGTGTGCGGCTATAAACAGATTGGCACTTGAGCTCCAGGCGTTAAACCTCCTTTGAAAGGCGAATGGATGGGTTATTCTGTTGTAGCTTGGCTAGGACAGCGCCATGCACCGTGCCTGACATCTGGTAGTCAGATATTTAGAGAACAAAATTATAACTGGACAGCCAAATCATAGGCTATTAATGCTCATCCCTGTCCTTGGCTCCCAGAACAGAAATGTGCACTGTAGGTAAAGAAATTAGGGACATAAAAAGCCCAGGGGGGTTGGCAAGAGCAGTTTTGAATTTCTAACTTGTAAACATTGGGACTTTGGCATACTTCGACATGATTTTGATGATAGAAATGGAAGTAGTACGAACAACCGTGATTAGGTTCCCGTGGAGAATATTGGTGTGTCAGGCATTTATCATAGGTTGAATCGGAGGGTTAATGGTAGCTGTTTTTATTATTGTTATTATTAATCCATGTGCCTAAAACAGTTTCCCTCATGCTTGTGTCACTGAGGAACATGTCACAGGTGAACCACGTCTGATTTCAGAGCCCTGCCTCAATTGCTCATTTTACTTCTTCGGCCTTATTTCCTGTTCTTACCTGGTGAGGCCTCCCTGATTCAGCCAGGCTGTTTCTCCCTCGTTTCCTCCGTCTGGAGGCCGCTGTGCTCTGTCGCATGTCCTACTGGGTCACTGCTGGCCACAGCCTTGTTCCCAGGCTTGCTCCAGTGGAGCTTTCCCACTCTATGTATTTTCCCTACTGCTCTCTACAGTTTGGCTCCGAATTAGGATGTGATATTTTGCATACTCACATCTTATATATCTTGGCTTAGCTTTTGCAAACAGACCAAGCACTCTTAAAAGGGATCTTGGAGTTCTTCTTGGGCATCTTTCATACCCTCTAAGCCTGTGATGGATATTTTTTCCAAATGAAAAAAAACAAAAGAAGAAAAGAAAAAATAAGAGACCCAGAATGCTGGAGCTCAGGGAGCGAGGCGGGGCAGAGACCCGCGTGGGTGTGCGAAGCAGGCCCAGGTTGGCTAGGGAGGGAGGGAGGGAGGGAGGGAGGGGTGGCCGCTGCCAGGGCTTTGGGGAAGCTGTGCAGAGGACCCTGATAATCCCACGGGAAGAAAGTCAGTTCTTAGTGCATGTTTCCTTCTTTGACGTTTTTCTGTTCGATAATGAAAGCATGGGTACTACTTTTGTTTAATCGTGGAACTATTAGTAGCTGGGTATGTTTGAGAAGTGGCAGTGCCGAGGTGACCTTCTGAATTCGTCCCTTGCACAGTTCCATTGCAGGCTGAGCTGTGAAGCCAGGCGTGGCCTGCGGCCCAGATGGCATCGTGCAGCGTGAGGGGCAATGGCCCGGAGCACACAGTAGGCTGCCGGTCAAGTCTGGAAGTTGCGCGTGGCTTTGTTTTGTCCGGAGCGGAGCTCTCGGTTAGATTGGGGCTGGGACAGACGTGAATATTACAACCCGGGCCAGTATCTGGCATGCCGAGTGCTGACGGGTGTATTTGCTTTTTCAACCCCAGAATCCTGGCCAAGTTCTGAACAATCCAGAAACTCTGAGATCAGCACTTCTAGATCTTCTGTGCATTTGGGAAGAGTTACCATGGCTGCCTTTATCAGTTGTACATTTCTGATATCAAATTGCTAGCCTTCAAATCAGTCGGTCCTGATGACAGGAAGGAAGGAGGGGACTAGGGCTCTTTGGCAAGTCATTTAAAACTTACCGTTGTTAGTCACTTAGCTCTCCTTTTTATATTGAGTATTGAGAAAGGAATGCAATGTTCTGTAGCTGCAATGTGCCTTCTCTTTGTGTTTGGTCACCTCCAAGTCCTGAGAGCCCCAGACAAGGCATTGCAGCCGTAAGCTTTAACGTGATTTCCTGTCAATCGTAGATCTCTTAGGGCTCACCGTGTTATTTTGTATTATAGCTGCAGATGGGCAAAGAACAGATTTCTCACGTTTCCTTTTTGGAGACTGTGTCTGGGTTTGAAAGGCTTGTCCCTCGTGGTCTGATTGCACTGCCCAGCCTAGTGGGTGGGAGTGTGTGTGTGTGTTAAGTCCATTAGTTTGGAATCAGACTGTCCTGGCTAGTGTGGGCCTCCGGTCTGCCTAGTCCAGGGCTCAGGTGAGGACATGTTGACCCCAAGGAGTGAAGTTATTTTCTGAAGATGCAGAGCCCGTGGGTTGGCAGAGCTGGGATTGTGCCTGGCATTTCTGACACTCGAACCTGTGCTCTTTGACAAAGCCATGCCTGTGCTGTTCAGTTAATTCTAAAGAAAACCGTTGAGCGACAGATGTAATGAGGAAACAAAAATCACCCAATTATTCCAAGTCACTGAATTGAGTCTTTTTCTTTCTGCCGTGAACAATTTAAGAGAAAACAAATTTGTTTCTTGCTAACGGGGTGGAAACAGAACTTATTTTTAGAAAATAGGAATGAGCAAAATAAAACTAGGTTAAAGTTAGAAATAAAATGTTAGTCTAGGATATTTTATATGATTGTTTTATAATCAGGCATTAAATTATAATGTTAGTGGGAGTATAATTCCAAGTTCATAATGTCATCAATATGTAATTAAAATAATAGATATGTTTGTAAATCTGCTTTTGTTAGGTAATATTATTTAATCTAATAGTTTTATAATCAACTTTCTTCCTTGAGATAAAAAACATCGTATCTCTTCAAATTATTAAATAACTTTATAATAACAATGTCCTGTTTCCTGAACATTTATAAATTCAATTTATATCATTTAGGCTTATGGGTGCTTTTTTTCAAGTCAAGATTATGGCTTTGATCATAAATCCTTCTGGTTTGAGAAAGTAGTGATTTCTTAATACTTGGAAGATAGTTTTTGTACTAATGAATGGTATATGTATAATGCATAGCAAGGAGCTCAACTACTTAATACCAATCTGAAAAGGCATTGTTGTCAACTGTTGCTGTGACAACTAATACTTTAAGTCTAATGTATAGCTAACTTGTTATATACCATAAGCGCACACATATAGAGTTATTCTATACTTGCTTTAAAACGTGTCTTGATTCAGTCATTAGGTGATGGTGTATTACTGGCATGTCTTTCATCCGCTTGGTTAAATGAACTTGGTTATGTACTTTGGTTAATTCCATTTACCAGCCTGTCACTGCCTCTATTTACCCGCTGTTTTTGGTAAAGGATCGGAGAGGATGGCAATTGCAAATTAATATAGGAAAGAAAGGGACAGTGTAACCCTCTTTTGAAAAATTCTGTCGAAACTTATTAGCTACTTGGTACTGGTACTTCCTGCTTCCAAAACCAATGTTTATGTAATTCTGCACTCCACTGTGAGATTGTTTATTGCCTGGAGCTGAATTCCTGGCATATTTGAGGCCCTGCCCCTTTGATTTCTGCCAAATCTCCAAGCCACAACTGGCCGGATCACATCCCTCTCACATCCTCTCACACCGGCAGTACCTGCCTCCCCATGCTGTCAGTGGTAAAGACCTTGTTGGGTAAATAAGTTTAACCCTGATGGGCGTTCCAGTGCATTCCTGCTGCCCAGTCTGAGTCCCGGCCTTTTTGGCTCTCTGCATGACATTGTCTTGGCTTTGAATTAAGCCTGACAACTTTGCCCTGGCTGACCCATGTTAGACACCCACCTCCCCTCCTTTAGTAAATACACTAATGATGGGTATCGTATTACTCACACCCACAGCACTGATGAATCGGTCATATTACCTAAGGCTGGTGAAAAGTATTACGGGGGAGGTGTGTTTGAGGGGTACAGGTTGTGGCAGGGTGGAGGGAAAAAGATAAAGCCTGTTCCTGACTCTGAACAGGTGAGGCCGGCTTACCTGTGATATATTATATATAATACATACGACACTTGTATGGTAATGAGCCTTGTGTGACAGGCCAGGGGCCTCGGTCCAGACAGCAAGTCTAGGAGGTGAAGACAAGGTCCCCAGCTCAGAAGGCAACATGAACCCACAAAAGGGTTTTGAAATGAGTCAGCCTATGTTTGAATCTTGCCTTTCCCATGATTAATTGTATAAAATTGGCAAGTTTCTTAGCCCTTCTGGCTCTCAGAACCTACCTCAGAGTGTTGCTGTAAAAATTTGTGAGCTAATGGATATGGGCAGTCAGGACTGCCCAGCCCACGGCTAATATTTATTGAGCAATTATTTTCCTTGCTTTTATGGTTGAACTCAGGTTAAGCTACGACGTGGCAGAGCTGGGCTGAGTTTCTCAGACTCCAGGGCTTAGGCTCTTTCTCCTGTTCCTCTCTATCACTCTTGCCCCATCTGTTTTTGTCAGGAAGAAAAATAGATCAATTCTTCGTGCCTCCCTGACCTTTTCTTACCCCATGTCCTGTGTGGTGGGGAAAACTGGCCGTTGACTGTTTGGTTCCTGGTACCTGGGCCTTGAGAACTTCCTTCTACCCATTGTCAACTCTGGCTAAGGGTGTGGAATTTTGTTCAGCTTATTAAAAAACTATACAAAGAGAATTATTGTTTTGGTATTAAGAAACTTATTAACTCAGTTATAGTGGTTTTTTTTTTAAAGGCAAATGCAGTCGAAGCTGATTTTAAATATTTGATGTGCTATATTATTTTATTTGTGGATAGAGAAACTACTGTATCTCCTTTTAAAAATTAGTTTAATAAATGGGGAATCCCCCCCCCCACTATTTTAGTCATCTTTATTCTTCAGCTTCTATCATAGCAGGGAAAAAAACTTTACCTAATCATAAACAAATAATGATTCTTAAAGTAATCCTTAATTTGAATTCCCTCCCTCATTCACACAGATAAGGGGATTTGAGGTTATTCTTTAATGATTGGAGTAGGGATCGTCTAAAGATTAGGCAGAAGAGAAGATGATGTATCAGTATCAGTGATACTAACCCAAATAAAACTTCTTCAGGGTGTCCCATTTGGAAGGGATGGAGGCAGCTGGCTCATCCCATTGACGTTTCTGTTGGATGTCTTCACATGCTTTTGCTTTGCTCATCTTAAGAGACCTGCCAGATGATCATGGCACGTTTAAGCAAATGAATTAGGACGGGATCTTTCAAGCTGCAGATGGGTCCATTCGTGGGTCATGAAATCAGTTTAGTGGGTCACAACAGCATTACAAAAAAGTAAAAGTGAAATCATGAACGTATCAGAGTGTACAGTGTTGTAAAGGCTATTTGTATTGCTTCTGGAAACTTTAATTTCATCTGTTTTAATTGTGTGTGGAGGGTGTGTATACTCATAGTATATACACTCACTGTATGTAACTCACTATATATAAGGTGGGTTATAGACAGAAAAGTTTGAAAGCCATTGATCTGGGATGTTCTAGAAAATTTATCAAAGTTCTTTAGAGTGAGTCTAATTGTACACAGAAGGAAAGTGCTTATAACTGAATCTTAGCTGTCTTTCCATCTGAGTGGATTCATTGTGACCCTTCTAGGGTTTAGGACTTTGGTCATCACAATGGCATTGTTTTGCAGTATATCCCTAACTTCTGTGGTTCCCACTATGATCTTCCCAAGCATGGTGTCTAGATGGGAGAGTCACACTTAGCCAAGCCAATTGTCACATACACAATTATACAGAGTGGATATGACCACACAAATTGTAATTTTCAAATTAAAAATGTATTTTTGTTTCCCTTGACGTTGTCATTTTTCTTCTCTCTACACCAAATCCAGATCCTTTACAGTAGAACCACACTGTATATCACAGAAGGTAAGGCTCCAAGAAGGCTGTGTGTGGCAGAAGTGGGCAGAAAGGGAGGACAGTCCAACCTCTGCAGGGTTGAAATATGATAAACTAGCTTCTCAGCTCCGCAGGAAGACTCCAAAGCACAGGGAGGCTTTGGGAGAATTTGGTAAAGCAAAGAGAGGTAGAAATAACGACTGCTGTTGAGAATGGCATGTCAGAGGATTAAACTGTAGAAGGAGAACAGGAGATTCCTTAACGTTGGCAATAGTATATTGCTATCAGGCATAACAATTTTTAGTAATGGTAATACAGAGATTTTTTTCCCCAGATCTAATATATTTTATAAATGGAAAATAAGGTTTATGACTTCAATTCTAAGAATTCATAGATGAAATTAGGAAAATAGAGGCCTTCCTAAATGAACATGTCATATGTACCATTCATTGTGTTTATGTCTTTTCTACTATAAACATATACTTAAAATCTTAGATAAATTGTACTCACAAAGACTTGGGATATCATTCAGTTTGACATTTATAAGATTACAAACCAAAGTAGAATTTATTTCCAGATTTTATTCTTTGAACTCTAAATTATCTTGAAAAACTTTTAGAAGACTTGTCTCATTTTTCATGGCCCTTCTGCAACATTTTACTTAAAGTGCTTAATCAGTTTAAAAAAGTAAAACTATCCTACTGTAATTAAGCTTTTAAGATTCGTTTTTTACAAAAGGAGTAAGGGAAGTAGTTAGCTATCATGATACATCTCTAGTTTCGTATTAGAGAATTATAATTGTTCTTCCGGAAGTGATTAATGATTTCCTTTATAACCAGCTGTCAGTAAAAGACAAGTTTTCATTATGAATATGTTGACATGTCATTTGTCCTTGTCCTTTTCATTTAATTAAAGTAACCAGTAGCCCCTATTAGTGTGAATTTAAAAATAGGTACTGTTCAAATAAAGTTCTAATCTTTGTGACAGGAGCTGTGAGAGAAGTCAAAGCTGATGGGAAGTTTCTGGATGCTGAGTTCTTGGGTAATGAATCCGATTGCAACAAAAGAAATGAAAACATTTACAGCTTGTGTAACTACAGAGAGAGAAGCAGAGTTCACTTCTTGTGGAACTGGTATCAGGCAGAGCATTTACTCAAGAGTTGCCACCCTGTTCCATTCTTTTACTTGATCATTATTGCTACTGTAGGATTGAAGTCTCGTGATGATGTGTTGACACTATGGGAAAACAGTATTTGACCATAGAATTATTAGGTAGTAACAGATTTGATTGAAATGCCAAGACTTGCTGTTGAAGGGATATATTGGTATTTGGGGCAAAAGTCATACTACTTGGTGGCTGAGGACTTGGGAGCTGTAGACTCAGAGATAGGTAGTTGCTGTTCTCACATGCTTGCATAGGGGGAGGAAGCAGTGACTATTTAGGCTTTATTTTGAGAGACAGAGAGAACTTACTTGAGGATGGAACCTACAAAGTAAACATGAGATTATTGCAGTAGTCTTAAATGATCCTTAAAAGCATCCTGTTTGAAGATGAGTCTGATCACTCAACTTCTGTCGGATCTGGATTATGACTGATGTGTCTGTTCCCCATCACTATACCTAAGTGATTATTTCTCTAAGACCTCTTTTAACTCCAGAATTATATGAATCTTTGAAATCTTGAATATTTTCTGAAACAATGAGCCCTGTCTAATTCCCATAAGAATAAAGGTTGTTATGCTTTATAGACATTGTGGCACCTGCTGTCTGCTTATTCACATGTGAGCTCCGTGTTTTCAGACTTTCATCATTCTTTGTTTCTTATTGGCCAAGTACGGTTCTGGCATTTTTCCCCATTCTAATTTTGAAGGTTTTCCTGTGCCTGTTACTGTCCACACAGATAGTGTAAGGCTTCAGCTTAGCCCCTTGGGGAGATCACTTCCAGTTTCTGGATTTGGATGGCTGAGATAACTGTTTATGGTGAGTAACTGGTCTCGTGGAGCCAGAGTTGCCTTTTTTTTGTTTTTACCCCGTGACTCTGTAAGGCAGCCTGTGGGAAAATGGTAAGTAAGGCCTGGAGTTTTAGAACAACAAGCTTCCAGAGGGAGTTGAATTAATGTGGAGAGTTCAAGCAAAGAAGGTTGAGCTGGTGTAGTTGACTCTCTTGTTCCGGTGCCTACACCCACTACAAATGTGTTTTATGTTTGAACTTTTGCCAAAACCCCCTTCGTTTAAAAAGGGAGGTTTTGAATAGATGGAAAAGCTAAAGCTGAAAGGGCTTCCATTAGCAAGTCTCCCATCTTTGTTACTCTTTACAGCTTTCATTATAGATGCTGTGAGTACTAAACACTTCTAAGAAATTATCATTGCTGTTGTTTCCCCTTCAGCTTGGAGCTGAGATCCAGAGTAGCTAAATGAGAGGCCCCATGATCCCCTCGTCAGGAGATTGGCGTGCTTTTGAAGGCAGTTGAATTTAGTGTGTTCCTTAGTCTGTTCAGGCTGCCATAACAAAATACCATAGACTGAGTGGCTTAATCAACAGGTATTTATTTCTCACAGTTCTGGAGGCTGAAAGTCCCAGTTGAAGGTGCCAGCAGATTTGGTTCCTGGGGAGGCCTCTCTTCCTGGCTTGCAGATGGCAGCCTTCTCCCTTCTCACTGTGCCCTGGCGTGGCAGGAGGTGGGGCAGGGGTTGGAAGATTGAGAGCAAGCGAGCTCTGGTCTCTCTTCCTCTCCTTACAAGGACACTAATTCCATCATGGGGGCTCCAGCCTCGTGAGCTCATCTAAACCTTACTACCTTCCAAAGGTCCCACCTTCAGTTTAGGACTTCAACACATGGACGTCAAGGGTCACAACTTTCAGCCCCTATCAACCTGTGTGGGGCAGAGTTGATTGACTAGCAACAGCCATTGCTGTCTCTTCTTAACTGCTGACAATGCCAGGCCATGTTTTCCCAGCGTTCTTTGTTGCCGGAGTGGTCACGTGACACGATTCTGGCCAATGAGGTGAAAGCAGCCCCCACCCCACCCCAGGGGCTTCTGGGAGTGCCCTCTCCGCCAGCTGCGGAGAACAACTGTGGCGGCCATCTCTGTCTTCCCCTCTAGTGTGTTTGTTGGGGGCTGCTAACGTGGGGCCGGACAGTGAGGAGAGCCCAGTTCCCTGGGGACACCCCCAACTCTGAAGCAGCTGTGCACTGACTGCAGCGGACCTAGTCTACCAGGGAGGACCCTTGTCTACCTGGAGCTGGCCGGAGGTGCCTGTACCCCACCCCCTCGGCATCCGTGTCACAGGGTTGTCCTCGCTCTCGCTGTGTTGCGTGCAACCGTCCTATCCACTGAACTGCGAGCTCCCTGCACATCGGGGACCCTGTCTCATTCCCTCCAGATCTTTAGGGCCTACCCTGTCCTCACAGGGTGACTGGTTAAGGAAATGAGCCAGTGCCCTGGTTCCTGCTCTTGTCGACAGCTGTGGGTTTACTCTCCCTGTCTTGCTTTCCCCGTCCTCTGTAAGAAGTTCGGCTGTTTGTTGTTCGCAGAAAGCCCACGAGGTAGCCTGAAGGGAGGTAAGTGGGAAAACAGACTTTAATTAAAAGTACCTGGGCTGTGTAAGTAGCTGCTCTCTGGGGTTTAGTTAGAGACAGACAATCCTCCAAAGACCTAGACGTAGACATGCTCCACTCCTCACACTGATTTTTCACTGTGGAAGCAGAAATCAAATAAGAGCTGACTTATATTCTCTTAACTAGGAAACATTTGAACCATGCAGAAAAATACCTAATGGTAACCATTGTTTCTGGCATGAAGGTCTCTTTTTTAAGAGTGGAAAATTAAGCTTTCCAGACAAACACTTAACTGTGCAGTATTTCAAATTGAAATGCAGATTGGGCATCCCAAATCTGATATCCAAAATGCTCCAAAATCCAGGACTTTTTGAGCTCTGACACGATGCTTAAGTCAGATTTTCAGAAATATTTGCAAATATTCCAGAGTTTGGGAAAAAAATCTAAAATCCTAAACACTTCTGGTCCCAGCATTTCGGTTTTTGCTTTTTTTCCAGGAGTCCATGGAAAGACATAGTCCCAGGCATTTCAGATAAGGAATACTCAGTCTGTAGTGAGTGAGTGGTTGAAACTCAGAAAACATTCTTCCATAGGAACAAACCTGTTTAACCCACAATATGGCAGACATAGAGAGATTTGATGTGAAAAGTTGTAAAATGATAGGATTACTGGCTGTCATTTTACCAGTAAGGAAACAAACCCAGAGAAGTGGTAAGTCAGGATTTAGGTTTGTGGACCTTTTATTTAAGGTTCTTTCTACTCTACCATATGTAACTTAAGACAAAAATGTCAAATTTCATCAGCCAAAACCCATGAGGACCACATGCATTTGTATAGAAGTTGGCTTCATTCAGCTTGCTTCAGCAGGGGCCAGTGTACGGAGAAGAACCTTGGGATTATCTTGGAAAGGCAATTTGGGGTTGTGCTTGGACTGAGGGATTAGGAAAATGGAGCCAGATGTGGGCTGGACATGGCCAGGAAGCAGGCACAATTCAGTGATTGGGTGTCTTAACAATTTTTATCTAGGAGGAAGGAGGTTGAAGTGGAATTAGAGTGGCTATTTGGTAAAGAATTAGCAGTCACACGTTAGTGAAAAAAAGGGGGTGCTTGGTCATTCTTGGGGTGATAATGTGATCCCTTCTGTGTCTCATTCTGAGCATTTGTTGTGTTCTGATGGGAATATTTGGATTGAGTTGTCAGTAAAGCTGGTATTCCATGGTTGTTGGTAGGGCTTATTTCTCATTTGTTTAATAGTTTGTTTAATTTTATCCTGAATGCTGATGCTTAAGGAAGGTTAAGTTTTCAGGGTCTCACTCTGTCACCCAGGCTAGAGTGCAGTGGCACAATCATAGTGATCCTCCCATGTTGGCCTCCCAACGTGCTGGGATTACAGGTGTGAGCCACCATGCCCAGCCAGGAAAGGTAGTCTTAATAGGAGAAAAACGAGATGGTAAGTAGAGAGTTAGAGGATGTCTAACTGACTGTTGATTGTGTCTGAGTGGTCACTATTTTTTAACATTGTAATTGCTCAGTGGTAACATCTCAAATTTTAAAAAAGGCAAATGGGTAGTTTTCTCCTACCTTGAGAGGCTTTAAAAAAAATTACCATAATGACTTTATACTGTCCTAAAATTTGGCAGGATACAGAGGCAAATAACTGTGGTGCTATTATAAAGTTTAATTTAAACATTTTTATAGTCTTCAAAATGCCATCCAGTCATTGATCAAGAGGTAATGTTAATTGCCGTGTTAGTCATAGTGTCAAAAATACCCCCAAGACAGTAGGAAATGTAGAAAATCAATTTAGAAAATTAAGAAAACAATTGGAAGTGGGAGCGACAGTGTGGGATAATGCAGAATAGACCAAAGCCAGCTCTTGGTCTTAATGTTCAGGCTTTGCCACCTTGTGGTCCAGAAAAGCTTTGAACTTGGTCATTTCATCTCTCTGGACCTCAGTTTCTTCACTGTAATAATGAGGAAGTTGAACTAATGGTCTCTGTGTTCCTTCTAAAGTTTCTGTCATTGAGTCCTTTTGAAGATAGACCCTCCTCTTTTGAAAATATTAGTTTGTTTGGTCAGTTGGGCCAGGTCATACATTTTATGGAATTACTATTCAGCTCTTAAAGACAGGAATATTTAAGGCTTTGAAAGCTAGTCCAGCAGGAAGTTTTTTCTGGTCTGTTTAGTTTCCTTCCTCTCAGGAATGACTTGGCCTAAATCAGCCATCTTCCCCGTCCATCCCTTTGTAGTTTCCTGAAATGAATGACCAAAGTGTTTCCTTCTCAGAAAATAACATACAAGAAAAACGCCAAGGGCGTTTATTCAGGAATTTGCAGTTTAGGAATAAAGTGTGCTAACTTTATTTTGCAAATTTTGATTTTGTGAATACAAAATAACATAAATATTTAAGTATTGGCATTACATGCAAATTTTGAAATAATGCAGAAACCAAAAAAGTAAAAGAAATTGATCATTTCAAAGATGGTAGGCCAAGTGGTTTGGAAACTGTGTTTATGGGTTTGCTACATGGCCACCCCATGCTAGCAGGCCATGGAAATGCCTTCCTTGTTCAGCGTCATGTCCCATGCTGTCGCCGGTGTTATTCAAATTTCTGCTAATGTGGGCTGGTATTTAATGTGTACTCGGATCTAAGCATCTTTTTATAGCCTTCAAAGATGTCAGCCAAGTATTCATCAAGAGATTTGTTAATGGTGCTGATAGTGATAGTGCCAAAAACACTCCCCAGTCACAATCGCACTTTGTAACAGAAGTGCTCAACCTCTTTGAAGAAGATCAAACAACAGGTGGGATGCATCATGCTCTGAATTTTGGGGAAAGAGCACAGAGCACACTTCCAAATATGAGAGTTAATAGAGAGAGGCACTGTTGCAAAGTAGTTCAGAGAGTGGACTTGGGAGCTAGCTGCGTGACGCTGCCACTTGCTAGCTTTGTAGACTTAAGCAAGTTACCTAGCCTCTCTGGGCCTCAATTTCCCCATCTGTACAATGGGGTGAATTTAATATCTATCTCAAAAGTTGTGGGGCACATAGCAATCATTATGAAAACGGAGATTCCAATCCGGTAGATCTCAGGCAGGGCATTTGCATTTAATAAATTCCGTGATAGTGCTGATGTTGCTGGCCCTGGGGCAACACTTTGAAGATAACTGTGCTGTGCATTTCTTTTTTTATATACACAAATGCACATGTAGGCATTTGCTTTGCCAAGAAAAACAAACAAACAAAAAAATGGCATACTGTGTTGGTACCTGATTATTTTCTCCTACTTATTAATGCATTGTGAATATTCCCTTTTATTTATTTATTCTAGTATGTATTAATATGATTTTAAACTGCATTTTATTCATTATTAGGTATTTAGGTGGTTTCCTTTTTTTTTTTCACTATCATAGATCATGCTGGAACAAATACTCTTATACATATACACTTTTTTCTACATCTCTCTATATCTTTTTGGGGTAAATTCCTATAAGTAGAATCACCAGGCTCAAGGGTGTTCATGTTAAGGCCTCCTGCCACACACTGCCAAAAAATTCTTCGGAAAGGAAGTAGCAAAAACTTACGTTCTTATAAGTCATCTGTGAGAGTAGACACTAGAGGAGAAAAGACTTTGTCATTAATTTTTTCCATGTGTATTTGGACTCTGTGGGAATAGGCAAGAAGAATATCCGTGGATTTAGACTAGGCAGAGATACACCAGGAAGAACTAGGGGCGGAGGAATAGGGCTGAACTGTGCCTTGAGTTTGGTGAGTTTCTGGGATTCAGATGAATTAATTTAATGATGCTCTAATATATATTTGATATGGGTGATTTTACACAAAGAGGAATAAACATTGCTTTATTTTTATTAATCATATATGGTGTATGTGATTACTGCTGTTAGTCCAAGGGTCTTGATTTTAAAAAATGCATTTCTTGACTGTGATACCTAGGAGCCACTTTGTTTTCATATGGCCTACTCCACACTCCATTCCTGTGTGGGCCTCTCTGGCCCTAGGCCGTGCAGCTGAGGCTCTTCTACGGGGACTTGGGATAAGGCTGGATGCAGCTGGGGAAATTCAGCACCACTGCCCCAAAACCCACTCACGGCAGGTTTCATGTGGTGAAGTCAGGGATTCTTGGGAACGGGGGTGCGTAGACATGGAGGCCAAAGTGGGGTTTATGTGGAATCTAAGGGAGCATCCTCCACAGGTCAGGCTGGCCCTCACAGTGGGGCCGGAGCTCCACAGCCTTTGATTGTAAGATAAGCTGAGATCTTCTTCATTATCACAACATTTAACAACTAAGGGATCTCAGGGGTCATCTGGCCCAGCCTTCTCTTTTTACAGATAAGGAAGTTAAATAATTTATGATTTTCAATGCAGCTTCACCATATAAGAAGTTTTTTTTTGTTAAGTTTTTAGAATATAATAGCCAGCCTTGCAACAGAATTGGCTGCTTTTCATTTCCTTTTTCTAGATGAGCTGAGGTTTCGAGAACTGCAGCAGCCGCATGGTGGACAGGCAAAGCAGGAAGGACAGACAGTGCTGCAGAGAGTGGGGTACCCTGTGGTCTTCTCACTCAACCTGGGGATGGGGTTGATTTCAGGTCCACTTGTGCTGCTCCCAAGGCAGGGGTCCTGCACTCCCATCCCTCTCTCCCAGGGCAGGCCAAGTTCAGAGCTGCACAGTCCTTCCTGTAAGGTCCCCAAAGGCTTCAGAATGACCTTGGACGACGAGCAGCTCTCTTCTGTGCCAGCCTCGCATTTCTTAGAATTTACGTACTAGTTTTCTTACTGTAATTCAAAAAATTTTCATGATTTCCTTTTAGTAAAGAAACACATGTGACAATTCCTTCTTTTAAAAAGCAATAGCTGCCATGAACACAAACTGTGCCTTTTACCACTGGGTGACACTGTTAGACCGCAGAACACTCTTCACTGGTAGAATCAAGAGTCCTTGAACTTCAGATTTCAACAAGCTCCTTAATGTAGAAGAGAGAAAAACTCCAAATCACTTAATAGTCATTTATCAAATGTTATTTGATAAGTATAATTTATCAGTCTAAGGCAATTTTAAGGCCATTGAGTTTAAGGCAATCAGTTATTAAAGAAATCTATTAATTGGACATCATTTCTATTGCTTAGAGGTTTATGCAGATTAATGTGCTGCATATCAATGAACTAATAATTTCATGAGAATATTTACGCAAGTCAATGTATTAATATTTATTTCCAACCAGACAAAAATCTGGGTTATCTTTCTAAGGCAAAAGACTCATTGTTCCTATACAGCAATTAACATTACGGACTTTCAGGGGGATTTTATTGAACCATTTTATTCAAGAGAGGTTATAATCTGTTAGTTAGAAAAATGGGCGTTTGGTTCCTCGTACTGATCTGTATCAAGAAGAATGTGTCCCTAACTAGTTCTGGGCTCCTTCAAGGTCAAATGAGGACAGAGAATTTGTTCAAAACATGGGTTGACCTTGCCTCCCCTGTTTTCGGCTCCTGTAACTCTGAGGTCTACCCTTCCCAGGTTTGACCTGAGCATTAACTGGTCAAATTCAGGTGAACAGTATGTGACTGAGATGTTTCTGAGGATAAGAAACGAGTAAGAGTCAGGCCTTCCCTTTGTGGGCTTGCCAAAAGGGTTAAGAAAACTTCAAATTTAATCTTAATAGCAGCAGACTTTAGTATCCTAAGAGAAGTATAAACAGTGTCCCACAGGGATGTAAAGGAGGAACACGAAGAGGAATCAGGACAGACTTGATGGAGAGAGCTCCTCCATTTGGGCACGCATCCTTCAGCGTTTGCTCCGTTCAGTCAATACATTTTATAAAGTACCCCTGGTGTGAAATGCCACCCGGGCCTTTGGAGTGCGATCGGAGTAAGACCAGAGGTGTTGTGGGTCCCCATGGAGCCCAGCCAAAGGCACAAGTCGGTGGCACCAGATTTCTACTAGTCGCCATGTGGCTGCTTCTACTTTGTATGGCTTATGTGCAAGGCCTTGTGCCAGAGCTGTTGGGGAGATGGTGGGTCTCACTCAGCAGGCTCTTATTTTCTGCAGAGATTCACATCTGTGCCCTTGCAGGGGGACAACACGGAAACACACAGAAAATCAGCTCACAGGGCAGAGGAGCATCAAGTCAGGTCAAACGAGAGGAGATGTCTCTTGTGGAGGGGACGTGGAGGAGTCGTGGAGAGGCACCTGCAAGCGAGGTCTTTTCAAGGCACCTGGGGTCTTTGCTGGCCTGGAGGAGGGAAAGAGGGACAGAGGTGGAGTTGGGAATGTGTGTGGTGGCCAGGTGGGACGGAGGCCAGGGAGCCAAGGGCGGGCTTCTGAGAATGAGAAATGAACATGTGAACTCGGGTTCTAACAGTGGTGATAGGGGAGGGTTTTCAAGTACATTTATGAAAAGGAATTGATGATTGATTGATCATCAAGGCTGAGGACATTGTCAGAAATAACTTAGATTTGAAACCTCTGGTGGGTCATGGAAACTTTCAGAAGAGTAAAGGAGTCAGGGGAAGGTAGTGAGGGATTATTTCAATGAGAAGTTGGTATGTGTGGTGTCTTCTCTGTTGCTTTTTGAAAAACAGTAGCTTCACCTTAGATTTGCCTGTACTATACAATATGAACTCGGGGTGGGGCGCGGGTGTCTTATCTGTCCTGGCTCCTTCCTCACCACCTGGGCAGTGCTTGGTGCCCCGGAGGCCCTCAGGAAATGGGCAGGTGAGGTGGAGCTCAGCGTGGCACATGCTCATTCTGAGTTGAACTATCCAGGAGGCAGTTGGAATTTTGGAGCCAGAGCTTTTCCTATTCACTTAAGAAATGGCTCACGTAGCAGAAGGGATAAGAATGTCTGAGGTCTCCTGAGGCAAGGCAGAGAGAAGAGAACGGGGAGGTGGACCTATGCCTGGTCAGCTGTTGGCAGTGAGGGGCAGGAAGGGAAGAGGAAGCTTGGGCAGAAAGCTAAGGGGGGCACAAGCAGAGGGTGATCGCAGGTGCTGGCCTTCAAACCAAGAAGGAGGGGGACAACAGCTTCAAATGCAGGGAGAGGCTGAGGGGGATGTCACTGAAGAAGCCCCCTGGGTGTGAGCTGTTATGCAGAGAGGAACGAACATGCTGCAGTAAATCCTTGAAGAATGGCATTTTTTTTCTGTTAGTGTCCATGGTGGCTTTTTGTCCTTGGCTGCCTCACAGATCACAGCCCATGGGGACAGACCTTGAGGGCCAGAAACATGGACACCTCTTATCTGAAAGAACATCTGCCTGGCCCAGTGATACAGCCAGCCCCTTAGATAGCAGTTGCTCAGGAGGATATTTGCCAAAGCCCTTCTCAGGGTGAGATTTCTCTAGATTAGTTCTCAGTGCCAGCCATTTTCCTGGAATAAGCACTGGTTTGGGTGGTAAGCCACTCTGCTTTCTGGACTTCAGATGGGACTGAGCAGGTGGGGGCATGCAGAACTGCGGAGCGGAGCAGGCTCTGACTTGCTGCCCCAGTGTAGCTGTGCCACATGTCACCTGTGCACAGGGTGGATGCCAAACCTCTGGGCACCTTTCTCACTTCTTGCTTGGGTGTGCTGCTGTTGGCCAAGGCTGAGGAGCATTTCTCCCTCCCATCATGCACTACTCGCAGAATTAGGGTAGTTCTGCAGCCTACCAGGGAATTCTAGAATCTGCACTGGAGTGGAAGAAGTGAGTGTGCAGAATTCGTGTCTTATCTTAAAACCTAGGACTTGTTTAGGCAACTGAAAAAAATCACCAAGGATTAGCCTCTTGCCCCAGGGCAAGGGGATGTTATAGTTGGCTCAGGCCCCATGAAGGATTTTACTCATTTCTTAAATCATTTTTATTTCCTCCCTTGACCTACAACTTTAATGAGTCTTTATTTATTTTATATTAGTTTTGTTCTTTCTAGAGACTTATTTTCGTACACCTGAGTGTTTTTCATTTCTCTTCATGTTTTGCCTTCATGTTTTGTTTTCTAAGTTAGTTTGAATATCCAACTTTCTAGCACAACTGGCCTATTCAAGAACTACTTTTTGTTTTTAACTTTTACTTTGGCTTTGAACATGATATAATTGGGTGATGCAGAAAACGCCTCTTTTGGCAAATTGTTGGACTTTGGGGAGCTAGAAGGCAGAAGGAATTTAGTTGCGGGAGCATTTTGCTAGTTTCCGTGGAAAGCAACCCAAACTTTGGTTGGTTGACCATCAGCCTTGCTTTCTGATCCGGCAGTGGCAGGGTTTTGGGTGCCTAACTTTGGCATAAGTCTTCCTGAGATCCAGCTTCAGTCATTGTATCTTCTGAACAGCCATTGTATTTGAGTAATTTTTTGTTGGGTGTGAATGTAGATGCATTGTTAATAGTACAGAAGCCCGATTTTAAACGTGCAGGAGTAGTAAACTGTATGTCGGATGCAATAGAACAAAGTGTAGAAAAGTAAACTATTATAGTGCATTGTATGACATTTTTGTTATCTGTCCCCAGCCCCTTGCTTATCTTCTCACCCCTTTTCCACAGAGTTTGCTTGAAAATTATGCAAAACATGCCTCTAAAAGGATCTCACTTAGTTTGGGCTTTTCTGTGACATTGTTATCTGTCAACAAGTGGTTAGTTCAGATTCCAGGATGGACATGGGAAGTAAGAGTTAAACTCTTTTTATCAGGCTAAACTAGGAGATGTTACGTTTTTATAGATCCTTCCTATTTATGTATATAATTGCTCCGTGCTCAAGATAGTTATTTGCAACAGATTACTGAGAAATCTGAGAGGAGTGGCCATCCTATCGTACAGGTGAGAGGACTTAAGTATTGAGACTGGGAAATGATGGGGTTTTCGAGGCTGCCAGCCCCACCTTGTGACCTGTCAGGGATTTTCTCTTCTCCCCTGACACTTCCTCCCTTTGCCCCATCTGTCACCCTTCCATGTCCAGATTGGAAAAATGAACAGAGGCCAGGATTGGGATTGTCCATTAAAATTCTTTGTCTAAACTAGTGTACTAGTAGTATTTGGTCCTCCATTTTCATGTATGTGGGACATGAATTAGTGGATTGTTGGAGTAATGAATTAGTATGTTGGGACTATTTACCTATCCGGTTTGTTGAGCATCTGCCATGTAGGCAGGTGCTGTGTAGGGTAGATGTTTTCCCTGAGTTTTCTTTAATGCTTAGAACAACTCTGCAAATACAGGTATGCTAGCTCCAATTTCCATTTGAGGAAATCAAGACTCAGGTTAGGTAATTTGTATACAGTCACATCACTGATAAGTGACCTAATCCAGCATTCTAATATAGGATGGGTGGTCTTCAAACTTGATGCGCTTTTCTGTTACACCATATATCTTCTCATGGTCTGAGCACAGTTTAAGATGTCTCCATCTTAACATTATATTAAAAAATTGTAATAGTGTTGCAACAATGAAATAATTTCTAGATAGTAATTTTAATAGCTATTTAGTATGTACTGTGTTTATTGAGGTATAATATACATACAGAGATGAACGTGCAGCAAGAAAGTGTACTGATGGATGAATTTTCCTAGTGAACACCCCTGTGTAACCAGAATCCATATCAAGAAACAGAACAGTATGCAGACCCCAGGCCCCAGGAGCCCCTGTTTTTACTGCCATCGACTCAGTACCCCCACCCCAAATAACCGTTACTCTGACATCTAACACCAGAGGTTGGTTTTGTCTGATATTGAACATTATATACATGAAATCATCTTTTGCATCTGGCCTGTTTTGCTTAATATTGTGTTTATGAGATCCAGCCATGCTATTGCTTGTAGTTGCTATTCATTTTCATTGCTGCGTAGTACTCCGTTGGATCAACACTCTATGATGTATTTATGCATCCTGTTGTTACTGGACATTTGGGTTGCTTCCAGTTTTGGGCTATTATGAACAGTACTGCCGTGAATGTTCTTATAAAAACATTTATATCTTTTAATGAAAATGTGTCTTTCCTGCCTCCTGTCTCACTTTAATGTCATCTTTTGCAAGATGTTTTCTGTTTGGGATTGTAAAGCTATGATGTTAGAAAATTTCTAGAATCTTGTTGAGAGATGGAGGAAATTGTCTTGTTAAAGTCAAACCTAGTTCATCCATTCGTTATCTTTGTCCATGGAATGCTTAAGAGCTTCCCTCTGGAATCAGACAAACTCGAGTTCAAATTTTGGTCCTGCCCTTGAGTAGCTGTGTACACCTTGGGCAGCAGTGAAAAGTGTTATTGTTACTAATTTGTTCTTCATTGTTAGTGACTTCACTAATAACAGGTGTCATTTATCGAAGGCTTACTATGTTTTAGGCACTTCGTTTTCTGTATTTCTTTTATTCTTCATAACAACCCTGTGAGATCATCTATCATTTGTTTTTCTTTCTTTCTTTATGTTTTTGTTTTGAATAGGCAAGGGCACTTGTCCAAGATCATAGTTACAGTAAGTGTCAGCCTGATCTGAAGCCCACGCCCTCGAAGCTGTCAGCTTTTTTTTTTTTTTTTTTAAGACTCTGGGGAATAATGACTCCTACCTCCGAGGGCCATATGAGGACTAAATGATGGGAAGCAGCTTACATAACATCTAGAGCACACACAGAGTCTCCAAAATGGATTCCTTTCATCACACATCTCTAAATGGCAAAATGCTTTCGGTGCGTACTTTGGCTGACTGTGCTGGGGCGTCAGGGTGCAGCATGGCTGCTCTGCCCTGGCTGTCCTCAAGGAAGCAGACCTGGCATTCTGACTCTGGACGCCTCATCGTTACTTGTGAAGCCATCGCCACCTACTGGTTGGTTCCACCTCACAGTGGCCAGCCTATCCATATGGGCTTGTGTTCTGTCCGTCTGCCCGATGCTTCTTGCCTGCCTTAGTCGTCTCTCCTTCCTCCTTTCCTCTTTTCTGAATATATGTGCCTTATTTATAAGAATACATTTTTGGGGGATAAAAACACTTATGAGAAAATGAGTTTGATATTTTCCCAGGAGCGTCACTGTTTGGCATTTGTACAGCAGCACATTGGCAGCAGATTTGTTCTGAGTTCGTTGTTGTTTTAAATGACCGGGTTGGGAAGCTGCAGAGAACTTTCCTTCGGCAGCAACGGAGCTTGGCAGACTATGAAAAAATGACATTTCTGCATTTATGTAGATTACTCCAGTGGGACATGCTCTCTAAGCCTTGGTGTCCCAGGTTTGTGGCCACAGAGGTTCTCTGGGTACTTGTCTGCTGCCTTTGGGTACTGGAGGATGTCACTGTCCCCTGGTCCAAGACTGAATTTTTAGACAGGCCTTAGGGGCAGGCAAGCCAGGAGTTTGTCAGATAAAACCATTCGCCACTGGGAGAAATTCTTATCTGAACTCACTCTCCTGCCTGTCTGGGAACTGTGGGTGCTGAGGGACATGCTTTGGATCCCAGAAGTGCCTTTCCTTTTTCAGGCTGACCCAGGGCTGGAATTCGCCAGCCTGCCATCTTAAGTGTCTCTTGGATTTCTTAGGTTATTGCTGGAGGGGAGCCCAGAGTCCCTTAGAGACCGCCTGGGAAATAGATTCTCTGAAGAATACCTTGGAATTACTTTTAACTTTCCAGAAGCTGTTGGAGCAGTTCAAAAGTTGAATTGTTCGGCTTTGATTAGTTATGGTATACCTGTAAACTGTATACATTGCCATGTTCTGGGTGATTATTTTAAAAAGGATTCAAGTATTAGTGCTTCTAGATAGAATTCGATTTTAAGTATTTAGGTACACATGAGAATTAGCATAATCTCTAAATTCTGATTTTTAAATCTCACAGGATTAGTTGTCAGTCTTATCTGTTTGATGTAGAAGTATGCAAATGTGAAGCCAAAATAGTGTGATAGGGAAACTCAGCTACGGTAAATGTCTGTTTTATTTGTCCCATTGTGAAAGCTTTCAGTGGGAATAGTCATTTACCTCTGGGAAGGAATCAACACAAAATACCTGGCAGACATGGAGCTGGGCCCAGAGTTAACCTTTGAAAGGGAAAAAAAATGAAAAGCAAAGACTCCAAATCCATCTCTAAGGATGAGATTTCCTTATCCTCTGGGATAGTGGGGTTTGATAATGATTTCCATTTGTTGATTAGCAGAAATCTTATCAGGTGACATTTTTCAGTGTGTACTGTTAGTATCTGTCTAAAATGCAATTCTCTATTATTATTCAACTGCTTAAAACCTTTCGGTGAGTCCCCTCTATGCAGAGCAGCATAAAAGGCCCTCATCACCAGGCCAGTCTGTGTCTTGCCTCACCCCTGTACTCTACTAGAGCTGTTCAGAACTCCATGTAGCACCTTGTCAGTGTGATAGACCTTTGTATACTTTCCAGAAGGTTCTTATGTTTGTAGCATGAATGGGTCTTAGAGCCATTGCATACGATGAGAGAGAAAGTCTTTGGGCCATTCAGTTGAACTCATGTTTTTGAAGAAACCAAGGCCATGCCCAGCCTCCCGTCAAGGCAACCCAGACCTTCTGAGTCACGCAGGCCACACACCCCTGAGTCATCCTTGATTCCTTTGTGCCTTTCACCCTCGTTTCCGGTCCTTCAGGAAGGAAATCCCGAGGCTTTCCCTGAAAACTGTGTCTCGAATTGGGCTGTCTGCCCTGCTGTGCTGCAGCCTCCTGGTCTGAAACATCTGACCTGCATTCCCCACTGCCACCTGATTCTCCACCTGCCTGCCTTCAGTCTGTTCTAGGTGCCAAAGTGGTCTTCTAACACATGCGTCAGATCTTGTCATTTGCTCAAAACCCTGACATGGCTCCCATGTCCCTCGGGGCAATGACCAGAGTCCTCACACTGGCCTTTGCGTTCCCACACTCTCACCTTCCCGCTCCGCTTGACCACCCTGGCCTCTTAGCCATTCCCCGTCCTCCCAGGCACATTCCTGCCGGCCTGTCTAGAGTGCTGGCCTGGCCTGCACGCCCTTCTCTCACACACCTGCGACCTTCGGAGGCAGTCCTCTGTTTGGATGTGGCGTCACAGAGATTACCTGTGGTTTAGGGCAAAGAAACAAATCCTTTTATGGAAGTATATGGCCTACTTGTCTACTGATTAACTACTAGAATGAAACGGCTGTTGGCTTTCAAGACACTGTGACTGAGTAGAGGAGTGTATAGTGCATTTAAGGCTTCAGCCAAGGAGCACGTTTTTCCACGGGGCAGCGTGTTGAAGTCAGGCTGGCTGCGATGGGTTCACTGGCTCTCCCTCTGCAAGGTTTGTCATTCTCAGTGCGGTTAAGGTTACAGGTGTTATTTTAAAATATCAATGCAGATGACATCTGAGGGATATTTGGTGTAGTTTGTTACATATGCCTTATCGTTCAGCAGTTTTGAGTCTTAATCATGCAGCGATACTTAAGATATTTAAACAAATGGTGCAGCTATAATTTTTCTATTTTAGTTGGCTTTTGGGATTTTAATCCTCTGTATTTTCACTTTGATTTTCAAGAGGTATTGCTTTAAAAATGTTAGGCATCATAGTTTGGTGGATAGAACATAAAGCAGGGAAGTGCTGGGGGTGGGATTAGATTTTTTTTTTTTTTTTTAGCAGGGCGTCCAGGAGGTCAGGCCTCCCTGAGAAGGTAACATTTGGGGATAGACCTGAAAGGATATGAGCAGGATGAATCCCACAGGGCGCTCAGGGAGAGAGAGAAATCACGGTTAGAGTCATTCTCAGCCAAGTTTGTTCCAAAGTAGGTTCCGTGAGGCGCACAGCATATGTACGCTTTCTAACAGGCACAGAAGGTGGGAAAGCAGGTAGTGAGGCACAGCTGCATTCTTGTGATTCTGACTGGTGCTCAGGGACACCATACGAAGATAAGGTAAATATGTGGCTGAGTGCGGGGGGAGAAAGCTTAGGGGCTGGTGGAGACTGACTCCGTGTCTTTGTTCTACATCTGATAAAGGTTTATAACTAGTACCTGTCAGTGAAATATTTAACAAACTCCAGTTACATAGGTAAAAGGTCAGCTTTAGCTGATAGGCCTAGGTTTTATTATACATGCGCCCAACTGCAGCCATCGTAGGCCACTGTTAAAATTTTGGTTTTTTGCATTTTCCATTTTCTGAACATGCCCGAGTGCTCACTGTGAGATTGAGACATGGCAGCAGGAAGCATTGTGTGTGCCTGGAACTCGGGCATGTGAGGGGTAGGGGCTGGGGCCAGGTCACAGGCTCCTTGGCCTTAGCCATGGGCAGCACAAGACCAGGCTGCCGGTCTTGTGATGTCCCAAAGTGGGCCCAGAAGGATGACATGTCTTAGCACGAGCTACCAAGCACAACTCTGTGCGTCTCTGCATTTGTGAGCGACGTCTTAGCAGGAAAGACCACAAATGAGTATTTCCTATCTTCTATTTCAGACGGCCCTCTTAAAGATACTGACCCTAAGGACTCCTATCTCATTGCAAGAAACATCATGGCTGAGCCAGACTATATAGAGGATGACAATCCCGAACTAATTAGGCCTCAGAAACTGATCAATCCTGTCAAAAACTCCCGGAACCATCAGGATCTTCACAGAGAACTTCTTATGAATCAAAAAAGGTAAGATGGTTTCTTGAACACAGTTTTTCTTAGAGAACTTCTAAGATAGTGAGGTTTGATTTTAATTATGTTTACAAAGGCTTCAAAAAGCCCTTCTTTTCTTGCCCTTACCTGAGGCTTGCTTATTTCCTGTCACATCCTAGAGCCAGGTTGTCCCTCTGTGCAGCACGGTACCTGTAGGCAGCTGCTGCCACAGGGGCCTGCAGTCCTTTCCGACTCCTGCAGTCCCGGGCCCCCTTCTGAAATGGATGCATATTTTAAAATTCTGATGGAAGGGGCTGGATTAAGGATAGAAGAAAGTATCCTAAGTTGAAGAGAAATACGTTAACTTCTTAAATTTAAAATCTCTGACTTTTCCCCTTTCATTGGGGAAAGAGGAATCAGACGTAAACGCTGCCTACTCTAGCATTGTAAGTGGCGGGGAGAAGTCTCTAGAGCCACATTAGACTTAATAGGTAAGGATACTCTTTCTTGGGTTTTTGTTTTTAAGTAGCATTTTAAGTTATTATCATTTTTATTATTTACTTTTTTTTGGAGGGGAGCAAAACACTTTATGTCTTCTTTGCAAAGCATTTGTTAGCTCTATCTGTGCCATAAATAATTTTAGATGTTGGGCTGGTGTATTTTGCTTTTTAAGTAATGTTGGGCAGGTCCAGTAGACAGGGAGAACTGAGGATGCAAGGTACTTTATTTAAGAACTAGTAAGCTTCAACTAGGTCTGTTTTCAGATCTTATAAGACTATATAGATCACTCATTCCCCCACTCTTTGCTAAGCCCTGGTGAAGGGTCTACCATTGAACTTAAAGATATGCAGACAAAGTTAAGCATTCAAGTAATTTTTGGAGGGAGGCCAAATTGAAAAAATTTTTTAAATGTTTTAAAAAGGGCCAAGGGGGCATTTTTATGGCAGTTTTCCTACCTAAGAACTGTACCTGAGTACATTCCTGTCAGAACTAATGACTCTTGTCCCAGGAATTCTTTGTAAATTCTCCCTCTTGATTGTCGGAATGTAGCTTATTCCCTTTTTGTCCCCAGCATATACTAGAGTGCTATTGGACTAGTGTTTATTAAATTGAATACAAGTTTGATCATTTTTTAATAGGTGGCTAGCTTCCACCTGCCTTTGTCACACAATAGAAGAAAGAAAATATGGATTTGGTATCATCATGCCCAAAGCAAAACAATCTTAAGTTTCTAAATGGACCACAGAATTTGGAAGCAATCCTGGCTGCGAAATTATGTCTGCATTTTGGTGGAAAGATCATCAGTTTAGTAGACCCCAAAT
Organism: Cheirogaleus medius; assembly: GCA_008086735.1. NCBI lineage: Eukaryota > Metazoa > Chordata > Mammalia > Primates > Cheirogaleidae > Cheirogaleus > Cheirogaleus medius. The sequence goes on along the minus strand of VBSM01003148.1, from coordinate 11,062,543 downwards.
AGAGTGACAGCTGTCACTTACTGGTTTTTCCGATTGTCTTTACTTCTTAGGGCTCAGTCCCTTACCTGTAAAATGAGGATGGGGACTTAGTAAGAAATGTTTTAGCTCAAACTTTTTTTTCTATGAAATCTATAGAAGGGCTCCAAGTTAGAATAGAGACAAAAGTAAAACCAAAATTTGCAGAATAAATGTTCTCTTAATTATAGGCTACAAATTATTCTGCAAAAATGTATTTAGTAGCTTGTGTCACATTGCTGTAAAACATACAGATTTGTACAATTGAGTCTGTTTCCCAATTTTTTAGAGAATAGACCTCTCTTCTGTCTGTCTTTCTCTGGCCTGTTCTTTCTTTTCCTTGTTTACACAGCTGACTCTTTAGACAGACCCAACTCAACTAATTTGGGAGAATGCTGATTTTCCTTCAGGTAGCATGGTATAGATAGGATGTGGGCTTCGAGATCAGAGAGAAGTGATACGAATCCTGGTTTCCTGTTTAACTTGACCTACCTTATGATCTTGGCCAGGGTACTCCCTCTTGAGATCTGTTTCTTCATCTGTAAAGTGGGGGCTAATAATATCTTTCTCACAAAAAATAAATAATAGCATGTATTGCAATACCTGCCAAACTGCCTGGCATATCACAAGTGATCAGTTTTAGTCCCATTCATCGTTACTTCCCATGTGGCATCATTTGAAATTCCTGGTGCTCTTTTCCTATTTTTTTTTTTTTTTTGAAGGATTCTGGTCTGGCTGGAAGTACATTAAAAAAAAGAAAAGAAAAGAAAAGGCAGGTTTCAAAACCCAATGAATATATCTTGTCGTATGTCTTCAGGTTTTTTAAGGCAATATCTTAGCTGGGTAAACCCTTATTATTTATATGCTGGTTTCAGAGTGAAAACATCTTAAGCAGTTTCTTACCATTTATTCCATATACTTTTTAGAGAATGTGGGATTTTTATTTCTAAATTTTAGTGCCAAATAATAGGAAGCATTGAATCAATAACATATATGTTTGCTCAAGGGATAGCCACTTGATTGCTGATTTGTACTGTAATGAAAGTCTGCTTACTTTACTATAACTTATAAAGGATCTTCCTGTATTTCATCTTATCTAGTGACCTTTCTAATAACCTTGTGTGTATCTTGAGAGTAGCCCACTTTGACATGTGAGTAAAACTCAGAGTAACAGGTTAAGGAATCTTCTTAAGATCACACAATCGTTTTTCAGAATAGTTTTTAGAAACAGACATAGGATTTGAGGCCGTTTGTAGAGATAAATGTAGTAATATAAATTAGAAAAAGAAGTGAGAAAATGAGAGGGAGCCAGAATGAGATCAGCACAAAGCAAGCTTTTTGCAGAGACTTGGGCCTTTGCTCTGCATGCCGCAAACGGGGCTCACGGCTCTGTAGCAGCCAGTTCACGTAGTTTTTCAAGTTATGTTTTAGGGATCTTAAGTTAAAAGCAAAGTCACTGCTTAGGAGAACGAACACCCATTGGTCTTCTAATTCTGAAACCTGTGCTGTTGCAAGTACATATTGCCACTCCCCACTGTTTACCATCTTTTGGACCCAGATAAGTTCCAGGTTAAAAGTCTTTAGGCCTCAAAGTCTGATTGTTAAGACTCTATCAGGTTCTTAGCATCCACAAGTGTTTTTAGCAAAGGCAGATTTCAAAGGGCATCATAAAGGCATTATTTTTGTAGATGAAAGATCAGTATTGAAGAGGTCTTAAAAAAAACAATAAGAATATTTCTAATATAATTTAGAGATTCTGTCTTCTATGAAGAGTACTTTTGGAGGGCTAATAAGTCAGTTATGTAACCATATCCCTAAAATTGGTAATTGTGGCTTATATGTTTCCAAGTCATTGGTTTCTAGTTCCCTATGTTTTTAGTTGATCTTCTTTAGGTGTGCTTTGCTGGGCACGTGGTTCCTCAATAAATACTTGCTGCTGTACAACATGGGAAAAGATAGGGGAAGTTCTAGTGAATCAGGATAGAAGTACTTGTGTTTGAGTCCACACAGGTAAAAATGGCTAAGGCAAAAATGCAGATGAGGCAAGCCAAACCAGAAGGTCCCAAGATTAAAGATCAGGGGCTGAAATCCAAAGGCAACCTTTCCCTCTACCCCAAGAAAAAAAAAAAAAAAAAACAGGCCAGGAGATGTTTGACCAGGTGGGCAAACATGTTCTGTGATGGTGTGAGGCCCAGATCTGTCCTCTGGCTAAGAGCTCTCCCAGGTGAGGAGGTGACTTCATTTATGTGTGTGTGTGGTGTTCAGGTAGAGGTGGCGTGGATGTGAACTTCCCTGCCTGCCCCTCAACCTGCTCAGTGGTTCATGTGAAGTGTGAAACATACCTTTCAAAGTTGTCTGTACCTTTCATGCACTGGGAAGGAAGATAAATCACTGTGGCCTTTTTGGAGGGCTGTTCGGCAGCGCTCATCAAAATATAAAATATGCAGGTGCTTAGCCAGCAGTTCTATTTGTATGACTCTAGCCAACAGGAATGCTTGTGTAGGAATGCAGCTATAAATGCACACGGAGGTTCATTGCCTCATTGTTTTTAATAGTGAGCAATTGGAAACCAACTATATGGCTGTCAATCGGGGTGTGGCAGTGTCAATAGGGGTGTGCCAAAACTATGACACTTCCGTACTGTGATGTGTTATGCAGATGTCGAGATGTTTATACAGGTATAGAAAGTATGGAGGAACATAGACCAAACCTTTAGTAACTGTTCTCTCGGGGTGCAGGAGTGGGTAAGGGTTGATGGGGCAGGGCCTCTAGCTTGTGTAATTTGGGGAGCCACCGTTCACATAGATTACAGCGTAAACGGTGCTCCCATGGTTTGTTTCATGAGGGGGGGTTTGGGTGTGCTTTCACTCTTTATTTTACATATATGGAAATATTACCTGACCTTTTTAATTTCATAATTTTTTTAATTGGCTTTGCCCACTGCAGTAGTGTCAGGTAGTGCCATGACCAGGAAGCACACTTGGGAATTATTGTTGGTCTGGGGTAATACAAAGACTTGATCAGCCGTCAGTCATAAAGGGATTGAAAGTACTTGTTGGTTGTATATGTCAGAACTGATTGAAGAAAACCAGCTGTTCTCATGCAAGGGATGATATTGTGTATAATTAATTATGAAATTTGGAGAAGCTCATTTCTGTCAACACTATCTCTGCAATCTGATCCATATTAGACTTAGAAAATTATACAGGCAGTGCTTGACTTTCTCCCTTCAGCACAGAAAGTTAAGTGATCCACCGTGATAAAATATTAACTAACTTTATATGACTTCTGGACTGCTATAAGTGCAGAATATTTATCATGTAAGCACCATTTTCCTGAATTTTCTGTTACTAAATATTTTATCTTACTGTCATCATTGTGTAAAATTTTTGAACAGAAAATGAATACTGTATAATAGTTCAGCCCATTCATATGTTGCAATAGGCTGTCAGCCTGATGTGTCATACATCAAGTTTTTTCAGCGGCTTTTGCATAATCCAGAAGAGTTTAGTAATAGTTGAAGTTAATTTTGCCAGTGAAATATAGGGAAGGAAAAGTGTTTGAAATTTAAATCACTCAGATAGCTAGTCTTAATCCTAAGATTGAAATCCTTTAATTCTATCTGTAATGTCATACCAAGACAAGACTTTTTAATAGTCAAAACTGAGTGGGTCATTATTCTGGTTATTTAAAAATAATTTTAAATTTTCCTGTGGTTAATGACACCTTTGTTCTGAACTATTAGAGTACTCATAAGCAACTTCTGTTGTGCTGGTTAAAGATTTAATTTCCAGAATATTCTGTCTATACTTTGTCCCCCTTGGATAGTCTTGATAACTGTGAAAGAAACCATAATTAAATTACAAAAGTAAACTGTCTCTTTGGTTTCATTGGAAATTTGGCCAAATTTCATTTTCTTTTTTTTAACCAAAAGTTCTGGTAATGAAAATTGGGAAAGTAGAGACATATATATTATTTTGACTGTGTCTTTTATCATCAGAGATGGACTATCCTGATCTTTACTCTGTGAACAACAACTTTGAAAACATTTTTCTTGTGATTTAAAAAATATCTAGATAGAAGAGTTACCAGAATTTAAAAAAAATTAAAATCAACAAGGAAATGTGAAATTGAAGATTAGTTTACAGGTGTGATCCTGTGAACTTGAAAGGGATTGAGGTGGGTATGCTGGTTGACTTTCTCTGACCAGAGCACACTTTTCTGATATTGTTATTTGATTTAACAATTATTTGGATGACTCTTAGTTAGTCTAGTTAGTTGCTTGGAGTGGTTAAGAGAACAACCCCGTGGCAGGCATCCCTGATCTGCAGATAAGTCACCAGCAGCAAGACCAGGAAGGGTGTGGGAAGGTACATAGGTCCATGCCAAAGTCCAAGGTCATCTGAAATGGTTTAGGTGCAGGAGCGCTGGACTGGGAATTCGATCAGGTTCTGGGTGGCCATTTCCCTCAGTAATGACATAATCTTGGATATGCCTTTAGATACACGAAAACGCTCTTTCAGATCTGACAAATGAAAGGTAGGAAGGTTACCAGGGCTGTTTTGCTGTCTAAATTTCTGTGCCAGCCTGTCTCTGAGTTGCATTTAGTGCATGAAAGCAGGGCTAGATCTTGGGAAGCCTCCCTAAGACTCCAGGTGGAGCCACCTCGTCTCCTGGGTGTCTCCATCCCCATCATGGGTCCCTATCATATGGGCATCCCCACCTGTCTCCACCCTCCTTTGCATAGCCTGTGTCTTGTGCACAGTAGGTGCTCAATACACTTTTATTGAATGAATGGATTTTGCATACTCTTTGGAAGTTGCTCTTGCCCTTACTTTCATGCTGGTGAATTTCCGAGATCACCAGCACTGCCTGTTAGTAGTAGGTATCACGATCGTGCTGATTCCTTGGACCTCTTTTCTGTGGCTCATCCCTTAAATGATATTTCTAGTCCTGAAAGATGTATCCATTAGATTATCATTTTTTATTTGTGTTAATACTTTTTTGCAGGGGTCTTGCACCTCAGAATAAACCAGAACTGCAGAAGGTGATGGAAAAGAGAAAACGAGACCAGGTAATAAAGCAGAAGGAGGAAGAAGCACAAAAGAAGAAATCCGACTTGGAAATAGAACTATTGAAACGGCAGCAGAAGTTGGAGCAGGTACGGGTGATTGGGTAAAAGCTGTCTTTTTTGTCCTGGGGATGAAAAGATGTTAGAACAGGCAGAATTTAGTAGACATGTCAGATGTACATGTTTCTACCATGAAAGAAAAATAGGAGACAGATGTCAGCCAGTGGGGTCAAATACATTCAACGTAGGGCACAAGGATCCTCTTGAGGACCTAAAAGAGATCCAGGAGGCAAAAACAAAACAGGGAACTAGCACTGACTTCACACGGAGTATTGGAGTAATTTAATGAAATTGACCCTCACTGAGACTCCAGAGCAACTGTATGTTGATCTCAGGATTTTGTTTTCTTAGCCTTGTCTCCCTACAGTTCCTGTCATCTCTTGGTGTTGCTTGCAATAACAACCAGTTGAACAATTGCTGCTTCTGCGCAGAATTACCCCCAGACCTACATACATACCTTTTTTTTTTCTTTAAGTGGGGAATCAGGAGAGGCTTTCTTCCATTGGGAAATGAAGTTCTTAGGGACTTGGAAAAGAGAGAGGGGCGGTTTAAAAAGTCTCTTGGTTTGCAAATAATTTTCCTGTTTCTGAATTTGGTCTAGCTTGAACTTGAGAAGCAGAAATTGCAAGAAGAGCAAGAGAACGCCCCAGAGTTTGTGAAGGTGAAAGGCAATCTCAGGAGAACAGGCCAAGAAGTCGCCCAGGCCCAGGAGTCCTAGGCAGAGGCTGTACCGAGACCTCATGTGTCCTGTCCCCCTCTTCACCGCACAGAGCTGTGTCTGTAGGTGCCTCCTCAGCACTTAATCTCAGGGCAGAAGCCCCTGGAGAGAGTTCCAGCCAGCAGAGAAGTTTGACTTTAAAAAGGATTCGGTTTGATTTTCCTACAGTCTGGGTGGCTAAATTGCCTTTGACAGTTGCAGTTCCTATTCGCCAAATGAGGGGCATTGCCCAGCACATGAGTTGGAATAATAGACCTGTGTTCGGAGACTTCAAAAAACAAAACAAATAAACAACAAAAAAAAAAATGAAACAAGCAAAAAGAAAAAAGGAAGAGGACACTGGAATAAATTTTTGAGAGTTGCACTACTTGGTTTTTCTTCCATTCCAAGTTTAGTGGGGGCACAGAGCCTTTTTTTCTCTTAAAAGCTGAAAAAGAAATGTTTCTTTTGTTTTTTGTTATCTGTTAAATAATTAAGATCACGTAGAAATGCATTTAATCTGTTATATCCAGTATTTGTGAATTTTATTTTGAAGACCCCAAATTTCTTGTTTAATTTATGCTTTCATCCATGTTAGGATTAGCACCAGAAAATGTTAATGTTGAGCACAGCCGTGACCTTTGTTGGCACTAAGATTTAGAAATGGGGTAAAGAAGGTTTAAAAACATGTAAACATCCATCTTGATCTTATTTTAATTCCTTTTGGTTCTCTGTAATAATAGTATGCTCCATATCAACATTCCAGTTCCAAGAGCGTACATCACATAAATTCATTCATTGCTTTGATAACTAGTAGGGTTTTTGTTCAGTTTTGTTTTGAAATTTCTTGCTGAGCTAGTTTTTTTTTTAGATGAAATCATCTGATCCTTTGGAGAGTAGAACTAGTCCATATAACCCAGCTTCAGTGTCAAAATAGAAGGTCCAAAATCTTTGCATTTTTTCTCTGAGAGGAGTGTGGAGAACATTCCTGTGAGGATCTGGGCAATGAAGACTTGTTTAGGTATTCTGATGTGAAACAAGTGTAGATGGGTCTCAAGGACCCTTCGTTGGAAGACTTACAGCATTTGAATATCTAATGATAATGAATATCATTAGAATCCATGCTTTGAAAATCTCTGATTAATGATCATATATTATTTTCTTTTTTTTTCCTAGCAAAGAAAGACTATTTCACCACTATCTCAGTGATGATGCTGTTGCTAATGATGTCGATGACTACTATGTTGCATCTCTCAGGAAAAGCTGAGAGGAAAAGAGGGCCCCGCCTCAGTTTCCTCATTCTAGCTAGCATGCTGTTCAAAGAGAAGCCCAGTTACAAGTAATAGCAACATTCTGCAAAATCAAGTTTATACTGCTAGTATGGGCACAGGTACCTTCTACTTGGGGTGATATGGAAGGATTTTTGTGAATTTAGTATGTTCTCCATAAAGACAACTCAGCCGGTAATTTCTACATTGGAGACTCTTACACTTTCTTTAAAGACTCACAGAAAACTGGATCCAGAGCTTTTGAATCCTCAACTAGCATAGTAGAAATCAGCTTTCTATGGGAATGCTTTAGTTTCAGTAGTTGGCAATTAGGCCCATATTCAATCCTAATGTGAACAAAAGCAAATGCAATGATGATATACTGCTAGTTAGAGAAACATGTTAGTTGATTACACCTGAAATGGATTATTTATCTCATCAGCAAGTATTATTTGAATAAAATAAGAGATGCTTAAGATAAAATGTTGCTCTATAATAGTTTGCTTTTGAAGAATGGAATGATAACTTTTCTCCATCATTCTTCCTTTTGAGATGAGAAAGTGTGATAACAGATCATCTTGAAAAGTACATTTCAGATTGCACATTGACTCGAGTTCTTTCTTGTGTATGTGGACTAATGATGCTGTTTGTAAAATGAAGATTTGGGACTGGCTCTTATCTTTTTATCTAACTGGGTATTAGATCTTTAGATCTGTATCCCCGAAGCAATTCTGCCACTTGGTACAATTCTCAAGGGCCCTGACAGGTTCCTTTCAGGCATTCTAGGAATTCTGTTCCTAGAACTTAACTAGAATCCATTCTTCACTGGGAAAAAGTTAATTAAAAAGGCATTTCTTTCCTAATCTCACTGAAATTCCGCAGAATTATTTGTAGTTAGTAATACAAGATCTGGCCAAAAGAAGACTTGTAAATAGCGTGCAGTGGTGTCTTATGCTCCAGTGTACAGGTAGGGAAGCTCCTGGAAGTTGTCAGGTCAGCTGGGCTCACAAGCCGCAGTCTCCCCTCCTACCTTAATACCATACAGTCCAAACCCTTAGGACTCTCCAACAGCTGAGCAATTTTGTGCTTTGAGCCGCTTTTTGACAAAAATGGCTCCATTTTTCCACTCTGGTTTTCTTAAAATAGTTCCGTGTTTTATAGTCTCATAGTAGTAAAGTAGCGTTGCTTTCTAAGCTATAACAGTTGACTTTATTCTTCTACTCTGAAAAATCTTGACTTGTTTGAGTGTATATAATATATATAAGGGAGCCTTAATGGATTTGTTTTCATAATTTAATATTTTTTGTATTTGCTCTTGTATAATTGTTTTTAATGGAAAGTATTACAGAATTGAGGGTGGAATTCTTAGAACCAAAGTTATTCTTAATAAAAATCACCACATGCTTGGACCATTCAGCCGTGTTTGTCTGATCTCTTTAGTGGACATGTGGGATGGAAGAGGATTGTGTTCCGTTCAAGGGTGAGAAGGTGATTCCAGGGTCTCCCCTTGGTGACTGTCCTCTTCGACAGCCTTCCCCTCAAATCAGTTATGTCCTTTCTCCTCGTGTGAGTCAGGGCTGATAGTTTGTTATGTCAGATAGATTCACACTAAGGTACTGATGACACTGTAAATGACACTTTGCACAGAACGTATGGCAAGCGCCATAGCAGCAGCCATCAGTCACAGTATTCTGAATTTTTGGTAGCTTGGTAGGACAGTGGGAGGCATATTTTGGGAAGGGCCAGTTTTTAGTGCTTGTGAGCTAGTACATAGGGCATGTCTAAAGTGATTGTGAAATTTTTTTGTTTATTCAGCTAAATTCATGTTATCCTCAAAGAAATTACTTTGGGAAGCTATCCACTTGATTGCATTATACTACTGGTTAAAATATTAATAGTTTGGAGGTTCAAGTCTCTTTATGCCTTTACTTTCCAACCACAAATTATTTACTCAGCTTGATCACCCAACTGTTAGTGTCTTTGGACTCTTTTCAAAAAGTTATATCTATGCAAGAGAGTAAAGATTTGCTATCTGTAAGGTTATACCATGAGCTCTAAAGCCAGCGCAGAAGATGGATTCCAAAAATGATTTGAGCAGTAGTTGCGCTCTTGGAATAACTAGGCAGTTGGCCAAGGTGACAGTTTTGAGGCTGTCAATTGATTTAATTGGACCACTGTGTGTGTGTGTGTGTATTTTATAGTGCTAATAGATTTGAAAAAAGACAAGGCAATTAAAGTATTTGAGAAGATTTAAAATGCTGTAGTACAGCTAAAAGTATTAATGCTATCAGGCTTAACATTTACTAGTATAACAAGAAATGAGGTGTTTTATTTCTAAAGTCTTAGGATAAATAAAATCTTTGTGAGCTAGCTTCACAATCGCAATTTCTGGTTGTTTTTTTTTTTTTTGCCTCATGAGAAAATGCAGTCTGATTATCAGTTTGGGGGGATGTTTTGAATATCTTCTCACTTGCTCCTAGATTTTCTAGCAAGATGGTAATTACCAACTGAAGTCTAGCAGAAGGGACACTTGGTTATTGATGGAAAGTATGTTCATTGCTACTGGGGTGTTGCTGCTCCCAGGCCCCCTCAAAGTGTATATGTATGTGCGCGTATAAGGGTAAATATATACGCACACAATTGCATTGATATTTACTTTTACATCTGTGTTTATTGAATATCATTAAGTTTACATCAGTGTCTCCAGTTCCAACCCAGTAGCACCTTCCACCTTTCCATGTCTGTCACTCCCTTCTCCAGCAGTGAAAACCCCAGCTGCCAACCCTTCTGCACTTGCTTTCTCAGTCCTCCTGGGTGTAACCAATGGTCTTGACTTTCCTCAGCCTCTTTTTGTCACTCAGGACTGCCTAGTGGCTTTTTGACTGACTTAGGAAGGAAGAAAGGAAACACCAATTTTCCTTGAGCCTTTAAACATTTATTGTGCATTAAATTAATTAAATTGCCACAAACAACCTGAACTGCAACTACGGATTTAGTATGCCTGATTGCCTTCCATGCTCTGTAAACATTCTAGGAACCAGAGTGGATACAATTAACACGTTTAAAAACGACTTAGGTAAACTTTAAAAATCAAGCTTCATGTCTCTTATTTTCACACTTTAAAAAATAGCTTCCTAGTCGTATGGCCATGTTTATTTTCATATCCTCCTAGGTATTCGGTTGTTCCTGGGCTTGTAGTAATTTTACCAAGCCTAAAAGAAAAGGGAATACCCCCCAGACTAACTGAAGGAGCAACATCTGGGTTGGTGCCTGATTCTTACTTAGGACGTTGGGCAGCAGAGTCCAAGCTGATGCAACCAGGAGCCTGCAGACTAAGTCCTTTTTTATAATTAACTCCTACTTGCTTTGTCATGGAATTTTTAATACCTTGCCATTTATTTTACTTGGACTTTTGGAAACTTGGTGTCTTTCCCAGAGATGGTGTGTGCTTTCATTTTTCATGGCCAGCATGACTTCCTCATTGTCCTAACTTTGTGATGTATTGATCTTTTCCATTAGCATTATTGAAAATTTAACATATGCCTTATCAATACCTCATGTAATTAGTAGGGTCATTTTGAGATTTTTGTCTACTGAAAGTCATCAAGTCTGTGTGGTGAATTCTTTGGGATATTTGGCTATTATCTGGTACATACGGCTGGGTCTTCTTTAATTTGTTGTATGTGATCAACTAGACTCCCTTTCTACTTGGTTATTATATGTGGCCACTGGTGGTGGTCAAGTCTTGTCTTTTCCTTGTACTACGTTTTTCTAGTTTATCTTAAGATAGCCTTTATTCTTTCCTGCATGCATAGCTAGAAGCAAACGCATGCTTGTGCTTTTTGAAAATGTATGTTCCTCATTGAACAAACAAAATGCCCACATGTGATCATTCACATAAACATATCCTATAATCTTTATTTTGTATCACAACTCCTTTTTCTCTTTGTATCATTATGAATCTGTGGCCCTTTATGGACTCAACTTATTATAATTTTCATCTTTTTTGGATACTTAGAATATTATAGATTGGCCAGTGAAAGCCCTTCAAGCTTACTCCATGGTTTTTGTGTTTTGTTTTGTTTTCCTTTAAAAGTATTGTTTCTGACCGTTATGATAGCATCCTTACTTTGTTACAACAGTAGAATGTTTGCGGCCATCATAGTTTGTTTTTTTTCCAACACAAGGCTAATAGAAAAATTAGCCAGGTGTGGTGGTGCACACCTGTAGTCACAGCTACTTCAGAGGCTGAGGCAGGAGGATCCCTGGAGCCCAGGAGTTTGCAGATACAGTGAGCTGTGATGACGCCACTGCACTTCAGCCCTGGGACAGAGCAAGACCCTGTCTCAAAAAAAAAAAAAAAAAAAAAAGCATAAAAGCAAAGAAAAACTTGTGAAATAAGTGTGCTTAATACAAACTTGCTTAAAATTTGAATGTGATTAATTTCACAATTATTGGTGTGTACAGTACATGTACAGTGAGAGATTACAACAGAATAGTCCAATGTTCTAAAAACACACAGACCTGTTATTGACATAGTCATAGGGAAAAAAGCCCAGTGCAAAAAATAAAGAGCAGTTTGGACTCCAGAATGGCAGTGATGAACTTTCCCTTGACCCCATAAGGCTACAACAGAGACCTTGGCCAGGGCTCCTCAGAAGGGATCTGAGTGGTTTAGGCTTCATCATGGAAACAGCATCGCCCTTTAAATTTTTCTTCTGCTACTGGAATTTAAGGTGCTGTGGTTTTTGTTGGCTGGGGTCAAGGCTGATTTGGAACGTGAGGCAATGGCAGCTTGGTAATGAAATACTGGTTCTCTCTCTGCGCAGGGCCTTGGAGCAGCTTTAGGTTGGCCAAGCAAGGTGTTCCTGGCAGAGGTTCTCTCTTGGATTATGGCAAAACTTCCATTTACCCTCTCCCTTGATTCCAGGTGGAGCGTTCATCATATTACTAAGACTACATATATATTCCTCTTAAAGTTCCTTCTGGTTGAATACTTGACATATAAACTTGGAAAAAGAGCTAGCCAAGAACTGGAAGAATGCTGACTCTTGGCCCTTTACGAGGCCAGGTAGAAGCTGTATCAGAGGCTGGCTTGGAACGGAATTAGCAGCAGAGAATAGCAGCTGCAGCTCCTCTGTTCTGATTTCACGATGGAAGCTTGAGGCGCAATCACCTGGGTACCTCTGTGGCCAGTTGCCCCCAGCTATTTATTCACTCCATAGGTTTCAAGAAGCAGTTGCACCTGTGTTAGCAAGAGCCCCTCCCGCCCCCGCCCAAAGAGGGAATGCAATGTGATTAAAAACATCTACAGCTACCCAAGAGGGCATTGATCTTGATATTGATCTTACACGATGGGCTTGTGAACCAGAACCAGGGCAGCCTCCTTAGAGCGGATCACTACCCAGGACTTCAACGAGGAAAATTCTCACCGCGTCAACTCAGATGAGTGAAGGGAATTTTTTGACCGCTGCAATTTGGCTTTAATTTGGTGAGTTGGTGCTCTGTTATCTGGCGGCGCTGTCCCGGTTAGCGCTTTCTCTTCCCATTCCCTCTTCCTTCCTTAGTGATTTCAGTGTTTCTCGGAGATAAGCCTCATTTCAATTAAGTATAAGCGCTCACCCAGTATGTTTACAAGATATCTTGCTAGGAACCAGTTCTAGCCCTTAAGGTGTTTATAATCTTGTTCAGAGATAAGACGTTGCATAAAAATGAATGATAACAGATATTAAATAAAAGGGCACATGGATACTTGGAAGATAGGAACTATAGGAGCAAATTAAGAAAAGAAAATACACACACTAAATCAGATGGTTTTATTGCTAGATAGATGCTCATATTAATGTTCTCCAAGGGAGGCAGTGGAAGTTAACGGTTCAAATGATGTTTTAAATTAAATGTGAATTTTATTTATTCTTGATCTTCCTCTCTGCTTCCCAGCCTGTTCTTCAAAAAATACGACGGAGCAGTTTGAAAACACAGGTTCTTACAGGAGCAGTAATAGGGCACGGGGGAGTGGATACAGCAAGAAAAGCAAACAGCAAATAAGCCTTCAGCTTGCAGGGTTGCTAGGTAACACCTGTCGTTTGTTTCCCAAGAACTTCCTGAGGCGCTCAAGGTTAGGCTATGGGTGACTTTTGGTTTGCTTCCTAGCAGTGAAATCTGAAGCCGTGTGTGGTTTGCTGTGGCGTAGGCAGTAACGACCAAATGGCAGGCTGTCCCCGTGCACGCGTCATGGGTCTGTGGTCACAGGGATGAACGGGGCGCTAGGGAAGCATGCATTTTCTGTCCAGCCCGTGTGCCTGTCCATTTTTATCATAATGCTCAGTGCTGGGACTAAATACCACAAGGAACAAAATCATGTTCATTCCCTGCCTTTTTGGAGCTTAAAATCGAGTGAGGAGGCAAACATCATTCAAAGAATCACGCAAATGAATATAAAATGACAGCTGCGGCAAGTGGCCTGAAGGAGAAGGACAGGCGCTTATGAGAGCAGCCGCCTTTGCTGATGCTCAGAGCACCGGTCGCCAGCCACAGCGGCTCTCCACGTGCTCAGGGGGATCTACCGTAACTCTCGCCATGTAGTCCATGGATTGGAAGAATTAATATTGTTAAAATGCCCATACTACTCAAAGGAATCCACGGATTCAGTGCAATACTTATTAAAATTCCAATTTCATTTTTTAAATCAAAATTGAAAAAACAATCCTAAAATTCATATGGAACCACAAAAGATCCCCAAATAGCCAAGGCAATCATGAGCAAAAAGAACAAAGCTAGAGGCATCGCATTCTCTGATTTCAAACTATACTACAAAACTATAGTAATTAAAACAACATGGTGATGGCAAAATAATAGACATATTGACTAATGGAAAAGAATAAAGAGCCCAGAAATGAACCCATGCATATGCATAATAAAAATAATGCAGTTAATTCCATCCAGATTGGACCACCAGCAGGCTGAGTTCATTGGTTTATCAATTGCCTACGATCAATGAATTGACCTCAAGTATTGAGGACGTGAATTTGTATGATCAAGTTTTTGCAGGCAAAAAATTTATTTTCTCTTTCTTGTTGAGATATATTGTTTCCTCCAAGAAAATGAATATCAACTCTGGGGTATTGACTTCCTGCTGAAGGGGGTTTGGAGGCAGTTGCCTTTCCCCAGTGGAAAAAAAATATCTAGGCTTGAATTGTTTCAACAAGTTCAAAGCAACTCAAATTAGGCACTACAGATATTTAAGGGTGCACACAGCACTTAAAAGTAAAATGTATCTATGCTGGAACTGGTAAGTGGTTATTTTGCATTGCAAATGTGCCACAAAGCTTGTTACCTATCTATGTGCTGGAAGACACCACCTGTGACCTTAGAATTCTGTCCTTGAGTTCTCTCTGTGGATGATGTGGGGCTCATGAAGACTCTAAGCCCCTCAAAGAAGAAAGAGCCCAGGTGTGAGAGGGAACCCACACGGCAAGTCAGGCAACAATCCAGCCAAACAGACACCGCTAGACGGCCAAGGTCATGGCCAAGTCTGGGTGGCACAAAATGGAATGCACATCATTGCCCGTTCTCGTCCACATTTTATTTTTCAGGCAAGAGAATTTAACATATAAGGACTTGGCTGATCTCAAGAGCAGGCTATTTATTTACTCTCATTGATAAGCCATCAGTCTTAAGAACAAGTCCCCTCTCCAGTCACCCTGAACACAGCTGCTCAACTTTCCCTCCCTCCTTCCTTTCTCTTTCTCCTCCTGTCTCTCTTCCTTACAGAGTGAAACAAAAGAGATGTCTTAACTGCTCATCATAAATTGCTATTCAGCCAGGCGAGTTCTTTTCTGCAGACGCTAAAGAATCACCTTTCTGCCTTGGAGGTTACCACATTTATTGCTTTATTCTCTGTGATGGTCTATGTTTCTTACCCAAGACCCTACGGCAGTTCAACAAAGCACTGTATTCCTCCAGGCGGGGCTGGCAGTTTCCCTTCTACCTGACTTTATGCCTGATGGTTTTGGCTCTGGGTGGGCATTGTCACCTCTCTCTCCCTGTGACGGAGCAGTGATGCAGGACAGACCGGGAGCCCCTGGGGGAAGCCCGGGAACAGCCAGGCCGAGGAACAGATGCCCGGGTAGCGCAAGAGTCGAGAGAAGACCATCCTTTCCTCTCCCTAGGTTGTGCTCACACTTTATTTTGTGTCACTTAACATTTATTGAGCCCCTGTCTTGTGCCAGTCAGCATGAGGAGGGAGAGAGACTAGCGTAGAGTCCCCGTCTGTGGGCTCATCTGCCTCGGGAAGCCCGACGGGCAAATGAGTGTCCCCAGCATGCAAGGAGCTGCCTCATATGTCGACCTGGACAAAAAGTGGGTGCAGAAGAGTCATCAGGCCCACGACAGTGCAATTTGTATTTTCCTAAGAGTATGAGGGGAAAGTCAAATCCAGTTGTCACAAGAAAGTACCACGGTCTTGTCTGTGTCACCATGTGGACACACCTAGAGGCTCTCACACACACACACACACACTTTTTTTAAAAATCTAATCCCATGACAGATTAAATGCACATGTTTTAAGAGAAAAATGCAATGAGCCAAAAGCACGAGCCACTCCCGGTTATCCGTGACTTCCTTTCTCCGACTGTCGGACTGATTCTCACTGGCTGACGGCATGAAGCCAGGAGGTGTCTGGGGCTGGTCTCCTTTGACAGTAGGTGTGTGTGTGTGTGTGTGTGTGTGGTGGAGGGGCTGCTTTCCATAGCTAAGGTCCGGTGGAATCCACCCTGGATGTTGGTTTGGATTTCTGGGAAAAATCGAGTGGGCCACAGAGTAAGGTTAGGAGCTCAGGCTCTGGAATCAGAGAACTTAGGTTTGAATCTTAGCGCCACCGCTTTTCAGCTCTGTGATCCCGAGAAAATGAATTCTCTGGCCTCAGTTTCCTCATCTGCAAAATGGGCATAGTGATTGTGTCTGCCTCGCTGAGTTTTTGTAGGAGTTGAAGGAGTTCATCCATGTAAAGTGCTTCCTAGACATTCGTGACGATTATTGCCGTTGCTCTTTTATTTATATTTGTTATCTGCATGTTGTATCTGTGAGGTTCGAGCAAGTCGAGGCTCAGAAGCCTGTGGGAAATAGACTGCCCCCATACCCAAGGCACGGGGTCAGGGTCCTCCTGGGTGTAGATGCTTCACCACGTGGTACGATGTGAAGCCAGGATGTCTGCCTGCCCCTAAATTCCTCCTCTGAAAGCCTGCAACATCAACCTGTAAGGTCCCAACCACAGTTTCGATCTGTTTTAAAGTTTCGACGTGCCATTACCTGGGAAAGACGATGCATTTACCCTTTGCACATGGCAGAGACACCCTGATGCGTCCTCGAGCACCGGGTGCAGCCAGGACAACCGCTTTTGGCTTGGGAAGGGAGGAGACAAGATTGGGCCATGAGCGGTCAGGTGTGGGGAAGCCAACCAGGAGTCTGGCACGGGAGGATGGACGGTGGCAGAGCGTGTGAGGATGAGGCATGTGGGACTAGACGTTGGTGTTTGGGGCATTAGTCCGGGCACATAGTAGGTGCTCAATAAACATTTGCCACTAAATGGCAGGCCCTGGAAAGAGGGGGCTTGCTCACTGCAGGCGTGGCCTGTCACCCGTGTGCCCAGGGCTGGCTCAGTCCAGCTAGAATCAGGGTCCTGCAAGGAAGGCAGATGGCAGGTGTTACCGGCCCATTCTGAGACCAGAGGAAGCCTATGTCCTGTTGGAAGAACTGATAGTTAAGAGGCTTCTAGAAATCAAAGCTTCTCCTAAGGGGCTTCTTCAGCCATGAAGCAGCAGACACCGGCCCCCAGAGAGAGAAGGAAACCTCTTTCCATGCCGGTTCTGCTGGTGACATCAGGCTTCAGCAACTTGGAATTTTTTATATTTTTTATTTTGAGACAGAGTCTCACTCTGTTGCCCGGGCTAGAGTGAGTGCCATGGCGTCAGCCTAGCTCACAGCAACATCAAACTCCTGGGCTCAAGTGATCCTCCTGCCTCAGTCTCCTGGGTAACTGGGCATGCGCCACCATGCCCAGCTAATTTTTGCTATATATTTTCGGTTGGCCAATTAATTTCTTTCTATTTTTAGTAGAGACGGGGTCTCGCTCTTGCTCAGGCTGGTTTCGAACTCCTGACCTTGAGCGACCCGCCCCCCTTGGC
Organism: Cheirogaleus medius; assembly: GCA_008086735.1. Taxonomy (NCBI): domain Eukaryota; kingdom Metazoa; phylum Chordata; class Mammalia; order Primates; family Cheirogaleidae; genus Cheirogaleus; species Cheirogaleus medius. Next base: position 11,045,248 of record VBSM01003148.1, on the reverse strand, counting down.
CTACCAGAGTGCTAAGGATCACAGGCATGAGCCACTGTGCCCGGCCAGCAACTTGGAATTTGATCCTTTCTGCCAGGATGTCTAAATCCGCAGTAATGAGTGGTTGGGAGGCTTGAATGAAATAATATTTAATACAATCCAGCCCCAGCCTAGGGCCTGGTCTCTACAGACCCTCAAGGGAGGTGGCGGATGCTGTGCTTGCTATCCCTAAAATGATGCACGATGCTGCCATCTAGTGTGCATCAGCAGAACTTCTTAATTTTTAATTTAGAATTGCAATCTGTTTATGGGTTTATTATTATTGCTGCTGTTGTTAGTATTTATTATATTGGTCTTAGCTTTCTTCCCAGCCTAGTACTGTGGTGACGATGGCAGCTCCACCCATTCATTCTCCCAGCAAATGGGTGCCGGGCACGGGAGCCCCAGGGGAGAAAGGAAGTCAGGGATCCTGCCATTGGGGAGCTGGCATTCTGTGGAGTGGATCACACTCTCACACACACTTGCATGCTCACACATGTGACAAAGCACATGTGTCAGACACGGGACAAAGCAATAAACCATTTGTCACATTGACTATGATAAGGCTCACTTTCTCCATTCCCTGCATCCAATCTTTCTCCTCTTATAACATGCCAGTTCTATCCTGAAACACAAATCAGAGCATATTTATTACTGCCTTGCTCAGAAACTTGTCTCTTGTCTACATCATAAAGTCCCATTGACTGATCGTGGAAGCTATAGTCCCAATCGAACTGACCAGCTTCCTCAAGCTTCTTGTGCTTTGCACGTGTTTTTGCTCAGTGCTTTATCAGTTCATCTTTACAACAACCTTATGAGCTATTTCCTCTTCTTGCGCCCTGTTTATCTCCAGGGAAATCCAGGCAGAGAGAGGTTAAAGGAACACACCTAAGGTCACACGGCTGGTACACGGCAATCTGGAACTCAAACCCTGGTCCCTGTCACTGCGCCCTTGCCCACTTGGTCACACTGCCCTACTGGTGCCGGCTTCAAGCCTGCTTTGTCTTCTCTCTTCCCTCTCTAGGCATTTGGGGTGCTGCCTGGCCTTTCGATTGCCTCCTGGTGAAATCTCACCAGCTGCACACAGCCCTGGCCACCAGGACGCTCCTGACACCCCCACGACACACCTGCCCTCCTGCTCCCAGCTCCGAAGACTTACTCGCCCTGTTGTGCACGGTAGAGGTTGTATACGTGCTTGTCTCCCTTTGCTCACGGTGAGGGTCTTGTAAACATCTGCCACAGTCTGAACTAAATAAAGGTTTGCTGAATGGTAGCAAATGAAACAGCACAGGAGAAGGTGCTCTGGAAACTGCAAAACATCAGAGAAACATGAGCCAGCAGACGCTCTTAAAAGTTCTTCGTAAAATGTAAACAGATTTGGAATATGAAGTATTCATTTATGCATGAGCATTTTCTGCTTTCTGATATTAGGACACTTTCCAGACCAACTGAGGATTGCTTCTGCTCTTTTAACTAGGGGTCACTGCATGGGCCAATGTTCCTGTTATTTGCTGAGAGAGAGATTTGAAACTGTCCCTCTGCAGACTTTGCACAAAAGCAAGCACGTCCCTCCTGAAAGAGCTTTAAAAAGCATCAGTTCAGTGTCTCCATTGGAGGAAACTCTCTCAAGTTAATGCAACTGGAGGTCAGGCTCTTCATTCTGGCTGTACCACCTTGAACTTGTCGGAATGAAGGAGCCACAAAGTGATTTCTGGGGTCCCTTCCAATCCTCGGATTCTTATATTTGAATCTAGGCTCTGCACCCTCATTACTTGGAGCCACTTAATTGATTTTGGAAATCAATTTCCACGCTTATAAATTGAGCTGGCCTAACTTATCAGAAAATTGTGAGCATTGCAGAGAAATATGAATGCAAATTGCTCATGCAAGTTAAAAATCTAATAAGAGCAGAGAAGCACAAAGGAACCTAGTGTTGCCCAGAGGTTAAGTGAAAAAGGACGGCTCTCTAGCCTAGTGGTGGATGTTCTCTGTTTTTGGTAGATGAGTTAGGTAGGTGGGGGCCTGAAATCCATTCTTCTTTGGAATGATAAACTGAGATTTACACAATCTGTCATTAGAAACTATGTTCCTTGTTCTCTAAGAAGGCTGTTCTCTGCTTTTCTCTGAATAATAGTTCTAGACTAAAACACTAGCAATCATAACACCTTCCAATAGAAACCTGGGTTAAAACATGTGAACAAATATTGCACAAAAGAAAGGAAACTCAGTGGCCACAAAACATATGCAGAGATGGGCAGCTTCACTGGGAATGACAAAAATGCAATTAAAACCATAGTGTAATGAACACCATACAGTTTCTGGTCTGCCCGTGGCCTTCTGTGCTAATTCCCGGCGCTGTTTTCTTTGTCTACTTTTATGATCTTTGGTTGTTACAGTGGGAGTTGGAGAGGAAAAGGATGTCCCAGCCACAAAAAAAACAGTGATGATCTAGCACCTCTTGTATTACCCTGGATGGAGCTGGGGCCCATTCTACTAAGGGAAGTATCCCAAGAATGGAAAAACAAGCACCACATGTACTCGCCATCAAATTGATATTCACCGATCAACGCTTATGTGCACATATAAGAATAACATGCATCAGGTGTCGGGCAGGTGGGAGGGGGAGGAGGGGATGGGTATATACACACCTAATGAGTACAGTGCTCACCGTCTGGGGGATGGACACACTTGCAGCTCTGACTCAGGCAGGGCAAAGGCAATACATGTAACCTAAACATTTGTACCCCCATAATATGCTGAAATAAAAAAAATTCTTTCCAAGATAGCCAAAAAAAAAAAAAAAAAAGGATGTAAATAGAAATCTGAAGGTGATTCTAAAAGGAGAATTCCAAACAGGCAGCCTCATTATACTAAATGTGCTCTGATTACTTTGAGGATAAAAACACCACTTGGGCATGCCACGTCTGTGACTATACATTTGCTAAGAAGTGAAGCCCGTTAGTTTGAGCATAGCAAGCACGCTTCCCCCAGGGCCTTTGCAAGACTCTTCCCACTGATGGGCTGGGTTCTTCCATAACTCATCCCTTCTCTGCACTCAGGGCTCAGCTCAGATGTCCCCTCCTCAGAGGGACCATTCCTGAACACCCTCTACCCACCCCATTACCGTCTTCTACTTTCCTTGCATCATTTTTATTTATTTAGCACTTATCAGTCCTTGACACTGTATTATGTATTTATGTTTGCTTTTTGACTTTCCCCTCAACAGGAGTAAACTCCAAGAGGGCAGGGACTTCGTTAACATCTCTTTCCTCAGCTCCCAGAACAGTGTCTGGTACACAGGAGCGCTCTATCGATACTTGCTGAACGTAAGGACACAGTTCACTTTCACTCACCATCTGTGGCAGTGGAGGAAGGTGACAAGTTAGGCTCAATGAGCATAATCACATTCCTCCCTTCACTTTCTGTTGTGCCAGATTCACAAATCAACTTCCTTAGCCTTTTAGTAGTTTTTCATTATTGAATTAAAAAAAAATCCCTTGCATTTTCTTGCATGGCACTCAGTGGACATTCTAGTAGACACATCAGCCCTCTATGATATTGAGTTGCAAAAGCTGGAGATGTAACCGTGTCCAGTCTTCTGGGTGTCTAGGGTGTCTCTCTGAGAGACAAGTCTTATGTTTGTGAGCGCATAGCTCTGACCCACCAGCCGGACAATCGTTCAGAGATGACGATGCAATCCAACAGTTCCAGTGGCTGGGTTTGGTGGGTCCTGTCCTTGGCTGCCATGATTTTATTAATCACAGCAATCGCTCCTTGCCAATATGTTATTTTCCAGTATGATTAATGGTGAGCGTGTGCGCGGATGGAGGGAGATTTACAATAGCAAACGATCAGTTCAGTTCTGCTTTGAGTACCCCCAGCTGCTTGTTGAAGTAGAAACTAACTGCTCAAGGTGGAAAGTAATTGCCTCGTGGAGAATCTAAGTACCAAGAAGTGTTGACGTGGGAACAGAAGGCTTCCAGGGGGACCAGGCAGACCCGCGTATGGCAGCGTGACCTTCTGCAGAGGGGTTCGGACAACAAGAAGGGTTATCTGTCTCACCAGCCTTCGGTCTGCCGGTACTGGAATTCCTCCAGGGCAGAGGCATAAGCCTCAAAAAATAAAAGCTGTGAGGGACGAAGGAGGGAACGGAAGGAGTACAGAGGAGAAAAAAAAGAAGGAATTGTTTTTGTTGGGGCGTAATAGACTATCACAACCATAGCATTTCCTCACGGACCTCAGTACAAGGTCTTCTATCTAAAAACACTTAGGGAGCGGGGCAAGAATCTGTTTTCAATTTGCCATGACTTCTGCAGATAATGACACAGAAGTCAATGGGGAATCGCCACAAAGTGCTTTGATGTTGCCCAAATTGCCCTGGACATTTTGCTCTCAAAGCAGCATTTCAGGGCTTCGAGAGGCTTCCGATTACAAGCAAAGCTGCTACCAATGGGCAGATATAATGAACATCCTGGTGACTGCTCCCGGAATTCCTCCTTTGTCCATTAGCAATGGGGAGTCTTGAGTTATTGTCGAGAAGCCAGAATCTGCCCTGATTTCCGGAATGACTAGGATGTTTTACAGACCTCACGATGCCAGCTGCCACGATGGAGCAGATCATAGATATGGATTCAGACTAGCCCAAAGGGAACATTTTCAGAAAAGCCATGTTAAAGAAAAACCCCTTTCTCATTGAACATTTCACAATTCCCTCTTGGTTTCGTGCCCTCTGTTGGCACCAAACCCTGATGCTGTAATAACTGATGGGATACGATCGGGGAAGATGGATGGGAGGTTGCAATGCAAGTTCCGCCTCCATTTGGCCTTGACGTTGTCTTGTGTTCTTCTGGTTCATGCTCAGCATGTGAGACAAAGAAAACCCCGCCATTAGCACTGAGCACTTTCCAGACTTCATTTAACATTGGCAAGAAAGATATCACTTGAATCGTCCCCCTCCCCCATGTCTAGTAGTGAAAATCTCAGACACATAACACCGTGGCATAAATTCTAGCAAGAGTGTAGATCGCTAACAAGGGTTAATGGCAAGAAAATAGAAGACTGTAAAGACGTGGGCTTGGGGGGGGGCGTCTGAAAAGTCCACGATCTCCTACTTTGTAGTTGTATGAACTTTGGCCAATTACCAAGCTCTGGGAGCCTCGATTTCTTTACCTGCTAAGGGGGGAGCCCCTCTTATAAGGGATCCCACGTAAATCTCTCTGTACCAGGCTTTGAGCATTCTAAATGCACAGCAAAGATCTGCCATTTGGAGGTTACTGCCATTTTCATTCATTAGAGAGGATAATGGGAAGACATTGTAACCAAAACAGAATTTACTCCAGGTCTTCCCCAGTTGGGAGAATTCCCCCAAATGGAATTCAAGAATCCCTCCATGGTGTGTAATTCCAGTCGCTGCAGAGGGGATTATTGTCCCTCCTTCAGGCAGTCACCTGTTGGTGTTTTAAAAAGTGAAAATTTCACCACGTTACTTCCTGTCCTCTTCTCTGGAGTCCTGCCAAAAAGCCTCTAGATCTCTTGACGGGAGGACCCAAAGGACACCCCATATTGGCCCCCTCCATTTCCATGGGTCTCGTTCACCTTCACGAGAGACTCGAACTCCAGCTGGACACTAGTCAGATGGAGCCTGTCAGGGACCACCTCCCCCCAGGGCATCCTCCTCTTCCTCTCTCACATCTCTTCTCGATTCTGGGTACCGCTATGCATCTTTTAAGACGGGCCTTTGGCTTGGACACAGCCAGCCACTCCCTCTACTGCGCTCTGACCCTGGTGGGGCTCCCTGGCCAACCCATCTCGCGGTCCGATGGGCGGCTGCTTACCTGTCTCTCTCTCCCACTAGATGGTGAGTTCTGGAGGGGTTCAGACCACATCTTGCTCATCCTAGTGGCCTCCTAACCCTGGGCGGCCCTGGTAACAGAAGGTGCCTGGAAAGTTAGTTGAATGAATCGACTCATGACAATCAGTGCCACAGGGAAGTAACTGGCCTCACCTCTGTGTGCGAACCCCGTTTCCCATGGATGCCCCACGGGAAACCCAACTTCAGCCAGACGTAGCAAAGCCAGTGCTTCCCCGGCTCCTCCTTGTTCAGGCTTTTAAATTCCTTCGTCTGGAACCTTCTTTCACCTCCTGCCCATCTTTGAAGCCTCAGCTAGAAGTGATGCCTGTTTGAATATCTCTGAGTGTTGGTAATAACGTGTCTGCTTCCTCCAGTGGCCTCTGGTCCCCCAAGGATGTATCTATACATCTAAGTCTTTACCCCTTGTTGTTTAGGGACTAGTCAAGTGCCTGGAATGTGGGATTTGCCCCGTCGATGTTGGTTGAGGACAGAAATGACAGGTAGACGTGGGACATCCTCACTGCTCATTTCGGACTTACTACTGGTATTTTGGTCATCTTTTCATATCTTAGACCTTTTGAAATTACTGTTAGTACCTATCCCAAAGCCAGAGATTTAATAGGCCCTTCATAAATATTTGTTGGTTACTTAAGACTTTCCTTAATCTTGTATGTTACAGCCTGTGTGTTGCCATTCTTAAATTTCTTAAAGATATCCTGGAAGTGAAACAATATTGCTTCCTTTAAACATTTAAATCACAGATTTCTAAGAGAAACAGTGGTGTATTAATCACAAACAGGTAGTATTGCTGGGTGGCAGAAAAGTATCTCAACACTAGAGGTCCCTCTCCCCACAGGATGCAATGGCTCTGCCCAGGACTGTCGCCAGCTTTGGTGGCTTCTGACTTGGAACAAAAACTGAGGAATCAAGGAAATTTGAACCAGTGACTTCTTTGTGGCCTTGCAAATTAGATCTCAGACCTCAAGGCCGCATCGCCGGAGCTCTCAGGCAGCCACAAAAAAGGACTGTTTTCTTCCCCCAAATCCTAGCTCCAGTTTCATGTTATTCTATTTCTATCTGGTTCTTGAATTAGCCATATGACTTTATTCAAATTCTTTTATCTCATCCCCATCTGGGAAGAAATCTGGGTAGGGTTAGGAGTTTCACACTGAAATATCTCTGCAGCATATGAGCAGGCAATAGAGTCCCCCTCCCCCTCCCCCCACCCCTCGGAGGGGCAGGAGGGATCTGGGAGTAAACTCGAGGGTTAAGTGGGTCGTGGGCTCATCTGTGACTTCTCCAGGGCTGGGACAGGGCTCCTGCCAGCCATGAAGCACCTTTCATTACTTGTACGCCGCGTGAGCACGAGAGACGAGAACTCAGGCAGGGTGCACTGTTTTTTTCCACCAAGGGTCAGTAACTCATAAGAAAAGAAATCAGACACATGAAAGGGACCCGTGACAAGGTTAAAGTGTGTTTCTGAAACAAGTCACAGAAAATGTCACTTATGCTAGAAAAGAAAGAACAGAGGACGAAATAAGAGCACGCGGTTTCGGCTCATGGTCTCGGTGGTGAGGACACAGGGAAGAAGAGGCGTGAGACGTGGCGGGTTCTCCCATGGCCTCCTCGTGGCTAAAGGCTTCGCCTTATGTGAACTCCAAGGACTGGCACAGCAGGGCCTGGGACACAGCCTGTCCCCACTCTACCTGCACACACGCCCCTGGGCAGCCTTTGTGTCCCAGGCGATGCTTGTGGGGAGCACAGGCCACTTTGCAGAGCACAGAATGGGGACAAGGCCAGTGGTGGCCCTGGAAGGGGTCACCAGGCAATTGAACCAGGGACTTCCAGGGGCTGGAAGTAGAGGCAGGAGCTCTGGGATTTGGGGTCATCTGCTTGGCCTGGAAGCTCCCCTCCCTACCCAGAGGGCCTCTGCTAGAGAAAGACCAGCCCAGGGCCCAGGGCAGGAACCTGGCTGTCCAGGTATGAGGGTGGCACTGGTGTCCCCAAGTTCTCTGTTCTCAGTTCCTTTGTCTTCTGATCCCATGCCCAGGGCTCCTGGGCTTACAGCCTTCCCACCCCAGGCCCAAGGAATACCCTGTGACTAACCCAACCAAAGCTGCTATTCTCGCATCCTTGAGGATTTTTGCCAAACCCAGTGGCTTTGGAGTTGGCCCAAGCTGTGCATCGTAGCAAAGGAAATTTGAGTCAGCAAATGCTCAGGCAATGAGAAGCGACTTCTGATGAAGAGTTTGGACCCAGTTTGGAAGTGGCGGGAAATAGTACAGGTGATGGGTGCAATTCGACGTTTCTCACTGGTGTCCTGACCCACTCCAAAGTACATTATGCAAAGGGACAAGATCACACACTTTGGGACCCTGTAAAACCAATGGGTTTTACAGTCATCAGGCTCCCTGATGACGGTCACCGTCCCCCTTGCTGGGCGTGTGGAGAGCCCGAAGCACTGAGGCACTCTCCCAGGCCCATCCTCGCTTCCAGAAATTTCTGACGCCTCAGTTTCAAAGGCCTCATTTCAGACTATGGACACGTTAGTTTACCACCCTGGAATTCCGTTCAAGGTTTTTGGCAGAGTCTTTCGTCTGGCTGTGACATGGCCACAAATTGGAAGGAAATTAATGTGTTTCACATGTTATTGGCAACCCTGGGCCCACCCAGAGCAGTGAAATAATTCAGGAAATTCCTTAGCTGACTCCTTCCTGCTTTCAGTTTCCCTACAAAGAGACACAACTCAGAGGCCCCTGCGATTCCCAAATCCATGAACAGCAACACCTGTTCGTTGCTAGTGGCTTGAAACTTTGGGGGAAAAAAATGCTCAGACCCTGACAATGGCATTCTTGTTCATTTAGGGACAGGCAAAATGCAACTTTGAACCCCGGGGCGGGGACTGAATTTTCTGAGCAGCATGCACCCTGTTTTGCTATGAACATGTACCGTGTCCTGTGGGGTGCACGGGTTCTGAAATGGAATCAATTAACCCTTAGCCAGGTTGCAGCTGGGAGGCTGGAGGACACATTTGTTTCGCCTAATTCTGCAGTCGTCACGATGCTAATAGATGATAGCACTCAGGGACTTCATAGTCATTGCATTTTTATAGCCTGACAATTAACTTTTCCATTTTTACAACAGCCTGTGAGGCTGGGACCTCGCAGGCAGGGTTCTTGGTGCTGCTCTGCTTCCTTCTGAGCTGCAACGTGTGTTTTTTCTGCAGGTGCCGGGAAAGCCTCCCCCACCCCCACCCTGACCCCCACCCCAATATCCTCTCCGCTGTGGGATGACAGCAAAACAACAATGAAGCATCAGGAAGAAGAACGTAGATTTCAAAACATTTCGATCCCTTTTCTGTAGGAAATGCATTTCCGTGGAAGTTATAGAACCTCTATTGCGCTGGTAATTGAAAAATATATGTATTTCTGGGAGATTGGGCATTATGGTTCTAAATCGCTATGAAGTAAATTATCCCAAAGCTTTAGTGGCTTAAAACAACACTATTCTCTTCTTGTCATTGCATTTGTTTGCTATAGCTGGCGTAACAGAGTACCGCAGACTGGTGGCTCAAACAACAGGAATTTATTTTCTCAGAATTGCAGAGGCTACAAGTCTGAGGTCAAGGTGTTGGCAAGGTTGGTTTCTTCCGTCCTCTCTTAGCTTCTCCATGGCTGCCTCCTTCCTGCGTCTCCATGTGGTCTTCTGGAATTTCGCACCTGTCTGTGTCACCATCTCTTCCTATGAGGGCACCAATCAGATTAGGTTAGACCCACCCTAATGGCCTCATTTAACTTAATTCCCTCTTTAATGTCCCTATGTTCAAATACAGTCATGTTCTGTTGTACGGACGGTGGGACTTCAGCATATACATTTTGGGGAGGACACAATTCTGCCCCTGGCAGTCATGGATCTACAATTTGGACAGACAGGGGGACAGACAGACATCCACAGGGGATGACTCAGTTTTGCACCATGACATCTGGGACCTCAGCTGGAATGATTAGAACAGCTGGAGGCTGGAACGGCTGCGGCCCCCTGGGCGCCTCTCTCGCTGTCTCTCCCGTGGTCTCTCCGTGGTCTCTGCAGGTGCTGTCGCCAGTGCTCACTGCGGCAGGGGAGGCTGACTTCTCACACGTGGGGGCAAGATCCGAGAAACTTAGGCAGAGGCTGCAGGGGCTTTTGCGACCCAGCCTTAGAAGCCATTGTCATCCGTCCCCACTTATTCCATGGGTCACCCAGGGCCAGCCCCGATGTAACATGGGGGAGATGCAGCAAGTGTGACAATACAGGGAGGTCTGGATCCTCGGGGCCCACTGTGGAGGCCGGCCACCACGAGGAGAACGTGAGCCTGGCACACAAGGCCGAAAGGGGACACGTTCCTGCCTGCTGCTGATTCTGAGCCGCTCCATGATACAGAACAGTGAGGCCCTGCGTGTCCCTCGGCTCACACGTCTCCTCTGGCCGCCTCTCTGCCCCCAGAGACGATTGATCTTCTCACCATCAGGGCTTCCTGGCTTTGCAAGAGGGACCGCAATAAGGAACACGACGCATCAACACCCTTAAGGCAACATCTGCACCCGGGTGACCAGGACAGGGGGACAGAGAGTCTAAAGCCGTGGCACACCGTGCAGATAGATACTCATGCCTAGTCTGGGAGTTGGCACTAAGGGTCCAGAGACATCTATTGCAATTGGACAGAGCAGTTTAGAGCTGTTGAGCTTAATATTCTAAAATGTGGGTTTATTTTTACACATATGCAGTTTTTTTCCTCCCACCCTGAGCCACAGCCCCCGTCTTCCCTTGCTTGGTTTATTGAGTTGTTTCTGCTCCAGAATCTACCACCGCCTTCTACACTCCCTTCTGGGCTTTTCCACCTTGTCTGGACTATTCTCGCACCACGAGCCTCAAGCCTTGCTCCTCGAGACTGGCCCTGGGGCGCCCACTTCCCAGTGCACCTTCCTGCCTAGTCAGTCAGTTCTGCCAACATTTCTAGAACAATCATCACAGGCCGGCATGATGCTGGATGCTTGGGTGCAGGAGTGACAAGGACAGAGGGTTTCAGAGGGATTAGTGAAGAGCCCAGGTGGACGGGGGGTGGGGGTGGGGAGAGCTTTCACGGAGTGGCGGGTGTGCACAGGTAGGAGATGACAGCTGTGGGGTTTCTGGAAGGGGAGGTGGCAGATGTCCAGCCTGCAGAGGACCCAGCTGGGCAGTGGCAAAAGCTGTCTGAGGACACGCAGCCAGTGAAAGGATTTTAGACAGGACACGAAACGGTTTATTTTGCTTTTGTACACATTGCCCCGGGGTTGAGTGAGGGGTTGAAGGGGGACTCTAGAGGGTGGGGGACCTGCTGGGAGACCCTTGCAAGAGCGAACCAGGGCAGTGGGCTCAGCAACGAGGAGGAAGGAGGGATCTGAGGAATAGGCAGGGCTTGGCTGCTGGCTTTGGGGTGGGGTGTGTGTGTGTGTGTGTGTGTGTGTAGTTCTAGCTCGCTGCTGCTGTTTCCCCCATGCCCAGCCAGCTGTCCTCTTGAGCTTCACTCTCTTTCTGGAAGGTTCCCTCTGGCCTAGGTGGCAATTCTCTCCCGCCCCACTGAAACTTCCCCTCTGCGGGACACCTGTCCTAATGGCACAGAGCGCTGCGGCGGATGCCCTTCAACACAGAGTCTCTCTCCTCCCAGCATTCCCACTAGTTTAATTAGCTATCTGATGGATTTAATTTACAATCATTTGTGTGTGTGTGAGAATAAAAGGCATTTTTTGTGTGTGAGAGAAAATCCATTCCATGTGTTTTTTCGGAGGGTGAGGGTGTGCATTGCTGGTTTAAAAAAAAAATAACCTTTTTATTCTGGAATAATTTTGGATTTACAGAAAAGCCACAAAGCCAGTGCAGAGTGTTCCCGTATATCCCGCACCCATTTTCAGTTTCCTCTAAGGTCACGTCCCATTACTGCGGTGGCACATTTTCAAAGCCAAGAAATCGACACGGGCACATCACTACTAGCTCAGCTCTGGGCTGTACTTGGCATCTACCCGTTTTGTCTTTACTGTCCTTTTCTGATCCACGGTCCGGTCCGATCCAGGCTACCACACTGTGCCCGGTTGTCACTCTTTAGTCCCTGCTGGCCTGTGACTCTGCTTAGTCTTTCCTTGTTTCCCACGACTTGATAGCTCTGAGGAGCGCCGGGCAGGTGTTTTGTAGAAGGGCCCTGAATTCGGACTTGTCTGCTGTTTCTCTTGCTGAGCTGGAGTTGTGGATCTCTGGGAGGAAGACCACAGAGGGGAAGCACCCTTCCCGTCCCATCGTGGCAGGCTACGTGGCATCGCCGTGGCACCTGGCTTTGCTGATGATGTGGGCTTCGTTCCTTGGATCAGGTGTTCGCCAGGTGTCTCCACCATAAGGTTATTCCTTCCCTTTGCCCTATTCTACTTTTTGGAAGTGATGCAATGGTTTTTAATGCATGAATTTAAAAATGCAGGATGTGTATTCTTCCTTTGGTCTAAAGGACTTCTGTGCCGAGCTTGGTGCCAATTGCCAACTAAGCAGTCACACTCCTAGAGTCTTAGGTATTAAGCAGATTGAGGGTCATTACAGCGTCTGTTGACTCAGGTTGTTCATAATCGGGCACAGAGTCACGTGTGGCTACCTACCTGGAAGCAACAATGCACACAATATGAACCTTGCAGTCGAACCTGGCTTCGAATCCCAGCTTCCTCATTAGTTGCTGTGTGATCTAGACCAAATTACTTGACCTCTCTGGTCAGCTTTCTTCTCTTTAAAATAGGATGAGCTTAACCCTTGAGGGTGTGTGAATTGGGGCATCACATCTGAATTGGGGGAATCACCATATGAATTGGGGGAACATTCTTCGTTCCCCATCACTTCAGTAGAAGAAGCAACTTAATTTTCCTTAATGTTTCTTCCCTATTGCTGCCTGGACACCTGCATATTTTTGTCCTTAAAACAGATACTGCTCACGATACATTCTGTCTTTGAATATTTTGCCTTCATGTTCCCCCTACATGACATAAAGGTTTTGGTATCGCTATCTGATTGGGAAAGTAACAAAGAATCGCAACTACTGACCGTCCGCCTGAGTGTGGCAGTATGACAGGCGCCCTCTTGAGGAAGGAGAAGGTATCTCCTAGGACTGATGCCGCTCAGTTGGGGGCAGTTTCTGGAAGAAAGCTCATGTGTCCCTAACCTCCCCAGATCATGTTCTCCAACCCCCTGTTACCCAGGATCTGGGCTGCCCATGGCGGGTTGGGGCTGAAACCACGAGGGGATTTCGAAATGAGAGAGGAGTTTGCTTTTTCACGGACGAGAAGTCTTGGTCAGAATGTTCCTAGGGAAGTCGCTATCCATACTCCGGTTTCCATGACGTCCAGCTGACGTCATATCCACACAACCTCCTTGAAACACCTGGAGCCAGATCGGTTTTAATCTTTACATACCCTGGGACCCTAGAGGTCTCAAGCTATATTGAAAAGAATCTTGGTGCTATAAAAATGACCACTTAGCAGGGTTTTCAAGAGGATTCAATGGGGCTTGTTATATTTATAGGAAGGATCTGGTACCTGGGAAGTGATACACCAAAGTTCTTTTCTTTCCCTTCATGCTTTTTGTTTATGGTATTAAAAAAATTTCTTATAAAAGTAAGATTTTAAAATAGTCACTTCACTGCCCTAGCAATTTCAGACAGTTTATTTTAGGTGCAGGCATAATTTATGACTCTATATTCTAGATGAACTAGCAAACTACCATTTAGTAGGGGGTTAAGCTATCACCATCACCCCAAAAGTATTTGAAAACTAACTTGTGAAAATCTTTTTCACGATCACAGCAACTGTGTTTTTTGAGTCAGGTGGAAAACATGGGTCGAGCAAGCGAGTAAAACAGTTCCCAGAGAGACGATAAAATCCATAAGGAAGGACATCAGGAGGCGAGTCTCCTGACTGCCAACCAAAAAAAGAATAAACACGACAGTCTGCCTGGAATCCGAAGCACGGCTTTTGGAAAATAAAGATTTACGATCCGGGTCTCGACGGTGATGAATTGCTCGGCGATACATGTTTTCTGGCGCAACTCGTCAGAAGTAACGAGCCGTGGTCTGTTCCAGAGTTCATCTGGTTGTAACGTTCTCTGTAAAATATGGAATATCGTGGGACGCAATTTGTCCGTGTCTTTGCAAAACTCTCCTCCAACTACTGAGCTTCTGCCCCTGTCGCCAGGGAAAATAAATAGGCTGATAATTACAGCCTCAGACGTTCTTGGAGCCTGCATTTCCCCAAACTAAGCCCGCCTGCTGGTCTAATGGGGTCACGTTATGAGTCGTAACTCAAATTTTATTGTCTCTTACCAATGCCCCCTTCACCCTTGGTGCCCTCCAATGGCCGTGATTTCATTACATCTCAGGATCTCCCTGGGGGATGCCTCCCTCGCCCTTGAGCTGTGAGCAGGGCATTGGATGTGCCCAGCTATCTTTTGCTGGGCGTTATGGTTTTTCAATGACACCATCACAGCTTTCTCTGGGCATTGCCCCTAATTCACTGGGACCCTCTTGGAACTAAAACGATGTGGTGGTCTGCGGCAGGACGGAGGAAAACCAACTCCTCTCTCTTTGTGTTCCTCTATGTTGTGAGTGTGGGCACACACAGGCGTCTCTATGTGTGTGCATGCAATCCATGCGTGATGCGTGCACCATGAAGTCTTCCAAATCTTAATGAAACAGCCTTTCTGCTTTGACTTGTAGCCGCCTTTCTCTCCGGGACCTAAGGAAGAGTTCACCCACCACCTGCTTTCCAGACTTGCTGCTTCTCCCCCCGGAAAGATGTTCTCCCAGGAAACGCCTCGGTCCCCAGTGCAAACAGCAAATCTGTCCCACCCATTGGCCAGACAAGTTCAACAAACATAAAGCCCAGCTGGGGCTCGAGCAGGGACCTGCGTTATGTTTTGTTTTGAATGAAAGGTTTGCAGTCCTTTGGCCAAGCTTTTCCATGGTTACCCACGAATCCCTTCTTGGAAGGTGGAGGAATGGGTTGGGTGGTGCCCAGGGCATTGTGGCACTTCCCCTCTGGGCTCACGCCCCGGGGCATGCCTGACTGTTCCCAGGAGACCCTGACCCTGACTGTGTTGACCTTGGTGTCCAGCAGACAGCTGACCCCCGCCCTTCTATCTCCAGCTGGCTCTGTTAGGGCTGGCGTCTGTTTCCTAGGAAAAGCCACTCTGAGCTATCACAGATGTAATATTCCTGCAGGAGTTCGGAGGAAATGTGAGGGCGGAACATCTACTTCACATGTTCTGATTTATTTTGCTTTTTGACCAACTTTATTTATGTATCTAACTTCAACGGACAGTCTTTTTTAAAAAAAGAATGATGGATAGGGAAATTGAGCAAAAAAACATTCAGGAAGTTTAAAAACTCTGAGCCACGCCAGGGTATCTTTCTTATAATCTTCAGTAGCGATCCCCGCCCCCCACGTGGTGATAAATTCATAGCAAAGATTGAAAACGGAGAAGACATTAGCACCAAACTAAAACTGATGCCTGTTTCCTTCTAAAGTTTGGGCCCCGTTCCAAGATTTCAGCACCCACTGCCTGTCTCCTGCCAGATGACTTCACATCACACCACTGGTTTTCACGAGCCATGAAGGACACAAGTCCAGGTCACAGATGGCTGGTCACCACAACGAGTGCTTCCAAGTCCCAAGATCTCACTCTGTGAGGATGATTCATGGGTGGTTAGGGAAAACTGCACTTAACCTTTGCAGAAGTTACCATGGAACCAGCTAAACCAAGCCAAGCTTTAAGAAAAACAGCATATGAACAACTCTATCATAGCGGTAACAAGAGATTTTTGTGTCTTTTTTTTTTTTTTAAAAATGCACCCAGAATCTCAATATCTCAATAAATATTTTGGGTTTTTTTCCTGTGTTCACTTCTAGCATAAGAAGTAAAAACAAAAGAAGAAAGAAAAGGAGCTTGAGACTTTGAGATAATACATGTACTAAATTGACCGGCTAAACATACATGTGAGTATGTTTACTACTTGAGTAAAAAGCTATAGTTGGTATCAGATACTCCTAATTTTATTCAAAGGGATTTAAAAAAACTGACATGGGAAAAATCTATATTTTCACCCATTCTGATTGAGTTCCTTTTTGTCTAAATGGAAGAGGTATCTTAATTCATTTAATTTTAAAGGAAAACAACCAGCTTATTGCTTATTAAGAACTTTTTTCCTAATTATAAAGTAATAAGCACTTACGGTAGAAAATCAGTAAAAATAGGGAGAAGAAAATAAAAATAACTTGTGATTTTACTACCAGGCATGACAGTTATGTTTTGTTTAATTTTTTATAGTGTCTTCTCTGTACATGAGTTCATTAAAAACTACATTTGATTATACTCTAATGATAATGTTTATTTCTGCCCTTTTTACTTTTGTTAATTCCATAGCACTTCCTCAGTGTCCTTAAATATCATTTAAGGGCATCATTTTAAATGGCTATATAATATTTCATCACACCAACAGAGATTCTCCTCTTGCTGAACATTTGATTCCAATGTTTGTTGTCATAAATATCATTATGGTAAATAAGTTTATACATTCATCTTTGCTTGAGTTTCAGATAAATTCTTTAGGGAAGGTTCTTAAAAGCCATTGATTGTGGACATTCTTTTTTTTATGCATTCTTTTCATTATTATTTCAACAGTTATCTTCAGTTTTACAAGGTAATCCCTGACTTCTCAAAGCCTAATGTATAACTGGTACTTTCACTTCTTTTTGCATAAGGTAAGGTCCTTATAACACTGTTCTAAATTTAACCCCTTTCTAACTCATATGCCATCATTGCTGAATATTTTAATTCTCTGCTTATATTTTATATCCACAAATGGCTATTCTTTTTTTTGAGACAGAGTCTCACTCTGTTGCCTGGGCTAGCGTGCCGTGGCGTCAGCCCAGCTCACAGCAACCTCAAACTCCTGGGCTCAAGCAATCCTCCTGCCTCAGCCTCCAGAGTAGCTGGGACTACAGGCATGTGCCACCATGCCCGGCTAATTTTTTTCTATATATTTTTAGTTGGCCAATTAATTTATTTCTATTTTTAGTAGAGATGGGTCTCGCTCTTGCTCAGGCTGGTTTCGAACTCCTGGCCTTGAGTGATCCTCCGACTTTGGTCTCCTAGAGTGCTAGGATTACAGGCGTGAGCCACCATGCCCAGCCCACAAATGGCCATTCAAAGCTCCGCTGGTTTTTCCATTTGCCAGCAGGGTCTCTAACTATATCCACCCAGATCCTTCACCTGCCTATTTCTAGACTCAGCAGATGCCCAGTGAGGAACGTGGCCGCTGGTCTCCGGTCACCTAGGAAGAGCTCAACATTTAGTTTCTATAGACATCTTTGCACCCATAGGAACCCAACGTCTCTTAAAAACAAATGACGTTTTAACTTATCCACTTTCCCCCTAGTCACTTTAGCAGGTGTGTTGGTCCAACGTGAGCTTTTACATCCTACCTAGAGGCTCGGAGCATCTGCTTACTCTCCCAGTCCCTACACGCCCATTCCATCGGACTCTGGCATCTGTTTCCTCCACTTCCTTGACATTATATTCCATAAGGTGGCCCCATATCCAATTGTCCAGAGGTTTCCTCCAGGCATGTGTCTAAAATATTTGACATCATCCGCCACTCCCTTCTTGATCTCTTTCCTTACTTTGCTTTAACCAGCACAGAATATCTCTCTGCTGATTAGTCTTCTACATTTCTAACCAGTCCTATCCTTCAGCATTTTATTTGCATGTCTCTTCAGTGTGCATTTTTATCAAGGCCCAGTTCTTGACTTTCTCATCTTTTTGCTTATATCAGTGCTTTAAAAATCTCTTTTGGAGTGTGGATGTGGGGGACAGAGTAGTCATAGAAACTTATGAAGGTTAGGGGTTCTCTTTTCAGACAAACACACACAGAATTTTGTGCATCGGTTCAAAGGGCTCAAAGTTGTCTTGAAGGAGTCCCCAGTTAAGAAGCCAGAGAGTCTTCTATCCCACCATAAGACAATAGGCACCATCCTCCTCCCAACACCAAGACCAAAAAACTCTATTTTATTGCCTTACCTGAAATTATTTATCCACCTATATCTTGAATGTCAACTCTTATTGGGTTTTTTTTTTCTGCCTTAAAATCAAACCTAGCGAAATACCATTCTTGATGGTAATGTCTTTGATGCCTCTATCTTTGTCTGACCTGCTTTAAGTGGTGGGGACAATTTCTGGCTGGGTCCTTTCCCAGTCTCATATGTATTTAGGGAAGAGTATCAGGGAATGACCTCAGATAACTAAAAGCAGAAAGTGTGAGCCAAAACCACAGCTTGCATTATCAAAGCGGGTCACAACCCTGGTTGATCTTAGCTCTGATGTGTTCCAGATTCTTAAAATACCACTTGCTTTATTTTCTTCCAGTTCCACTAGCCGCTTCTGACCTTCAGAGTGACAAAGAAAAGCAGCGTGTTCTCAAGAAAGGAAAGATGTGACCTCAAGTCTCACTGTTGCTTTTTATCCCATGGGGGCAGCATGGGACATTTGTCAGAAAACCACGTCGGTGCTATCTTAGCCATGATTTCCCCCAAATTTCAGAAATATTAGGGACAAATGCCCTCAAATTTAGGGTAGGCACAGCCTGACTTCTGCTCTTATTTGTGCTTGATGAAATATCGGGCTGACAAAAATGTCAATAGAAACGAAAGGAAGAAAACACAAGTGAGAGCAATTGCATTTTTTTCTTCTGCTTCCTTTTTCTCAAAAATTATTTTCAACAATATATACGCAGCAGCTAGAAGTGACCACGTGGAAGCTGAGAACACAGAGGGTGGTTGGAGATGCTTGGCCACGCCCCAGGACGTCCAGTCTGATGGAGTTTGCAGAATTGCATTGGTCCTGCTCACACTTTGTCCTCTGTACGGACTGGCACATTCGCTCCCGGCCTGTAGTGAGTGCTTGTGGCCTGCCTGCAGGGTGGAGCCGGTCCTAATGACATATGATGGAAATAGACACCATTGGGGTGCCTGTCCCTCCAATCCCGGGCCTGGGACCTTGGTCCTGGTTTCCATCTTGTTCTCTCTTAGTCCCTAACTGTTAGCTGACTTGAGTGTAATCTGCACCTGTCAATATCATCTTCTGTCTCCATTCTGCTAGCTGCCCTGCAGCCAGGCATGGCCTCACACCAGGCGTTGGGACCAAACGATCCTTCCTTCCTCTCTTCGTTCAACAAACCGGATTATTTTAAATGAAAATATTCAGAAAACTTCTTCCCGTCTCTTCTAAAGTTCAACAGGCATCAAACACTTCCAGAGTTACTCTCTCCTTACAATTCGAGCTATTTGATCAGGAAAATAAAATTAAAAAAAATTACTTCCTCCCATGTGTTGCAACTTACAACTCTCCATTGAAAAGGAAGTAAACAACAGAGTAGATTTTGAAAATATTATGGATGTGTTTGCTCCCATTATAACCAGGAAAAGTAAAAGTATATTAATTATAAATCCTGTTTGGGGTATAAATACACTATTTAAACTTAAGATAATGTTGTGAGTTTTCATAAATATCCACTGTTCAATTTTTCAATATTTTGAACGACTTTAATGTTCTGAAAAAAAAGTTACCATTAAAAATTCACATAAAAACCTATATAGAGAGGTAAACAGTTTTCCTTCAGCCTCTGGCATCATTGTAACATGGCATGGGACTGCTGTGTCCGGTCTTTTTTTTTTTTTTTTCAGACAGAGTCTCACTCTGTTCCCCGGACTAGAGTGCCGTGGCGTCAGCCTAGCTCACAGCAACGTCAAACTCCTGGGCTCAAGCGATCCTTCTGCCTCAGCCTCCCGAGTAGCTGGGACTACAGGCATGCGCTACCATGCCCGGCTAATTTTTTCTATATATTTTTAGTTGGCCAATTAATTTATTTCTATTTTTAGTAGAGACGGGGTCTCACTCTTGATCAGGCTGGTTTTGAACTCCTGACCTTGAGTGATCCGCCCGCCTCGGCCTCCCAGAGTGCTAGGATTACAGGCGTGAGCCACCGTGCCTGGCCTGTGTCCGGTCTTTATATAAAATTTTGATGTTTTGTTTATCATGAGCATGATTGCCTTAAATTAGGTTTTAAAAACAATGTTGCATTAAAATATTATGTGTCTCGATTGCTGAGTGTCTCAGCACCCTTTATACTTTGTGTCCCAGGTGAGCATCTCACAAGCTCCGGCCTGTGGGGGACCAGGGTTTGGTGAGACTATTGTAGCAGCCGCCCAGGTGACAGGGACAGTGGCTGGGGCCAGGTGGTGGGAGTGGAGCCAGAGAACACTCTGGAAAGGGAAAATTAGTGTCACCACATAGGCTTGTGGCATTAGAGTCATTTCTTGCCACGAGGATGCTAATTACTGGTTCCACCCCTGCCTTCTCTGGCAACGTGGAGAAAGGACTCAGGCTGGCTTCAGTGTTAGAGTTTTGTGAAAGCTGAATTTGGATACCCCACTTCCATTTTTCACTTAGGCCAACTCTTTCCACCCACAAATTTCGCTGTTTTCGTTCAACGTTCTGGATGTTGGACTAGGAAGGCAACGTCGTCTCCAGGTGATGCTCTTTCAGTCAGGCGATGCAGAGCTAATAAACGTGGAGTCAAAGGCAGCTGATCGGAGTCACCACGAGGACCTAATCCAGCCCATCGAAAAGCCCTGTGCCGTCAATAAACCTACGTGCTCCTGTCGCCTTGCGGCGTTGCTTCCCATCTGAGGTTCAAAAGCAGATGTAAACACAGCCGTGGTGATTACTACACGAATATGATGAGTGATTTTTACTAAATCTGCTGAAATTTAAAGAGTGACGGGTGAGAGGTACACAATAATGATCCTCGGCACAGGCTACCCACGAATATGGTCATCTGGACGTGGATCAGGACGTTTCTGGGTGATGTTTTTTTCTTCTGAATGACTCATTAATTTTTTTCCTTTCATTTTCCCTTTTTATTATTTTTATTTTAAAGGAAGCTTATTCTAGTTTAAATGACATGCTCCTGCGGAAAGAGCATGTGCAAATTATCTTTTGTTAGAAGCAAAAGGTCATGGCATCAATGCTTTTCTGCCGTCGGGTTTCGAAGAATCCTCTGGACAGAGAAAGAACTGGCTTTCAATTAACTGTGCGTTGCAGATTAAAATGTAATTTTTAGAGCAAGGGTCCTTCGGGTACCTTACCTTTCAGGCACAGGTGGGCCAGGGCTTCCAGTTTTTCCTTCTCTCTCCAGGTGCTGCTATTGGCTGAATCCTAAGTATGTATCAAATTTCAGGCTCCCCCATGGCAGTTTTCAAATCAACGGTGACTTGATCATTGGATACTTCCACTCTCCTTTGAGATTCAGTTTTGGAGCTTAAGAACTATAAATTCCCCAAGGCCACTGTGTCTCAGGAGAGCCTGTGACGTGAAACTCTTGTCTTTTTCTTAATGACATTTATTTAACAGACATTCATCATGTGCCCACGATATGCCACGCTCAGTGCTAAGGCTGCAGGTGCAAGACTTACTTAAAGGAATGTTTTGGGAAACACCTGTGGATTTAAAGCCTAAGGGTGTATTTTTTGAGTGGATCTATTAGATTGTGCCTTGTAGAGAGAACACTGATGTCATAGACAGGTGCTGGGATTCACTTGAAGTCCGAGTGGGTCTTTGGCTTCGTGCAGGAAAGAATTCAGGAGCCAGCCAAGAGTGTAAAGTGAAAGCGAGTTTTATTCAGATCTACCCCACAGAGTGGAGGAGAACAGCCCCAGGTTCCTCTAGTTAAGCAATGGCTTAACTGTAGGCTAAACAGGGGGAGGAATATTCATGTTATTTCTTAGAAAGGGGCGGGGCTTTCCTGGAATTAGGGAGAGGCCCGCCTTTTGACTAGAGATGGTCAAACCGTTAGAGTCGTGGGGCCAGGTGCATGCTGGGAAAGAAAAGAAAAGAAAGCTGACGGGAGTGAGCGTGTGGTGAGGAGGCCGTGGCTTTGTCTGCCATCTTGGTTCTAACGGATTTGCTTGTCCTGAGGTGTGAGTCCAGCTGGCCAGGTGTGAGTCCCAGCCCTGCCACCTGTCAGGAGAGCGGCCTCAGGTAAGTCACTTCACCATTCTGAACCTCACATTCCCGTTTGTAAAATGGAGAAAATAGAACCTACTGGGAAGAGTTGTTTTTAGAATTGACGATTCTAACTTCTGTGAGAATGTAAATTATAACCCCTGTGAGGTTCCCCTAGAAGCAGTGACTCACTATTCACTAATTCAGAGTTTGTGGTGGCTTTGTGGAACCTTACTACCACGAATGACCAGGATGGACTCTGTCCCCAAATGCCGAGCTGGCTTGGGACCCTGCCGGCTGACCCCTGGAAGGGCATGTGAGGAACACAGCTCGACGGGCCTTGGACCTGTGCCCCGGAGACACCCCTGCACCTCTGTGCTGGGTCTGCACGGTGGCAGGGCCACCTAGTGTGGCAGGGAAGTGCTGCTGGTCCAGCCAGTCGGGTGGGCGGCTCCGCTTGCTGGAGGGTCAGAAAATCCCTTTCCTTCCTGAAGAACCTCCACACGGCTCTTCCCGGGAGGGCTCAGCTGAACCGCATCACCCATTTCTATTCATGATGTTAGGGTTTTGGGTCCAGAAACTCCTCTGCATTTGACTCTTTTCTGTTCCTTTATGGATTGTGACCATTTGAGCATTAAATGTCACTGTGTCTTTGTGCACATGTGTGTATGTATGTGTATGTGTGTGTGTATGTTTGTATCTGTGCACGTTTGTATGTGTGTATGCATGTGCATGAGTGTATGTGTATGCATGTGCATGCATGTATGTAGGTGTGTACATGTGTATTTGTGTATATATGTGCACATGTATACATGTGTTTCTGTATGCCTATGCATGTGTGTATGAGTGTGCACATGTATATTTGTGTATGCATGTTTGTGCCTATATGTGTGCATGTGTATATGCATTATGTATGTGCATGTGTGTATGTATGCATGTGTTTGTGTGCATGTGCACGAGTGTGTGCATATATGTATATGCATGTTTTGTATATGTGTCTATGTGCGTGCACCTGTATGTATGTGCACGTACGTGTATGTTGTGTGTGTATATGTGCAAGGATGTATATGTATACACATGCATGTATTTGTATGTGTGTTTGTGCATGATTGTGTGTATGTGTGCACCTGTGTGTTTATGTATGTACATGCATGCACATGTGTATATTGTGCGCACGTGTACATGTGGTTGTGTGTATGTGCGTGTGTGTTGGAGGTGGGGTGTTGTGGTGGCAGGGGAAGGCAACCAGTAAACGTGGAGAGTTCAAAGGCACAAGAGACACAGGGACTTCCTCAGCGAGGCAGCTCCCGCAGCCGGGACTGACTTATGAGCTGATGTCAAAGTCCCTTCACAGCCTGGAGCCTGCACCAGTGCCCAGATGGCTTCTGGTGATCAAAGGAGAGAGCTGCCTCCTCCCACCCTCCCCTCCCACAGTCGTCCCCCTTCTTTCTTCCTCCCTCCTTCCCCTCCTCCTCGCTGGCTCTGCTTTGTCCCCGTCCTTCCCTGCTCCTGCCCACCCCCCCACTGGATTTCTTTGTCACCGTTTGTGGCCTTAAAGCCATCTCCTGTCGCTCGTCCCGCCCTGTGCCCAGCTCACACCCCGTTTCCTTTGTAGAGAAGGGGGACCCAGCGGTGTCGAGGGCCTCCCTGATCCCCTTCCCTGCCCTGATTCTTCCTGTCATGAAAAGCCAAATGCACAGGAGAAAGTGGGTGGCAAAGGGGGACACAGCGAACGCACGGGGCAGGGCGGGGCAGTGACGGCAGAGGGGCTTGCAGCGGGCTCCGGGGCCGGAGCAGACGGACCCTGGCCCTGGCCAGGACGGCTGTGGGCAGGGGCTGGTCCACAAGGTCCTTGTGGCCGTGGTGACCTTGAGCCTGTCTGGTGGTGCCACCTCCAGCACTCGAGGGAGGGGTGAATAGGAGGACACCTGCCTCAACCCCACAGTGCGAGACACCTGTGGGTCGTCGTGTTCTAATGTTTGTTTGTTCAGTCGTGAGGGGACAGACTGGCCTGAGAGGGTCTAGGGCAGGGGTCCTCAAACTACGGCCCACGGTCCACATGCGGGTGTTTTTGCCCGTTTGTTTATTTACTTCAAAATAAGATATGTGCAGTGTGCATAGGAATTTGTTCATAGTTTTTTGAAACTATAGTCCGGCCCTCCAACGGTCTGAGGGACAGTGAACTGGCCCCCTGTTTAAAAAGCTTGAGGACCCCTGGTCTAGGCTGTGGACTGGTATTTGGTAGTGGAGTGTTTGGGATTTGGTAGTGTTGCCCCTTCAGTCTGCATTCATTTGTTCGGTTCTTTGTTTGTGCTAGATGATCACTGAGTGACTACTAGGTGCCAGGCACCGTTCTAGGTGCTGGGGACCCTGGACTCTCCCTGAGGTTGCCACCTGGGGAAATTACCAACAGTCCTTGGAAAAAGTGGCTTTGCGTTGGGGCTGACAAAACACCATACCATTTGGTGTCCAGACTGATGGCTTGGACAGCCTCTGACTTACTCCCTCGTACTTTCAGCACCCTTCAAGGTCAGGAAGGGTCTTTGGGCTGCCAGGGCTATGGCTGTGGCCGTCTGTCCCCCACTGCCAGGGAAGGGACTGAACTGACTGTCCCCAAATCTTCCACACTCAGGCCAGAGTTACTCAACTTCTGATTGTTTTATTGGCCGACAATTTGTGTGACTTTATCATGCAAAGAGTTTTTAAAAAATTGAAAATCTGCTATATCCTACTGGATCAGCTTCAGTTTAGGAAGGAGACTCGAATGCGATTTTCTAACCCTGAGTCAACATCTAACACATGGCAAGTCCCTTCACTTGTAACTGCCGTATTTTATCTGGGCGATGAGTTAACAATAATTAATAACAGCTTCCATACATAAAGCTATCTCTTTATATAGTCAAAGTAATTGTATCCACAGTAAGTTATTAAATGCGCATTTCCTCTTTCTCATGGTTATATATTAACAATAGACACAACAGTTCAGGTTTTGGAAGAAAGCAAGAGTATGAAGCACTTCTAGAAGACGGGTTTCTTTGTAGTGACAGAGTAGGCTACAAGAACATATTTTTCTATAGCACAGTCACATTATCAAGAAAAAAAAAGCCCATATACATTTGGGCCTCCAACATTTCAATAATTAAACGGCATCATGGAATAAATATTGCAGCAGTCTCCCCTCCCCCTCTTTCTTTCCACGTGGGCACTTTGACATTTTGTGCTGCCGGAATGCCTGACAGATTTGTTTACCACTGAGAAATAAACTGCCTCTCTAACCCAAAGGGGTGCCACACAGCGTCTGCTCTTGTGAGAAGACGTCAGATATGTGCTTTGATTAAAAGAAAATGTCAACTAGGGGAAAGGTTGGGCTTTCTTCTTGACTACAGCCCGTAGCCCTAAGGCAAAGGTTGGGACAATGAGAAATTAAAAGCAGTGTCCAGAAAAAGGCCCCCAACCCCCTAACATGTCATAACACAATGTTCTGTTGGTATATTTTTAATAGGAGCAAAACTCTCAATTCCATAGCTGTTCATTTCTTCTTCGTTTTTTAAAAAATATTTTTATTTCTTAATTTTACAATGATTATGATCTAGTTCTCATGTAAAAAACATCTACATTACATATATTTAAAGTATGAAGAAATGATTAATAGTCATGAATTCATTATCCAGTTTCAGAATATTGCTAGTACTTTACGACTATATTCTCTGAAATTTACCCCCAGGGATAAACAGTATTCTAATTTTTGTGCTTAGTGTTTTCTTGTTTTTTATTATAGTTTTATTACCTAAGTATGAATCCTTAGATAGATTAGTTTTTATATATTTGCGATCCTTATATGAATATACTATCATACCGCTTTTATTCTGTGACTTTTTTCATTCCATGTCCCATAGATACATTCTTTAAAAAAATATAGTCATCTATGTAATTGTAATTTATTTTAATTAATCTATAATATTCCATAGAATTAACGGACCGCAATTTATCTCTTTTGCTATGGAAGGGCATTCATTCCAGCTGTGGTTTTATTCTATTTTATTTTTTTCCGTTACAAATAATGCTGTTCAGAACATTCTCAATAAGCACATTCCCTCCAGTGCAAGATTTTCTCGTGGGTATGTTTCCCACGAGTGGAATTGCAGACTCATACAGCATGTGCATCTTCAACTTTAATACATAACGTCAAATTGCTTTCCAAAGCGATTGTTAACAATTTACACTTTCAATTGCAATGTGTAAAAGCTCCCAATTCTAATTCTCCACAACCTTCCTAACATTGGGTATGTTTTTAACCTTTGGAATTTTTGTCTCTCTCCTGTAGTGATTTTAATTTTCATTTCCTGTCTTCCTGTTGAGGTTAAATGTCTTTTTGTCCTCAACGATGTGCCATTTGTGTTTTCATTTCTAGGAAAATGTGTGTTCATACCTTTTTCCATTTTTCGGTTCGTTGTCTCTTTATTAATATCCTGGGGCATCACCTTTTGCCGGTTACATATGTTGCATATCTTCTGGTTTGTGGCCTGGTTTTTAACATCTTTAGATCATTGTTGGATGAAGAGAAGGTCTTAGTTTATAACGTCAAAATCATCAGTGTTTATTGTACTGTCCGTTGTCTATGCATTTTGCGCCAGAATGCCTTTCTTACCATAGCTGTGAAGATATTTGCATGTAAAAAATTTTAAAGTTTTGCTTTTTCCAGTAAATTCTCAATTCCACCTGGAGTTACTTAGTTTTTGTGTAGACTGTGAAATATAGGTCAAGTGTTATGCCCAGAATGGATGGCAGGTGTTCCATCCTGTTTGAATAGTCTGTTCTCTCCCCATGTCTGCAAAATCATGTCTGGGCTTTCTGTTATATTGCATTGGGTTAAAGACTTCCTCCCCCTTCATGCTCAGGCACCGAGGGTGAAGCTAATCATTGTGTCACTCAGTTAATGGTGATTATTATTATCAGTTCATGCAAGCTCTGCTATTATCTCCTCTCCTCCCTCTCTCCCTTCCTTCCCTTCCTTCTTTCTTTCCCTTTTGCTTGCATTCTCACTCCAATTTGCGTCTGCTTCCCATAGGCAATCTTTCTGCAGTATATGGTGTATATCCTTTTGCTTTTGTTTATATGTGTTCTTTATACATACATATATATACACATACACATATATTTAGCTAACTTTTTTCTTCATTTGAAAACTATTTTATCTATGCTAGGTCTTTGCACTGCATGTAACTTGCAGAATCAACTGGAAAACTTCTAAAAAGAAAAAAAGTCTTTTGTGATTTTAATAATATTATGTCTTTCCATCTGTAAAATGGTATATCTCTCCACTTATTCGGGTTTTCTTTATTTTTTTCTCAGCAAAGTTTTTCAGTTTTCAGTGTAATTCACTTCCTAATTTCCAATTATTTATTGATAATATATAGAATTACAGTTGGCTTTTGTATCTTGCAGCCTTACCATAAACCCCCTTGTAAGTTCTGGTAGCTTTTTAATAGATTCCTTAGAATTAGATCATGTTATTAGTGACAAAAAGATAGTTTTCTTTCTTTTCCCCCAACTTTACTCTTTTATTACACTGGCTAGATACAATATTGAATAGAAGTGGTAGGATGGACTTTCTTCCATTATTCCTAAAATGAACACATTCCTTTTTTCATAACTAGGCAGCTAACATGAGTTAGCTGTAGATTTTTAGAAGATGTATTTTATCAAATTGAAAAAGTCCCATTGGCAGAGAGGTTTGTTTCTTTCATAAGTAGGTGTTGAATTTTGTCAAATGCTTAATTGGAGATGATCAGATAGCTTTTCTTTTTAAACTTGTTAATATGGTTAACCACATAGATTGATATTTTTAAAATGTTAAATCTTCAATTTCTGGAATAAACCTTGCTTTTCATGATATCATTTTTATAAATTTCTGGATTTGGCTTGCTAAAATTTTGTTGAGGTTTCATGCAATTATGTTGTTTCAGTTTCCTGGTGCTCCTGTAACAAAATGTTGTGCATTTAATGGCTTGAGACAATACAAATTTATTCTCTTGCAGTTATGGAGGTCAGAAGTCCTAAAGCTGTTTCAGTGGGATAAAGTCAAGTTGTTGATGGGGCCGGTTCCTTCTGGATGCTCCGGGGGGAGAATCCATTTCCTTAATGTCTTCAGCTTCTTGTGGTCCCTTCCCCCATCCTCAGAGCACATCACTCCAGTCTCTGCTCTTGTCATCACCCTGTCTTCTCCTCTGAGTCTGACTTCTCCTTTGTCCCTCCTGTAAGGACTGTTGTGGTTGCATCAGTTCCAACTGGATAATCTAGGATAATCTCAAAACCCTTAATTTAATCACACCTGCAAAGTCCTTTTTGCCATATAAGGTAACATTCATAGATTCCAAGGTTAGGACATGGACATATTTGGGGGGCCATATTTGGGGGGCCATTATTCCACCTGCCATACATGTTCATGAGGGTCTCTAGTTATCTTTTCTTGTAAAGTTTTATAAAGTTTTGATATCATGGTAATGTTGACCTCATAGAACCAGTTGAGAAGTGGTCTCTCCTATTTTCTGAAAGTGTGTGTGTTGAAGTGGTATAATGTCTTTCTTAAGTTCTTGGTAGAATAATTCATCAGTGAAGCCATCTGTGTCCCCACCAGGGTATAAGCAGAGATTATGTGTGTCTCTTTCACTGATGAATCCCCGGGGTCTATCACCATACCTGGCACATGTTAGTTACTCAGCACATCTATTTTTAGTGAATGAATGAATGAAAAACTACATTCCTGTCCCTTGAGATACACCTGTAGTCTTTTAATAAATTCTCTTTTCCCTCTTTTATGATTATGCTAGCTCAAGTTGGTTTCTCTTTCTAGCATCTGAAAGTGACTTAGAAATTGTCAGAGGAAGGCTGGTACTTTGAAGAAGGGTGAGGCTGATATTATGAGTCCAGTGAAATCTAGACAGTGAGGAGGCTCCAGTAGCCTGAGGATGATGGGGAAGTGCCTGGGAGGAAGGAGACAAGTCATGTGCTTTTTGCTGCATTCATTCCACTTAGTCCCACCCACAACACAGGGGCTGCCCTGAAGCTGCCCTCCTGGGCATGCCAGTGAACAAGGCCAAAAGAGGAGCATATCAGGGACATTGAGCAGGAAGGAGCAGAAGCTAGGACCAAGGCAGTCTGCAGTCTAGATTCCTATAGACATTCCCATCTCTTCAATCTTGCTTCTTTCTGTAAGTCCATGCATTGCTCCCCTCTATCACCCTAACTTGTCTTCTTCCTTTCTTAATGACAGACATACATACATGCACATGTACAGACACTCACACACGTCTCCAACATTGCAAACACACTTTCAAATGCAATAGATTCAGTGGCGAGAAAGAAGGTCTCTACCATTTATATCACTTAAGCTTATTAAAATATAAAGAAATGAGGATCAGCTCAGACAGATCTATTATTTTCAATTTAATTATTTTCTCTGTAGGAATTCATGTATAGCCTCAATTTCCCCAACGTGGCGTGCTCAGGATGGTTACAGTGTACATAGAATGTCTGCTGGTTTTTGCAGTCAGACTTGCCTGACTCATTACTGCTGTCCTGAGAGAAGCCATCAACTACCAAATCTTGAAAATTTGCAGGGAATTGAAAAATCTTGTGAAAAGTCAAGGAAAATAAATGTGTCCTCAGATGCCCTTTGCTCACTCAATCTGACAAGCATAGATTATGTTGTTTGAAATAATTTCCAGTCTGCTGGGGAAGTGTCCCCTAGTGGAGTCGATGAAGGGAATAAAGTCTTCGTATTGTCACACACTGCTCTGCTATTTATGAGATGACATGGATTTGAAATGTAAGACTTATTAAGTCATCTGGTCCACTCTGCCAGGACAGACGTCTTTCCATCTAGTACTTCATTTGTCCTATAATGTTTGGGCATTTTAGTGTCTACAAGAGTTGCCCAGGGCCAGAATAGAGTCCAGTTCATCTTTAAATCTGCAGTACCTAGCTCAGTAAAAGTACCCCCGTTAATTAAGGATGCTTAATTAATGTTTGTTGGATGGAATTACATCGATATTTTATCTAAAGCCAAGTCTTTGGCATGTCAAATATTTTCTACTTTGTTTATTGAATTAATATTTATTATCTATAATATATGAAATACTGGGTTTTAAAAAATATTTTTGATGTATGTATAAAAAATGTATCCATCTTAACAAATAATTAAGATGAAACACATGGTACAATTGAATGCTTAGTAATAGAGACTTCATGCTGACTAGCTAAAAAAATAGAATCAACTGTCTTTTAAAAATGAGAGAGAAATATGTAAAGAATGTGTCACCCTGTTCTTGTATCCTGTGTTTCCTAAAGGCAAGTCCTAGTAAACCTCACAAACAAACAAAAAAGAAGAATGACAAACTGTGAAAAATGCTGAACTTAAAAAGTGCTCTTTATAAGGTAATGTTGACGCAGAGCATGTCCCAGTGAAGGGAGGGGCCCTTGAACTGGCCCAGTGGGTTCTTGGCTTCTCGTGGGAAAGAATTTAAGAGTGAACCAACTAGTGACAGAAGGTTTATTGAGAGACAGACGATAGACTTATGGGGCAATAGAAACGTTTTTAAATGTTCAAAAACCCTGTTGGGAGACAGCTGTATGTGACCAGCATTGTCTTGTGATCAGTTCATAATGGTTAATCAGAAACTGAAGTCACAAAGGTAAGTGCAAACAGTGTATAAGGCATCTGGCTTAGTAATTCATCCATCTGCAGGTGGTTGCGGGTTGGTGACTCCCTTGTTCAGGAAGGTTGGGGTCTGGTAACAGCCAAAATGGCTGCACTCTGGCTCTCTGGACCTTCTTTCTTTTACCTTATCCCTATATTAATATGACAAATATTAGAAAAATATCAGAAAATACGTAACATCTGTTCACAAAGGAGAGATCGAAATAACCAAGGGATTTTAATTTTGTACTCTATATATTTCTACATCATTGCTCAATTTTTTACCAATGGAAAATAAAAAGATTTCTTTTAAAAATAAATACATAAAAATGAACCATGTGCAAGATATTTAGAAACAAATGCTTATGGGCAATGCCTGCAGTTAGGTACAGTACTTTCGTTCTCAAAGACTAATCTTAAAAGGGATTACTGGAAGGTGACTTTAGTGTGTTTTGCATATTCATTCATCTCTGGCAACTGCAAGAGGAAGCAGTAGAGATCTTTATCAGGCAATATGGAAGGAGGCATGTGGGAAAATTAAAAATTGCAAAAGCAGAGACTTGGCCACCTATTAAACATCCCAGAGCTATTCAGCATCCCTTTAAAACCTTCCTTGGTGGTGGTATAATTTGGTGCCTTTAGGTTTAAAGAGAATTCCTTTTTTTGCATGGATGGCTTTCCTTAGCGTGTCTGCAAGAACTACAGCCTCCCCATTCTCCCAGAACCACTTCCCTCTTTGCTCATTAGAACTCGGCTGGTTCAGTCCCTAGCTTTAGCCCTTTTCACACTTGCCGTGATACCTTTTGAAATCTTTGCTGATATCTGATCCCATCCCTTGGTATTCGTTAGCAGCACTTGGGAAATCCAAATCCTTAAATCATACCATCATGTCGTACTACATTTTTCCTCCGAGTTCACGTTTTCGATTCCGCCATCACCTTGTTTTTATTTGCCGTAAGAAATGTTAAGTGAGAAGATGCCTTATTGTATCGCTATGCAGGGCTGCCTTCCCAGACCACATTCCCCAGGAGTTCTTTGAATGCTCTGATCTTGCTGGCTTGAAATTCCTAATATTTACTGAACAAGGGACCCACATTTTCATTTTGTCCCGAGTTCTTCAAATTACGGAGCTGTTCCTCTCAACACTGCCCCCCTCCATTTCTCAGACAAGCAGAAAGCTGGAATCGGATGAAACACTAGAAAAGCCCGCATCGATGTGGCTGATAGCACAGCCTGGATTTGTGCTGTGTTTGTTCGTATTTGCTGAACAGAGCATCTCTGGGGAATCTCGATTCTTGCTGGGAAATGGATATGGGGGTCCCTCAAGCTATTGGCTGTCATTCCTTACAATGTACCTGAAGTCTAGTACAGGTTGCAGACAGCTTGAAAGAAAGAAAAAAGATGGAGAGATGCGCAGGAAAGCTGCTTCCTGTGCTGTTTGAGCCTCTCATGTTGCCACGCTGCTTCCCAACACTCGACTGCCCCAGAGCACAGAGGAGAGCCAACTATTTTACCCCACTTTGTGTTACATTCTGATATACAAAGGTAAATTCCATCCATGTGTTTCTGAATCATTTATACCTAACTCCTCAAAATATTATTCTTAGAGAACTTAGGAGGTCGAGAAAAATCTCAGAAGTGCATAAAAGTTTTCATGACCTCTTTTCATTAAAAGTAAGAAAAGAAAATTGAGAATGACACCAGATATGTGAAAACACGAAGCTATAGAATGTGGTTTGGGACTCAAAATGTGGTCGAGAGTTGTAGCTTTGCTGAGGTATCGGACCTCCTCTCTGCCCCGCCCAGCCCATCATTCTGTCGATTCCTGCACAAACACGGCAGCTCCTTCTAACTTTGGTCGACTCCCACTGCATGCAAACCAAGATAAACCAATCCTTCAAGATAGTTTTCTGTCTCTAAAACCCCCACGATGGATCTAAACAGAATAAGATAAGGTCTCTGAGGATCAGGTGGCAGGCACTGGGCATTCCATTCCTGCCTCTGGATTTTTCGTGACTTTGGGTGGGTCTTATCCTTTTAGGACATTGATTCTCAGGGCTGGGATTAAATGACCCTTCATGCCAACTCACCTGCCTATTGCTCTTTGTTTCCCATGTTATTCCCCATAGTACACACATTCGAATCACAAGGAGCTTTTATTTAGTGAAAAGTTGAGTCACAACGCCGTACTCTGTTTAGTAGAGGTTCCATTGGTAGTATGATGTTGCCCAACCATTGTTAACATAGAGATGATAATGTTGTCCTTTGAAACGATGGTGTGGGTGGAACCCACCAAAGGTCGCCTGTTGGCAGATATGTCTCACACACGTTTACACCCCCTCGTGCTTCTTAGCATAATCGCTTACTGCAGAAAATCTCTCCATGTATATTTCTGATATGGATAAAGTGCTCTCAGTACCATGAGTGGAAGCAGAGATGGTATTTTTTAGTGGCGATGTCTAAAGGTGTCCCAGAAAATTTGTGAAAACTCTATTCTTTTTGAGATAGTCTCACTCTGTTGCCCGGGCTAAAGTGCCATGGTGTCAGCCTAGCTCACAGCAACCTCAAACTCCTGGGTTCAAGCAATCCTCCTGCCTCAGCCTCCTGAGTATCTGGGACTACAGACATGCGCCACCATGCCCGGCTAATTTTTTATATATATATTTTTTTGTTGTCCAGCTAATTTCTTTCTATTTTTTTAGTACAGACAGGGTCTTGCTCTTGCTCAGGCTGGTCTTGAACTCATGAGCTTAAAGGATCCGCCCATCTCAGCCTCCCAGAGTGCTAGGATTACAGGCGAGAGCCACCGTGCCCGCCTGAAAACTCTTTTCTAACCCTTGACACTATCATAAAATTTTACGCTCAACAGAAATAGGTAGGTCAAATCAAAGAGCATCTAGAATCATATTCCAGAATTTCCTCCAGAAAGGGAGCTCCAATACTTGTCTGTTGAGATTGTCGATGTATTTCAAGAGTCTAGAACAGTGCCTGGCATGTATAGGTTCGCAATTAAAAATGTATTGGATGACTGTCACTAGGAACACATGGTGGACGTTTCTAGAAGCCGTGACTCCTCACTAAGGGTGAAGGCTGAGACTCACCACCTACCTTAACCCCTACCTTAACCCCCTTAACCCCCCTTCCTCTCATCCCAAATATAAAAGGAAATCCTCAAAATAAAAATCTTCCTCTGTTGCAGACCACCAAAATTAAGTCAAGTGTGCAGTATAATAGCTTTGGAAAATGTTACAATTAACAGTAAAACACAATTACTTGAATTCACAGTCATTTATAGGCAAGTGCAATAGTGAGCAGATTGAGGCTTTGGAAATACATTTTATTATTCAATAGGGCCCAAATTATTTTTTTCTGATACACACTTTCATTCATGTCTGAATCAGTCTGCCCTGTGCCTCATACAGAGACCGTCACTGTGGTGTCTGAGGCAACAGGCACACTTTACCATGCAATTTACATGGTTATGAGAGTAGATTTGCTTTGCAGTCTTTTGACTTCAACCCCTTTATTAGCCTTTTCATTTGTTTTCCCAACTAGGAAATTTTAAAATTCAAAACAGAATCATAGGACCTGCAAGAGCGCGATTGAATTTTCTCCCTACGTTCTTACTTTTGTTAATCTTAAGATAAATATTATGTCACATTTTTGATCAGATGCTTTAGATAGAGGTCCATCTAAATATGACTTTTGTCCCCAAAATTTGATCATTGAGGATTGTGTTTGAGGAGGCAGAGCAGCAGTGGCCCGGAATTTAGGGTGAGGATGTATCAGTCCTGGCTTGTAGATGTCCCCTCCCTTCCCGTGTCTGTGCACACAATGCCACGAAGCCCCTCCCCTCCCCAGTGGCTTGTGGCCTCAGAATCCTCAAAAATATGCTGAGGTTTTCTACCCAGTGACTGGAGTTGGCTGTTTGACATCTTCAGCTTAGGCTGTTTTCAAAATGCCACTTTGGAGGACACATTGTTGAAAGTAGTTTTTGTATGTTTAGGGTCAGGTTTAGTGGCGGCAGAGCAGATTAGGGCAATTTGACAGATGTCTGGTTTTAGACTGGAGAATCCGGAAGCTCTCTGACACAAAAGCCTTCTTAAAAACACTCCCCCTGTTTCTTTTCCCTTCAAGTGGGTTGGTATGATGTACGACGATGAACCAAGCCCAACTACTAGTGGCACAGTTGGTGCTTAATAAATGTCACATTGGCTCCGTTGTGCTCCCCAGACTATACGATCTTGCAATTAGGTTGGGCCATGTCACTCATCCTGGCCAATGCACTGTGTCACCTCTGGGCTAAGACAGTCAAGAGCCATCCCTTTCTTCTTCTAGTTCAGTGACCTTGTCACCATTGTTGAGACGGCAGTATCGTAAAACAGAGGGATCTTAATCCCTGAGCCAGGTGGAAAAGAGTCCCCAGCAGCCTGCATGGGACTGTTATTGTGTTAAGTCATTAAGACTCTACTTCATCTGTTGATGCCACTAACATTGATACACTACATGGTGAAATAGCACAAGTACGGGAATGGGAAAGGTTGACTGTAAGGTTAATATCAATCTGAACTTTACCTGCTAGTTGAACCTATCAAAAGCCTGGAACATGAACCCATATTGTCTGCCTTAAAAATAAAGAACAGAGGCTATATGCCCCAAAGAAGTGAAAGCAGGGACTCGAAGAGATATTTGTACAGCCATGTTCAGCAGCATTGTTCACAACAGCCAAAAGATGCAAACCGCTGAAGCGTCCATCAGTAGATAAATGGACAAACAAAATACAGGACGAGCAGTCCCCAGATTACGGAGGACCCGACTTATGGCATTCTGTACTTTTGAATGGGCTCCCAAGCCTCCCCATGAGGATAATTTATAGTTAAATAATTAAGTTAATAATTTGAGAACTAGTTTCTTCCACGCATGTGAGCAAACCCGCATGGCGTAAGTGGTTCATTGGCGCGGCATCTTTACGTCGGCGGCTGGGCTCATGGATGGAGAAGCAGCGATGGAAACACAAGAACAGTGAGAATCAGGGGATCCCCAGCCAAGAAAGTTTATGCCAAAAGAACAAGCTAAAGCCTTTTGTCTCATCAAAGCAGGATTTGCTAAGTTTGAGGAGCAAGATCCTAACACTGAGAGGTTTATAAAGGCTTACCGCGCAGTTAGTGAGAACATCAGCTGCTACGAGGCCATTTATGATGGAAAAAAAGAACAAGGCTCTGTGCAAACAACCCTAGATACCTTTTTCAAGAAGCTCACTTCAGTGGTAAGCTCCCCTTCTCCAGCAACAATTGAATCCTGCTTCTACAGCTCCGTCTCCATCCTCTCCGCCACCACGTCCACCACCATCTCCCGATCAGTGTTAGCCTGACTTCAAAAATGCCCCTTCCAGTAAGTGAGACATTGATGCAACAATAGCTGAGTGTTAAATGTTCTTTCTTGAAATTTCTCCTATCTAAACTTTTTATATGAGTTTGTTTCTATGTTCTGTTTATTTGAATTAAAAGAATAAGCACAATAGTGTCTGTAACTTTTTATTACAGTACAGGGGTATTATAATTATTGTTACAGTACTATACTGTATTGTTATTACAACATATGAGCCATTATAGTATTGTTACAATTATTATTATTACCATTATTATTGTATATACGCTGTTCATTAGGAATCCGAGTTACATACAAATCTGACCTAAAGATGTTATCAGGAACATAGCTTATCTGTAATCTGGGGACCCTGTACCTGCATACAATTAAATATGATTTAGCCATAAAGCGAAATGGAATTCTGATACAAGCTAATGCATACATGAACCCTGACAACATCATGCCAACTTCAATGAGCCAGACACAAAAGGACAAGTATTTTATGATTCCATGTGGATGAGGCACCTAGAATAGGCAAACATGATAGAGACAGAAGGTAGGATGGTGGTTTCCAGGGTGGGAGGAGGTAGGAATGAGGGTGGTTGTTTCATGAGTAGAGTTTCAGTTTCAGAGATGGAAGAAGTTCTGGAGCTGGGTGGTCGTGACGGTTGCACAATGTTACTGTACTTAATGCTCCTGAGCCGTGCACTTAGAAATGGTTAAAATGGTAAATTTTATGTATATTTTATCATAATGAAGAAACAAAACCAAGTTACAGAGAGGATTTTCTACATTCAGGTGGAGGGAGTGCTCCCTGATGCTTTAAGTTCTGGGCAGGATAATTCTCTCATCTTCTCAATTCTCCCTTCCCAGATTCTCCACACATGCATTTTCCTCCTTTCCGAGGCTGCTCCTCAGACACTGGGAGGGCAGAGACTCGGTCTGTCTGGTCCACCACACACAGTGAATGTTCAAGATGCAATGTTTGAATGAAAATGCAGGAATGTCCTTGCCCTCCATTTGTGCTGCCCGAAATGACCAGGCGGGCACAGTGGATGAGTGACTCGTGATTATCTGGAAGAAGAATGTCCTATTGGTGGAGGGAGGAACAAGTGCACAAATCGTGTTTTTAAAATACATTTTTGTCTGAGCCATCGTTCTTAAGAACTTCCTGATATAAAGCAATGCTTGCCTTTATTCGTCTAAGAATGATAGCATCTTCTAACTGGTGCCCGTCACAGAGAGTGTTCAAATTGTCAACTTCCAATCACGCCTTGGTCTTACAGGATATGGTACGAAAGTATGTTGTGTGGTCTGTCTGTGTTGCTATAAAGGAACACCTGAGGCTGGGTAAGTTTCAAAGAAAAGAGGTTTATTTGGCTCACTGTCCCGCAGGCTGTACGAGAAGCCTGGCACCAGCACCTGCTCTGGTGAGGGCCTCACGCTGCTTCTACTCATGGTGGGAGGGGAAGAGGCACTAATAGCATCTGCAGAGACCACATGTCAAGAGAGGAAGCAAGAGATTGTGAATTGTGCTGCGATAGTCATTCGAGTGCAGGTGTCGTTTTGATAAAGTTACTTCTTTTTCTTTGGGTAGATGCCCAGGAGTGGGCTTGCTGTGTTGAATGGTAGGTCTATAACATTTATTTCTTTGAAGAATCTCCATACTGTTTTCCACAGAGGTTGTATTAATTCGCAGTCCCACCAACAGTGTATAAGCGTTCCTTTCTCTCTGCATCCATGCCAGCATCTATAGTTTTTGGCCTTTTTAGTAATGGCCATTGTGACATGGGTAAGGATGATATCCCATTGTGGTTTTAATTTGCATTTCTCTGATGATTAGTGCTGTTGAGCATTTCTTCATATGTTTGTTGGCCATTTGTCTATCTCTTTTAAAAAACTTCTGTTGCAAAGATGTGGAATCAACCTAAGTGCCCATCAATTCATGAGGGATAAAGAAAATGTGTGTGTACGTGTGTGTGTGTGTGTATGTATACACACACACATATACCATGGAGTACTACTCAGTCATAAAAAGGAGTGAAATAATGTATTTTGAAGCAATTTGGAGGGAACTGGAAACCATTATCCTAGTGAAATATCTCAGGAGTGGAAAAACAAGTACCACACATACTCTCTGATAATTGGGAGCTAATTGAGGGGCACACACAGGCACAGGGAGAGGTAAAGGTCATTGGAAATCACGAAGTGGGGAGAAGGAGAGGAGAGGAGGCATAAAACCCTACCTATTGGGTACAGTGAACACTACTGGGGTGATGGGCATACGAATAGCCCCAACTTAAGCATAATAAAAGGTATCCATGTAACAAGACATTTGTACCTCCTTAATATTTTGAAATAAAAAAAAAGGAGGGAGCAAGAGGCAGGGAGGTGCCAGGCTCTTTTTTAACAACAGTCTTGCGGGAACTCTTCCCTCCCCGCCGTAGGGAGGGCATTAGTCTATTCACGAGGGATCTTCCCCCATGATGTAGACACCTCCCATTGGGCCCCACCTCCAGCATTGGGATCAAAGTTCACCATGATATCTGGGGGGAAAACATCTAAACTATACCATATGTATTTACCCTATTTTTGTCTTTCTGAGGTCATGAGCTTTTATAATGTCATCTCTTGGCCATCGTCTCCAGACTGACGCCCATTTTCATCTTGCTGTCCGTCACACATCCTTCGTGAAAGGCTGGTCTACTACCTGCCTGTTGATTTGAGTTGCCATTACCCACTTTCAGTTTCAGGATTTTGTGCAAGACTAGGAGGATGATATCTTATGCTTCATTTTCATCCACTATGCATTATGAAGCAGACAGCATCACATCTGCTATCTGGGATATCACATGTCATTGAGTCGAGCGCTTTAGGGAGGAATTAAAATGATTCTGATATCCCTATTTATGAGCCACTGTCTTCATTAGGAATTGTTTCATTTCAGTGAATGGAAACCAATTTATTAACATCTAGATCAGTGGTGTTCAACCACGGGGCAGTATTCTTCTACCCTGGGGGCATTTGGAAACATGTGCAGAATGTTTGTCGTTGTCAGGATGACTGAGCAGTGCTCTGTCATTTAGTGCCCAGGGGCTAGTGATGCTAAACACCCCGCAAGCTAAAGGATGGTCCTGCACAATGAAGAATTGTCCCATTAAAAATGCTATTAGAATCCTGTTGAGAAACGCTGGTCTATGAAAGAGACTGGGGTTTGCTGTCACCCAGGTAACACGGGGCCACCCTCTGCTCAGTCTCAGCTCAGGATGTCATTATGAAGGAAATGCAAGCCTGTTTCCCAAGAAAGCCTTGGAAAGTAAAATCTTTACAAAAACAACCTGAAGACTCCCAGAGGAGAATTCCATTTAAACGAAGGGAAAACATTGTAAAATCTTTCCCAAACTTGCATTCAGGATCCCAACTGCCTTCAACCTTATTTTTTGCTCTCAAAATATCTAGAACTTCCCCCCCCAAAACAGTCTGTTCTGGGTGTTTCTCCACTCCAGTGCCCACCTTGAGTCACCTTCTTCTTTTCTAATACAAGCCAAGTCTAACGTTCCTGGCTTCTGTAATTCTGTCCCACTTACATGAGAGTGTGTGTGGATGTGTGTGTGTTTG
This sequence comes from Cheirogaleus medius, assembly GCA_008086735.1. NCBI lineage: Eukaryota > Metazoa > Chordata > Mammalia > Primates > Cheirogaleidae > Cheirogaleus > Cheirogaleus medius. Next base: position 11,005,598 of record VBSM01003148.1, on the reverse strand, counting down.
AGTGTGAGATGATGAGGCTGTGGACAGTCATATTCATCACTTGTACAATGGCAGTGGTGGGGGCTATTGGTTAAGAGTACAAGTAATCTTTCAAAACCTAGTGGCCTTCATTATACAGTGTATACATGCTTTGGTACATCACACTGTACCCCATAAATATGCACCATTATTATGTGTCAATTATAAATAACAGAAGAAAACACACACCCAAAACTCCCATGGTCAGAAGTACAGCAGCGTGTCCCAGGAACTGGGAAGCCATAAGGCATGTATTATCTCTACCCTGTTCTTTCTGGGTCAGATCTGTGTCCTCCCACACCCCTGTCATCTTCCCTCTACAGTTTGTGCTATTACCCGCTCAGGTCCCTGCTTTCTTAGCGAGATTCCTGGTTTCTGATCTCCAGGACTCTGCCTAGTATTTGGTTTTTACCTGTCAAGTGGGTCTAATTTGACATGGTTTTTCTTTAAACGCCAACACCATGTAACTGATTCAGAGTGTGTTTCTCACTTCCAAACTCCTATGTGAGAAGGTCTCATGGCTCCTTCTAGGATGGATACCACCTTCCCCAATCCTTGCAGCTGTCGCAAGTAGGGTGGCCCCTTCTGAGCTGTGGGTGAGACGGATTCTTTAAGAAGGGACTGCTGATGAGGAAGAAATGATGGATATATTTGGTCCAGCAACACAAGTCCATTTAGTTCATTGTGACACTTAATTGATATTAAGAATTTCCAGCTTAAGGTTAAGACAATATCTTGAGCTCATTATTCCTCCAAAGCAACCAATCTAATCTACCAGCAGATTGGTGCAGAGAAGCTTACGGTGATGTGCTGCATTCATTTCTGGGCCTTCGTGATCATAGAGCAAGTTTAAAGCTGAGTTTTGGCCTTCATTTTGACTTTTCCTGGTTTTCACCCAGTTTGGTCAAAATATTAATATTTCACTTATTAGCATCAAGGGTGATCTGATTATAAACCCTAAGAAAATTTGAGAGAGAGTCCAGACTTCTAAAATGACCATGAGCTGCTTGCTTAGAGGTAGTACATTAACTCTGGGGCACTGGAGATGTTAATTAATATTTCTTAAGAGCCAGTGAGGTGTACTCAATTTGGTGCAAGGTAACAAAGAATGAAGCTCTTTGCTTCTAACTAATATTTGTTGAACCTTCATCCCATGAGAACACAATCATTTCCATTGTTGAATTGGTAAACGAAAGCTAAACCATTTTGACGTAGACAGAAGGCAAAAGGAAAAAGATTCCTTCTAGTTATTATTCTTTTCAATCAAACTGAAGACTTTGGAAGAGGGGCTAACACAACTAAAGCTCTTTCATTGAAACATAGAAAGATAGAGTTGATCGTGACCTTAGATCTAATTGCAGCCTCTTGTGTTTTGGGGAGTTGAAGCCTCCGTAAAGTGGCCACCTGACCAGTTCAAAGTCACATGGCGAAGGGGTCTCCATCCAATGGTGACAATGGTCTGAAGCTGTTAGTTGCTCTCTAAGTAGAAGAGAAAGTTGCTAGGCAAGAGGGCTTGTCAATATTGCAAACTGGAGAGGTTATTCTCACATTATTTTTGGTGCTTCCTTAATTAGATACCTTAGTTAAGATTCTAAGAATGCTGGATACTGACCAACTTCGTATTATTTTTGTAAAATCACATTCCAGCATTTCTAAATGTGTTTGGCAGTTGATGTACTTACGTTACGTTCTTTTAGGTTTTTATTTTGTAGTTCCAAGTTTGTTTTTGTTTTGTTTTGTTTTTCTAGAAAAGCAAAATAAATTCAGTTACCTGAGACTATAAATCATTTAAGCAAGAGCTAACGAGAAATAGGACCAATATGTGTATACTAACCAAATAGCAAATGAAGAAAGGATCCCTAAAAAACAAAAGTAGAGGACAGGCCTCCTGAATGGGGAGCAAAAATAGATTTTCACATAGATCAGAAGCATCATGCTATAGTCATCTACTTTATTTTTTTAATAGAGAATATTCTAAAAACAATCAAGTACATAAAATTGACCAATCTTAAGTGTTCATCCGGATGCATCTGTGTGTACGTACATATATATTCACGTAACTATACCCAGATCAACACTTCCAGCATCCCACGCCGGCATTTCTTCTGATCTTGTACCCTGTCTACTGTTCTGACTGGTAGCATCACTGGAGAATGATGTTTTGTATTTAAAAGGAATTGAATTTTTAAACCAAGAGAGTCTCATAAGTCATTTGCTATTCATTAACTTAACAAATACTTACCGATTGCTCTATCCTATAATAAGCTTCACACAGGCACTGGTGACTCAGTAGTGAACACAACAGAAAGCATTTCTCATCACTGAAAATAATGCTGGAATCGTTCTTACTCGTGTTTCGGAAGTCTTTATTTCCTTCCATTTTATTCTAATCGTGCATCTTTGTAAAATACATTGTAAATATCAATTGATTTGTCATTTATAGTTTTTATGATGGGTTTGAATTTTTTTTTTTTTT
>VBSM01003148.1:10985676-10996401 GCA_008086735.1 Cheirogaleus medius | reverse complement strand
CCTCCCAGAGTGCTAGGATTACAGGCGTGAGCCACCGCGCCCGGCCTCTTCCACAGTTTTTGATGAAAACATATGGCATCTATTGAAGCAAACACAGGCAGGATGATTCCTTTCCAGGTCCATCTGTAGAGCCCTGTGGGTCATGACTGAGGCACACTCATGGCTTGCCTTGGTATCCTTACGTTGACTAATTAATGCTCTGGCAAGGTTCTCATAAAGCTAGTGGACCTCCTGGGAGGCTGAAAGTGTTTGTTTCAGCCAGTATTTAATATTTGAAGAACATCTTCTATAGCTTACAGTTCTCTATATGCAGAATTTGCACCATCTCGTACACTTCCAGACATCCTAAGTGTTATAAAATCAATCCCTGATATGAGATTTGGTTTGTTTTCATTTGCATTTTGCTTTGAAAAGTGCACCATAGCAATCTTCCAGTTACTTGAGATTTCATTTATGTTCTCATAAATTGAAGTATTGCTTAGCTAAATATAAAAATGCACTTTCAAGCAATTTTAAGAATCTTTCTTTTAACAACATAGAAGTATATAGATACTGTCACCCATACATATATATATATATATATATGATGGCCTTTTCTTCTTCTCCTTGTTTCATAAGCCTTATAGTGAGCATGTATTAATTACACTTCTTCCCTCAGTTTTTCATGAATAACAACTATGCAATACCAGGAAAACCAAATTAAAGTACAAGTTATTTATGTGTTTAAATGATAATCCATATCAAACAGTGAATATCATTGCCCCAAGAACATTGGATTAATTCATAAACAATGTCTTATAAATAATACCGGAAAAATAATTTTTAAAACAGTCACCAAGGTGGAAAACAAAATACTTTCTCAGAAGTTCCCAGTTCTCCAGTATGACTCAATGGCTTCCAGATCACCAGGTTTTCTCAGGTGCACTATAATATTTAAGGATCATTTCTTCCTGGGCTTAGGCCAGGCTAAGTCTGGAGCAACCCTGGCCTGACTCACTCAAGACTCTGTTGACCAATAGCTGACCCCTTCCAGACTCTTCCAACCTCAGGCAGACACAGGGGCTTGAGTGAGAGGTGTGAATAAATTAAAGACCAGAAATAGTACTTACCAACATGGGTGCAACAGAACACTCTCATCCTGCCATTTGCTAAGGGGTTTCTGCAGGACCACATACTGAGCGAGGTAGGATGGGGTTTCTGTTTGCGTGGTGTTGTAGGGTTTGTGAGCGAGCCTCAAGCATTGCTTCCAGTGAGGAGTGTGAGGGCCTTGGAATTTTTAATGTGCTCTTATATTGCAATACTGAACCCACAATCTGCTCAGAGACAGCAAGGGGCAAGTATTAAACTCTGAACTTGGCTGTATGTGTTCAAAATGAGAACTCCTGGGCTACAGTTGGATTATTGTGGCAATGATGGGAATGTAGAAACCTACTGGGGTGGAGGAACATTTCATTAGGCTGACAGCCCAGGGTTATATCTTTTTATCAGATGTGAGATCCAGCAGATCTTCAAGGGGGTTTGAGCTGGGGTTACCATCTTAAAGAACCCCTACTTTCCTGGATGTTATTCCATCACAAAAGGCTTCCCTTCCAATGTGTTTCTGGCTGTGCTTTATTTATGGGAGTAGCACATCCAGCATGGGTGGATTAATTGTTTTGTGATATTTGAAGTATGGCTGTGATGTTGAGGAGTCTTTTGAGATGAATATGTTCTTTTTACATATGTGTATCCATACTTGCCAAGACTTTCAGCAGCGCCCTTGATGCTTTTGAATAGTCACTGCTATTTGGAAGAACTAAGTTATAGTTCAATCGCTCAGTAATTTCTTTATGCAAAACCACGCAAGGCATTTATAGATCCGAAGTGAAATCTTTACCCTCTTTGGGAGATTGTTCATGGGGCCAGGGGGGTCTGGCTGCCTCGCATTGGCTGTCCCCACAGCTACTGCTTCCTTGAATGCTTGTTTATTGAACTCGTGGGCTAACAGGCCACTGTTTTATTAAGTGGAAGGGTTTATGGGATGCTGGGTGGTCAATAACATTGACCATTCATAAATCAAATAATTAAGTCAAATGAAGTCTACACAAGGTAGGCTGACCATTGCATATAAAGTAACTTCCCAAGGGCACTTCGGCTGGTGCGATTCATTTTGCTGGACTCCAGCTTTGCTCGTAGTGGCAGCTATGGGATCTGGGAATGTACAGTAATTCACACATCAGAGACATGACTGGGCATCTGTCTTGCTTTCCCCCCCTTGGGTGAAATGGGACAGTCATGTTCAGTGAGCTGCTCATTCCCCGAGGGTATGCCACGAGAACTCTGAGTCTGCCAGAACTCAGAGAAGGAATCTGAAATCAACACACACAGTGATTCTTAAAGCATTTTCTTACCTTTTGTCGATGGCCATATGAAAAGCAGGAAATCAGGGAAACAAAAGAACCTCCATTTAACTCAGTGGCATCTTTAGCTTTTAGAAATCGCAGTGATAATACTGTTATTTACCATTCACGAAGCGCCAGTGATATATCAAGTCTTGCACTATCATCCTTACACACATTCACTTAGTGCCGTAAAACACCTTTGCAGGACAGGGACTGCCCTCACTTCGCAGATGAGCTAGGCTTGCAATAGGGAGTCCTGAGGCTGGGGTTCCAACCTGCATCCGATTGCCCTCAACAGATTTGGGGATGGATGAATAGGCCAAGGCCAGATGCCTCTGAGGTCGGAATGATCCAACTTCACTGCAACACACATTTCTAAGGTCTAAGCCAAAGCTGGGAGGGCGAGAAGAGGACGCTGAGCGTGTGGGAACATATCAGCCTCACAGACCTCTGTGGGCCCAAGAGCACAATGTTCATGTAGTGTTTATAGTACATGCTGGTCGGTGCTCCGAGCTCTTATGTATATAATTATGCAACTGACCCTCACCAGGACCCTATGAGACAGGTACGGTAGGTCCTCCCTTAAGTCGTCATCCGTAGGTTCTTGGAAACTGTGACTTTCAGTGAAACAACTTTAAGTGCCGAGCAAATCCTTGAATAACATTGTTTCCTTCAACAGCTTTCCTAATAACAATGAGAAAAAAAAGTGGCCTCACTTAAAGTCACAGTTTCCAAGAACCTACTGAAGACATTAAGTGAGGACTTATTCTGCTGATAGGAGTCCCCATACACCTTCCTAGGTAGCCAGCAGTTGCTATAGTACCCAAATCTTTTCTCCAGCTTTACTGAGGTGTAGTTGACAAATTAAAATTGTGTATATTTAAGGTGTACAATGTAATGATTTGATATACTTTGTGAAATGATTATCACAAACCAGCTCATTAACCTGTCCATCACCTCACAGTCCTCCTTCCTTCCCTCCCTCCCTCTCTCTCTCTCTCTCTGTCTCTCTGTCTCTCTCCCTCTCTCCCTCTTTTGTGGTGAGAACATTTATAATCTACTCTTTGAACAAATTTCAAGTATACAATGCAATATTTTGAACTACAGCCAGCATGCTGTATGTGAGATCTCCAGAACTTATTTGTCTTATAACTGAAAGTTCGTATCCTTTGACCAAAACCTTCCCCATTTCCCCCTTTCCCTTTCCCCAGCCCCCGGGTAACCACCATTCTGCTCTCTGCTTCCGTGAGTTTCACTCTTTTAGACTGCATGTGGAAGTGAGATCATGCAGTATTTGTCTTTCAGTGTCTGGCTTATTTCACTTAATATAAGGTCCTCCAGATTCATCCATGTTGTTCTAAGGGCAGGATTTCCTTCCTTTGTAAGGCTGAATAATATTCCTCTGTGTGTGTGTGTGTGTGTGTGTGTGTACACATACACCACAGTTTCTTTATCTGTCGATGGACACTTAGCTGTTTCCGCATCTTGTTTGTGAATAGAGCTGCACATAGTGCTCTAAATCTTTACACTATGGCTGAAGCTCACTGAAATCTGCCAGGAGTAAAAACAACAGTTTTTTATGTTCATTGTCTCTATAAAATTCCATTTGTTGTAATACTTTTGGGTCAGTGTGTACACTGCCTAATAAAATCTACGACAGCTGTCTCCCACACTGCTTTTGACTTTTTTTAAACATTTGTTTTAACTACAATGATGATTTTTTAAAAAACTAAAGTTATTTTTAAAAAATATTTCTCCCCAAAAGCTTTTCAATGGGAGGACATGGAATCTTAGAAAATCCTCATTCTTTGAGTAAATCAGATTGTTCAGGAGAAACTGAAGGAAGCCACTACATCTCAGCTGCCTGATGCTTGAATTACTGAATAGAGGAGGTCATTGCAGTAAATGGAACTTGTAGAACACAGACCTTTAATTGTAGCAAAGGGAACAAGGAAGTACTCCAAAAACTGTTGATAAAAACTGTGGTTGTATTTCTGAGTTACACAGTAATGTGGTAACATACTTACAGGATTTCTGAGGAAGATTCAGTAGCCTGTAGTAGTTCATCTGTCACTAGATATAACAACCAAGTTATTAATTTACATAAAATAATATATAGCTCTGAATAGAACAGTGGTAAAAATATCACAAACATGTATCACCCCCCAAAATAAGATATTATAAAAACTGTCAGAGAATTATTTGCAGTTTTCTTATACTTTGAGTAACACTGGTCTCTTTAGAAAAAAATTAGAAAATTCAAATAAACAAGAATATTTTTTAAATTGTCCATAATCTCATGACTCAGAATGAATCTTTGATGGTGGCTGTTTTTCATGGTTTTATTTCCAGGGACATCTGTGTTTTTCTGACACAGATCAGCGACTGTGTGATTCCGCTTTGGCTAATTACTATGGTGACTCAGGAACTGTCCTGATTTCTAGTCACTTCCAATAACCACCCTGCTGAAGGTGGCTCAGCAGAAGGTGGGATGATTGTACTGTTTTTGGCCAAATGGTAGGAATGGAAATGAGAATAATAAAACGTGTTGGTACTTAAAGATGAGCCAGTTGAGTGTTGCCTATAAAGTGACACCACAGATCAAGGACAAAACCAGGACAAAGCCAAAGTCTGACACTTTCAATTTTTAATGATTCCTTCTTCACCCTCTTGGTTGGCATCAGGAATTTTGGCAATGATGTATTCTCCAACGTGGCGTGATCTCTTTGTCTTCACCTCAACTTGAAGTAGTCACTTCTCATTTCTTGTCCCAGATCCTTGGATGAATGAATAGGTTTCTGCTTAGCAACCTCTCTACTTTCTCAGACATTTCGTGTTATAAACGAAGAGTTTTGGGTGAAGATACAACTAGTGTGTTTATATCTCAGCTTTCGGTGTCCTTTTTAGCTTAATTCTCATAGTAACAAGTGCAGGAGGTAGGGGCCATGTGAGAAGAAAAGAACTGAAGAGGTAGGCAAAAAAACAGAGACAGCCACAGATGATCAGAGAGGTCACGGGCCATGGCCAGGATGAGCGGCTAGGGTATGAGCAGCATTCACAGGGGTGGCATGAGGGTGGAAACTGGGGAGACGATCCACGGGCTGAAACAAAAGGGATCAAGAAGGCAAATCACAGCCTGAGCAAGAGTGAGACCCCATCTCTACTAAAAATAGAAAAATCAGCCTGGCGCCTATAGTCCCAGCTACTCGGGAGGCTGAGGCAGAAGGAGCACTTGAGCCCAGGAGTTTGAGGTTGAAATGAGCTATGCTCATGCCACTGTACTCTGTCCAGGGCGACAGAATAGACTCTGTCTCAAAAAAAAAAAAAAAAAAATAGAAGTCAAATAAGGAGGTCTGGACTCCAGGGAATTCAGGACAAGACATTTCTTCCATTTAGTTTTATAACTTAAAAATAGTAGTAGAGTATTGATTTTTATTGAGATGTAATTTCTTCTATTTTATTTAGACCCGCCAAAGACGGCCCATTGCCGTCTCCCTCATCAACTCATAGTGATCATGAAAAAGTCTAAATGTCCTATGATTTTTGTAGTCTTCAAGCTTGTTCCATAAAGTGTTACTATATTCAATAGTAAATATCCTTATTTTATACCAATCTGCAGAAATAGGCTAACACCTTAGAATTCAGTGGGGTTGTGTCAAGAGTAGAAAATGTTTTCAGTTAATAAAAAAAAGGAGTCCTTGGTCAAACGACTGTTAAAATATAAATAAGAATGGAATGAAAAAAATTCCAGAGAGGGTTATAAAATGTACTGGGTTGGCAATGATGCTAGTTAGGATTTTGTTGGCCAGGAAAAAATTATAGTGTTTCCCATGTCGTCTAAGAGCTAATATCACGATTTATGGACCACATAAAATGTTTTATTCAAACTCCTGGGAAATTTCAAAACTATATATACCAAGATAATACTTGAGAAAATAAATAATTCTATGAGATGGTGTAAAAGTTATTTACGTGAGGGAGTTCACAGCTCCCTGTTCCCTCGGCCCCGACGTCTTTCCCAATCCTGCCTTTTTGTAGGAAAACAAGGACGTATACTACATGAGTGGATTCTTGTAAAAAAAAAAAAAAAAGGCAAAATACGTGTGTGTGTGTGTTCATAGCATGAGAGAACTAGGGCAAAAGTGGGATCAGGATACGGTAAGTGGGAGACTTTGATTAGAGCAAGAGTGAACAAGTCTTGGGAGATTTGGGAGCCAGCGAAGGATAAAGGGGTGGCGGGGGGGAGAAAAGAAATCTCTGAATTGCTTTACACATTTGAGTGAAGAGTAACCACTAAAATTTCCACCTGGGCCGTTCTTCTTTCCACCAACGTGGATGTTTGCACGAGTAGACCACGTGCTGACAGCTAGTATCCCATACCCAGTATCCAAAGCCAGGCTGACCCCTGCCCTTTCCTTGATTTCTAAACAAACTTTCAAATCAGTCTCAATTTTTTGGAAAGTTGTGGGTCCAATGACAAGTCTTTTCCTTGTCCCCCAGTAATGTTGAGCAGAAGAGGGTAAAGAAATGCCAGTCGTATGTGTGGCTTTGCTCGGTGACTTGTTGAAATTCAGGTGGCTTAAAATCTCAGTCTCAGACTGTCAGGTCTGGCGGAGGGTCAACAGTGGCAAGGAAGTGGCTAAGGGCAGAGAGCGAGAACTGAATTATAGCTAGGAACCCAATTGCAGCTAGGAATGGTTCCCTGGTGGGAACATACTTGGTAAAAAGTTCCTAGTAACCTTTAGCTGACCTGGAACTTATTATCATCTAATTAGCATAACATGGGTGGAGCTTCATGAGGGATTCTGGGGAGGACACATGCGCAGAAAGGGAACCTGGTACATAACCAGTTGCGGAACCTGTTCTATAACCCCAACCTGTCAATCACCCCAAAGGGCAGGAAACAACAACCAATCCCGCCAGGGGGAAGGCGGGACAAACTCGTGAGCTTATAAAAGGTAACGTGTGCTCAGAATTCAGCGTCTTTCTCCGCTCATGGAGTCTGGCTTGTTCTGCTACGTGGGCTACATTTTCCCTTTGGGTGGCTTCCTTCTTTACTTTCATTCTTTCTCTTATGCGATAAACTGGATAAAATTGCTCTGTGTCTGTGATCACTCTGTCATCAGCTTGACTCTGGGAGCTGGGGGACCAGGGGACGCCCACACAGATGAACCTAACAAGACTTTCCCAAATAAAAAACAAATCAAAATGTTATTAGTCTCACAGAGAGTTGGAAGATGGGCGACTCAGGGCTGCTGTAAAACCCATTTGGAGAAAAGCACTTAGTAGAATCAGCGAGAATCAGTGTCCATTCCTGGGCCATCTGAGGCTTTCCTGCTCCCCTTGTAGACGATGCCTCGCAGGTCAAAACCGGATTGGGACTCTGGTTCCATTGCCGAGGCAGAGTTCGGGGACTGAGTGGTGCTTCTGCTGGGAGAGCACTGGAGTTCAGAACGGATGGGCCCAGAAATCCCTCGCAGATGCCTATCTGGCAGATACGGTTCTTTGAGTCGGCACCACGGCATGTGGACTGGAGCGCCAGGCCCTGTGGAACAAACCCTGTCCAAACACAGATGCGTCAACGTATGGCCCTGCAGGGACACCTGCCGTATTACACACACCAGCAGTCCTTTGTTAGCTTGCCCTGTCTGGGGTAAACGGCAGTGGCAGTAATATGGATTTAAAGTCTAGGCCTCTAATCACACAAATTCAGTATGAACTTTCTTGCCCATATTGATATCAGAATAAACACATCCAGGGGAGGGGCACTTCTTCCTTTGGGAGCCTCCCTATAACTCTGGGATTGCGTGGAGGGTAGTTATTCCTTTGATGCCAGGAATTATTCAGAACTCATCCCAAGAATAAGAGAAGTCAAAACATCTGACACAGGTGAGGACACCAGATCTTGTCGTGTCTTTGTGGTCAGGCAGCATCATGATGGCAGATCGCCCAACTCCAATAGCCATCTGAGACCAAGAAACTCTGAAAACAAAATAACTCCATCGAGAGAGTAACGGCGGTTTTGAAAGAAGCTCCCTTTCTGTTAGAGCTGATCCATGGCTAATGGGATCCAAAGGAAGGGATGACTGACTCGGGGTCCTGTCGCCGAGTGCAGGAGCATCAGGAGGGTGACCTACCAAGAGCTCTAGCCAACTTCTTGGTATCCCGGCAAAAGACAACAAAGCAAAATGATGCACCCCAGAATCCTGTTGAGAACCTAGTGGGCAGTCCTGGGCATTCTGCCCTTTTATGGGAAAAAAGTTCATTTCAATCAGCAGGTCCTGTCTTCAAGGCTCTAGAAACTCTTTAAAGGGCTTCTTCCTCTCCTATGCAAGTAACGTTTTACCTTTTGCAGACCCTAAGAAAAAGAGAACATTGATGGCAAGTTCAGTGTCTCCTTAAATTCCCCCCTTTATTTAAGCATTAAATGTTGTGCTGTTATTTTTAAGCCAGAATTCTTATCCGTCTTTACCTACTTTGGGCACCCACCCGTGAGACAAGGAGCAGAGACAGAAATTAACGTTGGCTGTGGATTTCTAGATGGATGCACGGGGTCTAAGAATCCCTATGTGCTCTAAGAATTATGTGTTGCCTGTATAATATGACATATACAGATATATAATGCTCATGAGTTTTATTGTAATAAACTTGTTTGTAAACATTATTAAATTCATAATAGCCTTTTGCCTTTTCTTATTCAATGTGTACTAAAGGTACAGTGATTATCATGATTTTTTTCTGAAAAGCACCCAAGGATTTTAATAGTGGAAGAGGGTAGATGTTAGCAGCACAGAAAAATAAGACTTGGAACAGCACTCACATTTCAGACCTTGCGTTGCTTTATTTGGTTCCTGAGATTAGAACCTATTTTCCTTCTAGGAACTAGCAAGGATGGATGGTGGAACCACATGGCTTGGGTTTGAGTCCCAGCCCTGCTCTTCCATTTATAGCTGGGTCACCCTGGCCAACCTCCTCAGTGTTCTCATCTGTACTATGGGGACAATGACAGACCTATGTAAAGTATTTACCAGAAAGTGTGAAATGCAGTTAATATTCAACAAATAATAGCTATTTTTTAAAAACGTTTAACAGCTGCAACTTTTCTTTAGGAGGCCAAGAAGGTACAATTTCAAGTTGATTGGACAGAACCTCTGTTAGGGTCCAGGGCGCTCACCAAGGCTGCCTTGCCTGATGGTCATTGTGTGGGAAGAGCCCGCCTTCCCACAATGAATGAAGACACTAAAAATGACCCCAGGGAAATGAGGCTGATGAAAATGTTTCATCTTGGTTATGATTAACCAAACCCAGCTTGTGTTGGGTAATTCCTTTATCTTTAAGATATAAAGGGCAACTGGAGAAACCAAAGGCTTCCAGGTAGACCTGCCTGGCAGTGTGGAGTGGCCGCGACCAAGAGTGGCCGCCGAGCGTCCAGGCTGCAGGCTCCCTCGGGCTGCCTGCCTGTGTCCCCCGACCTTGACGGCAGGTTCTGCCAGACAACCTGGCAGCTCTCACGGCCCATTAAGACAACAGACGCAAACAGACTCAGGAGCCAAGCGCTGAAACCAGGTTAATCCAGCCGCCTCCTGCTCTCGTCCCCTCCTGGCCTGTGCCAACTTGACCCAGAACTCCGCAAGGTCGGGTCACAGTAAAACTCCTGCTGATGGACATTTCTCAGTAGGGCACGTGCTGAAGAAATGCAAAGCTGGGTGGCCGCAGAGTTTCCGTTCAGAGGAGAAATTGCCAGTCTGTCTCTAGGAGATCGAAGTGGGATGGAGCCTAGAAAGCAGGCGACGCGTGCGCAGAAGTGGAGTCAGGTGACTAGGGAGCGTCCCTGACTTGATCTGTGTTCATTTCCTAGAAGATGCCATTGTTTCAGGAACAGTGGACTTAATTGGGTGATGTGATTGGACTTTCCATGAAACAATGAGGTTTATTCGCATTTCGCCATCGCGACGGTAGCGCCTGTGGCAGCACGGGTCACCCGCCAGACAACGGCGGTCTGGTTTTAGATCATTTGTCTTCTTTTTCTACATTCTGTCTTGCTTCCTTAGTTACCCAAGTGTGTATTCTCAGCATGGAAAAATTTCACTGTTAGGCTTCCTTTTGTGATTCAGAATCAAAGTGATCTGAAGTTACATTTGGGGAAGATGAAAGAATTTGAAGGTTGCTGTATTTATGGTAAGAATGACTCGGCCCCTCAGGGAAAATGCATTTCTGTTCCTGTGCCAGGGAGAAGGATGTGCTTGTCCTCTTCCACCATTAAATTGCAGATGACTGGCCCAGCGCTATAGCTCATGCCTGTAATCCTAGCACTCTGGGAGGCCGAGGCGGGCGGATTGCTCAA
>VBSM01003148.1:10946665-10985576 GCA_008086735.1 Cheirogaleus medius | reverse complement strand
AAAAAAAAAAAAAAAAAATTTCAGATGACTGTGTTCCTCCAATGGGCAAGTCCTCTGCCCACCCCCTCGTTGGTCCTAGCTGGTGTCTCTCCTCCTCGCTCCCTTCTTTCCCCAGCACCCAGTTCAGTGCGGCACGACAAATGGCCACGTGCACCTGCTGGAGGCGGGGCACCAGGCTAAGCGTGGGGTCTTTGAGATAAAGAAGTCTGGTCCCTGTCCCTAAGGAGTCCACAGTCTAGGAGCAGAGGACTTGCCTGCCTGCAGAGGGACGGGGCACACCAAAGAGAGCTGCAGAATCCTAAGCAAATGCTCTATTAACCTAGGATGTACCCTAGGCTCATTTGAGTGCATGGATGAGTATGAAAGGTGAATGGAAATTAACTGGGCATTTTCAGGCGTGGTGGTTCAGGTGGCAGTGCTGCCACAGGTAAGAGCCCCAGCTTTGGAAATTATACAAGCCTGGCTTGAAATCTTGGCCCTGACATTCGTTGCTGTGTGACCTGGAAAAATGTGCTTACCCTCTCTGACCTTCAATTTCTGTATATACCAAAATGGGATAACAACAAGGCCTCGATAGGGTTGTCAAGTAAGATGTAGTGCGAAGTGCCTTGCAAAGTGGCCAGCACATAGTAGGTACTTAATATATGGTGGCTATTATATAATTTTCCGGTTATTTATGTTTGTGAGTGAGTTCATTCATGTCTGTGTGAAGGTCAGACTGTGGCCCTGGCACGGGTGATGCATGAGCCCAGCGTGGGTGCCCAGGAGTCAAGGTGGGTGCGAGGAGGTTGCAAAGCAAAGACAACGTCTTTGCTTTGGCAGCAGCTGGGGTTTCTCTTACGGAAAGGAAATGTCATGTTTATCCAGCCAGATAACCAGGTTGCCTCCGTCAGAGCTTCTAAACGGGAGCTTTGCAAATGTGTTCTGTGCAGCCTGCAGTAATGAGATTCATGCTTCTTCGCCGGTAATCCTCCACTAGACAGCATTTGAAATCTTTTTCCTGTTTGGTGCACCGAACTGAGGTCCAGAATATACATATTTCCAAGTGTCGTTTTTAATTTAGTGCATGATTGAACACATTACCCCTGGCACAGCTAAATAGTTAAACCAGAATCCATCAATTTGTCCTGAACTGTTGACATGCAGGGTAACACCACAGTTAAATTAAATTTAAATATAAGAAAGAGAGGCAGCTTGGTTTCCTGGCAGCCCTGGGGCCTGTCTGGCTGCAGGGGGAGGGGACATTTTAAAATATGAGGTGCGTGTCTCGCCGCCCCTCAGTATGGCTCGGGGAATGTGCCGATTCGGTCACGTTCCTGGTGGTTTTCCCCGACTGAGTGGCGAAGCAGACCAGGTGTCTGGGTCTGGCAGAGGTACAGTGTGCAGATGTGAAAGAAAATCACCGTTCTCAGGAAAAATCATAACATTCCAGAACCAGAACAGATCTGGGAGAGCCTCAAGTGTCAGAGCCGGGGAGATGGGCCAGAGCTTTGGTCCGGCTCAGAGAGGTCGGGCGACCTGCACGAGGACATCTGGGACCAGCACCGGGCGCTCGGACTCAGAGCGAATGTTGCCACTTCTGCATTTCTTACGCAATAGTGAAAGACGTGGCCGAGTGGCGCTCCGCCGCTCATTTCTATGAGAACCCGGGCAAGTGGGAGAATCACTCTGTGCTCCGTTTGCTTGTCTGCAAACCAGAGATAACAGTAGCTATCTCGCGGATTAAATGAGTGACTGAGTGTGAAACGATTAGGACCCTATCTGGCGCTTGGTGAGAGTTCAGTAAGTCTTAAATTGTTCTTGTTGTAATAATAAAAAATAGCTTATTTTTATTATTGATTCAGTGTTTGCATAGAATTGTTTTTCCAGGAACGGGGACACCCTGGAATCCCCTGTGTCCTCTGATGATTCCTTGTGGACAGTGTCCTGCAGTCCTAAGGTGGCCAGAGCATTAGTCTCCTAGGGCTGCCGTCACCAATTACCCCAGGGCAGGTGGGTTTAGACAGTAGATACTTTGCTTTCACAGTTTTGGAGGCCACAAGTTTAAAGTCAAGGTGTCATCTGGACCATGCTCCCTCCAGAGATTCTAGAGGAGGGTCTTTCTTTGCCTCTTACAGCTTCCTGTGGCCCCGGCGTTCATTGGCTTGATACTACCTCACTCCAGTCTCTGCCGCCACCTTCACCTGGCTTCTCCTCCATGCGTCTGTCCTCTATGTGTCTCCTATAAAGACATTTGTCATTGGGTGTAGGTCCCACTCAGATGCTCCGGGATCTTGACTCATCTCTGATCTCATCGTGAGAAACTTAATTCTTTTTTTTCCAAATAAGGTCACATTCACAGTTCTAGGACATGGACACATCTTTTTTTGGGGGGGGGTTCACCATTCAACTCACCTCAGCTGGCCATTGTTGGGGTGAGAGCTGGGTGTTGGAAATAGAACAAAACTAGAAGGAATTAAATCCACAGACTTGGCTTTGGTTGAGCTTTGTCCTAACCTGCCATAGTCTTTGGTACTCAGACGGGCAAAACTGGTAGAAAGAGAAACATGTGAGTGGAAAGATTTATTATTCAACTGATCAAAAAGAAACATGGATTGTGACTGGTGAAGAAGGTGGACCCTCATTCATTCATTCATTCCTTCACTCAACAAGCACTGAGAGCCTACGATGTCCCGGCACAACTGTGCTACATGCCAGAGACACAAGGATGACCGGGGCCCCCTTTCCTATCCTGATGGAGCCCATACTCAAGGGAGGAACAGATGTGTAAATAAAAAAATTATAATACAATACGGCGAGTGCAAAACGTGTGCTCTTCTAAAAGAATTACAAGTGCAGAGAGGAATTATGCCACCCAGTCAGGGGTGGGGTACAAAGAAGGAGAGGGGGTGAGTGACGTATCCAGTCATGCTTCCTGGGGGAGGTGACGCTGAGAAAATCTGAGAGGGAAAGGGCTTCCCGGACTCGGGGACTGACCACACGAGCAAAGGCACAGGGCGAATCAGCACACGTGGGACGTAGGGGAGCCCTGCACACCACGGTAAGCACAGAGCATAGCTCTTAACCGACAGGGAGCCTTACAGAGTCCAAAGCGTTTTAAGAATCTGTAGAGAGTCAGCTCTGAGTTGCTGTCCTAGTTTCTGGTGGTGGCACATGGTCCGTGCAGTCCCTTGGCTTATAGACATATCACTCCAATTTCTGCCTCCGTCCTCACAAGCTGTTCTCCCTGCACCTGTCTCTGTGTCTCTTCTGCTCTTATAGGGACACGAGTCGCATTGGATTTATGGCTCATCCTACTCCATAGGACCTCATCGTAACTAACTACATCTTCAAAGACCCTATTTCCAAGTAAGCTCCCAGTCTAGATTCCAGGAAGGACACGCATTTTGGGAGGGACCCTATTCAGCCATGTCAACACCGATATGGTATTTAAAGCAATGGGAGTAGAGGAGCTCATGCAAGGGCTAGGGTAAAACATTGAGGACAAAACACCCGCATTTGGAGATAGCGCAGGCAGAGGAGCTAGGGAATGAGAGGAGAGTCAGGGAGCAGAACCAGGACAGGGTGCACGACAGAAATGGAAAGGGAGGGTTTCAGGAGGTGGATGGGAGTGGAATGCTGAGTTTGTAAGTGGAAGAGACAGAATCTGGAATTGTCATTTAGGGGAAAGGGAGCTGACTGGCATCAGGCCAGAGACATTGGCAAGGCTGAGGACACTTTTCAGGTGTAGACCATGACTTTGTAGACACATTATGCAGTTTTCGTCATTGGGAGCTTTTTTCTTCTGTGTTCAGAAGCAGAGAAGTTGGAACATGTGACTGATGCAAGAACGAAGTCTTGGTAGGTAAGCGGCAAGAGGAACAAGGTATAAGAGAATGGGGTGGAAGAGGGCGGAGAGGCTAAGCTGATCAGCACAAAGTTGAGGTTGGTGAGAGAGGAAAGGGACCAGGAGATGCTGACGACAGACCAGGGAGAGAAAGGTAGCAACTTATAATATTGTGAGATGTGGCAAAGAGTGCTGCCTCCAAACATGGGCTGTTATGTAGTTAGTTATTAACAAGAACTTGAATCTTCTCATTTTAACCAAGATAATTTCACATTTAGCCAAGTGAGGATGTCATGGTTAAAGAGATGTTGCTAAAAGGAAATTTAGTGGAATAAGGAATCCCAGGGATTACTGATTTCTCCTAAAACCTTTCTTGGAGCTGAATTGACTTATCCAAAGTCACACCAGATAAATAGTGGCAGAGCAGAGACTGGAATGAGGGCAACATCGATGTCAACCACCTTGCCTCACATATGGATCATTACCAAACCCTTCTCAGTGCACATTGTCCCTCATCCCTTCCTTCCCTTCCTACCAGCCCCACCTCAGTTCACAACCTCTTCTCCTTTTGTGGGACTTGACGAGGAAACGTCCGGATGCTGCCCACACTTCTGGTTCCTTCTCTGCCCTGGTTCACAGGCCATAGAATCATGGAGTTTCCAGAGAAGAAGAATGAGGACTTTGATGGATTAGAATGTTTTATAGATCTTATACCTTTACTCCGTTCAAAACTCTTAGTGACTTTCCATTTCTACAAGGCAGAATCCACATTCCTAGCCTGTCACATCTAACTTTGTGTCACCTTTGTCAGATTATTCTCCTACAAGTTGTTCTTTATAGCCAGACTTGCCCAAACCATTCCCTTCCACCTCAAAACCCCTCTAATTATATTCTCATATGCTGGAATTACCTACTTCTCTCCAACTATAATTTATTCCATACATTTTTAAGCTCCAACTCATGTCCTATATCCTCTGTGAATTCTTCCCTCACCATTTCAGCCTTCCACCAATTTTTTTTTTCTTCTGACTTACTTTGGCTTTTATTGACTGTTGTTATATAATACTTTGCATGAGTTATTTTTTTTGCATTTCTCCTCCTCCTTGCTAGTTTCAAAAAAATCTCGGGGAAGCCAACTTGACATGGTAACAAGTCCTAAAGACGGCATAAGAGAGCCTGAATTATAATCCTGGTGTCCCATGTTATTAATTCTATGATTTTGAGTTAAGTCATAGGGCACTTATTGTTGTCTCTGTTTATTACATAAGACTCACACTGGTCTCTCAGGCCTTTATCATGAACTTGGGAAAATCAAATGAAATAACACACATGAAGCAACATGCTGCATTGGTAAAGCACTTTCACATTCTTGGTGCTCAGTTTATGACTGAAGCTTTATTCAGAAATTCCCCTTTGGTAATTATAACATTCTAGACATGCAGAGGCTAGGGGCCATTTCTATTTTCCATGTACCTCAGGAATGCAAGGTCCCACAAAGATGGTCTGTTTTAAAATTTAAAAAAACTCAAATAGACTCAATTTGTTTCATTACTGATTTTTTTCTTCCTTATAGTACCTGCTGCCAGAACAACCTCGACTTATGTACCTTAAATAGGAAAAGGAAGGTCCAGCTGCACATTTTAATAAAAATGAACAAGAATGTTCACTAGGGTCCCTGGAGTTTTCAAATCCAGGCTCCTTCGAGACTGTCTTGTAGGAGAGGACATTATTTGATTTGGGCCAGAAACTGTACTCAATTCCCTGGTTTCAGAGCTGCTTGGCTTTACATATTTTGTCTCTTTTGAAGCTCAAACTCCATGGGTCAAAGAAAAAGGAAGGTGAAGCAGGTGGACAGCTGGTGGCCCCGCTCAGCCTACTGGTTGGAGTGTTCAGGGCCAAGGAGGCAGCCAGCCCTGGCGTGACATTTTCAGCCCTGCAGCTGTGGGCCCTGGCAGGCTCGAGCTTGGTGGTGGCCTTCCAGCCACCAAATAGCTTTTGATTAGGATGAGATGCCCAGCAGATGAGTCAGATTTAAAATAGGCTGTCCGTGGTCAGTAGCCACCGGTTTTATCACTGTCCTGTGGATGGAGATTTAAGCACTCCCCTAAGATCTCCTTAATTTTTTTGGCTTCTGACCTTTAAGATGACAATCACATTTGATGAGATTTTGACACTTTTCTTTTTTATAGTCACCATTTTCCCAGACCTGTGCCCTTGACTCCTGGAATTAGGACCATTGATGGCATCAGTTCTGGGACTGATTTCGCTGTAATCTTGGAAGCTGACTTCCGTACCCTGTTCCTCTTATGGTACGAGAACCTCAAGTGTTCTGGATCCAAGAGGGAATTTCAAAACAGCAGAGGCAACTAATAAAACCGTGATCTGGGGTGGTGGGGGAAATGGATGCATCCAATAAGATGGTGGTAGAACTTTGGGTCTCATGAAGTGTGACATCAAGGTCACCAGGATGTCCACCTGGATGGCCACCAGGTCAATGAGTCCTGAAACTTTACCAACATAAAATCACTCTTTTGATGTAAGCCTGTCTTTTCATTGACGAGAAAGTGCTCCTGGGAGGGGTATAGCCCACTCACGTGTTATCACATGTGTATGTCTAAACATGTATGAGTTTGTCACATCACTTCCTGAGGTTAGGTGTTGTTGGGAGGCCGAGAGAGGGTGCAGGAGGGTGCTAGACACCTGAGCATTCGAGGAGTCAGGAGAGGGACCATCAGTGAGAGAGGGCAAAGAGAGAGGGAGGCTCGCTTCACACATTTTCCTAGGCCTGGCTCTGTTTAGGAACAGAATGATGGAAAGTCAGGATAATTTGGATGATAATGACAGAGGGAATGAAGGGCATGGTTAGAATTCTGCTTTCATAGAGATTGGCCTCCAGCTTAAAATACAGCAGTGGATTGATTAAGGTCCAGGCGCCCATCTAATATTAATATAATTTATTCTGTGTATAAAACACATAGCCTAATACTCTTCCATACATTCTCCCTCTCCCTACTCCTTCCACATCAACAGAGCATTTCATAGACCATGGTCCCCTTTCTCAGCTCTGTTGATACCCTATGAAAGTACAAGGACTTCCTGCAGAGTCACACTCAGAGGGTGAATTCATGGAAAATATAATATCGTACCTATATTAAAAATAACAACTATGAACTGTCCTATATCCCTTGGAGTACAAATATTATTGTGTCTCCCTTATTTTCCCAAATTAAATTAAACCTAGTTGCCCAAGTGCAAATAAAGAATGATAAACAAAATCATATTATTGTAGTCTTGGTCACAACTAAAGAAAAATAAGCTTATGAGGGCTTTGATGGGGTCAAATCTTGAAACAGAATAAATTTTGTTGATAAAACTAGTTTAAGAACTCAAAATGCAAGGCTAAGTAATTACATATCTCACCAGGATAAGACAGATTAAGTTAAGTGGTGCTTATAATTGGTAGCCAATAAAATACAATGTACAAGCAACCCTCAGCCAAAGGAAGAAACCTTGGGGGAACAGGGGAGTGGGGAGAAAGAGAGAGAGAGAGATTGATTATGGGATTGAGCTCACATGCTCACAGAGGCCAAGAAGTCCCATGAGGTGCCATCCTTAGTCTGAACACCCAGGAGGAGTGATTCACCTGGGGTGATTCATTCTGAGCCCAAAGACCTGAGAACTTGGGGATCACAAGTGTAAGCTCCAGAGTCCAAGGCCTGAAACTGGTCCGAGGACAGGAGAAGTTGCGCATCTCAGCTGGAGAGGAGAATGCGGATTTGCTTTTTCTCTACTTTTTTGTTCTATTCTGGCCCTCAACAGAGTGGATTATGCCCGCCCACCTTGGTGAAGGTGATCGTTTTTTCACTCAGTCAACCAACTCAAATGCTAATCTCTTCTGGAAACACCCTCACAGACCCATCCAGAAATAATGTTTTAGCAGCTATCTGGGCACCCCTTAGCCCAGTCAAGTCGACAGAAAAAATTAACCGTCGCAACCAGAGAGCTTACGGAGTCTAAAATGAGGTCTGTCAAACCTTGTTCTTAATCCTGCATGACAGTACTACCCCTGCCAGAACCCAAGACCTTGATACCTGGTCTTGTGGCTGCCGTTGATCAGACAGGGGATGCTGAGGAACTGCATATAGTCCCTCCTAAATCAGACATGACAGCCCCGCTGGACTCAATGAGGTTAACATGGATGGATGGGCCATTTGTCCGTCTGCATTCAACTAGGACTCTGATTCATTTTACATACATAAAAGTAGGAAGCCAAGGTTGTATAAAGCATATAGGGCATTCTCTATAATCACCCAGCATGCTTAGGACTACCAGGTTAGCATAAGTTTAGCCTAGTAAATAGTTTGTATGCATATGTCTAAGAGAAGGGAGTGGAGTGAGCAAAGATTCCTTTAGGATTTCAGTGGTCTTTAGGATTCAATATCACTTACACAATTCTGAAAGCACATTCTGAATTCTTGAATAATACCTTTCTGGTTTACCAAATAAATGCACAGGTGATCATTTCTGTAAGTGAGATCTTAATTTTCTCAGGGAGGTCCAGTTCAGCAAACCAAATATATCAATAAACTCGTGATTGCCTTGGGGTGCTGAAGATGTTCTAAATTGGAGACATGTGCATTTGAACATGCATTAAAGATAAGGTTTTGGCTTATGATCTTCAAATGAGAGTTCTCATCAAACCTTTTCAAGGTCATTGTCACCATCAAGTCAAGGTTCCAGTTAGCCACAACCCCACCCCCCTCCAGAATTGGTCATAACTCTTCCCCGAAGAAGGAGAGAACTAAGAGGTAACATAAACGATCCCACCTGGAGCTGCCCTCCTGTGAGCCTCTGTCCCACCCCTGCTCCCCTGAACACCCCCTTCTTATGTGGCAATGTGGGCCCCTTAGCTGGGAGAAAGAGGTTCCACCCAGATGTAGGGACATCATGCCTCCGAAAGCCATGAAGACCATTTGGGGGAGGGGGAGCCCAATCTATTACACACAAGTTCAAAATTTCCAAAGCTTCGTGTGGGAACTGCTGTTATAAATCCTGCTATCTGTTAATGGGATTTGGGCCTAAAACGCCCACATGCTGCTTTGAAATTTTCCTCCATCTGTTCATCTCTGCAGAGCTTATTTATTTATTTAGGGCAAGCAACGTAGCCTACTGGTGTCTCCAGCTGAACAATTTGGGATTGTAGATCTGCGGAGAAAATAGAAACACTGCTCGCTGGGGGCTTCTTGGTGCGTGTCATCTTATGGCCACTCTCCTGGTGTCTTCAGTTGAGAAGGTTCTGGTAGAAGTGCAACAGGAGGAACTATGAGCAATACTGTATGCCAGGCGTCCTCAAACTACGGCCCGCGGGCCACATGCGGGTATTTTTGCCCATTTGTTTTTTTGTTTCAAAATAAGATATGTGCAGTGTGCATAGGAATTTGTTCATAGTTTTTTTTTAAACTATAGTCCGGCCCTCCAATGGTCTGAGGGACAGTGAACTGGCCCCCTGTTTAAAAAGTTTGAGGACCCCTGTAAGAGATGGGCAAGAGTTGTCCACTCAGCCATGGAAAAAAAGATCAGATAAATACCAAAGAGACTCATTTGGGAGTTGACCCGACTTAGACCTAGTTCAGGAAGGACCTGGTTCCTTAATTCATCTTTGTAAAATCTCACCATAAACATAGGCATATTTGGTACTAAGTCTTATAGTTATTTCATAATTATAAAGCACTTCTTAGATACTTAACAACAAACATTTCCCAAGTGCCTAATATGCACCCGCACACTGGCGGGCTCTGGGGTTACAAATGTAAGAAGGTAAAATGAAGGTTTTTGCCTCCAAGGAGCTTTCAGTCAAGTGGAAGAACCTAAGTTAAGCAAATATATGTGTGCACATATTTTCCAATTGTGATGGAAGTGTCCTAAAGAAAAGTGTAGTGAAAGATTAAAACTGGGGAACTTAAGATGGAAGGCTTCCCAGAGGAGGTGATTTTGGGCATGAAAGGCATTATTTCTCCATTATGTTTAGATTTCACTTCCATTAAGGCCATGATTGAGAAAATAACAACAAAAGTTCCTGTTGCTTTAAAAACAAATTGGCGGGGAGGGGGGTTGCTTTCCATCCCTTTCCCCTTTGGGGCTTGATTGATCAATTATTTCTAAACCATGTTTTCAGTGTCCAAGGAATTCATTTGGAAAGCGCTGGGTTCATAGCTCTTCAGATCAGCCTTGTCCACAAAGGTGATGAGGTCGCAGGGGAAGGAGAGGGACGGGTAGAGAGGACAGGAGGAAGACGATGCTGACATCGAGGCCCCAGTGCGACAATGGAGGGACCCTTCTCCCCTCTCCTTCAGGTAATCCCAGCCGACCTATAGAGGCACAAGGTTGATGGAGAGGAGAGGAACCGTGACAATAACTGCTTGGGGGACCTACCAAGGAACGCTTTGAGATTTGCTCTTTGGAAACCTCAGCCCTAGATGGGTGTTTCTCTAAGACTCAGTGAAAAGGGAGCAAGTCCCGGGTGGGAGCTGAATGCCACCATCTATATTTTACAGCTTGGGATGGGCCCAGGGATCTGTATTTCCATGTAGTTCCCAAGTGACCTGGGTGCTGAGAATCCCACAAGTAACCCCTGTGATCTCTCTCCTGGTTTCTCTCTGCTTCCCTCAAATTTTTCACTTCCCACGTGGACACTTCCTCTGTCCACACTTCCTGTCACTTTTCCTCCTTTCTATAATTCTGCTTGGACCCAGCTTCCACGTCAGCTCACAATTGGGTCATTTCTGAAATTAATAAAACCAAGACTATGTATTTTCTTTGAAAGCCCCGTAAAACAGGTAGTCAGTCCAGGGCTTAGAAAAATAGGAGTAGTCAGTATCTAAAAATGATACCTTTTTTTCCTTGTCTTTTTTTGTCTCTATCAAAATTGTTTCAGCCTTATAGATTTCCATTGTTGAAGATGGTAGCTGAAGTTGTTTCTTTCTCCCAAATAGTTTTAACCTAAAGCACACTGGTTATGAAACAGAATTGCATAACATCTACCCAGGTGCCCATTCATAGTGCATTTTCATCACAATGAGATTCACTTTAATGAAAGTTATCTGAATTTATTTTACAATGAGTTTGGAGAACTCAAAAAAGGATGTAGAAGCAATGATTTATGCATTGTAATCTGAATTATGTAGCTGGACTTCAGGACTAGTAAGGACATAGAATGGTGCTGTCCACAATGCAAGTCACATGTGTAATGTTAAAATTTCTAGTAGACACATTAAAAAATAAAAAGAAACGGGTCAAATGACTTTAATAGTATATTTTATTTAACTTAAAATATCTAAAATATTATTTCAAGATGTAATCATCACAAAAAATTATTAATAAGAAATGTACATTTTTTTTGAAATCTTTGAAATCCAGCATGCATTTTGTACTTATAGCACATCTCGATTTGGATGGGCCATATTTCAAGTGCTCACTCAATAGCCACATGTGGTTAGCGGCTTCTAACTTAGACAGCATGGAGATATAGAGCATTGTTCTCTATTTCCTCTTTGGCTGCTCAGGTTTAAATAATGTTGCTATACAGCTAACGCAGTCTTCAATGTTGTTTAGTCCAAGTCTCTTATCTTACAGATACAAGAATTGTCTCTGGGAGAGGATGGTGACTTGCCAAAGTGCACAGTGAACTGGGAACATAGTGAGTGGCTCTGGGTCTACGTCTGCTCCCTCCTGGCCAGGGCTCTTTCCAGGCCAGGCTGTGTCCCTTGGGTGTGGTGACTCATGATACTTGTCTAGACAGGGAACCGGCTAATCTTTGCCAATGCTGCATTCTGTGCTCTGCCTCTGATTTGAGATAGGATCCGTCTCAAATTCTTCTTCTGACAAATTCACTCATTTGCTGGTTCATTGATTCATCCATCCATCCATTTGTTCCTTTGACAACCTACTACCTCCTAGATGCTAGGCATGCAAATAATACACCCGGGAGAAACTAAGTCTGTGGGACACAGACAGGCATTGCAGCATTCATTGCAGCATCACCAGACAGTGTGTTAAAATGTTCGACCGGAATGTGCGTACGTTTCAAATAGCTCTGAGACCGACAATGGAGGGACTCACTGAAAGCACGTTCTGTGAAATGGCAGGAGTGCAGGGGATCTAACAGAATAGATGAGCACCAGCGACAACGGGCTGAATTCAGACCTTGATCATTCATGCAGTGAATGTTTACTGAGGTTGTATTAGGCACATTAGGGAAGTGAAGTGACAAGCAAGACACCCGATTTGCATATCAAAGAAGGTTGCCATCTAGAGGGGGAAACATACCAAAATCAATGCATTAAAATGAATAAATAAGTTACAAACTATGGAGAGAGTGTACGAAACAACACGGTGGGGTGGAGAATGATGGAAGGGCCCAGCTTTTTGACACTGGTGGACAGAGAAGACCCCTGCCTGATGTTTGTGTCAGAGTACGACTAGCTGTTTTAACCGTAACAGGAATTCCCCTCAAATGTACAGTGGCTCAAAGAAAAGTTTTGCTCTCATTCACATAAAGTACAAAATGAACTTTGCCTGATCAGTAGGTGGCTCTTTTCCACGTGGTGATGCAGGGACCCAGGTTCCTTCCATCTTGTGGCTCTCCAGTTTTTAACGTGTCCTTTCCATGAGCACCATGCTCTTGTGCGTCAGGGTTCTTTTCCCTGAGTGGGTAGCAAGCCCAGAGGTGATGCCTGTGATTTTTTGTTCACCGTCCCTTGACACATCTATGTGCAAGGGAGGCTGGGAAGGAGGACCAGGTGTGCCAAGAGAAATAGGTATGTCCAGGTCTAAGAGGAAACAGTTTGGTGCACGTCTAGCTACTCTTTGCCACAGATTCAAAGGATTAAAATAACTTATCCCTGTAGAGAATAGAGGAAAGAACGTTTTCAACAGAGGAAGTGATATGTGCAAAGGTTCTGAGGCAAGAATGAGCTTGGCATGTTTGAGAGGCTGAAATATTAATAAAAACCAGGGTGGCTGAAGTCTGGAGAGCAAGAGACAGAGGAACAGGAGAGAATGGTAAAGAAATGGGAGGGGCCAGGTAGGAGCGGGGTTTGGGAGTTTTAAATTTTTTATTGTGGTAAAGTATATATAACACCCATTTGCTATCTTATTTTTAAGTGTACAATTCAGGGGCATTAAGGACATTCACATGGTTGTGCGACCATCGCCACCATCCATCTCTGGAACTGTTTCATCATCCCAAACTGAAACTCTGTGCCCGTTAAACACTTACCTCTTCATTCCTTCCTCTCCTGAGCCCTGGTAACCTCTATTTTATTTTCTGTCTCTCTGAATTTGACTACTCTAGGAAAATCATATGAGGAATTATATAGTGTGTGTTCATTTTTGTCTGGCTTATTCTTCTTAGCATAGTGTCTTCAAGATTTATCCATGTTGTAGCCCGTGTTAGACTTTCTTTCCTCTTTGGGGCTGAATAATATCCCATTGTATGTATGCACTGCATTTAGTTTAACCATTGGTTAATCTATTGGCGTACATTTTAGCTGTTTCCACCCTTTGACTATTGTGAATGATGCTGCTATGAACATGTGTGTACCTATTTGAGTCCCTGATTTCAGTTCTTTTGGGCACATACCCAGAAGTGGAATCGCTGGCTCATATCATAATTCTACATTTGATTTTTTGAGGAACTGGCATGCCATGCAGTTTTCCATAGCAGTTGTACCATTTTATATTCCCATCAGCAGTTTACAAGGAAACCCCGTTAAGATGCAGTTTCAATAACGCAGGTAAGCAGGGGATGGCTGATTAGATCAGGATGTAGCAGGTGAAGGTG
Organism: Cheirogaleus medius; assembly: GCA_008086735.1. NCBI lineage: Eukaryota > Metazoa > Chordata > Mammalia > Primates > Cheirogaleidae > Cheirogaleus > Cheirogaleus medius. Next base: position 10,971,909 of record VBSM01003148.1, on the reverse strand, counting down.
GTGACAAGTGGAGGAATTTTCTAGATATGCTGTGGGAAGAACCAACAGGATTTACTGTATTTTAGATGTGATGCAGGAGAGAAAGGAACAAGGTTGACTCCAAAATTTTTGACCTGAGCACCTGGAGGGAAGGAGTTGCCATCGGACAGGGAAATCGGTGGAAGCGTCAGGCCTGTGGTCTAGCTGCATGCCCAGGGAAGAGGAAAGCAATGTTAAATGATGTAAAAAAAAAAAACAAAAAACCACTAAATCCTAACACCTCAATAGAGCTGATGTTTGTATTTTAATGTTTTCACGATTCTTTCCATTCTTTATTCATCTCCATTCATATCTTGCAGATAGTAATAATTAATGTTGAGTGGTTAACGCATGACAGGCGCTGTGAAAAGCATCTCATGTGCATTATCTCATCGGATCTTGGCAACAGCCCAGGATCAAGGCGATAAAAGCTTACACAGGTTAGGTAACACCCGCTAGTAATTGGAGGAGGTGAAACTTTCTCCCAGACTTTCTGCCTTCAAAAACCTGAGTTGTTTCCTACCACACCACATATTGTTGCATTCCTTAAAAAAAAAATCTCTAAGTAGTCCAGTGATTTCTAAATCTTACAGCTTTTGGGGTTGTTCCTCACCTTCTACGCTGTTCCGTATATGTTCAGGGATGATTTTCCCTAGGATATCTGATGTAATAAAGCCAGAGAGACCACAGAGTGGGGTTATAACAAGGGCAATTGCTTCAGGAGTCCCTAGAGGGAGGGACTCCTCAAATAAAGGAAACACAAAGTTCTTCTGGGACTTGGAGAAATGATGGGATTTCACTAAAATTTCCAATGAAGCAGTGTTGTGATGTGTGCAAAGCAAAGGGGGGGGCTGTATGTAAATGAATGAACATCAGGCAGGGCTGGGGAGCTGACTCAGGGTTCCGTTTCCTTGGAAACCACAGGGTTAAGAGAAATGTAGAATGTTGTGCCCCCAAACCCCTTATCGGAAGCTCTGCACCTGGCTCGGAAATCTAGGCAGCGTCTCTGTGTCAAAGAGACCTCAGATCTCCCAGGCAGGAATGCGACCGTCTATTCTTACCGAGATGATTTTGAACAGGAGCGTGTCAGGAGGTCTATAATTTTTGAGAATAAAGTTTCTCAATGCTGCGTCTTTTTGCTCACACACAAAGGAAGTTTTGTACAGGTTCCCAGGATGGAGTTGGCTCCCCTGTGCCCGGCCCTCACTCCCGCAGCTGCTGTTTTTCTTGCCAGCCATGGGTTGCCCAGCGGTGGCCCGCTGTCTGCTCACCCCCTAAGTACCGCTGACATCGGGCTGCTGAGTTGAGCTTGCCTGAGTGTGTTGGGTCCTGGCATGGGATTAAAGCACAGTGGAAATTAGTTAACAACGTACGTTACTCAGGAGATAGATCCCCGAAAAAGCTCCGACTTGACTGCTCTACGATCTATGCATGTAGCGAAATTGCACAGGGACCCCACCAATTTGTGCAAATAACAGAGTACACTGGAGCTGACAGGGTGAGGCTGGGATGTTAAGATGAGACTGTCTTAAAGAGCATCGCCTGCCTCGGCGACATTGCTCCTTGGCCGGGTCCTGCTTGCTGCCGTTTTGTCAGGTTTTCTCTCCTCCCTGTTGTCTTCTTCCCCCAGCTCTCTCCCTCCCCCTGCCCTCATTTTGTGGCTTCTTTCTTGTTCCTTTCAACAACATATTCTCAAATACACCCCACTGTCCTGTGCAGAGCAGTTCCGCTATTTCTGTCCCTTCTCCTTCCAGATCAGGACCTACTGGTGGGTGTCTCTCTCACCTTCCACAGGTAAAGCGGCTTATCGAGGTGGGGGGGGTGGGACAGGTTGCCATTAGGATCATCTCTGCAGATGCCAGAGCAGGTGGGGCATGGTTGTATTAATATTTAGAATACAGGTGTTTTTCTTAGAGTTGCAATAGCATTGCATCAAAAAGATTAACCTGAATTGGAATCGATGGGCCCAGAGTGAGTAGCCGGCATCTCTTATCTTAAAGGCACGTTCAAGAGGAGCAAATTGAAGGGGTGGCTCAAGCAATGGTGTCACCAGTGCCTGGACGGGGACCCAGAACCTCACAGTCTTGGCTCCTGCTTTCAGGAACAGAAGAAGTCCAACTGGGCTGCAGGGTCCACGTCGTCTAAGCAGGGGAACAAATACTGAGCTTGTTTCAGGGTTCTTACTCATTGAACACATTTTTTTTTATTGACTACTTACTTTGGTCAGGTACTGTGCAAGGCTATGTATAGAAAGATAAATAAAACGTAGACATGCTTTCAAAGAGCATAACCTAGTGGGAGAGACAGACAAGAAAATAAACAGTGCACATAAAATGCACAACTAAAGCAAAGCACAAAGGACTTTAGTAGCAGGGTGTCCAGGGACAACTGGACATCAGAGAAGGAACGCAACTTATTCTGGATGAAAACCGCAGTGCCACCAGGAGGTGCAGTTTGGACTGAGGCTGTAAGACACAGAGGGGGAGGAATATTCCAGTGGTTTAGACAGCAGCGGCAGCTGGGAGAGGATGCACGTGGGGAGTGGCCAGGAAGGAGGATGGAGGAACGGAACAAGCAGGGGTGGTCTGTGCAAGGACGTTTGCAAACCGAAGACCCCACGATTGCCGGGGAGCCACTGACACGTGTGAGCTGCCCTCCTTGAGGATGGGGTGTCTCCCGCTCCCCTTTCTACGTCCATCAGGCCTCACCGAGCGAAGTGGCCCCATTTGTCCTGTAGGAAGATCGTTCTGGACGTATGTGGACAAGGTACCGGAGGCAGGAAGACCAGTCGGGAGGCAACCCCAACAGGCAGGGGATGCGTGTGTGAGAGCTGAGCTGAGGATGGAGAGGAAGGAGGAGATAAAACCCCAACAACAGCGTGCGTGTGCGCGCACACACACACGAGGAGCTAAGTGTGGCCTCTAGGGAAACACACAGTGGGGCGTCCAGGCCCTCGCTGAGGACAGGAGCCCAGAGAGGGAAGAGTCCAGTCCTCAGACTCTGTAAAGATGGGAGCAGAGACCAGTGAGCAGGGCCCGGTCCCCGGGAGGCCACTGGGAGACACTCCCAGCCACCCAGGTCGGAGCTGTCTCGGGCACTGGAGGGACAATGGCAGGGCGGTTTCTGTTTCGTGGGGCGTGTGTGTCTGACTCAGTAGGTGGGCCGGGTGCGTCATTTCTCCCTCATTTCCCATTTCTGCGTCTTCTGCCAAGTGGACGTGCCCATCGATGGGTGACCGGTGCTCTCTGTTGGGCCACCGGGGCTGGAAGGGCGTCTGGGGCTGTGTCACTCGAACCTGCTGACGGCCTCATTACAACATACACACGAGAGTAAACCAGCATCTTGGTCTTCGCAACACGAACGCGGGGCATCGTTTAATGAGATGCTGGAAGGACTCACTGAGAGAAACGCCCTTGATGGAGTCGAGGGTGGCTTTTCTCGGGTGCCGGCGTCACTTGCTCATTCGATGACTGCTCGTGGAACACCTCCTGTGTGTCAGGCGCTGCGCTGGGCCCTGGGGAAGTGGCAGAGAGAGTTTGGGGAGCGGGAGTCCTGCTCCGATCATGCCCACACCCAGCAGAGAAGGTGGACAATGAACACGTAGCCAGTAAACAAGCGAGATAATTAGATTGTGGCACATTTAACAGAATTAACAGGGCAACACAATGGAGTGCGTCAGGTAGGTGTTGAGGGCAGGACCCTGGGATGAAGGGACCCTGAGCCCAGAAGGATGAGGGCCTGTCACCCCATGAAGAGCCGGTGGACGAGGTGCCCAGGCAGAGGACAATCTTACTGAAAAGATTACGTGAAAATCCTAGTTGTTGATGTTCTTATTGTCACAATTAATATTAACAAATTAATTCTGCAAGCATGGATTAAAGGAATAGAAGTTGTTAAATTTCGTTTTCCATTACATTAGAAAGGATCGTTTTGTTTTCGAAGTTTTTATTCTATTTCCGTAATCAAACATCGTGGGGCCCCAAGGAAAAAAACAATTACTTTCTAGTGTGGCAGTGAATGTGTTGAACAAGCCTCAGAGCAGACGGCAGAATCTGACTTTAGAGCAGGTTCCCAGAAAACGGCCACCGTGTTCATCCGAATAACAGTTCAGACCTGACTTCAAATTTGGATCGAGCCATGGAAGGCTTGGTTGGAAGCTCTGGTGTTCTGGGTTTCAGGCCACTCTGATCTGGAATGCCGTCGGAGCTTAGAGTCATCTTTTCATTGCCTCGTTCCAAGTTCCTACGTTGCCTAGGCGTACGGGCCACTTTGGCCTTGATGAGACACAGGCATTTTGAAAGACACCAGACTGTATCTGGTATGACGCTCTCATTCTCAGCCAAGGAAATGGACAAAAGAGTCGCACGACCTCCCCAGGGCTCCTGGCTACCATGGGAGGAGGCCACGAGGGCTTTGGGCCTCTCATCCTGGCTGCTGCTTACTCCTACTGCAGACCCTGAACTGCCCATTAGAATATCCTTTCCCAGCAACTTCTTAGGGCCTCATGGTTGTGTTGACAGCCTTTGTAATCTTGTCACTCGTCATCTTTTTCCTGCAACAGTATGCCCTGAAGAGAAATTATACCTAGGACTGGAGAGTTTATTATTTTATAGCCTTTCTAAAAAGGCCACATGGCAGCCAGCATCAAAGCTACACAAAATCAAAGATATATGTATGCACGTGTGTATAGACTATTTATACATATCTCTGAATGTATATACATGTGTATATGAAAAAGGATGACAAAATAAAAGATATTAACCATTAGGTTACTATAGAAGCTAAATAATTTGCAAGTGACTGTCCTATGGCCTTGTTGTCAAATATAAACCAACTAGGCAAGCGTGGCTTTGGTGGAAGGGGCACAGTGCCCCATGCCACGTGCTCACAGCTTGAGCCGCAGTGGCTGGGTGTTTCGGTCACACCCAGCTGACGAGGTCTGTGTTCACCTCCAGGCTTATGGAGGTAAACAGGTCCATGATGGCTGTGTCTCATACAGTTCCCCCTTGGCTGTGTGACACATGGCAGAGCCTGCTCGAGCTCCTTCACGCCATTACGCTCCAAGGCTGGTGCAGATGGTGGGGCTGGGCCCCAGACACCCAGGAAAGCTCTCCACCTGAAATGATCTCTCTTACCCACTATGGCATGAAACACCCATGGTAGAGATCTTTTTTTTTTTTTTTTTTTGAGACAGTCTCACTCTGTTGCTCGGGCTAGAGCGCCGTGGTATCAGCCTAGCTCACAGCAACCTCAAACTCCTGGGCTCAAGTGATCCTCCTGCCTCAGCCTCCCGAGTAGCTGGGACTACAGGCATGCGCCACCACGCCCAGCTAATTTTTTCTATATATATTTTCAGTTGTGCAGATAATTTCTTTCTAGTTTTAGTAGAGACGAGGTCTCACTCTTGCTCAGGCTGGTCTCGAACTCCTGACCTCAAGTGGTCCTCCCGCCTCAGCTTCTTAGAGTGCTAGGATTACAGGCGTGAGCCACGACGCCTGGCCTGAGGTCTTTCCCTTCTTAAACTCTGGCCTTTCTCATGTAAAATGCAGCAAAGACAGACAGCACAGCAGTCTCAGTCCTGATGGCACCAGATGGGCAGGGACAGGGGCAGTGATAGTGCCTTCCTATGCATGGATTTCTAGGTGGCTTCGTCTGTGACCAGGGTGATGAGGTTGCTTGCAGGAAATACACCCTTCATTCCTGTATTCACTCATTCAGCAGATACCTGGGACCCTACTTGTGTGCCAGGCGTGTTTTAGATGTGGGGGAAACAGTGGTAACAAAACAAATAAAAGCCCTCAGGGAGCTTATTTTCCAGTGTGGGGGACAGGGTGGTGAAAAAATAAATAAGTAAAATAGACAGTGTCTGTAGATGGTGCTAAGGATGCTGGGGAGACACAGAGCAGAGGAAGGGGAAGGTTTCCAGTGGAACTGTGTCCCTGGTGGCCGTGTAAGAAGGCTGGTTAGGAGAGAGCTCAGGGAGGGAAGCTGGGAGGCTCTGGGGCTGGGAGAGGTGACCCAGGGACAGGGCACAGTGAATGCAACAGCCCAGAAAGGGGTCTCTGAGGGCAGCAGAGGAGCAGTGAGGCTAGTGAGGCTGGAATGGAGGCCCAGGGAGGCAGGGGACAAGGCCAGCAGGCTTTAGGGAGGTCAGATCACGCTCTGAATGAAACACAGGACATTATGGAGTTTGAGCGCGGGAGCCACCTGGTCAGACTTAGCTGGGGAAGCATCACTGTGGACCCTGCATTTAGGAAGCAAGAGCGGGAAAGTGGTGGGATCAGCTGGGAGTTTGTGGCCACAGTCCAGGTGGAAAGTGACTTGTGGTGGGGAGGCTGCAAAGAAACACACAAAAAGGGTTTGGGGACCCTGAAGACAAGAAGTGCCACCTTCTTCATAACTTTGTCTATGCCCGATTTTGCCCACTCTGCCTCCTTAGGACACACCTGGCTGCAGAATCACCAGTGAGCCATTGGTGGGGTCACCCGCTCACCCTGCTGTACCAGGTCCTGGGCATGGGCCAGTCCACCCCACCACCCTGCGTGTCCTCGGGCAGCAGCCGTGACTTGCAGAGACTTCACTGCCTCACGCACAGGCGCATGGCACTTTGGGCTTGTTTGTGACAGATTAGAGACACCGACTCTCCTTCTAGTCCTTGACAGCTCTGGTTTCCATGTGACCGTGGACATGCTGCTCCACATAGAAGCTCCCCGAAGACTAGCTTTTATGGGATGGAGGATGTCTGAGCTGCTGGTTTAGGTGCCTGTTCTGACAGGTGGCAGGAACTCTGAAGGGCCCTGGTGCCCTGGGCGATGGCCTTGTCCCAGCACATTTGCTGAGGTCCAGAGAGGCAGCCTCCATCTGTCCTCCTCCCCACCGGTGGACAGGAGGCCACAGATGGCCCAGCAATTTGATATGCTGTTTTCAGTGCTCCCAGAGTGGGACGTGAAGCTGAATTGCATGCTTCCAGGAAAGTGCCTCCAATGTGAGAACGTTGTCATTTTGTCTCTAGCTCCATTAAAAAGCTTTGTAGTGGTACAAACCCCAGGCAGAAATGGCCTTTCTGTAAATGCCAAGAAAATCACTAGGTTGAGATGCACTGTGTTTGTAAAAAGAGCAAAGCCGGAGTGATTTCTCACACCTGGTGCCCACCCTAATCCACTGCAGATGTGACAAAACATCCCAGTGATGATGAGATGATTTGCCCTGACTATCCTCAGGGTATATTTCCTTAGAAAAGATTATTTTTTAAATGCTCAAAAGATAACCACCTTCAGATTAAGTGCTTTTTCACTAAAGTTTAGGAATGCCATGCCACAGTAGCTACCAAAATGACAAATGCATTTACACGAGCATGCAGAAATCCCACTTTTGGAATTTATTTTGTAGATTCACTTCCTCGCATATGAAATGGCATCTGCAGCATTGTTTGTAATGACAAAGAGAGAACCCGTTAAAAAAGCCATGCCCCATCTGCACACGCAGTGGTGTACCATGCCCCCCAGAAAGGGCGATGAGGAAGCTCTTTTTTTACTGGTGCGGTGAGGTTGCTAGGATATGTTGTTTAGTAGAAAAAAGCAAAAAGCAGAAATGCAGGAAAGTAAGCATATATTCATATTTGTATGTGCATAAAGAATCACTGGAAGATAGAAAAGAAACTAATAAAAATAGCTCCTTTGGGAGACAAGAGCAATAACGTAGATGAAGATGGATTCAAAACCACCCGGTGTCTTCCTTTATTAGAGTTTTGGCATTAAAGTCTTGTAAATGTGCTCTCTCCACAAAAATTATTTTGCAAAAGGAAAGACACCCTCCATCTTGTCTGGACCTCAGTGACTCACAGCTTGGCTTCTGACAGTAGTACAAAGAATTTGGATAATCACATAGTTTTTGAACCCCTGCCTGTGTTAGGCAGGAGCTAGGAGGGTGGGGTGCAGAGGGAAAGAGAAGAAGACGACCCAGGACCTGCCCCAGAGGTGCTTGCAGCCTAGCAGAGGACACTGGTGAGCAAATGACTAATGTCTTAGTTTGTTTTGTGCTGCTATAACAGAATAGCTGAGACTGGGTGATTTATAAAGAACAGAAATTTATTTCTCACATTGGTTCTAGAGGCTGGGAAGTCCAAGGTCAAGGCGCCAGCACATTCGGTGTCTGGCAAAGGTGTTGCTGCATCCCTCTGGAGGAGAGGAACGCTGTGTCCTTACCTGGTGGATGCTGTGTTGAAATGGAGACAGAATCACAGAGTGGCTCAAAGTATCATGCCAAATTGCCAGGATTTAAATCCTATCACTCACCAGCTGGGTGACCTAAGCTATTTATTCTCAATAAGGCTCAACTTCCCCATCTTTAAAATGAAGACACTAACAGTCCTTCACAGCCTTGTTGAGAGGATCAGCTGATTAATGTACAAAAAGCAGTTAGCACAGGGCTTGGGGCACTGCCCACAGCTGCTATGCAATCTATGGTCGACCCATGTCTTCCACTTTTGGGATTCTCTAAGCACATTTCAAACATAGTCTCATCAGTCGTCAAAATCCCCACCCAAGTCATGTCAGTAAATTATATTTATCCTCTCTCTATACAGGTGTACAAAAAAAAGTGAAATCGTATTTCCTATGAAGCCTGAACAAAAGTAGAGCCAGGTGACTTACATTCCAAGATTACAGATAAAGCACAAGAAAGGATTTGGTTGGTGGTTCAGAGAATTTGTAAAGGGAGGATCTTGGTGTTATTTCCTTTCCCTTGTTTCATCTAACTGGTAATAGGCAGGCACCGTAGCACTTGTCCTTCCCTCTCGTAATCCTGTCACTGTCCACCCCCTTTCTTATTGGACCCCATGGATGACAGAAGCGTTGCTGGAGGGTAGAGGAGGGTCTTTCCCTCCTGGCTACCATCATCGCCGGTCACTGAGTTCCCCAACCAACACTGGTATAAAAAAATGGAGAAAATGCTTTCTTTGGTCATTTGTTCTCTTTGGCAAAAAGAACAAGGTGAGAATAAAATATTCGAGATAGAATTATGTGGCTGCTCCTGCGCGGACACGTCTCAGGGCTGACATGCGACACTCATGAACGGCTGGATTAGGAGACGCACATTGGATTTTGCATCTGTTACCCTTGACCTTAGCGACACTATGGGATGAAGACTTTGAATTGTAGAGTGGACTGTTTGGATTCAGATTCCTGCTCTGCCACTTCCTTTCTGTGTGAATTTGGGCAAGTGACTCAACCTCACCTGCAAGTAGGGATGACAGCCCTGCCCCCACAGAGCAGATGTAACCCCAGGAGAGGTGCCATTACTAAGGCATGTGCTTGGCACAACACCTGGTCCCTGTTAAACATGTGATGGATGTTTGCTGGGTGGGAGAAGTGATGTCCTTCAGGGACAATGGAAGATTCCCTTCCATGAGGACTTCTCCCTAGTTGGACTCTTAGCTTTAATCCGTGTGTTTCTTCATATGCACAAGTCTCTCTGCACAACTAGATTATGGGTCCTATAGTTTCTTTCTTTTATTAATTGCAGGATTTCTCTGCAAAGCCTAGGATGACACCTGTTTCAGGTAGCTTTTGCTGTGTAACAAACCATTTAAAGCTCAGTGAATTAAAACAACCATTTATTTAGCTTGTCATTTTGTAGGTTGGCACTTTGGGCTGGGCTCGGCTGGGTTCCGCAGGTCTCAGCTGGGCTGGCTCACATGTCTCTGGTCAGTAGGAGGCCAGCTGGCGGGGCTGGCTTGTCAGCGGCTCATCTTGGACAGCTGGGTGGCTGCATCCTTTTTCCAAATGACCTCTTATTCTCCAGAAGGCTGGCCGGGCCTCGCTGATGATGTGCTGGTTGCAGAGTCCGAGGAGCAGGCGCTGTTCAAGTCCCCACTTCTGTCACATTTATCGAGTGTCCTATTATCCCAAGCAAGTCACATAGCCAAGCCCAGAACCAGCGTGGTAGGGGACACCCAAGGACATGAGCACTGGGAGCTGTAAGCTGGGGCCGTTCCTGCACTAGTCTGCTGTAGCACGTCATAGTAGTTTCTTCACGACTGCTTACATTTGAATGGTTACAATTTGGCCCCGTGTCCAAGCTGAGGAGCTGTTAGAAGCCACTGAGTCCCCACTTGATTTCCTGAGACCAGAGTCCCAGTCAGCTGTCCTCAGCTCCATGAGCTTCACACTGGCAGCCAGGTGTGGCATGTCTGTGCCTCTTGTTGGCTCCACCTAAGAGGTCAAGGTGCATCCCCTTCTTCACGGAGACGTCCGCGGATCCATGGTTCGAGATTGTGGGTGTTCTATCACTTAGCTGTTTGCGTTAACGCACTCCCTTGATTGTGCAGTGTGCAGCCTGTGCAACCATAATTGCCAGTGCTGAGGCCTCAAGCAGAGTCTCGCTCCGGTGACTGCGAATGGTTTCCACGCCTCCTGGGGAGCTACGCGACTGTCAGGCAAGAGAGAAGGGGAGAGTTTGCACAGCCACAGATGCTTCTGTGTTTCGGGAGGGGCTTGTTCTCTAGTGTGGTCTTCGCCATCTATAAACTGAGCAACTTGCACCAGAAACTCTCAAGTAAATTCCCTGCCGTCTGTAACCTTCTCAGTGGTTCACCAAACAGAAAACGCTCACTAATACCATGCTAGCTGAGGGGAAGGAATGGAAGGGAACTAGAATTTACATAAGCCCAATTAAGTGCCAGATGCTTTATATATATATATATATATACACACACGTATATATATATATATATTATCTCCTTTCATGCTCACACCAAAAACTCTGTGAGATGGGCAGGATTAGCCTAGGTTTTGCAGAAGAGGAAACGATTCAGAGAGGTTAAGTAACTTGCCTGAGGTCACACAGATGGTAAATGACAGGACTGGGATTTGAACTCCAGTCTGCTTGGTTGGTGCCAAAGCATTTTCGCTCTGCTAGGCTACAGCAGAGCCCAGGTGAGCAGCAAATAACCTGTCCATAACACTCCCCGCGAGAATTCTCCTGACACTGCAGCTTGTCCTTGGGGAGGAACATTGTCAACATCAGTCCTGGCCGGGAACGCGGCCACAGCGGGTGACGAGGCACCCGGTACAGCTGATCGTCTGGGCCGTGGGGCACATGGTTGGCTGAGTGCCGACTCTGGGGAAAAGCGGCTGTTTACTGGAGATAATAAAACAGGAAATATTTCAGCATTTAGGTCTATGAGTTTTGGCAGGGAGCGGTTTGACGACTCGATGATGAGCGCCGGAGGCTAATTTGAAAACAGCAGATATCTCCATCTATAACTAAAATAGTAGGCTGAGCTATTAAAATGAAGTACGCTGACAGGCCTGGAGACAGCATTATTTAAATTGGATGGGACAGAGGGTGCTCAGTGCCAGGTGATAGCTTTGATTTCTGTTTAGCATTAATGACTGGCGCCAGGTCTTTTCGGGCTATACAGCTGGCTGGGTGGGTGGCACCTCCTGCAGTCTCTGATGACTGAAGGTGGCTGGTGGAGAAGCTGGAGTGACCAGCTCCAGGTGACCTCCTAACCTCTGAGCGCCTCGTTTCCTAAACTGCCTCCGGAATCTCTCCAGCCAACTCTCAGGGTCCCGGGCTGCAGCTGATTCGATGTCTCGAGCAGAGCTGCTGGTCTCCCGGGCTGGCCGTGGCGCTGGGAGTGCGAAGACGAAATCAACACCCCTCCTCCTGGCCCTCTACGGTCTGGTGTGTCGGAGGAAGGGGAACAGACGACGTCCGTGTGACAAACAGAGACTGGGTAGAGCCCTGCGTGGAGAGCAGCAGGTGGGGATGGTGGCCCAACAGGCGTCACCCTGTGTGGCCTTCTGCAGAGGCTGTAGTTCCCATGGGTAGGCAGGTGGCAGTGAGTGGTGGGGACATTGGGCATTTGCCTACCAGGCTGCCAGAATCGTCCCCGGCGCAGTCCTCTTCCTCCCACCATCCAGCTCGCTCTGGCTAACGTGGCTCCGAGGGGACAGGGGGCCCAGGGCGGTTGGGCAGGAGCACGCGGTGAGCCCAGGCTGCAGCTCTTTACCAAGTGGATGGCGTCGCGATGCCGGGCTTCGGTCTTTCTGCACGTCACAGCAGCAGTACCTTGTGTGCAGGTTCACGGTCGGGAGGGAGCAGCGCCTGGCCCACCTGGGGCACTGGGGAAGGCTTCTCGTGGGAGAGCAGACAGATGACCAAGGAGAGATGAGCCTGTTCTAGGAGGAGTGACCGGCTGGTGCAGTGCCACGGGGTTGGGTGGGGACCACGGCTAGTGGGGGATGGGGAGAGAGGCGCTGAGCACACAGCGGGCACAGCTGGGCCACCTTGAGTGTCGCTGGAAGGAACTTGGACACCTTCTCTAGGTGACGGCATGCGCTCTGAGGGGTTTAAGTGGCCATCAATAATCTTAATAGTTACCCCCCAGTGAGTACTGACTATGTGCTGTACAGCACACCAGGTGCTTTACAGACCCGCTTCATTTTGGAAATAACCTTGTAGTTGGGAATTATCGTCCTCCATTTTACAAGGGAGAAAACCACAGCACCGATAAGTGGACTTTCTACAGGTTGTGCAGGTTGTGAACAGAACCACCAGGGTTCTTACCCAGGCCTGTCTCTGCAACCCATACGCTCAAGCCGTTTCCTGTGCTAACTCAAGTAGCAAAGGGCTGAGACTAGTCACGCTGCCTGTGGGGTGAGTGGAGAATTTAAAGTGAGCGGAATCGGACGCTGCCGTACATTGAGCCCTGTGCCTGCATACAGTAGGTGCTCATGAGATGTTCGTTCAGTGAAGACACCCCTGGAGGTGGGGCCGGGTACAGCAGTTCATGTAAGCGAGGAGGTCCTGACCGGGAGGAGAGTCTCGGCATCTAGACGGGTGTGAAAGGCTGAAGAGGTGGCATGTCTCGGGGCCTGGTAACAGAGCGGTTTAAGAAGGGAAACTGTTGGCCACTCGAATCTGAGCTGGGACGTCCATCCTCTTCGTCTCGTGGACACCTGAGCTCCTGGTTCTCAGGCCTTGGGACCCCAGGACTTAAGCACATACACACACTTGTTCTTAGGCCTTTGGGCTCGGACTGAATGACACCCCTGGTGGGGTGGGACTTCTTGACCTCCATAACCGTGTGAGCCAATTCCCATAATCAATCAATCAATCTCTCTTGCCCTCTCTCTCTGTCTACATATTATATAACCTATCTATCTATCTGTCTATCTATCTGTACTCACCCCTTGATATCTGTCGGGGGGTTGGTATCACGACTCCTACGGATACCAAAATCCGCAAGTGCTCAAGTCCCTGGTGCACAATGGCTTAGAATTTGCATATAACCTACGCATATCCTCCTGTTTACTTTAAATCATCTCTAGATTATTTATAATGCCTAATACAATGCAAATTTTATGCAAATAGCTGTTATACTGTATTTTTATTTGTATTGTATTTATCACTGTATTATTTATTTATTTATTATTAATATTTTCAAGTCCATGGTTGGTTGAATCCATGGAGAAAGCACCCTGGGATAAGAAGGGCCAATCCTGTATGGATTTCCCTCTTGTTTAATGCAGACTCTTCAGGTATCATAAGAATCTCATTCTCTCTCTCTCTCTCTCTCTCATGTGGCAAAAGAGTGTGTGTGTGTGTGTGTGTGTGTGAAGATAAAGCTTGGTGGGTAGCATATCAGTTAGGCTCAGTTGCAAAAAAAACCAGAAACTTTTCTGACTAGTTTAAGCAGAAAAAGATTTGGTATACAATTGTAGGCCAAAAATATCTGAGAGGCGCAGAGGAGCAGACGGTCTGCCAAGCTCCCAGGGTCACGCTGCCTCTGCAGAGACTGGGGATGTCACTGCTTCTGCCGCAGGATAAATGTGAGCCAGGAAGCCCCTACGGAGCCCTCCTGCCTCTGCCCTGGTCTGAGCCAGCACCTCCGGTGCCCTCTGCCTCCTGTCTCCCCGCCAAACTGGTTCTGCGTTTCTGCCTGGCAGGGGCGCGCTGCATTGGTTGAAACTAAATCAAACCCAGAATTCTGGATGCAGGACAGTCAGAGAAATGGTGTCATTTTTGACACTTGAATCTCTGTAATGCAGCAAGACACACAAAGAAGCAGGTATGGATGTCACATGAGTCAGACTGTAGCACCTGCCAGAGGTGGGAGGACATTTCTCTACTGCGGTGGCCTTTGTCAAGAGGAGGAAACCCTCCAGGTGAATCCAGAGAGATGTCCCCATTGCTCGAAACCTCTCCATCGTTCCTTCTTTTGGCATACTATGAAGATCTGCTACTTCTCCCTCTGACAGTCTTGCATTTCAAGAGTTAACTCTTTCCTGCCCTTTTCTTTGTGAAGGTTACATTAGCACTCTGGCTTAAAAAGCTCTGGCAATGCATAGTAGCTATTTCCCCATCTACAGGAGAAACTACCAGACGGTTGGTTGCTCTGTGCTCCCAGCATGTTAGGGGCAGAAGGCAATTCTCCAAATCTCCAAGCACCACACCCCTCTGCTACGACCTTTGTTCTTGCACTTCTACTCCAGGCCCAGGCTGCAGGGCTGTCTAGCGATGACACCACATGGCAGTCCACCTCTATACGTACCTCCGATTGGCTTCCCATCCCCCTGTCCCCTGGTGCAGCTGACTGCCGGGTCCTTGTGAAATAGGATCAACAACACATGCTGATGATTGGCACCGACACACACACACACATATGTAATGTGTGTGGTCTAGCCACCCTCTGCCACTATTGCAGCTGGGCACGGGCCTTCCCACATGGCCCCCACCCAGCCCTCGGCAGCCAGTGGGGTGGATGAGAATGGGCTCTGTCGGTCACCCCGTGTGTGATCTGGTAGGGAAGAACATGAGGTTGCGGCGGTGCCCAAACCCAGCAGCCAGGCGTGAAGGTGGCGGGCGGGCTGAGCTCACCTTGCATTTGCGTTGCTCCGGAGTGAGGTGAGGAGCTGGGGGCTTCCGTGGACTCCTTGACTGTTGGCTCCAGGTCTCCTGAAGAGCAAGCTGCATGGAAAGCTGCCCTCTGGCCTTCCTGAGCTCTTGGCCAAACCCAGATTTTCAGCTGGATTAAACAATCTCCCATGTTTAATCTTGGGAGAAGCACATGCGTTGGTCAACAGGGTGTGATGGGTGAGTCACACTGGCTGTTGGTTTTCTGATGACTCAACCTGAATTTGTTTTTACTAAAGGTATCAATCAGGGTGCCAGCCGGAAACAGATGAAATACTCCAAGGGAGTAACTGCAGAAAGTTCATTAAAGGGACTTTATTTATTTTTAAGATGGCTAAGGAAGATTGTATTCAAGTCCGGGGCAGTCTTCCGCAATGAGTTTTGCAGTAGGGCAGAAAAAGTGAACTCAGCTCCAAACACGACAAGGACAAATGGAGATGTTTAGCCAAGGGTGGGGCCAGGGGATGGGAAGTTACTAGAGGAGACATCTAGGGCAGGGGAATTCTTGCTGCAGGGAGGCCAGGGGCATCAGATATCAAGAGTGGGGATTTTTGCTAAACTGACCCAGCAGGATTCTTGCTAAGTAAAACTGGACTAAACAGGTCAAGGTCAGAGCCCAAGTGCAGGGACCTTCGAGGGCTTCGAGGACCCAAACTAGAGTTAGGTCAAGTGGAGAGTCTTTGTCAGTCGCTCCCCTTATTCAAGGAGAGGAGAGATTCTCTTCTTTCCTTTGAACAATGCGATTCCATTTTCTTGTCTGGGTGCCCTCGGTTCATTGAGGATCCACTAACCCATGTGTGGAGAGTTGGTGATAGAGGATATTCTCCGGATGGTGTGAGCCATCAGGCATTGGATCTTGTACTTCAGTGGACCGCCCTTCGGAGCACTGGCTCAAGAGTCAGATTCACAGATGGATTTCCCATCAGTCAGCCAGGAGTGAAGCTAAGGCTTCAAAGGTGCACACTGGGTTCTGAAAGAGAGAGATGTGGGGACCCAGCAATGACCCTGTTCCTATCCAAGTCACGAGTACCATAACTGTTAGAGGACTTTTCATGGCACTTGTTACAGATAGGAAGGAAGACTTTGTTCAAGGGAGGCCACCGCAATAGGGTTTTGCAGCAGGGAAGTGAGATCAAGGTAAACTCCCAAAAGGACTTTCTATGAAGCAGGGAGGAGGGATTTAGCTGTACCAGCAAGAGGCAGCGAAGTGCCCTGCAATGAACTGAAGCTCTTTCCTCCCATGAAGGAGCCAACTCAGTCAGAAACCAGGGGGCGGGGAGCCATGTGCACCCTGCATAGCTCAGCCTCCAGGGGCATCAAGGGAGGGTAGAAAGTAGATGTGGAGAAACAAGTAGAAAATCATCAGCAGCTATGGTAGGAATAAATTTACCCCACTATGCCTGGGCACAAGAAATGCCTCATTGTTTTATTTTTCCAAATCAAGATAAAACTGGCTCAAAGTGTCATTGTCATCATATTAAATAGATCCTAAAACAAACATCTACCATCAGAGGGTTCCCCTATTTGACACTGGGTCACATAAAAACCCCGGATCTCATGTGAGTATGGGAGAAATCAGAAGGGGCTTTTCCCTTAGCTCATGGTGGTCATCATCTGTCGTGGGCACCTGTGTTTTTGCCAGCATGCTCCCTTCTTGTAGCAAACAGTCCCTCCCTTTCATCTGGGGAACAAATCTTCCCCAGCTGTACAGAGAGCTTGGTAGGACCGGCAGTTGAGTGTCCTGCCCTTTCTGGGTCAATATTTGGGTGACCAACCCAGCTAAGCCAATCCCACTATTTTCTGGGAGTTTGAATTGTAGCTGACTTCCTGACATCTGGACAGAAAACAGGTGGAAACTGATGCCCCCACGCCCAGTAGAGCCCCCCAAGGGGGTGGACATGGCTGGTTATCTACATCTCCTGAACTACTCTGGTTGCTTTCTTTTCTGAGACCTGGTTTTTAGTTTTCTCCTTGATTCTGAGAGTCTCCTTATCCTTTTTGGTGGCCAGCATGGTTTGCTTAGCACCCTGGCAGGTAAACCATTGTTGCCATGGCTGCGTCTGCTACATGATAGTGTCTTTATTGCCCTGATCTCTAGACAGCTGAACTGGCGGCAGGAAGCTCCACACAGAGATCTTGCCTGGAACACAGGCTGGGCTGGAGGGGACCCTCGCTGCAGCTCATAACGCTGAAGGCCTGGTGTCCAGCCCCCCGGCCATCTCCAGGGAGCCTCATGGAGACAGAGGACAAGTCCTCACCACTTGTGGGACACACTATCCCTTTCCCTCCTTCCCGTCTTGAGGAATCCCTACCATCTCCTAGGATGGGCCAGTTTCCTCTCTTTCAGTCCTCAGAGCTCTCCTCTTTCTGGACAAGTCACCTCTTTTCCCTTGGAAGCCGACATTTTTTAAAACAGAATCTATTCATTCCACCCAGTCAAGATAAGTCCTGATTTCTAGGGCTCAAAGGCCTGGGACTATCATTATTGGGAGGAAACTTGAGCACTAGAAGAAAACCAAACGAAACCAAAACATAGTTATTTTTCTTAACTGTATTATCCTATAACATGACTTTCCATAGCTTTTGACAGAAGAGATCTCAACCTACACATACGAGTATCTGTGGGATTTCCTTTCTCTTTCTCTTCTGTGCGTGTGTATAGGATTATAATACATTCATGATATAAATAGCTATATCATGAATATAATTTACTAAGCTATAAGGGGTTTTTGTGCATGTAAATAAATTGTAATTATATGTAAATAATATTTCTCTTGCAAAGGCTGGCAAAATGAATGCAATAATGTCTGTAATAAATGAATCCCTACTAACTTACCGGCATTGATCTTTAAGAATCTTAACATAATTGAGTGAAAATAATCGAGACTAAGGCTGGCTGTTTTGCTGTGCCTTCCCTCATCCTGCCCATCTGTCTTCACCCACTCACCTGACTACCGAGCTCAACCCTCCTTCCTCCCCAGCCCTCCCCATAAGCCTCTCTTTTTGCCTGGGTGACCTCCATCTGGTAGGCCTTTCGCCCTTCCCTTATGTTTTCTGTCTAAGTTCTATCTCGCTGCCTGTAAGACATTTTCCAAAATTGATTGGAATTTTGCCTTGATGCAGTATGACTCCAAATACATGTTTGCCCTCTCTCCTCTTCATGTGTGCTTATGTTTCTCTGTCTACCCAGCCACCTGTCATCTGTTATCTCTATGCTTATACAAGCAGAGAATTTATTGATGTGCTAAAACCTAATCGTGAATAAGATCCCATATCTAACACCGTGGCGAAAGAGGAAGCTTGGAGAAGAGTGATTCATTCCTGCAGAAAGAGCATCTACAGGGTCCTGATGTCGATTGTCTGCATAGGGACCTCGAGAGCATTGGAGTCCAAGGGCAGGAGTGTCACGGGAGCCGTGGACACATACTGCCCTTGGCATGACTTTGCTTGGGATTCGCCCTATGGATGAGTCAGGGTTCCCCCGGGAAGCAGAACCGATAGGACAGGTATAGTTCTCCCTTCCTATCTGTGGGTTCTGCATCTGCAGATTCGACTGAGCATGGATCAGAAATATTCAGGGGGAAAAAAAGGCAATAAAAATAACAGTGCAAGAATAAAAAATTGCAAATAAAAATTAATACAGTGTAACAATTTACATAGCATCGACGTTGTATTCAGTATTATAAGTGGTGTAGAGATGATTTAAAGTATACAAGAGGATGTGTGTAGGTTATATACAAATACTACATCATTTTGTGTCAGGGACTTGAGCACTTGGGGATTTTGGTATCCATAGAAGTCCTGATACCAATCCTCCCATGGATATCAAGGGGTGGGTTATAGATAGATAGATAGGATATATAATATGTATACAGAGAGAAAGGGCAAGAGAGATTGATTTATTGATTGATTATGAGAATTAGCTCACATGATTATGGAGGATGGTGGAGAAGTCCCACCATCTGCAAGCTGGAGAACCAAGAAAGCCAGGTGTGTAATTTGGTCCAAGCCCAAAGGCCTGAGAACAAGTGCGTGTATGTGAGCAAGTCCTGGAGTCCCAAGACCTGAGAACCAGGAGCTCAGGTGTCCATGAGATGAAGAAGATGGACGTCCCAGCTCAAGTAGAGGAAGATAATTTTCCCTTCTCTGACCTTTTGCTCTACCCGGCCTTCAACAGATTGATGGTGCCCACCTTGATCTTCTCTACTAGTCTTCTGATTCGAACGCTAATCCCTCCCGGAAACACCCTCACAGACACACCCAGAGATAATGGGCATTTTTATCTAACCATCTATCTGAGCATTTCTTAGCCTAGGCAAGTTGACACAGAAAACAAACCATCATGGCCTGTGTACAGAATCACAGATGGAATAGGAACTGGTTGTGAACGCCTGGCCTGGCATTTTAAAGCTGGCCTCCTTGGATGGATTCTCGTGGAAACTCTCTATGAGGCTGGAGCTTTAGAGTCCAGAGATGGGGTGTTCGCAGCCCAACGTGTTCGGTTGGCAGTTTCCTCCATGGCCTCCCTCGCTCTACAGGCCCTTTTCGTTCCCTTAAGAACCTTTTTGAATTCACCTTGAGGACACTCGTGCTGGTCCTGCCTCCTAGGCTTGTTCTCACCAGTCTAAGATGTCCGTTGACCCACCAGCCAGGAACCTGAGAAAGTGAAGCAGCCTTATTGATCACTTTCACTTCTGCTCATTGGTCCCAACTACATTTGCAGATATTCCAACTAATTTCACCTTCTGTCCAATGTGTATGCCCCTAGAATTTCCCCGTCACTCCAGGGATCCACACCAAAAAGAAAAAGAAAGAAAACAAATGAGGGAGAGTGGGAAAGCAAATTAAAAAAAAATTGTAATATATTACATTTCTAATAAGCTCACTGCCAGATGTCTACTAGAACATTAGTGGCTTTTAAATTCTGGGCCTTTAGGCCACTGTTTCTTTTTATATTTGGGTTAAGGAGTTGGCTTCGGATACTGGGAATAGGAAGGGTCTGAAGCACAGCACTGGTTGTTGCAATTGCAAAAAGGATGCTGCCTGCATTTCTACACTTCTGGCCAGGACTGATGACTCAGCATCTTTCTTTTCTTTTCTTTCTTATAGAGGCAATTGGTCCTCTGTTTTTGCAAGGTCAAAATGCAGGAAACCACTGTGGACTCAATGCCCGGCTGGCAGTCCCGTCCCCTGCCCCAGTGCAAGGCTGTGCCGAGGGATTTGTCCCAGGCAGAGAGCCAGCACAGCCCCACATGACACTTGTCCCTGCCCAGAGCTCTTTAGCTCCCTCCCCACACAGAGTGGCCTGTGGTGTTCCTGGGAAGAAGTGGTGGCATGACCCCCTATGTAAATGAAGTCCTTGGAATGGACTTTCGAGACTTTGCAGGTTCTAAAACAAGGGCTAATCTTGTTTATGAAACTCCTTAAAAAGTGTGTGAGCCTGTGAATGGCTTTAAAAGGGCCTTTTAAAACAATAATTGAGATATAATGAGTCGTGTTTGGACACTTTGGGGGAAAAATGAGAGGGCGAGATAGATATGATTGAAAATTAGTCTTAATCACATTCTATCTACGTACTTAATACCTATCCCCAGCTGTAGCTATAACCTAAATGGACAAAACTCTAGTAATTAAAGTAGAATTCCCAGCACATGTATTTTCTCTCACTCTATGTGAACAAATAGGAGCATTAATATTTAACATAACAGCATGGTTAAGACTATTTCACAATAAATGGCTAGATGAGTCTGAAAGTTACCGTCTAATTATTGACCTTTTGGGCATTTGGTATTAATTATTTTATGTTAAACATTCTCTGCATTTTTTTTCAGGGTCTAATTAGGCTGCATTTATGTTTCCTTCTGGGAAACGTAATGGGGAGAGGGGGAGGGATCTACCTTTGGCCACTCTGTAATTCGTTTTCAGCTCTTATTCTAGCTGTGCTTTCTTCAACCATCTTTTAGTCTTGCCGTGGGACAGGGTCATGTTCTCCCCGGCCACTCTTGTTAGCAGCCAAGAGCAGGGAGGTGCTGGCTGCCGGCAGCTGCTTCCACCGTTTCTAAAGTAGAAAGATGGCATTTGAATTCCAGGTCAGAAAACAACGGTGGGCTTAGTGGTGGCCTCCCAGCTCACCGCTCCCAGGGTAGGAGGTCAAGAGTGGGGATTGCTGGCTATGCACAGATGGCTCATGTACCCACTATCAAATTGGTACCAACTGATCAACACTTAGGCGCACATATGGAAGTAACATCCATCGGGTGTTGGGCAGGTGGTGGGGGAGGAGGGGATGGGTATGTTTACACCTAATGGGTGCGGTGTGCACCGTCTGGGGGATGGACATGCTTGTAGCTCTGACTCGGGCAGTGCAAAGGCAATATATGTAATGAAAGCATTCGTACCCCCGCAATATTCTGAAATTAAAAAAAAAAAAAGATTTTGTGGTTTTTTTTTGTTTTTTTTTAAGAAAGACAGTAACTATTGCAAAAATATTCTCCCGGTAGTAACAGCATTAAATCTGAAGCAGCATATAAAAAAACCCCACACATTTCATGTTATCAATTAAATGATTACTATGGATGCCATCTATTTTTGATTCATTGTGATTCCTGTTTTAGTGAGCGAATATTTTTATCATGAGTGATATCATAGCTGCTAGAAAGAGAAGATAGTTGCTATTAAGCTTTCTTTTATCACCATACATTGTGTGATTCTTCACACAATGAACTTAGAATTCTTCATTAATACCCCAAATAAACTTAAATGGAAAATCGCTCATTTTACTTTGGTAAAATTAGTCAAATCTCCTGCTTTGGTCCACAGTCATGTAATTTTTCTAATCTCCAATGGGACCTGATGAGACAGGTAAAGATTCATCAGAAATGTATAAATGAACAAATATAGTAAGTAAATAAGCAGTATATAATGAAAAAAATAAAAGATAAATAAATTCCATGTTAACACTGGGCTTGCCCATGGGCAACCCTAGGAGAAACTATTACTGAGATGAGAATTAAAGGATGAAAGGACAAGTGACAAATGTGGAAATAACACACTCATGGCTGCTAGTTCATGAGATGGTATAATAATATTTAGGAGAGAATGGGGAAAGCAATGTGATATTTTTTCTCTTGGATTATTTAGATTTTTTTAAGTTTATATTTTTAATATAAATAATATAATATTTTTTAAAATTCCCATCCCCCCCTCAGTTTCTATTCTATGTGACTTGAGTAATTTTGTTTTAAAAAATATCCTAGAAGGGAAAATTTTTCTGTATCGCATATGGTTAACTTATTAACTAGTTTCCCTTTTAATATTTTTAGAATCATAAGCAAACTTCTTTTGAGAACTTTAGTAGAAATATCACATTCAGTACATTCTTATGAAATGCTAATGTTGCTACCTTTTTACATTAGTGAATATTGCAAATATTTAAAATATAAAAAATTTCTTAAATAGAAAGTCAGTGGAGGTTTTGCTTATGGTCATAAAAGCTAGACCTTTGGAAATAACTCCTGAGGTTCCTCCCCAACCCCCGCCCCTGCACCTTCTTGTATATTAACACACGTTGCTAGGCAACGTCTGGTCCTGGTGCTCCTGGGAGGGAAAAGTTGAAGTCACACCCTGAAGTCACATTTGTCTTCCTAACTTCACAGTGGTGCTTAGCTACACACCCTAAAGTTTCTTTGCTCTCCGCTCTTTGCCTGACGTTTCCGTCTTGACACTAGCTCAGGGTGATGAGTTAGAAATGCTGATTTCGTGTTTGGGGTTTTATGTGTTCAGCTTGTTGCCTTGACAGGGCTTAAGCTCTTTAGCTCCTGCAAGATGGGGATGGGTTTATCATCAGCTGGCAAGTGCAGGAAGTTTTCCTTCTGGTGGGGGGTCCTCTTCCGGTGGTGCAAGTGGACCCACCGCGCTCTGATCTTTGTGGTGATTATCTATAGGGGCTGACAGCTGTTTTCTAGGGTGATCTGCGGTTTGACGTCCAAACTACTGCATAGTTTTCTATTTGTGGAGCTCTGCATGGCTTTAAGTAAACATAGTGGACAAAAATCAAGATGTAAGAAGAGAAAAATTCAATGGTCATGCATATTAAAAAGAGATCATATTAAAATTAAAAGAGATAAATATTTTCAAAAAATATTTATCATAGCCTTCTTTTCACTTCTGGAGTAGAATCCATATCCATTCTTTATTTATTGTTCCATTTATCAGTTAAAATCAGCGTTGCTCTCTTCCTTTTTTGGATTTGCTATCTATTTGCTTGGATTATAAAGATAGGTTACTTTTACAAATATAAGCAACATGGAATATTAAGACAATCATCTAGATAATTGAAGCCAAAAATTACTTTGACATTTCTACAAAATTGAAGGAAAATTTACCTGAATCCATATTATCATTCACCTGTAAGATATCTTGTACAAATGTTCAGATATACGTTTCAAACTCTTTTCATCATAGTTATGAAAGAAAATCACTATAATAATTAAAACTTTTGGCCAGGTGTCAGCTATAGTCACAATTCCATTTTTTAAATAAACTTTTTATTTTAAATAACCTTTTTATTTTAGAGCCGTTTTAGATTTATAGAAGAATTTCAAAGCTAGTACCGAGAGCTCTCATACATTCTGCATATAGTTTCCTCCATTATTAGTATCTTTCAGTTTATGGTACGATCTTCACCATTAGTGAACCAATATGAACGCATAATTGTTAATGAAAATCCATACTTCATTTAGAGTCCCTTGGTTTTTCCCTAATGTCCTTATGTGTGTTCTGGGAGCCCAGCCAGGATACTACTACACCACATTTAGTGATATCTCCTTAGGTTCCTCTGGGCTGTGACAGTTTCCCAGACTTTCCTTGTGTTTGGTGACCTTAACAGTTTTGGGGAGTACTGCTCAGGTAGTTTGTAGAATGTGCCTCAACTGGGATTTTTCTGATAGTTTTCTCATGCTTAGATAAGGTTTATGGATTTTGGAGAGAAAGACGACAGAAGTGAATTGCCACTTTTATTATTTTATCAAGGGTACACACTACCAACGTGACATGACCTATTGCTGTTGATTTGACCTCGATCACCTAGCTGAGGTCGTGTTTATTAGGGATAGCATTCTTTTAAATGACAAATTTCCATTGCATATTTTAAAAATGATAAATTTATTTATATACTATCTGTCAGGAACACAGCTTTTATTTGAAAGAAATTATAGCCATAATGTTAATTTTGGATCGGTAGTGA
The DNA here is from genome assembly GCA_008086735.1 of Cheirogaleus medius. Lineage (NCBI taxonomy): Eukaryota > Metazoa > Chordata > Mammalia > Primates > Cheirogaleidae > Cheirogaleus > Cheirogaleus medius. The sequence goes on along the minus strand of VBSM01003148.1, from coordinate 10,947,725 downwards.
GAGGTTGCATTGACATGAAATGAACTGAAATTACCTAAAATTGACAAAATATTTCAATTTCTGACCAGGTTAAAATTCCAATTGTTTTTTTCTTAATGTCAAAAGTATAAAAACAACACAAATGTTGTTTCTAAGTCTTCGGGATCTTATACTGTAGTAAACAGCAGACTTTTACCACTGAAAGATAAATGTTAATGTAATTCATTCATTGAAATATTTGAATGCATTTGCATGCTAGGATCACAGATACTTATGTTAGAATTAAAACCTAAATGGTTAAGTTTACCTTTTACTTATTCTTAACCTGCATGCCTATTATTTGTAGGACTACAGGGAAGAGAGAAACTCCAAACGTTGATAAAACAATCAGATGATCAAGGGGGTGAAAAGAAACGATAATTTGTAGGCTACGTAATGTGACTACAAAATATTGACTACATAAAAGTAGTTGTTGATGACTGGAACTCCCATCAACTAACCCAGACACAATCACTAATCAATGTTACAGACATGAATAAACAAAACATTCACAGGGGTCAATTTGAAATATGTTAGCAAAGCATTTTCTCATTTTACTTATTGTTCATGTTGGCTAAGTCATTCGAATTTCCTCCTCTTTGCTCTCTGGTGTATCAACCATTGGCCTGTATCCACGAGGAGGCAATCAGACCAGCTTGAACAATATAGCCAATATTTTTAGGAATATCTATGGAGATTAACTTTATTTAATTATTGAAGAGAGAAATTCCTTAGTGAAATATATTAATCCTCTGAAGGATGACATGGTACATAAAATGACATCTGCCAGATGAAGTGTTTAATAAAATTCAGCACCAATTCCTAACCTAACACATGAAAGGTAGGAATATAAACATTCTTCCTCAATATGATTAAAAAAAGGTCTAGTTAATATCATAGATAAAAATCATACTGAACTTAGGTATTTCCAAGTGACTCACCCTCAACCTGACATGATAGATGTGCTTTCATTCAATACAGTTATTTATTGAGCATCTATTTTTTTCTTTTTCTTTCTTTCTTTCTTTCTTTTTTTTTTTTT
>VBSM01003148.1:10913274-10946565 GCA_008086735.1 Cheirogaleus medius | reverse complement strand
TCACTCTTGCTCAGGCTGGTCTCAAACTCCTGACCTCAAGCGATCCTCTTGCCTAAGCATCCCAGAGTGCTAGGATTACAGGTATGAGCCACCACACCCAGCCAAGCATTGATGTTCTAATGCTGAAGATACAGTAATGAGAAAAACAGGGAGAAATCCTTGCTCTCTGAAGCTTATACTTGAGTTTGGTGGTGTGTGTGGAAAGAAGATAGGAATATGAGAAATAAATACATACGTAGAATGTGAAGTGGTGAAAAGTGCAATGAAAAAGAAATGGAACAAGACAGACATAGAGAGCATGGAGGAGGAGGATGCAATTTTGAGTTGGGGAGTCAGGGAAGGCTTCACTGAGAATCTGATATTTGAACAAATGCCTGGAAGGGGTGAGGGGGTGAGCTGCGCAGATACCTGGGGAAAAGGCTTTCTGGGCAGAGGAAGCAGCAAGTGCAAAGGCCCTGAGGCAGGGGCACGTCTGGGATGTTCAGGGAATACCAAGGAGTCTCCTGTGTCCAGAAAGAAGTGAATGAGGGGCATAAATAGGGTGTAAAGTGAGACAGGTAGAGGGGGCGGACCATAGAGGACTTCGTAAGGGACTGCAAGGACTTTGGGGGGTTTTGAGCAGAAGTGTGACAGTATCTGACCTAAGTTCTCAGAGCTCCCTCCAGCTGTTCTTTCGGATTGTGAATTGGAGGCCAGTGCAGTAATCCACGTGAGAGTAGATGGGGCTGAGAACAACGTGGCGAAGGGGAGATGGTGAAAAGGGGTACGATTCTGGAACTTTCCTGAAGGGGGAGCCAGCAGGTTTTGCTTGCAGGTCAAACATGGGATGGGAGTTTCTTCTTGGGAAGGATGGAGGGAGAACTTCCACAATGACTATTTTATAGAGATTTATATTTTCTTGTCTGCATAATCAACTATACAAAAGAAATAAGATTTACAAAGAACATTTTGAGAAGACTCCATGATCATTCACCTAGAGGAGCTAAAGAAATCAACTAAAATAACAGTGAAGAAAAATTGCTGGTCAAAAAATACAATTAATACAGATTAGTCCAATACCCCAGTGCCTTTATTGGCCAGCTAAAAATATAATAATAAAAGACTTCCAATTTATAATAGTCACAAAATTGAATTATGTCTTAATTAAACTTGTATAAGGTTTCATAATACCTATCCAAAAAAGTCTACAAAATTTTAATGGAGAAAAAATGCTTAAATACATAGAGAAATATATCCTACTCCTAGATAGGAAGACCAAATGGAGGTGGCAATTAATTCTGGTTTAATTTGTAGTTTTAATATAACTTCAGTTAAAATACCAATGATATCATTGACACTTTATGGAATTCAGAATAATTGATTCTGCAGTATTCTTGGAAAGATAGGTAAGAATTATTAGAGCACTAGGAAAGGAATAATAATTATCTCACAAAATAAACTGTTTTACAAAACAACAATAGCTGAAGCAGTGTAATGCTGAATTCAAAAGAGAAATATAGTCCATAAAGAGAACGTGTATTCACAACTTTAAGTACATATGAAAACATATGACAAATGGGTATAATAAAATTATAAAGAACATAATTATTTTATATATCCTGCTGGAATAACTTTACTTCAATATGGCAAAAAACAAATTTACTTTAAAGAATTACACTAAAAAATTAAATCATATACAGATAGTTTATTTAACCAAATAGGGGAACCAGCTTTTTAGATTATGAAAGATGTTATGAAGAAAAGATGAGAAAAGGTGTTTAAATAAAATTAAAACACTTGTACAATCAAAATAAAGCCAATAGTAGCAAAATGAAATATTTTTTAAAGTAATTATAGAAAGTCCAAGTACCATATGGGCACAGTTACTAAATATTCTTTAGAATTTCTGATATTTTCCTAGTCTGCTAATGCAACAGATGGCAACTTAATATGTAAAATAAAGAGCTTATAAAATTTTACACACAAACAAGTCACACAAAAAAGAAAAAATACTTAACATCATTTTTAAGGAAAGAACTGGGAATTACATTAGTTCTGAAGAAAATTACAGGCCTATTAAGTAAGCCTAAATTTGGGGGAAGTACTGCTCAGTCTTGAAGGAACGGGGTCTTCTGCAGTAGAAATGACAGTATTAATGGGTTCAATACTACAACAGGGCAATATTTCAGGCAGTGTTAAAATATTTTTAGTTTTATTCTTGGAAACCCATTTTGGGGAAGTTTTTATATGAAAATAATTTTAAGGAAGATAAATACTACTTGTACAAAGATGCATCATATTAACAGTAGTACTGTGCTACCCGTAACAGTGAACAAGAACTAGAAACCAAATAAATGTTTAACAACTGGAGAATGATGAAGTGATCTATAGTGTAATAATCGGATGCATAAATCAGATTCATGTTTACTATGTTTCCATCTGTATGAATTTGTATTTACTATGACTCTGAGGTAGGAAAATATTTATCACATAACGATTACAGGGAAAAAACAGGATGCAAAATTTTTACCATGATCCAAACATAGGAAATGTTTACCTACGGTTAAAGATGGAAGATGTCACTGAGAAAGGTAGTTGAGTCTAGATGAAGAAATTTGGAATGTAATTTGTGTAAAATCTCAAAAGGCAAGATTAAAGAATTAATGCAAACATCCACATACCATGTTAATGGACCAGCTGGAGAGGTTTAGATGTTGCAAGAAATCTATCAAGTTGCCATCTTCTGTGCTTCGACTTCCTTAAGTGGTGTTGCTCATTTCAGTTTGGAACTGGTCAGTTTTAAGTCTACAGCCACCTTCTTTCTGTGGGCCCTTGGGACAGGGCAGTCATGGGGTGGGTGGGACTGGGGAAATCGACCTTGCTGTTCTGCAGCATGGGAGGCACTTGAGTTGCAAGACTTCAGGTCTTGGGGGAGCGGCCAAGCTGAGCTCGACTCCGGCAGGTGTTGCCATCTGAAGGCAGGTCCTTGGCCAGCAGGACAATGGTCAGTGGTGGTGGTGGGGGGAGTCTGGTGGAGAGAACAAGGACAGAAGAGTGTGCAGCCTGCTAGAAGAGGCAGGAGTTCTCTAGAGTTTGGGCACAGGGCTGGAGTCTGGCGGGACTGGAACACTTGGTAGAGGACAAGACCACAAGCACTATATGGCTCCAGCTGCCCCAGGAGGGGTGTGGCCAATGAAGACTACAGGGACCAGGTCCCCTGGGGACAATGCAGGGTACCCATGGGCCCCACACACTGGTGTACACTGACTCTGAGCTGAAACGGGCTGTGTGTGCTGGTGACAGACATCCATAGCCCTCCCAGGAGGCCCAGCAGAGGCCAAGGTGGGCTACCATGGACAGTTCTACTTCTGTGCGGCAGGCAGAGGCCTGGTGTCTGAGCCTGGGGCTGGGCTGCAGCAGGACAGGTCAGGCTCTGGGCTGGGCCTCGGAAAGCCATAGGGAGAGTGCCCAGGGAATCTTGGACCAACCCAGGACTTGGATTGGGGCGGGGAGGGGGGTTTCAGATCTTCCCTTGACCTCCAGGGCCTTGGGCATGCAGACTAGATTCCAACCTACAGGGTGGGGGCTGCTTCTGCATCTGCATCTGCTCTGGAACCCTCTGCAATCCTGTTAGGCAGCAACTCCGAGGGAGAGGCCTGGCACGGGGGCAGGTGCTGGAGGGCATGAGCCATCCTTCTGGGACCAGCAGCTCCCAAGGCACGCTGTCATCATGGTGCAGGCAGAAGAGAGCGTGCAGAAACATGCAAACCTCTGCTGAGGTCAAGACTCTTGAAAGAAGGTGCCTTCAAGTCCCTCCCTCCCAGATTGAAATATGTCTGTCTGTACCCTTCCACGTTTTCTCAACAATTCTCTGCAATTTCACCTTTCTTTTCCTTTCTTCTCATCTTATGGGAATAGGCATCCCTCTTCCCTAGGAAAAATAATTCCTCTGCTTGAGATTCCATTTTCATTTGCCTCCTTTAGGATTTACAGAATCTTTTTCTTTTCATCTTACCAGCTTCTTGTGATGTGCCTTAAATATACCTAGGGCTCTTCTGCCTTTAATAGCAACAACAACAACAATAGCATCTTTTCTTGACTCTACTAGTTTTCCAAATCTTATTTCTTGTTTAAGTTATAAACTATTTCTAAACACATTGTTATTTTAATTCTTGAAAATATAATGTAACAACAAGTTAAAAAACTTAAGAAAACTACTCTTAATCCCATCATTCTAACGAAACTAATTTTTTTTGTACTTATGATACCATTCATGTGTCTTCAAAATAAAACAGTTTTACTGAGGTTGAATTGACATACAAAATCTGCACATATTTAAAGTGTGGCATTTGATAGGTTTTGACACGTGTATGTACCCAAGAAACCATCGCCATGATCAAGATGGTAAACATAGTCATCACCCCAAAAGTTTCCCCGTTGTAAAATTTTTCCCTCCAGCCCCATGCTACATGTTTCCTTTCCCTACTCTGTCCCTTAGTCCCCAGGCAGCTACTGGTCTGCTCTCTGTCACTATGGATTAGTTCGAATTATCTAGAATTTTATATAAATGGAGTCACACCATATGTATTCTTTTTGGTCTGGCTTCTTGCAGTCTGCATAAGTATTTTGAGATCCATCCATGTTGTTGACTGTTATCAGTAATTCATTCATTTTCATAAAAACCCCAGCTTTTTAAAGGTGTAATTTACATTTTGTAAAATGTATCCATCGTATGCGTACAATTTAATTATTTATGGTAAATTTCCAGAACTGTGCAACTAGCACCACAATGCAATTTTGGAAAACTTTCACCACCCCCCAGAGACCATCTGTGCCCATTTGCAGTCACTCCATGTTCTCACCTTTGGATACAGGCAGCCATCACCTGCCTCTATAGGTTTGTCCTTTTGGGGCATTTGATGTAAATGGAATAAGCAAGATACTGTCTTTTGTATCTAGCTTATTCCATTTTGCTTAATGTCTGTGAGTTCATCTGTGTGGTTGCATCTATCAGCACTTCATTCCTTTTTATTGCTGGATACGATTCCATTATATGGATGTAGGATTTGTTGATACATTTACCACTGATGGGCATCTGGGTTGTTTCCAGGTTTTGACTATTACAAATAAAGCTGACACAAGCATTCATGGACAAGTCTCAGTGTGGACATAAGTTTTCCTTTTTCTTGCAATAGCTGGATTATAATGTAGGTGTATGTTTAACTTTTTAAAAAACTGCCACACCGTTTTCCAGATTGCCACATGCTGCCTAACACTTGTTGAGGTCAGTCTTTTTCATTGTAGCCATCAAATAGGTGTGCTGTGACATCTCGTTAAATGATTTTAATTTGTTTTTCAGATTTGTTGGGAGATTTGGGTCAGTAATTAATGTATGGCCAATTATTTCTCACTGTGAAGTCAAGAGCCTTCTGAGTATTCTAGTAATGCATCCTGATTGCATTGTGAGGTTCTCCAGTCTGGCTGGGGTGAACGGTCACTATCCCTAGCCCTGTGTGAGCACTGGTCACCGTTTCTTCTAATGCTTTTACCTGGGTCTTTCCCCAGCCTTGGATGGCTTCCGCATGTGCATGTGGCGATCAGTACTCAACTGAATGGATGCTCAAGGACAGTCTTTGCAGATCTCTGAAGTTCTGTCTTTCTGTACCTTTCTCCTTTTTGGTGCTCTGCCTTGTGAACTCTGACCATCTTCATCTTCACTGACTGTCAGCTCTGTCTGCTCAGCTTAGGGAGAACCCTTGATTCCGTCTGCTTCTCCTCTCTTTTCTGCAGCCCGGAAGCACTCTTAATTCATTAATCTGGGACAATCATAAGGCTTATCTCATCTGTTTCTTTTCTCTCATGAGTCACTGTCATTTGTTGTTTTATATCCATTGTCTTGCAAAGTATTGTTTTGTATATTTCATTCATTTTTGTTTGTTTGTTTCACTTGAAGGGTAAATTTGGTCCCTGTTATGCCCTCTTAGCTAGAAGCAGAAGTTCCTTCATATTTTCTTAAAATACAAATATTTACATCATTGCCATTAGAGTATATGTACCATTTTATGGTCAAATCATCACTTTTATCTCTGCCATTTGCGATATTTCTAAATCGTTTCCTAATTGCAATTTTAATAGCTGCACAATATTTCACAGGGTGCCAAATTTGAGAGCAGTTTATATGTTAAAGAATGATTTATGCCCCATCTTCTCTTTGCAAAAAAGAATTTCAGATGGCTTGCTGACAAAAAGGCCTACTACATAAGAGGAATACAGTACGAATTAAAAGGAAAAACAAGGTTGATGAAAACGAATAATAATGCCAACTATGATAATATCTGCTGTAATTGAAAGTAAAATTAGATTCTGGGCATTCTGGCAGTCAAATGTGCCAACTGTGATCAGTTACATCATTCTCATTATCACGATGAAAAGGGGACTAACAGTTATTGAGTGCCTACTATGCACAACTCAACAAAAGGTATAATCGATAATATTTTCTTTGAGTTTCACCTCACCCTTGTGATACTTGCCCTGGATCGTAGAGCAAATGACAGGATAGGAATTCAGATTTCTGACAGTAAAATAGCCCAGCAGGTGTTCAGAGGCCAAAGCCACCTACTGCATGGGCTAGCTCAGGGCGACAGACATTTTCCTTCTACAAAATTCCCAGAGACATTTCTCACGTGAGGCAATGTACACAGGTGGCAGTGATTGATCTCAAGATCAGTGCTGAATAACAGCTTCATGCTCGATACAGAAGGGGTTTTTAAGGGCTATTTTTTTTTGTCATGGCTTTTGAGGAGTGTGACATGAACCCATCCTTCATTTGAGAACTTTTGAGCAGGAGCGATATGGAAATGGATTACGTGTGTAGCTCTCCTGGGAGGCAGGAGTAGCCAAGGATGGAACTTGGGGATTTAGAGGACAGAATTGCTGTGCAAGGTCCTTCTGTGACCTTGAACAAGTTCTTGGAAGGACCCAGAGAGCTCATGTTTGACTGCTTTTGGAGGAGGGTCTATATAATATGAATGAATGCCTCTTCCTCGAAAACTGCTCCATGATCCCTTGCAGTTTGATTTCTACGCCCATAACTCTACTAAAATCCCCCACCCCCAAGCCATCATTGTGGAATGACATTGTCACTTGAATTCTGAGGCTCGCCTTTCCCCCTGACAGACAGCTCCTTCTCTGTCACCCCGTTACCTCTCCTCACAAACTCCCCATGTTCTGCCCTATCCCTGGGGTGCTGTCATTGCCTCCTTCCTCTTTGTGCTTAACTTTTTGGCATCTCCATCCGAGCCTAATTTAATATTATTGAACACCGATTGCTATTTGAGCTTGACGCGTAGAGCTACAACAGTAAACAAAGATGAACGAAACATCGTCTGACCTCAGGTTGCCCCTCTCTAGTGGGGGGAGAATAGAGAGAAGTGAATAACTATCATTTTTTTGGAGGAAAAAAAAAAAAGTAACCAAAAAGCTCTACCAACAAAGCCAATATGAATGCCCAAATAGAAAAATCAGGAAAAATCTCATAGACTTTTGACATTGAAAGTTGTATAAATATATATACTTTCATCAGTTTATGTATTTCCAAGATTTATTTGCTTTATGTATTTCCAAGATTTATTTGCCCCCTCCACCAGCCCCCCTGGGATTTAGCCACTTGCTCATGGGGGAGCCCGGCTGCTGTCATTGTCGCTTCAACCCCTAGCACTGTCTGCTGTCCCCGCCTCCTCCAGGCTTCGGGATGGCGTCCGTCACATGAACTGAGGGAAGAGTGTCATTACCCCATACCCAGGTCCCATCTCCTGACTCACAAAGGCTATGGCTTCTCCCTCCACTCTGGGCTCAGACGCAACGTCTTTCACGGCTGCCTGGAGGAGCCGGTATGATAGTATAACCCCGAAGTGCAAGAGAGGTAATGTCTGATGGGGTCAGTCTGACCAACAGGGGTCAGCAAGTGGGCAGCGCTGGGCTGCTGGCTCCCTCTGCCTTCTTCTCCTTGATGGGCTACCCCAGTGAGTGGAGGTTCCATGCCAGTCTGGAAGCCTTTCCCCGTGACTCAGTCACTGTACCATGGCTGGCTTGGTGGACACCCCCTTGCACCTGCTCTCATTCTGTCCTTGTCTCATTCCCATGCTCCCTCCCTCTGGCCACCCTGCGATTGCACCTCCATATGATGTTGTCACACAGAGGTTTGTGACAGGCTGTTTTCTAGAGAATCCGGACTGTGCTTCCAACAGATACAGGATGAGACTTTCCAGGCAAAGGAACCATGAGCGAAATACTGAGAGAGGAGGGCAGGGGTGCTGAGGGCCAGGCCCACCCCTCCCACCTGAGCATGTCCTGGACTCCCCTCCCCTCCTCTCCCCTCCCCTCCCCACCCCGCCCCACCCCTGCAGGTCTCTCTGCTGTACGCCTCCCTCCGCCCATATCCTGCAGGTCTCTCTGCTGTACGCCTCCCTCCACCCATATCCACCCCGTTGAAATAGCTCCAATATCACCTTTTTTCCTTATGCTTTTAGTATTTGTCAAACACGTGGAATCAGAAAATAAACGTCATAGAAAAGATGTCCTGCCATTCCTCAGGTTCTAGTTCAAGAACTAACATGTCCTTGAAGCCAAAAGTAAACTCTTCCTATTCCGTGCTATTCGAACTACTTGTTTTTTTTTAGCAATTGTCACATCCTGTCTGGTGTCAGCAATGATTCCACCAGATTAAAAGTTCCTTGATCGCAGAGGTACAAAGTGGCATCTCTGCAGATACCAGCTGAATACATTTAGAAATCTGTGTGCAGTTAGGTTAAGATAAGGTCCCTTAAATCATTATGATACATGTGCTCCTTAAGTCACCATCATTATTATTATTTTTGAATACAAGTATAAATACTGGTTTTGAATATTATTTTTGAAGCCACCAGTAGTTCTGACAGTTCTGTGCAGGGACATGCTCATGTGATTCACACTATGCCTTGAGAGCAGGAAGTGAGTGATTCCCTCGGGGGTTCCAGAGATCAATGACATCAGAATCCAATCACACAACCTGGAATGAAGGTTCTCAAGCTCACTGGGTCACCAGAGGAGAAACAAGGAGGGAGGACACTTCATTCACTTAATGACTATTTTTTTCTCTTTTTAGCACTTATTCTGTGCCAACCTTTGCGATGATCAGATACTTTGAAAAGTATAGGTTAGATAGGAACAACATCTATCCTTGTGCATAGGAATGTTTAAAAGTTATTAATTTCTTCCCCCTAGTTTCTCATTTAGAAAGCTGGTCTCCATGTGTGTACATTTCACACTGTCCAGTTAATTTCAAGGAATTTCTGGAGCCATGATGGGAGGGTTGGGGGGGTGAGTTAAGGAAGAAATCAGAAAAGGACATAAAATCTACCAAGAGCAGTATTAGCAATCACCATTTTTAGTTGAATACGTGGACTCTTTAAGAGGATATAAGCTTGGCAGTGCTCATAAAAAAAGATGCCTAATTTTCTTAAATCCATGACTCTGGGAAGCCCCTTTGAGCCTCTCGTTATATAACAAGACCGGCAGGCTCTTTTTTTTTTTAAATTGTATTTCCATTGACATCTTCCAGGGAAGATGCTGCATAGTGTGATTTTTTTTTTTAAGGCTGATTTGCCTTTTTGTCTGAAGCAGTGTCCCCTTGCTGCAAATTAGCCTCCTATGCCTTCCTGAGCTAAGGAGTCTCCTTCAAAATTCCTAACAGGCAGCCCTGTGGAGACATGGGAGGGAAACAAGGGAGGGAGGGAGGGAGGGCGGCAGGGAGGGAGGGAGAGAGAGGTAGAGGGTGTCTGTATGCGGCGTACATGTGGTGCAGGCTGGGAGACCAGAACGCTCACAGAATAGGCAGTCTAATTTCCATGTTCCTCGTAAGTATGTTAGCCCTGCGGGGAACTGAGCTTGCCAGTCTACTTGCAGAGGAAAAGTAGATTTGGAAGGGGTCAGTTCATAAGTGACTTCCCCCTCCGTGATAAGGGCATCTGCTGATCGCCAGTGACTGCCTTGGTGTCTCATGGGCAGACCCGGCTGGCTCTCACTCCCAGATATTTGATTTTGCGAAAGGGACACACCTATCTGCAGGAAAGAAGACACTGACCAGATTGCAAGCGGTAGGTTGTGACATTCAGCATGTTTATGCAGCAGAATTGCTGAGAGAGGCAGAGAGATGGGGGTTGCTCGGGCTGGTTGATTTATCTGCAACAGGGAATGTTTTATTTTAATTGTCAGCTGAAAGAAGAAGAATTGCTCCCTAGGCTAAGGTAGCAGTGAAAAATTCTGTGTTCTAAGCATTTACATTTGTGTTGGATGTGATGTCTGTGTTTGGGAGGGTACACCTTTAAATAACCTGCAGGTTCCTATTTTCCTCCTTTTTTTTTTTTTCTCCCTAAGCACAGTCCCCACCCCATCCTCCCAATGTCCTCCTGTCCTCTGCCCCACCCCATGTGAAATGTGGCCTATCTTTACCCTGAGCCTTTTGCACCCTAAGTCTGGATTTCTGGCTGGTTTGCTGTAGGTGCTTGTGGATGCTTTGCAGCTACCCGGGGCCCAGGCGGACTGACTCTGCAGGAGCGTTTGTGCATGGGAATTGGAGACCATGGCAGTGCAGCTGGTGCCCGACTCTGCTCTCAGCCTGCTGATGGTGAGTGCTCTCGCTCCGGGAGGAGGTGGGGCCCAGGCAGCGCCCGCCAGCTCCAGCCACCCCTGCACCTGCACCACTGCTGCTGTGGCTGCTGCAGACACACTCTATGTTGCTCTGCTTCCTCCTGCAGGCCCTTTGGCAATGATTTCTTGGGTCAGAGCATCAGCATGACAAAGCATTCCCATGGAAAAGAAGCCCTGGGTTAGGTTTGCCATTGCAGAAACTTGTTGCTGAATGCTATTTTGAGAGACAGTGCTTGCAAACAGGTGCTTAGAGCACCCCGAAATAGATTGCTAGGATGCCGCCCCCAAGCTCTCCGCCATCCTTTCCCCCCTTTTGAATGTAAATCCGGAGAATCATGTTTGTTTGCTTTTTTATATCTTCTCGTGGCAACTATGGGATTTTCTGCCCACAGAGTGATTGAATAAGATCCCTCTGGGCGCCCACATATCCGTTCAGATGTCCCTATAGAGGCCGCTGAGGAGGTTTGCTGTGGCCTTAGTGGCACTTGGGCTACTGAGTTGGGGGGAGCCCTTTTCCCAACTGCCATTGATGGGGAGACCTTGCAGGCCTCGTCCAGGGATTTATCTGTGCGCGAGCTGCTCACCTACTCTGCGCCCCTCTAGGATTTTCATGATGTTAAGAAAGCTGTCGCTGTTAGTATATTAAAGCAAACGGGGACAGCTGCACTGTCCTGTTTTACCTGGCTTGACTTGTTGCTTGAATTGGGTTTGGAGTTTGTTTTTGCTGTGGTTTTGTGTCCCCCGACCCCCACTGGGGAGTCCACACGCCAGAGTAACACTGTCTTCGGAAGTAACTTACACCAGGCTTGGCGTGGAAAGGGTTCCAGCATTTACACGGGAGATTCTCTGAACGAGGCATAAGTGCTTCTCCTCGGCATATTGATCTGTGCCTTCTGACTGAGGATGGGAAACGCAGTCTTGCAAGGCCTGATGCGTCTGAAGGCTGCTTGGAAGAAGAACCAGTAGCCTGCCAGCCCAAGTTAAGAGGGACAGGTGATCTTGGTTCTCTGTTGCCTAAGATGTCGTTGGGTCCCTAGATTGAGTTGAATTGCCTGAAATCTCATGAGCTTCTGCTGACTTCTCATTTCCCTGGGGAGAAGGATTAGAAGGAATGAAAGTTGTTTTAATGAAGAAATTACCTTTACCTGTCTTCCTTCCCATACTAATTCCGTGATCTGATGATACTTTCTCCTCCATTGTCTGTCTTTGGTCAAATAAGTGAATGGGAAAGGCTGTGAATATTTGTGACAGTGGCTGGCACTAAGATGCAGTAACCACAAGGACCAGGAGACTTCTGGGAACCTGGGTGTCTGGGTTTTGTTTACAAAAATACAGGTGCACACTCACATGCATACACATGCATAGTGTGTAGTATGGCTCAGTAGTAATCAATACTGCATTGTGTTAATATAGAGGAGAAAAGTTTTCTTGAAAAACAGCTTTAAGGAGAGCTAGAGTTGCTTGCTCAGTCTTCTGCTTGGAACTGTCCCTTGTGCTTAGATATGTGTCTGTTTTACTCCAAGGTCCTAAGGATAAATCCTTGGTACCCAAATCCAATGGAGCTCAGCACCAGCTCAGCTGTTCCTGCCATGCACAGACACACATACACTGACACACACATGCACACACAGACACACATGTACACATTCACACACGCACACATATGCACATGTGCACACGCACACACATGCACACACTCACACACACATACACAGTCACACACACTCAGGCTCTCCTGTTCCTGGGCCTTCCAGATTTTATGGCTGCTGTCCTGGTATCTGCAGCCCAGACTTTATCCTGCATTTGTCAGCAGCCTCTCCCCTTAGATGGCTCCCTAGCTCTCACCTCCTGGCCAGATTAAAGGATTGTGTTCCCATCTATTTCAGAAGCTGGGGGAAATAGCTCTTGACACCCTGATGGACCATTAGATTAGAGCACCCTGGAGCTCCATGTGTAATCGGAGTCAGGGCACATTTTCTGGTTAGTGTTCAGTTCAGGGAAATTTTACCCTATGGACTTCAGTGCTTTTTTTCGTTTTTAAAGGGTAAACCCCAAAGTAATTGCTTTTCTGACATGTTGCACGATGAGTCTTAAAATTTATAAGCAAGCCAAGGAGAATAGAAAGGAGGAGAAGAGGCCATTTAGCAGAGTTGCTTTGGCTGTGAGTTCAGGAAGGAAGCTGTATACAGTATTATTTATTAGCTCATCAATCAGCCAATCAGTTCGCGGTATTTATCGAGTGTCTGCTGATGGCGGAAAGTAGCGTGGTGGGATGGCAAGAGCCAGAGCCTATAAACACAGGGTTTGGGGAGGTCGATACCAGGTTGGCTGATGGCAGTTCTGATTTGTGCTGGGGAGTCCCTGGGCTGCAGGGTCGCCGGGGACATTATTTGGCCATGACCCTTGCTTTGGGGTAAGGAGGCAGCCAGAGGTTATGTTCAGTTTAGATGCTAAATGGTTCAGGGCAGAGCATGTTTATTTGGTTACAGAAGCAGCCACTGACCAAGTCTGGAGGGTGGGGCAGCCCCGGGCTCTGTTCCCAGCTCTGCCGCTCAGTGGGTGACTGTGGCGATGTCGCTTCCTCTCTCTCTGACTTAGTTTTATGCCATTTGCTAACTGATCTCCAGGGTCCCTTCCAGTTCTGTTAAGCACAATTTAAGGCCCCTAGGAAGGGTGTCTAGAACAGCACCAACTCGAATGCTTTATTCAGAATCATGTCTTTATTTCCAACCTTGTACTTGAACAGTGTTGCTGTGGGGATGGTGGAATCTGTGTCCACTCCTATAGCTTTTATGTCAAGTATGTTTCATATTATTAGCTGAAATGCATGATCATGCATTTCAGGTTTCGTCATACTCTGTCATTAGGAGTCCTACCCGACAGGAACCTAATTTAGTCTGTCGGACAAAAGCCAGTGACTATTGAACAGTGCCCTGAAGGCCTGGTGCTGGTCTTAGTCTTCTGGGAGGGGGCCGGTTGGGAGCATGCACTGACCATCCTAAGGCAGGAGGACTTCACTGATTCCTTCCATGGGGACATCACAGTGGGCAGTGATGTGCGTCCAGGCGAGCGGGAGCCCCTCAGGTGACCGAGGAAGGGTGGAGGAGCTGGAAGACGGATGCTGGTGGTGGAGATGGCCTCACGTGCCATTGCAAAGCTGCCTCCCCCAGCTTTGCAGGAATCTCAGGAAGCAAAAGAACATACTGCTGCAATCACCAAACTGTTAGGAGCCTTCAGACTGATGTGACTAATTGCAGAGTAGGAGGCTCTCCACTATGTGTCATTTGTTGAAGTCATGGGAGTTCAGGGAAAGTCGCAAGGATGGCCAGAGCCAGGGATTGTTGGTCATTTCCTTAAAGCCAGGATGAGGATGCACAACCATCAGGCTACAGACGTGGTATCGTGTCATTTTTGTTCTTGGATTCTGAAAGCTCACACCTTTGGGACACCTAGATTAAAATAGTTTTTAATGTTAAGTTAGCCGGCTAGGTAATAAATAATGCAAATTACACTTTCTGGGAATAAATTATCTTTACTTACATTATCTCATTTAATCGCTTCCACAACCCAATTTTTAAGACAAAAAATCTAATAATCAGAATTTGGGAGCCTGTCAATGGTTGCACAACTGAAATAGATGAGACAAAGTCTCAAATCTAGGCCCTCTGAGTTCCGAGCCGGTGCTTTCTCTGATACCATCTCCAAGCTCGAGAACTTGACTCCAGAACCTTCTAACACTTTGGATTAATTCCTCAAGAAGGTCTCACCTCTTGAGCCAGTCTGCATTTTCCATGTTTCTAGGTGAGTAATCCTGGCTTCCTGTTTATCATCTGTTCTTTTACATGTTGGAATGTAAAATAAAAAAGGGATATCACGAGTCCAGCTCGGGATGCCTGGTTTGACTCTAGCAGGAAGAAATATTTTTATATCCACGAAACATTTGCTGTGTTTTCAGGGTCCCATTCTCTTGAACTCTATTTCCAAGAAATTATTAAGTGTCATGTTTTATGATAGGAAAATTTAATATGTGAAATCTCTAATTCACGAGTCAGAGAAATTAATGAGTGATTGTTCACAATGAATGAAGGATATGAAGTTGATTACCCTGAAGGTTCTTTCCATTCCAAAAATTTGACTTCAGATTTCTGGGCTTCTTGTGAATAGATGAGTTCCCTGGTCTATTTTGAATAGATTTCGTTGACAACCTGCTGTTCTATAACTTTTTCTCCCAGATTTCATTATAAATTCTTCTTTTTTTCCAACCATTTTCTTCCTTTGGACATTTTCCTTTTTTAACTAGGCAACGAATATTTGCTGAGTATCTATTCTGTACAAGAATAATACAAGCCAGTCACTGGCCTTAGAAAACTTACAATGTAACTGGAGAGGCAGCCTAGAGATATACAGGAATTATAACAATGAGAAATTTACAGGGCACCTTCAGAGAATCACATAAGAACTGTAACAAGATAGTGCAGAACTCATCACCAGGTGAGCCCTAGAGAGTGCAGGTTGTCAGAGTGGAGGAACTGTTCTTGAAGTTTAGGCACGATGTTGAGTGATGGATGCGTTGAGAGTTGATTTGAGTTAAGGGAATGGCTGAATCACAATGGAATCTACATTGTGTTTGGGAGATGGTTAGTAGACTGGTTTGGACAGAGTTCTTGCAGGTGACAAAGGGTTACAAGGTCAGAAAGGCAGGTTGAGGGTGTGACCTAGGTCCTAGTTCTATTACTGTAACCTAAACTTCCTCTACATTGGACCTGTGACAGGTCTCCATTCAGAATTTGTAATATGACCATGGATTGTCACCAGGTCCCACCTGGCTAAAGGGATTGAAGGAAATTGGATTCTGTCTTGAGGACTCTTACTCTTGAGTTAATAATAACAATCCTTATGTTTTTCATAAACGTTTGTTCATAAGCGTTTGTGTCTGTTGTCTCACTGGATGTTCTCACCCATCCAGGCATGTCAGGTGCCATATCTTCCTATCACGCGATGCACCTGAGGTCCAGAGCAGTTAAAGGGCTCACCCAAGATGACTCAGATAATTTGTGATGAAACGAGATATTATCCAGATTTTCATGATGGTTCACGCATAAGTTTTTAAAAGTCGCATTGACAACCTTTATAGAAATTTAGAGAATAATAATTATGTGATAATACAATAGCTTCCTGAAGCACTGTACACAGTATGGGGCCCAGAGTGGGGGCCCTCGATGTTTGGGTCTGAGGGTGGAACTGATTCTTAGTCTCATTTATCTTTCTGGTGTGTTTATTTATAGTAGGATAAGTGTCAAAAAGTCTCTGGGAAATGGTCGTCGCCTTTACGTCTAAGTCAGTAGCTAAAATCCCTCTGAAACTCAATTATCCACCTTCTAAGGTGCAATTTCTCAGTGGGTATTTCTGAAATCTTGATAGTAATAATTTTTTTCGTTAGTGTTGAATGTACGAATGTATCTGTGTCAAAGGGTGAAATTTGAAGTCAACGACAGTAAGACAAACTCTCTCAGATCATTTTTGGCTAAATATATCTCTATTTCTTTTTCTGTCAAACCCAACAGAGACTAACTCAAACTGCTAGCGTTAGCAAAAAGGGACATTTACGGACGGAGGTAACTGGGGAGTCCTAGGAATGAAATAGCTCCAGGAGAAGCTGGATGGAGGATTTTGAATGATGGCGTCAAAACCCTGTTTATCCGGCTCTGCCATGTCGTGCCTTTGCTTCTGTGTTGACTTTTCCCAAGAAGCGCTAGGGTTCCTTGCCCTTAGAGTCAGTGAATGCAGATAAACGAGCGAGTCACTCATTATGTGGTCATCTCTTACACGCTCTCTTTGGCCCTCTTGGATGATAGACTCATCTCGGACCAGTTACTGGGTCTAGGCATGGGGCTTCCTGACTACACAGGCTACTTTATGTGTCTAGACTGGTGGGGAGGAAGGAAGTGAGTTAATTGACTGATAACTCCGCCCGAATCACATGGAGTGGGAAAGGCGGGTCCCAGAAGGAGAAGAGCTATTTTATCAGAAGGGAATGCCAGCAAGGCAAAAACCACGGATGTCCATGACAATGGTTTGGGCGCCTTGCACACCATTATAAGGATCCTACACAGCCAGTCAAGGAAGTAAGGCATTGGTGAATCCCAAATCATGGCTTCAGTTTCCCTCAAAATAAATACAAATGGAGAAACACAATTGTCTAAATATTTTATGCTGGGTTGAACGAGTCTTACCATCTGTAAAATGGGATAATAATAGCTACCACCTAAGATTTGGGATAATTCAATGAGATGTGCATGGAAAGCCTTTAAGTGCTATTCTTAGCCCAAAGCATATGCACAGTACATATTGATAGTTGCTTGCTTTATCTTTAAATGATATGAAATGACCTCATCTCATTGGACTCTTGCATGAGCCAAGGTCAATCTTAAAAAAAAATAGTTTCCCAAATCTCTCTACATCCCAGTCTCTGGACAAAAAGTGACCACTTCTGTTAACTAGCTGAGGATTTTAGAAAAACAGATGTTCCCATGGTCACAGGAACCATTCTCGTCATGAGCAAATTTACATTTGCAATCCTGTCTTGAAGAACTAACAAAATTTTCTTACCCTCTGAAGGGAGATGACTAAAATATGGGCTGCAATATGTTCTCTCTGGCAAAGGCAAAGTGCGTGCCTGTCAGGCTTGCTACACATGATGGGACAACTATGAGTGCATCTCTGCTAAAAATTAATTGTACGGCAGCTTTGCAAAGCTTAATGGTGGTTTCGAGAACATATGTTGCTGGTGCAGGTAGCGGTTTCTCTTTGGATTCCGTGCCAGAATCGGAAGTCTAATGGAACATATGGGATTTAGCCTGGTCGTAATCAAAGGTCCTGGAAACACGCTTGGATAAGACCATGTGGTTCATATGGAGCGGGGAGACTGGATTCCAACGTCAAGGTAACTCTGGCCTCCAACTCATGCTGCATCGTAATGAGTTCTCTTTATAACCCTGGGTATTGAAATCACAGTCTCACAGTCTAGACCTAAAGAAGCAATTTCCTGAGTGGTAGATCCAGCTCATCTTTCCAAGCAGCTCATTCGTGTACACCTGTGGTTTGAACTGTCATCTGTGGTCTGGTGACTCCCAAATCGTGTCTCTGGGTCGGGGCTTGACTCAAGGTCCTACTGACTGTAAATCCAAATGCTGCTCAGATTTGCCCACCTGCCTGTCCCACGGCTACCGCAGCTCAATTCACGCAGAGGATTTATGATCTTCTCCTTGGTCTGTATGTCCCACCGTAGTTGGTGGCAGCCCCATTGAGCCTCTCATCCTGGGATTCCCTTCTTTCATGCACCTTGTCTGGTTAGTCATGGGCCATGCGGCTTCTGCTGCCTCAGTTTCTCTCTAATCTGGGCCCCACCCCCACCCCATCCCCTGCCTTAGTCCAGGCCTCCCATCTCCCAGCCCTGGGCCACCTGAGGAGCCTCTTACCTGGTCTTCCTGTTCTTCGTCTCTTTTCACTATCATCTGTCCTCTGCACTTTTTCTAGAGTGGTATTTATAAAATGAAGTTCTCATTTCTCTACCCAAAATCCTCCAATTGTACCTGATTTTACATAGGATAAGGCTCAAGCTTATTAATAGACCAGATTTGTCACCTAAAGATCTGGTCTCTCAAAATCTGGAAGAATTTGCTTAAAAAAAAATCTGTGCTCTGCCTATCTGCCCAGACTCATGCCTCACTGTTCCCTTGCCATGCCTTCAAGTTCATACTCTAGCAGCACTGGACTGCATTTGTCCCCCACAAATGACATGAGGGCTCCAGCTTATACATTATTGAAGGTACTCTTTCTGCTATTTGGATTGCAATCTTTTCTACCTTCTTCACTTTCTCCTTTATTTCATATATATGTATTAAATGTTTCTATTATTTCACTTATTGTTGTATGATATTTGACTTTTGTATCTGTTTTCCTTGATACATTGCAAGTGCCTCATGAGTCTAGAGCACTTCTCATCCATTCCTTCAACTCATACTTACTAAGCACCTGCTGTTTTCTGGACACCGTTTTAATGGGATGAACAAGACAGACAGGGTTTCTGCTGCCATCAAGCTTGTATTCTCCTGGGGAAAGACAAAAACAAAAAAAAAACATTTAAAATAAGTAGAAGTATAGGTGCCCTGTAGTGAATTAAAAATGATGATTTGGAGAAAATGCTTGGACGACAGCTTTAGAGTGGGTGATGGAGGAAGCCTTCTTGGAGGAGGTGGCATTTGAACTGAAGGGTGAATTGCAAGAAGAAGACAATGGTGTAAGAGTCATAGGCAGGGCCTTCCAACCTGAGCAAAGGCCCTGGGGCAGGAAGGAGTTTAGCAGGCTCCAGTGCCTCATGCTCTGCTCAATATATTTGGTAAAGTAAGGTATTGACTGACTTCCTGACAGTGGACCAAGCTCTAGGAGGGATTTTTGGTAAGTTCAGGGCATGGCTTATAGCTCATTAGAGCAATGGAAAACCACAGAAAGCATTTCGGTTACACTGTGTGATAGGAAACGGCCCCGCATTGAAGGGTGCGGTGCTCACTAACCACGTGCTGGGAGAAATCAGGGAGCAGAGGCAGGGGAGTGGGGTCTGGAGAGCTAGTCCAGACAGTTTGTAGAAGGTGGCATGGAGCCATTTGGAAGAGTGCTGTCTCGTGGATCGGAGAGCAGCTTCCCAGCAGAGGAACAAACTCACAAACCCCGGTGAATTCAGGAGGAACGAGGATGAACAGCCAAGCGTAGGGCTGGGGCGGGGGGCGAAAGTAGAAGCTGAAGGGACTGGTCTTAGGGATATTGGGCTGGAGGAGCGAGAGGCGCCCTGTCTTGGAGGAGGCGGATTGCTGGTTAAATGACGTGGGAAGACATTGCAGATGTACCTGGAAGGACCTGGGTTGGAGCCTCTGGGTTCTAGGATGGGTTGATGGCACAGGCCAGGGGCGTGGCAAGCTGGATTGGGAGGTTGTGGGGTTGGGCTGCAGGGTGCGCTGCGGCGCCTGGTGGGAGAGCGTCAGATTACAGTCAGTTGCAAAAGTTCTAGTGCAGGGGGAGGGGAGTGGCAGTGAGAGAAGAGGGAGGTTAACTCTGGAACATTCTGAAGGGAGAGTCATCAGGACCAGACAATGGATGGACAGTAGGGACCGCAGAGTGTTGGCCGTTGGAGCCACAGGGACTGTGACACATACAAACCACTTTTGGGTGGGAAACACCCTTTAAAGAATTGGCTGCCATTGACCGAGGGCCACCGAGCTGCAGGCGCCGCTGGTGTGACAGAGAGATTGGCCAGCAGAGGTCAGAGGCACAGGCTGGGTTAGGTCAGGGGTTCAATCTGGGGAGGGGGCAGACCCGGGAGTGAGGCTAGAAGCACAGGAATCCCATGTCTCCCCAGCAAGGCTGAGCGTGAGAGTCGCGTTCTGACAGCCGTGGTTAGAAAGCATTTGTATCACCTTATGGTGCAAGGTGGAGTTTGGACCAGATCAATGTTACCTTGGCTTTGGAATTAATTTTCCTCACGTTGAATGTACCACATGGACTCATTGAAGCAGCCTTGGAGCTTTTTTGCTACATGCAGGTTTTAAATGCAGTTCCGTTAGATGATGGCATTTCCTCGCAGATTTCTGTAGGGCGCGATGAGCTAGAAACATACATGAGCAAACTATTACTAACCTTCCCAAAGCAGCTGCTCGTATGTGTTGTGCATGCGTGAGTGTGTGTGTGAGAGAGGGATCCAGTTACTACTGTGCATAATAACAAACAACCCCACACTTTGTACTTTTTGAAGCCAAACAACCATTTTGTTACACCCACCAAGTCTAGGGTGAGGAATTCCAATGGGATACGGTGGGGATGGCTTGTCTCTATGCCACACCAGAGTCTCATCTGGGAAGACTCAGTGGCTGGGGTGACTGGAGTCAACTGGAGTCTGGAATCTTCTGGAGGCATCTTCACTCACGTGTATGGTGGCGGATAGTGCTGTCAGGTGGACCACAGCTGGTTCTGTGGACCACGGCGTTTACTAGAGCCTCTCCGCATGGTGTGGGCTTCCTCCTAACATGGCTACTTCAAGGTAACTGGATTTACATGGTGGTCCAGGGTCCAACACTGACTCTCTGAGCTAGCAAGGCAGAACTGCGTGACCTTTAGTGACCTAGCCTCAGAAGTCATGCAGACTTGCTTCTGTTGCATTTTTCTTGGTTCCAAACAAGTCACTTAGGCTAGATTCAGAGCAAGAGAATGTAGATGCCTCTTGATGAAAGGGTGTGAGCAAAGTTTAGGACATGTTTAAAGCTATCACAGCGTATGTTCATTCTGTGTAACTTGATTTCATGCTCCTTGAAGGTCTTTTCCTTTTTGAATTACAACGTGTCTATGAGAATTTACTCAGAGGAAGCAATCTATAAATGTTAATTGATTAAATGATTGAATGATAGGTTGATAACTGAAGCCAGTTTTTTTTTTTTTGTTTTTTTTTTTGGTCTGCTAGCAAAGAGTTGCTTTTGAGTTTTCAGATTTTCACCCAAACACTGAACATGTAGGGGGCAACATGTGTTCTGTGCATGTTCTGCCTTCAAAGAACACCCAGAGAGTGTATAAATCCTAAGAAATGGCCTGGTCTGGCTGCTCTGTGACCTCTGAGGTCCCGGGTTTAGTTCTCACTGATGACTGGGAGCTGATAAAGCAATAGCATTGCTGCTTTTACTTGCTTGGTCTTTGGACTAATAACTTGTTTTGTGTCTTTATTGCCTATGTGTCAAGGTAAAAAACGGGATGTAGCTTGGTATTAGGACTGAAATGCTTTTTTTTTTCCTTGTGAGGCGTGTGAGCATAATTGAGCCGTAATGAACATGGCTGGGGTCATTTCCCAGGGATTAATGAACAGGAGAACGTGTTTGTAGCCTGAGGCTGAGTCTTTGGTCATTAACCTTGTTGGTCATTAATATTGTCCTGGAATGCTTTATGTTGGGCCATTACAACTAGCGCCATATGCTGCTATGATTGGGAAACATGAACATTACCTGTATCAACAACTATTTGTTTTCTCTCCCTCCTCCAGCATTCATGAGTGTGGCAGTCTTTGCAACACACAACCGGAAGGCAGGAAGCACCGGGGGAGGCATGGTTGAGGCTGAGTCCCTTTGAAGTGCATATCCTCTTCTACATTTATTTTCTTTTTTTAAATTTTCTGGCAAAGAATTGCTTTAAAACTCAGACTCTGTATCTAGATGGAGCAGTTAGTTATATGGTCATTTTCAGAGTGAAATCTGTGATTATTTTGTGCACTGCTTCGGCCATCTTCTTTCTCCCCAGGGAGCAGGCACTGGCGTTCTTCCTTTTCCTTTCTGGTGTCTTGTTTTTCCTTTTCCTCTCCTCTTTTCTCCCCTCTCCTTCCCTTCTCTTTTTAAAAACACTGACGGAGTGGCTCAGAGACATTGTGTTGCATACTGAGGATATGTGGATATACCCATAAATACCACCTGGTCCCTGCTTACAAAAAGTTTACAGTTTAGGTGGAAAGGCCAAAAACAAAACAAACAGGCAAACAATTCCCATACAATGAATTCAAAGTCATGGCAGAGAAACAGTTAAAAGTATGAGCAGGGACCTTGAAAGTGGAGCTGATGTTTTTGGTGAGTTTTGGAGGGTTAAGGGTGAGAGTGGGTGACGGTGGGGAGTAGTTCCAGGTATAGGGAACAACAAACCAAAATGCAAAGGGGAGAGTCGCATGTCCCAGAAAATGGGTGACATTTAGGTATAGGGAAGGCCATTCGGAGAAGGAGCAGCCAAACTCCTGGCTGGGGGCAGATGTAAAATACCTTCTGAACAAATGGTAAGGAGTTTGAACTTTGTCTTGAATTCAACAAATGGTCGCTGATGATTTCAGGCAAGGAAGGGCTCTATCAGAGTTGAGATGTAGAAACACCATGCTGGGAGTAATACGGAGAATGGGTTGAAAGAAGGGGTGAATCGGAGGCACAGGAATTTGGATATGAAGATGTTGAAGGTGTCCAATTGAGCAAGACAGTGGCTTGAACTGGTGCCCGGCCAGTGGGAGTCGGGGAAACAGGGCGTATTCGTGAGCTGCAGTGGGACTCAGGTGGGTGTCATGTGTTGACTCCCACTAATAACTAACATAAACCCCTGCTGGGAATGTCTTTAACATGGGGAACTTCTCTCGTTCACGTATTAAGTGCGGAAGTGGGGTCGTTTCCAGGCTCTAGCTCCACCCACCCTCTTCCCTCAGATCTTGTGTCTCTATTCTCGTCTGTGAGCGTTGTCTTCAGGCTGACTTTCCTCCTGTGGTCCTAAGGTTACTTTCAGCAGCAACTGTTTGACACTCTTCCTTGTTAAAGCCCAGAAGAGAAGAAACATTTTGTTTCTCAAAACGGGAACAATACATTCTTTCTTTCCTTTGAGAGCCAACTCAGGTCATTTGCCCAATCTAGGAGAAAAAGTCAAGCGCTGACTGGCTTAAGCCAGTCTTAGTCTGTTTTGTGCTGCTGTAACAAAACACCACAGACTGGGCAATTTGTAATGAGCAGACATTTATTTTCCCATGGTTCTAGGGGCTGGGGAGTCCAAGGTCGAGGGGCTGGGCTGCATTGGGTGAGGACCTTCTTGCTGCATCATCCCATGGTGGACAGGGGTGGGACAGGAGAGCAAGAGGGGGCTGAGCTAGCCCTTTTATCTAAAGACACCAATTCTACCTATGAGAGTAGAGTCCTTATGATCTCTTAAAGACACTACCTCTTAATACTCTTATGATGGCAATTAAATTTCAACATGAGTTTTGGAGGGAACAAACACTCAAACCAAAGCACCTGGGCTCCTGAACTGGTCACTAGCCCAGAGGTGTCGAATCACCATGCTTGGCTTAGATACATCCGTATCTACTGCTGCAGCTAGGAGTGGGGCCAATTCCCACTGTCTCACATAAAAGGAAAGGAAGAAGGTGGGTGTTGTTGCTGCATAGACAACCAACAGTGTCTCTGAGTAGAGCGCAGAGGATACCCAACCCACCCGGGAGAACTGGAGGAAGAGGAAGGTCAGTGTGTGGATGGTAACACTCCTGAGAGCAGGGACCACGTCTCACCCACCATTGATCCTTTTGCTTTTAGCTCAGTGCCTGGCACATAGTAAATGCTCAGTAAACATCTGTCAAATGAGTAAAGGCATCTAGGAAGAGGTGGTACCTGAACTTGAAGGTACAGACCAGATGATGAAGTAGACGAAGTTTCAGGCAGAACTAAAAGTATTACTGAAAGTAAAGAATCATTCAGTTGCACAACAAATTTCAGAAAACTCAAAAAGCTTAGAGATGCTGGGACAAAAATCTAAGGCAGGGAGAAGCAGAGGATGGGGTTAGAGGGATGAGGAAGGATGGAAGTCTGCTGAGGAGCTTCGCCCATGTCCTGCAAATAATGGGAAACATTTGGAAAGTTTTAGGCAGGAGAACAAAACAGTCACATTTGCATTTTGGCTAGATCACTCTCCCATGACATTTAGAAAACCGCTGCAGGAACACAGGTGAGAAATGATTAGGTGAAATCAGCAGTTGATTAGCTTTGATTAGGTATGCGAGGCGGGGGTGGGGAGTGAAGGATGACCTCAGATCTTCACGTCTGGTGAGAAAGCAGGTGGAGATGGCAGGAGGGACAGATTTCAGAGCACTAAGGATACCTTTGGACATGTTCATTTTGGGGCCTATGAGATATTCTAGCGGATGTGTTTAGCTGTGGTTAGATGCATGTGTGTGAAGCTGGGGAAGATTCCGGAACTGAACATACATAGTCTGGGTCTTCAGTATTCAGGTGATGGTTAGAACAGCGAGAAAGGATGGAGACCACCTGGGGAGTGTATCCTGGGAGGAGCCGTGAGCCATGGATGGGGCGTTGAAGGGAGTGGAAGGGAAGGAGAGCCCGTGTGAGAGGCAAAGAAAGGAATAGTCACCGGAACTTACTCCTTCTGCATTCTAGTATTCAGTAGCACGGTAGGGGAATTATAGCTAACGATAATTCATTGCACATTTCAAAATAGCCAGAAGGGAAGAAATGTGATGCTCCTAATACAAAGAAAAGGTCAATATTTGAGGTGATGGATATCCCAGTTACCCTGACTTGATCATTGCATATTGTGTACATGTAGCAAAGTATTGCATGTACCCTGAAAATATGTACAACTATGATACATCAATAAAAATATACAACAGAAAAGAAAAAAAGAAAACAATAGTCAGAAAGATAATAAGTCCAGGAGAGCATATGGTCTTGGATAAAAAGGGAGTAGAGACTTTCAAGAAAGACAAAAATGAAGTGATCAAGACTTCAGTGCAGCAGAGAGATTAAGGAAAATAAAAACTAAATAATACTTACTCGGTTTGCCAATCGGTTGGCAGTGGAGCTTATGGTAAGGTGCTCCGTGTGTGTGACAGACTGAGAGCCAGGTTGCAAGTGAATGAAGATGGAGTGAAAGGTACGTGAGTAAACACAGTGAGATGACATTTCTAAGAGATGGGAGAAGAGATGATGGATGGTGGTCTGAGGAGGAGGAAACAAGGGAGGGATTTTAGAGAAGGGGAAATTGAGAGCATTATTATAGAATCAAGAAAGAGGTTCGGAGACAAGAGATTGAATGATGAAAGGCTGAGTTGGGGGGAGGGGATATTGGCAATGTTTCCCCTCATGGTACCAAGATGGCTGCAGCAGCTCCAAGCATTGTGTCTCTTGTATCTGTGTCCAAAAGCAGAAATAAAAGAAACAGTAAGGAAAGCTTTTCTTGTGGCTCCTTCCTTTTATCAAGGAGGAAAATCTCTTCTAGAACACGGTCCATTATGTTTCACTGGCCAAAAGAGGGCCATTTCATGACATGTTGGAGGTTAGCACACTGAGACCCCTCTGTAGCCCCTCTCCAGAATGCCTTCCTAAACTATGGAGGCTGGGGATCTAAAAAATGCATTTCCCAGCCTCTCTTGCACCTCGGGTTCTGCACGTGGTCTGGCCCCTGCCATGCAAGCTCACTGGCACCAGATATGGAAAGGTAAAGTGAGCAACTTGAAGTAGCAGTTGCAGATCGAATTTTCTTGCAGAAATGTTAGGTTCTTCTGGGCCAGCTCTTATGGAAGTGCCAGTGTCCGCTCGCTAGTGTCCGAGGCGGTGGCTCGGTGACAGTAGTGCCGTCTCTGCTGTAACAGTCCTGAGGTGTGGTTGGGCATTTCTCTTGGCATCATGGAAATTATGCCTGGTTATCTGGGTTTCCCATATGTTCTTAAACTGTCCAATGCCTAGTAATAAGTCCCCTTTTGCTTAAAATAATTAGAGTGGATTTTGTCGTCTGCAACTAAGAACCCTGAACAATACACAAGGCCACTGCAGCTATAATGGGAACTGAGGAAGGGAGTATCTGGCATTTTTAGGGTCTTCCAATAGGGAAGAAGGTGCAGAGTAATGGGTGCTGTGTGGACAACCAAAAGGGTTTTGTACAGATAAGTGTGGACATAGGTCTATGAACAGAACAGATGAGTTGAGTGTCTTCTTTTACTTGGTACATGAGTTTCTTAGGGAGATATCAAAATATTTAAAATATAGCCATTATCCCATAAACGTAGTCTGTGTGGAAGAGCTATTCGTATAAAACCTAAACCTATTTCATCTCCGTTCACACCACTGACACCAGCCAAACCACTGTCCAAATCTGAGGGATGACAGTTATAAAATAGTTAGCATCTGATGAGGTAAAAGAAAAGAGAAAGAAAAAGAAAAACAAAAAGACATGATGTCTTATAAATAAGTATTATAATTTCAATTATGATTAGGTAGACAGACAATATAGTCTTCACTAAATTGTCTTTGTGTTTGAAACTC
Source organism: Cheirogaleus medius (assembly GCA_008086735.1). NCBI lineage: Eukaryota > Metazoa > Chordata > Mammalia > Primates > Cheirogaleidae > Cheirogaleus > Cheirogaleus medius. The sequence goes on along the minus strand of VBSM01003148.1, from coordinate 10,920,019 downwards.
TTTGTGTAGATATTTAGCCATTCCAGTCTTGGGTCCAAATCTTTTCAACTCATACCATTTATTTTTGTAAATTAATTTTGTTAGTTTATAAAAATAATACTTTTACATGGTAAAGAAAATTAAAAAGGCAAAGGGATATACAAGGAAAACAGGTTTGCTTACCACCTTAGGTTCTCAATGTTTTAGTTTCTTGTGTATTCTTCTGGAAAATTCTCTACACACATGCAACATCTTTCCTTGTCAGTTCCTGTAATGCTACCTCATTCTTTTTAAAGGGTTCCAAGTATTATATTGTATGAATGACTCATAATTTTTTAATAAATCCTTTATTGATGAACATTTAGGGAATTTTCAATATTTTGTAATTACAAACCATTCTGCAGGGAGCATTTGTGTTCCTACATCTTTGTGCAGATGGCTTGAGTATACCGTAGGATAAATTCTTAAATAATGCTGGATCAAGGGTATAGCATTTTCAATTCTTATAGATATAGTTAAATTACTATCTTCAAAAGGCCACCATGCACATTTGTTTTTTAAAACTCTATTTTTGAAGCTCTGAGAAAATAAGAACTGATTCTTACCGGCTAGTAGGAAGTGTGTGAAAAGTGAGCTATTCTCCAAAGGGCGTTTAGAATCTTACTGTATAAACAATTACAGCATTAAATGTCTGCAAAATTCAAGTGGCAAATGAGCAGTGAATATCAATTACACATCTGCTACATCTCAAAGGCAGATGGCCTTTTAATTTTATATCCCCCAAATTATACCCAAATTTCATTCCCTTCCTTGGAATGCTCCCCCTTCTTTCTTACTTTCACTGAGAAAATGGTTTATTACACTCTTCAAATATCAAATTAATTTTAACCTAAAGCACAAAGAAACTATCTAGCACATTTTGCTAAGCAGATATCTGGGATGGGGATTTAATCCATATCGAGCCCTGATAATGGTTTAGCACGAGGGAATTCCATACGAGAAAATCTGTAAGACATGGTTCCTACCTTCGACGACCTTACCATCTAGGTTGAGAAACCAACACACCGTATAAAACTTAAATGGTGAAAGGCAAAACGAAAAGGCGTATCTAAGTGCTGCTAAGCTGCATAATTTACCTACCATGCTTGGAAATAAAAGGAAGAAATTGCTTTGAGCAAGAGCTGCTGGGGACCTCTAGGAGACAGATGGGTGTTGGCTTGGCTTTTGTGGCAAATGGAATTGAATAAGGCTGGGCTGGAGGGCGCCTGACAGTGGAGCAGGGAGAGTGTGCGTGCGATGGCCGAAGCAGCTTTGGGTGGGTGTGGGGAGCCACGTAGCAGAAGGCCATACTTGGCAGGAGCAATATAAGAAATAATGCAAAAGAAGTGGGATATAGTGGAATGGATGTTTGGGGGAAAGATGACATGGATTGTGTGCAGGAGGGTCCTGTAGAACCAGAACAGATCATGTTCTGGGCTCTCACACATGGCTACTTGAATTGGCATTGGAATGTTCTTTGTGTTCCACAACATTCCAAGGCTTTGTGAATTTCTCTGCAGTTGTCGAGCCTGCAGAGTTCGAGATAGCTGTTTTCCAGGGCTTGGAGAGATGTTCAAGAAGCATTTCTTCAACTAGAGAGTGGGGTGGGAGGAGGAGGAGGTGGATGTCGGGGAGACAGGTGGAGAGGCTCATGCTGGATCCCAGGTGTGGGCCACAGAGGGCTGTGCTGGGGGTGTACTGGTGGAGACAGACAAGATGGGGGACACAAGAGGGGCTTCCAAGCCTGGAACCACAGCCTTGGTGACAGGTGAAGAAGGTGCAGGGAGAGTCCATGAGGCAGTCCAGCAGGTATTCACGGAAGGTCTGCTGTGTTCGAGCCCCACACTAGGTGCTGGAGGGGCGTGAACAGCTGCCCAGGAGAGCTCCTTCATTCCAGGAGTTACAGTCCTGAGCAAATTGAAGGACAGCGAAGGGGAAGTTGAGTGCATAAAGAAAGGAATGACAAAACCAAATAAGTGAGAGCCCAGGAGGGTTTCAAAGAAGAAAGAGACCCCAGCTGGCCTTGGAGTCGGGTTGACACCCAAGGTGGGGGACCTCAAGGATGTGTTAAACTTCAACCTGCAGGGTTGGAGAAGAGGGGCCAGGAGCACAGCACCCCTGCATAGAGTGGGGAAAGTGCAGGGCATGGGGAGGAAATCAAGCCAGGGCTTTAGTGGGAAGAGGAGATGGTGGTGGGCTGACCAGTCAGGACATGATTGCAGGAGTTCAGGGAGGTGTCAGGAACCTGAGTGGTGAAACAGTGTACCCGCTATTAGCCACTGAGCCAGGCGAGGCGCTGGGGGCTGGAGTTTCAAATGCCAGCTCGGTAGAGTGGACTTGGGCTACCTGGGGGCTTCTCAGAACTTAGACGGCCCAAGAACCACCTTGGGAGTTCATTGAAAATACAACTTTCAGGGCCTTAACCCGTGAGAGTCTAATTCTCTGGGTCTGGGGTGGCTCCATACATGTGTGATTTTTTTTAACAAAACCACTTCAGATGATTCTGTGACAGGTGCCCCAAGGATCGCATGTTGAGAAATAATTCTCTGTCCACTAATGTGTGTATGTGTGAACTGACTGTGATTTGAAGCAAGGCTTGCGTAAAGCGTTGTTTTGTTTTGTTTCATTTTTAAGGAGATGGAGGGAATGGCAAGTCAGAGAGGAAATACTACTGAGTCCTTGAATAACTCTTCAGACACATAAAAATGTGTACATCTGCTAAATGAATTTCCACAGTTGTTCTCCATATTAGCCGTGGCCTGCAGACCATGCCTTGTAGGACAACTAATCAATGGGTTAGTTGATAGGTCATATTTTTAATTTCTGTGAAAACAATTTGACTCCTTCCTCAGTGCCATCCTGATTCTGTCAGTACTCTGTGACTATGGGGGTGGTGGGTCTTCGCCTGTGTCTCTACCAGGAAGACAATAGGGTATCAGTGTATTGTTTCCTAACAACACGCTTCTCTTCAATGCTTGGAACTTTCTGAAGAATGCCCTTGTCATTAAGCCTGAAAATAAACTCAAAGGAGGTATAGTAACTACTCAGAAATAAAAGATTTGTGCAGAGGGGGAGATTTTTTGAGTTTAAAAAAGAGTGAGCTCTATCCTATGAAAGCAGGCTATATCTTTCCCTCAATCTGCTCCTGCATAATTTTAGTCACTTTTTCTAATTACGGTAACAGAACAAGAAAAATCCAGACTGCTGTTCTCATTCTCACTATGTTGCTCAAGGAAAAAAAAAATAATAATAAATTGGTAGTCAGTATCTATGGCAGAGAAGATGAAACAAAGACGAGATGTCGATTTCCTTTGTGCAAGTTATCTTCGGCACATTTTCTCTCCCTTCACTTCCCAAAGTCATTTAAAAGAGTGTCATTCAAGACCAATTAAAGGGATTTGGATGAGAAGCTTTGCGTTTATAGTTGGTATCAATCAACAGTGCAATTGAGTCATCCATAAGTTTTGAAATGCTCTTCAAAAATGGCCTCATTTAACTATAGATAGCTAAAGGATTAGAAAGGAAACCTCATTGAGCAAGTTCTCCTTTGTTTGAAAGACTGAGCTTCAGAGCCCTGAAAATCAGTATTTCCCTTTATTATGTATGTGTGTCAAAAACTGTTGATTTGGCAAAAAGAAACTGTGTCTGGTGCACCTTAGAATCTTTGCCACGCAGGTCTTGCCATCAACTTTCAACAGCACATTTCACCATGAATCCAGGGAAGAAAGGAAGAGGATGGGAAAGGTAGGGAGTGAGAAATTGGAGGGAGTACCCTAATAAAGACCTAGGGCCCAAGATTAGAGCTCATTCTAAGATGAAGGCAAACATCTCTTCCTCCCTAGTGTGTCTGTAACTTAAGACTCCATTAAAACTACCTTCTGAGAGTGGATGCTCAAAAAGGCAAATAAATGTTTCTGGACAGAAACTGTCTTTGGGGGTTTCTCTGTCTCAGTCTCTTCCCTTTATTTCTAAAAGCCCCCAGTGGAATCCGATTATTCCTATCACACAAGTTGTCACCTGGGGAAGGGACCACTTTTGTTTCTCTCCCTTAGGTTTCCTTCTGCAGTTAGCAGAACATGAGTAGCCGAGAAGAGAGCTCTTCCAACAGGAAGGAGAAAGTTTAGGTTTGTAGTTAAGACTCTGCAAGGTGGGGAATTAAAAGGAAACAAGGTTTAGCATTTGCTCTTTAAGATAGATTTCAAAGGCATTGAGTAAATGTCACTAGTGACAACCTCAAGCCAGGACAAGTAGGACACATCATGGGCTCATACTCTTTTTGTTCTCATGGCTCATTTTTGGGGAGGGTGACTTCTCACCTGGGGACATTCTCCTTGATTGGCTCACAGGGCTTCCTGCAAAGCCCTTCCCTTTCCTGAGGTGTCAATTTTCTTCTCTGTGTGATTTTCTCTGATTCATCCTTTGGTTCTGAATTAGTAGCTTTCCTAATGCATATTTTGTTTCTAGTGACAAATGAGTGCAAATGTTTTATCAAAGAGAAGTGTCAAAAGTCGGAAACCAAGAATCAACTATGTTGGTTGCCTTTTACCAACATGGTTGCATTACAAATATTTTGCGTTTTCCTTTCTCCTGTATTATTTGTAGGAGTATGGTCTTATTGGAAGCTAAAGAATGTTCCTTTCTAGGGTCATGAATTTGCCCAATGCTGTGGTCACTCTCGTTGGTTCCTCTGCCCTCTCTCCCGCTCCCTTCTCGCCCACCCCACATACTAAAATTGCTTTAGGTTCAGCGTTTCAGGTGTATAAAGTAAAATCGTGGCTTTTGAATAATGGACAAATCATTTTACCTTTTCAAGAGCTGGAGAAATTTAAAATAAAATTTTTAACCCCTACCCCTTAGGAGACTTCACTAAATGTTTATGGGGCCACTACCTCTACATTTCTTCTGTTTCATACCTAGCACGTTCCCCTTATAGGAGCATAAGTTCAAATTATGCACTGAAAATATCAGAACAGACTCCCTTAGCTCTTTTCCGTGGGGAAAATGAGCAGATGCCTGGTAGAGACGGCCTCTGTCCCCATGTACTTAAAATTCAGAGTCGCTCAGAGCCTGCTATTGTCACGTCCATAACCTTGAAACAGAGCATTGGAAAGATCCGGTGTCATCTCAGTTTGCTCAGCTGTTTGCTGTATGATAAGCATTAACCGGTTACTATTTCTGCCTCCTGTTTGGACCAGTCCGTGGGCTTCTCTTGGGCAAACTCTTACTTTCCCACGAGGACAGCTCTGGGTTGGGAAAAGACATTTCCTTATTCCTTATCCTTTTTTTATTTTTCATTTGAACTTGGCTACCATTAATGTTCACTCTACTGCTTTAAAACATGTATATAATTCCCTACAGGAAAAGCTTTTGTGAATTGCTTTCCACAATCTCACTTTCTATAGGATGGTGAAGACCAGGTTTTTGTGAAGGTGCAGCTAACCCCCAAAGGGAGCCCAACAGAGACAACATCTGGCATTAAGGGTCACCGTGATTAGCAAGCGTATCACCTCATTACTAGCATTAAACTCTTTTAAAGATGTTTCCTCGGCATGAAAGATATATGGACTCTATTAATAATACATGTTACATTTTTATACTGGAGACTCAAGTATTTTTGACAGCAAGGGTCCAAACCGTATTACTTATATATATAAACTGCTTTGCTATTTCTCAGCAATTTCCTGTGTGCAGTGTGCTACCTAGATGTATCTTATAACTAGAAAGGAGTGTGTGAGTCACAGGAATCTCCCTTAGGCACAAGCATATTTTAGGAAAATGCAAATAATAGCTTAAGGGAAAAGCACAGGCTCTCTCGAGCATTTTTACAGCTCTCAATTTTTTTTCCACGAACTTTTTTGCACACTGATCAAGGCCAGGCACCTGTTAATGGCGAGTATTTGTAGTTGAAAGAAGCACGTTATCATCTGTATTGATTTGGGTTCCTCCAGAAGCAGACTGGAAGACGAGGATTCAGTGCATGTAGTTTGTTTAGGAGGTGGTCCCAGCAAACGCTTGTAGGGAAGTTGGGAAGTGAGGCAGGAAAAAAGGCAGCCACAAAAAGGAGGCGTCATCAAACCAGTTTCCACTGCGAGTGTCTGCCAATCTCTGGAGCACTGTGGGAGATGGTGTAGAATACACCCCGGAGTCATCCTGACTATGGGGAGGGGCAGCTGGGAAGTCATCACCAGCTTTCCAAAGCCATTGGTTGAATGGGCTCTGGGACCATTCATTCCCTGGCACTGGTAACATGCTCTGCGGGGAAAGAGGATTCTCCCAGTGCCTGGCAACAGAGCCCTCGGGCAGTCAGGTTTTAAGCAGTAGCGTGATCGAGGAGGAGATCTGGTGGGACACAGGCAGTCCCTACAGCAGTATCCATGGACACCACAGTCACTCTGAGCATGGCCAGACTCCAGGTGCTCCTAGGCCGTGAAGGAGAAATGGTTGATTCAAGCATTCTGCAACCTAACTGGAAACTAAGACTAATATTCATGATGGACCTGGCAGGTAGCACAAGAGGGTATATAATGGAAGTAGTGAATCCTGAGATGCTGTCTATAAATGAGATTATCTATTTTCTTCTTCCCCTTCCTTCCCTTCCTTCCTTTCCTTTCTTTCCTTTCCTTCCCTCCCTTCCCTCCCCTCCCTCCCCTCCCCTCCTTTCCTTCCCTTCCCTCCCTCCCTTCTCCTCCCCTCTGCTCTCCTGCCTCCCTCCCTCCCTCTCCCCCTC
>VBSM01003148.1:10860071-10913174 GCA_008086735.1 Cheirogaleus medius | reverse complement strand
TCTCTTTCTTTCTTTCTTTCTTTCTTTCTTTCTTTCTTTCTTTCTTTCTTTCCCAAATCTGCTCTCAGCATCACTAATCATCAGGGAAATGCAAATCAAAACCAAAATGAGATCCCATTAGGATGGCAATGATCAAAAAAAGCCACAGAAAATAGCAAGTATTGGCAAGGATGTGAAGCCAGAACCCTGTGTGCTGTCGGTGGGGATGTAAAATGGTGCAGCTGCTTTGGAAAACAGGATGGCAGCTCCTCAAAAAATTTAAAATAGAATTACTACGTGATCCAACAATTCCACTTCTGTGTATGTACCCAGAAGAATTATAAAGCAGGGTCTTGAAGAGATATTTTTATACCCATGGTCATAGCAGCATTATTCACGGTAGCCAAAAGGTAGAAGCAACCCAAGTTTCCATCAGTGGATGAATGGGTGAAGAAGATGTACATCCAATGGAATGTTATTCAACAATAAAAAAGATAGGAAATTCTGACATATCTACAACATGGATGGACCTGGAGGTGATCATGCTAAGTGAAATAAGCCATCTACAAAAGAACAAATACCGTATGATTCTACTTACATGAGAGACTAGAATAATACAAGTCATAGAAACAGAAAGCAGAATGATGGTTGTCAGGGGCTGGGAGTGAATGGGGAAGGGAAAAAAACCACTGCTGCCTCACACCTGATTCCCCTCCCTCCTCTCACTTTCAATCGTAGATCCTTTCATCCCGGCTTCAGATGATGCCCATCCCAGACCATTTCTGCTGCCTTGGCCCCAACAGGGGACTTCCCCACCTACCCCTGTGCGCAGCTTCATGTCTGTCCCAGAATCCTGAGAAGGGTGCAATGGATTTTAGTGCTTCTTCCTTCTTGTCCAGTAGGGTTTAGGATGGAGGCACTTTTCCCAATCCAGAGACCTGGTAGCCAAGTTGCAATGACTCAGCACCCACTTCTGGCTTCTCTCCAGACACTGTCTGTGCCACCAGCCCTGGTGCCGATGGTCCGCCGACCAGCTGCTGCAGCGGCACCAAGGCACTTGTTGGAAGTGCAGAATCTTGGGTCTCACCATGACCTATGAATCAGAATCTGCATTGCAGCAAGAACCCCTGATGACTCCTGTTCGTGGTAGAATTTGAGAAGCAGTTGGGTGCTGTGGTTCTAACCTGGAAATGAGGGGCTGGAGGAAGCTTTTAAAAATTGGCAATTCTCAAATTTCTAATTGGGTTGCCTTGGAGTGGATCATGGCACTGGCCTTTTTATAAGCTCTCTGGGGGATTCTGTTGCACAGCCAAGACTGCAGTCCACTGCTACAGGACAAATTTTGGCATCTTGGGTCATCCCTGTTTAAAGACTAGGATTACTGCCTGGGCCATCCTTCTTTCAATGTCTGGTTTCCCTATCCCTCCTCCTGCAAGATTAAAGTCATCTTCCTCAAGGGTCCCTGCTGCTTTGGAGCGTCCCTCTCTCTGGACTTGGTGCTTTGACATAGGGCTTACTCCTGACCAGGTTCTGTCCTTGTGGATGATGTCCTGGGATGATGACCACCTGCCCATCAGTAGTCGAGGTTCACAGGTACTGACTGATGCCCAACTGATGAGAAGATATCCTGATATTAACAGCTTCTAGAATTAGGATTTAAACTGTTGTAACATATTTGGATGATACAATGAGTCCAGCATCTGACTGAATAGAGGATGGTGTCTTTAGCCCACCAGTCTCTGTCATCCTAATAACAATGATACTAATATCTTTTGTGCAATTATCATGTGCTAAGCAGTGTTCTAAGAAGTCCATATGCGTTGACGGTTTTAAACCTCACTACCATTATCTCCATCATGCATTGGAGGGGGGTGAAGCACACAAAAGTTCAGCAACTTGCTCAAGGTTGCACAGCTGGTTCATGGCAGAGTTGGAATCTGGATTCTGACTCTGGAGCCCATGATCTTAACCACAATGCTATTTTTTTTTTTTTTAGACAAAGTCTTACTTTGTTGCCCAGGCTAGAGTGCCGTGGCGTCAGCCTAGCTCACAGCAACCTCACACTCCTGGGCTCAAGCGATCCTTCTGCCTCAGCCTCCCAAGTAGCTGGGACTACAGACATGCGCCACCATGCCCGGCTCATTTTTTCTATATATTTTTAGATGGCCAGTTAATTTTTTTCTATTTTTAGCAGAGATGGGATCTCGCTCTTGCTCAGGCTGGTCTCAAACTCCTGACCTTGAGCAATCCTCCTGCCTCGGCCTCCCAGAGTGCTAGGATTACAGGCGTGAGCCACCTCGCCCGGCCCATGATGCTATTTTTGAACAAAGTTCCTCTAACACAAAGTGAGAAGACCTTGGTCAACATATTATATGGAATCAGCAGGGTTTACTGTGTAGCTCTTTTGCTGAATCCAGCTTGACATTGCATACATAACATATAAGTTTGGTTTTTAATAGTTACAACTTGCATTTTTTTCCCCAAGCCAGCTACTGCAGCCTCTAGTAGTCAATATTTGTCAGTGTCTGAGAACTGGCTTCAGGCAAGTGGGTAGAGAAAGGAGTCCTAGCATGAAACCAATATCTAAGGTCAGGACTAGAGACATTGAGAAATTCATGGAAGGGCCTAAGAAGAATGGCCGTCTCATGCACTATATAAAAATCATAGCCTTTCCACTTTGATGAGGTCTATTTCATAGCTTTGGACCTTGAGGTTTGGTTTCAGAGTTGTCTTTCCCAAGATTTGTCTGAAAACTCCCCTGGAAATGACTCTCCTCTCTCAAGCCTTTTCTACCTGGCTTCCCTGGGTCACTCAGTGAGGACACTTTCTGCTTTCTGCTTTGCTACTCACTGAGTTCCTCCAACCTGTACCAGACCATTCAGGGTTATACCTCCTACTCTCCAGGCGCCGTTTTTTAAAATCACTGGTTCAATTTCCTCTTCTTGAATTGTATTATCAAATGTTACTGCCTATAAATCTTTTTCGATCCTTCGTGAATTTAGCATTTCTGAGCATGGAAAACATGTTTTCTTATAGAAAAATAAGAACTATACCTAAAGCATAGTTTTATTTATAGGTCTTGAAATTATAGGAAACAGATCATGTAGAAGAAAAAGACCAGGAATGAGTAGATCCTGCATGGTTTCTTTTTTATATAATAGCCAATATATCATCAATTGCATAAAAGAGCAAAACTTGGAGGTATATTCAGAAAGCAAGTATTGCTATTGAGAGAAAACTGGTGCAATGCTAAAAGTAAAAGAGAAGGCATCTGTCTCACACCCTGTGCTTTGCCTAGGAGTCTTTTCCTCCTTCAGCACTTGTGAGAATGCAGAGAGACAGTCCCCACTGGAGAGCATCCCACTTCTGACACCAGTTGCAAGTTTGGGGTGTGGAGCTTCCCAAAACCACTCTCAAATTCAATTATTTTCCGGAAGGACTCACAGAACTCACTGAAATACAGTTTATTACAGGGAAAGGATAAGGATTAACATCAGCTAAGGGAAGAAGCACATAGGGCAGAGTCCAGGAAAGGTACCCAATGGGAAGCTCCCTCCATGGAGTCGGGAGAGTATTACTTTCCTGATATTGACAAGTGACAATATGCACAGTATTGCCAAACAGGGAATCTCACCTGAGCCTTTGGTGTCTAGAGTTTTTGTTGGGGGCTTGGTCACCTGCTTCCTACATGGCTGGTCTTTAGTCTCCAAACCTTCTGGAAGTTGGTGAACTAATACAACATGGCCCATAGCTCCTATCATAAATCACACTGCTAGACAGTTGAGTGGCCAAAACCCTCAGGCAACCAAAGATACTCTTATCTAACATGATGTTCCAGGAGCCCGGAGATCACCTCCTAGTAGCTAAGGGGAAAAGTGAGACCTCTCTCTGGGTAATGTTCATTTTCCCTTCCACCTCCCACCTAGCATTAGAGCCTTAGTTTCACCTTCTTTTCCTCTGGGAAGCCCTTCTGTCTCCTTGGATGGAGCTGTCCTTTTGTTTTAAGGCATCATAAACATGACGTTCTTTACCTTCATAGTATTTCACACATTTTAAATCAATGTCGTGTAAGTATCGCTTTAATGTCCACCTCCCTCATTGGATTATACATCCCATGGGGGCAGATACCAAGCCTCCCTTGGTCAGCTTTTAGCCCAGTGCTTGGCTTGCAAAATTACCTTAAGAAACAAATAAGTATACAGTGGGGTCTGAATTAAAAAAAAATACTTGCAGACTGGCTAACCACTTATGTGATCTTGGGCAAGTGAATAAGAAATGGGATGTTTATGCAATGCTTGGTGCAGAGCCTGGCATGGTGACGTTAGCCCTCCACACCTCCAAGCCTGTTCTCTCGGGTAATTAGAATTGACTCTAGATAGAATAAAGCAGTTCAATGCCAGATATGAGAGACCCGGGGGGAGGCTGGAGAGACATGGCTAGGACCTCGAATTTCATACTTGGTTAAGGAAATACATCCCACCTAGGAAAAGGGAAAACAGAGTTATTGGGCTGTTTTGCATAGACTTAGGGTGCCTAGACTGAGTTACCCTCTGGATTCTTGGGTGCAGCTTGTTCCTTGGGAGATCATTCTCCAGCATTCCCTTTGCACTTCCTCTTTCTCATGTCCTGCTCCCAGCTTTGCTTCCTGGGCTTAGAGAGCAGAGAGCCCACCCATTCTGCACTGACTTTGTTCTCGCGCTCCTCCCTGGCCCCAGCCTCCCCCTCCCCGTGTCTCAGCTTAGCCAAACTACACGTATTGAATTCTTCTAATCTTTCCTGACAGATCAATCCTTCTCGGCCCTTAATTATTCATGTGGCTCTCCTCTGAATTCCCTTCAGGCTCCTGGCTCCTTTCTGGCAATGGATGCGTCTTGTCTGAGGCAGCTCATTTAGTTCCCAGGAGGTGGGCATCCGTGCTTGTGGCCAGAGCCGGCACGAGGGCAGAGGAGCGAGGACTGTGGAGATGGAGGAGGCGAGGCGTGCTGCAGGCACGGAGGTTACAATGACCCTCCATTTACATGCTGCCTCCCACACCTCACAGGCGTGTGACTGCAGGCAAGTGTCTCGACCTCTGCAGCTACCTCACTTGCAACATGGGGTGAAAACAGTACTTTGTTTTTAAGAGTTATTATATGCATTAACTGAAATACCAGGCTATAGCAAGTGCTCCCTCTGTGGGAGCCATTAATAGTATCAGCAGCAGCAAGCTGCCCTTCCTGCCCCAACTATGGCTCCTACCCAATAGCTGCTCCTCGCTGGCCGGCCGTGTGCCCACGTTCCTGCCACTCAATCAGTACAGGCCTTCGGGATGAGGTTTTACAGCTGGAAGGTCATGGTTAAAATGCATTTGGAATAAAGCAAAGCAGGCTAATTCCCTTCCATGGAAATGTGGATAGGAAGTTTTCATCAGAACAGAACGGGATAAAGACCCCTTAGCTTAGGAGTCTTGTCGTCTTGCACCTGGACAACAGGAACAGCTTCCTGACACGTCTTCTTGTCTCAATGAGGCTGGCCAAATGTCCATTTTCCCAAGATTGTCCCAATTTGAGCACCACATGTCCTGTGACCAAGGAAATGGCTCAGTCTGAGGCAGATGGGCACCTTTGGTCTTCCTACAGTGAACTCCCCTTTTTCCCAAAACAATAGGTGGCTCCACCATGAAATTGATCTCAAAGAGACTTCTCCTTGCTTCCATTTTGGAATCGGAGCTGGCCCAAAATGGCCCCCTTGCCTCCCGCCTCTAGAACATCCTCAATGCCCCCACGCTTTGCTCTTAGATCTCCTCCCTGCTCTCATGCTCTTCCATCTGTGGGCCTTCATCCCGCTGTCTTCGGAAGGCTTTTCTCTGGCAGGGATACTAACACAAACCCAGCCAAGCAGCCAAGCGTTAATCCAGAAGTCACAAAGTGGTGGTCATAAGACACCTGTGCCTTGTGGACAGTTTTCTTGATTCCTAACTAGACCGAGAATTTATATTTTTATATGGAGACATGCCACATAAAAATCTACATTTCCAGCTTCTCTAGAAAGCATGGACCCCAACTGCCCCAGGTCCCGCCCAGAGACTGCAGGTCAGCTGCATTCTTCATTGTGCTTTTCTTCCAGTGGAGAAATAGCCCTCTCTATCCACGTTTCTATGGAAACTGGGAAGTTGTAAAGTATACCAAGAGGATCCAAGTGATTTTTCTTACAGCTATCCTGCTTCACTGATGAATGTCACTCGTCTGATTCATGTAGCATTCAAACTTGGAACTTGTGATATAGTACAGGAGTTGGCACCTTTTTTTCTGTAAAGGACCAGATAGTAAATATTTTAGGGACATAAAGTTACTGTCACAACTACTCAACTCTATCTTGGTAGTGTGAGAGCAAACTTCAATAAGTGAGTGAACATGGCTGTGTTCCAATAAAACTTTATTTATAACAACAGGCATTGACCTGGGTTTGGCCCTTAGGGCATACTGGCTTCTGATCTAGTTCTCCCTCATTTTACAGGTGAGAAAACCCAGAAAGATCATATTGGTTGCTCATTTATAGCAGAACTGATCCTGAGATCTCAGCTTTTCAACTCTCAAAAGCCCAGCACAAACACCACCACTTCATGTCCCTTTCCATGGTTGCCCTAGTCTCCCATCACCATGAAGCTCTCCCTCCCTGGACTCCCAGAAGCTCATCCCTGAGCAGCTCACCTGGGCCCTCAATCACAGTTTTGTATATCTTACCTGTGCTGCCATGTTACAAGTCCTCTGCCTTATATACTTTTCACATCATCCCACAGTGATTCACAAGAAATATTTCACATACAGTAGATTCTTATTAAACACATGCAGAAACTTGGAAAGGTGCTAGGGTCCAGTCACAGGGACACAAGATACCTAGAATGGGTGTGGGGGATGTGGGGGGCATAGAAGACAATCTTTGTCTACATCACAAATTAAGTTTCCTGGACCATAATAATGATGATTCCATCTCTGACTTCACTACTGGGTCGATCTCCCTCCGGAGCATTTATCTTCACCCTGCTGAACACCGTGATATGATTGGAGCTGCAAGAATAAGAATGGAAGGTGAAGGCGGTGGAATTTAGCAACGCATACAATTAGGTGCTTTTCTCCCCTGGTCTGTAATGACTTGACTGTGATGTGCCTTAGAGGTATGACACCCATCGCTTTTGCTCCAACTATGATTTCCTAAAATGGAAGCCTGAGTGATATGCATATTCTTCTTGACCTTTCCAAGAAAAAAAATATTTAGAAAAAGAATATCTCAAAAGAGCCTGTGGAGAGTTGGCATTCTCTGGATGTGGTGGAACTGTTGTTGGTGGGAGATGACAAATAGGTTTCATCTTGTAAGCTATTTCTGTTCAGTTGTCCCTGATGCCTGCAGCACTGTGATGAGAAGTCCTGGGAAGCTGCATCATGGCTCAGAGAGCTCTGTGATTGACTAGCAATGTCTGCCCTGGTGCAGAAATAAGGAAATGGGTGTGGAGGCAACATAGTTTCCATCACTAAGGTAGGACAGGAAGATAACTGGGGAACAAAGGAGTTGTATTAGCTTTCTTTCCCTTCGCCATTCCTCCTAGGGATGACAATGAAGACAGGGCTATAAGGAAGGAGGATCCTGTGATGGAGAGATACCCATCAGGGGACTGAGGAGTGGAGAAGCGGTTGTAATTTATGACATGAAATGACTCAAGAATATAAATGAGAAAATTGGAATTCATGAATGAATCCCCTTTTGGCATGAAGCACTTGATCTCTCTTTTTCTCATTTAATTTCCACGTTAGCATTTTCATATTAACAAGGAAGCATAGGTACTAAACCACTTTGCTGGTGTGTCTGGCATCATGTGAGTGTTCCAGACACTGGCCTCCTCTTTCTCTCTGCGTGTTCCTGCCCCTGAGCAGCCTTGTCAGGCTAGAATTGTATTCCGTTGGTCAGTGGCGTTTGCAGGAAATATCCTTGCCCAGCAAAGTGCTTGTGACTTTACGTACATCACTCAAAAATAGTCCCTCTTGGCTCTATTTTTCTTTGGATGGGAGCAGGAGGTAAGTTAAGATTATGGGACCCCTCCCCCGCCATGCCAGATGATTCATTTTTGCATTTTCTCTTATAACTACGAAGGCTCTTCTTGTTGAGTAATTTAAAAGGTGGACACAGTAACAGGAAAAACGTTTTCTTAATACAGTGCTTCGGTAAACAGAGCTGTATAACATGTCATGGCACTTCCAAAAAGATCATTTCCCTTTTTTGTTTTGACTCAGTTTAAACTGCTGAATCTCATTCTCTAAAATTATTTTCGAGATAATATAGCTGTTTCGAAAGCTTGCTATATTGAATTTATGTCTACTTTAGTACATACAGAGGTTTTTTTTTTCCTCATTAGGCAATAACATTTATTCTTTAAAATGTCCATTGAACAAAAAAATTCTGTATTCCCAGCGCCCTCTCCCAAACTTGGTCTAAGGGAACACTGGCCACCCACGTCCCCACATGCTGCGCCGTATTTTATATGTTGTGTGTGCTGCGTGTCCTCCCAGCTCCTCACCACGGCCTCGCCGGACAAGGGCTAGCCCAGAGTTTAGACAGTGCCTTTGGCGTGAGACTCTGACAGGCTGGCCGTAAAATATGAGCTGAGTGCAGCAGATTCTTTGGTCTGGAATTGGGAATCGAGAAACAAGGAGAGACCGAGTCAGCAGAGCTGAAATGGAAAGTTCAAGAAGTCCATGGGGACAGAGTGACCACAACACGCCTCTTCTTTGCCTGTGAACAAGCAAAACAGAAATAACACTGCCCGTACTTTTCTCTTATTTATAGTTTTTAAATCACTTTATTTTACATATATGTATATTTTATTTTTGCCTCCACTATATCTTGGAATGGGATCACTTTACTTTTTGTCACATCAGAGTGAATGAGATGGTAGCGGAAGTTGGGTGTATCGTTGGCTCTTGTAAATCCTCCCAGTAAACTAGGGCATCACACAGAGGCGTGTCTGTGTCCCAAGACACGAGGCAGCTGTCCCACGTGCTTAATGCGCCCCAAAGGGGCTCCCCCGTGAGGTAGCCTGGAAAGTTTGCAAAGCCTCTTGTCACATTGCCATTGGGTTCAAATTATGCCAAAGCCTGAGTTCATAGACCCTCACTCTTTTTGGAATCACTACTTTAAGAAGGGAGAGAATTAATTTCGTTACTTATAAAGCTATGTCTCCGTGTCTGGCTTTATCTGCCTCACTCACAAAAAGCAGGACTCCCGGCTCCCCCCATCCTCATGGTACTGGGACAGACTGCAGATTCACGTGCCACCGCGGAGGGGGTGCGAGGGCAGACGCTATGCAAATGCAAGACGCAATAATAGCCCCGCTCAGCACACCTGAGCCCGCCGTAACCTTTGCGTGGCCTTCTTGGAAATAAGATGAGAGCTGATATTTAATAAAGCTTGTGTTTTTGAGAAGATCGTGGTAGCGAATCGTGCCGAGTGGATTTAGACTTTGGTGACCTTTCTATGCCATTACAAATCGTGTCAGCGGGTTAACGCGATGCAGAATGTGCTCACTGTTGTAGAGAAAAAAACTTTATGTCTTTATTAGACTTTTTTTTTTTTTTTTAAGGATACAGCAGACTTCCATTTCACTGGTTTGTCCATTTGAATCTGCTGAATCGGGGGCCGGTTTATGCTACGCATGAAGGGAGCATGGTAATCACGCCCGTATCAAGGGTCAGTGAACTATGGATTGCAGTACTTTGCAGAGATGTTGCATTTACTGCAAAGCCAACAGGCATGGCCTTATTATTTTATCTGCCTCCAGCCATGTGGATGTGGAGGAAACCTAATATGTTTGTTTACTTGTTTCTGTTTTATTAGCCCACGTTAAGCCATTTGGACCTCTGACCTGTGAGACCCTGCCTTTCAGCATCACTGATGGCTTAAAGCAAAACCTGGTTATTTCTTTTATTAAAAAGTAGGAAAAACATCATACACACAATATATCAAACCTATGTGCAATTTAAAGAAGAAGAATAAGATAAACATGTATGTACCAGTCTGATTGGGAAACATCAGCAGTACTTAGAACCCCCTGGGTGCCTCTGCCTGGACCACACACTCCCACCCCACCTGGAGGTATCAACCAGCCTGTATTTTGTATTAAGCATTCCATTGCTTTTCTTGGTAGCTTTATTCTATAGTTATTTCCAAATAATGCATTTAGTTTTATGTATTTTTGAACTTTATATAACTGGAATTGATCTGTATATATTCCTTTCTTTTTTAACTTAACATTATCTTTGAGGTTCCTTCACATTGATATGTTCCATGGTGGATCTATTTATTTATTCAATGTATTCATTTTACTATTGGTGAGCGTCTGGGTTGTTTACAGATTTTTGCTAGTATGACAATGCTACATGCACACTCTTGAATTATATTTGTTATATTTTATATTTTACCAAGGTGGAATTACTGAATTAATATAATTTTACCAATTATATTTTACCAAGGTGGAATTACTGAATCTTAGCAGAAACACAACTTGAATAATGTCAGAATGTTTCTCAAGAGGTTGTGCTAATTTAATCTCTAACCGGCAGTGGACAGCATTGCCTGTTTTTTTCTGTATCTTCATCAAAACTTAGAACTGCCAACCTGATAGTGTGAAATGATAATACAACTGCAAGTACGAGGAGACTTCTGTTATTTGTGTTATTGTCAGCACAGTAGGGTATTTTTGTTTATAGGGCCTTTGCATTTCCTCTTCTGTAAAATTCCAGTTGTTGTCTGTCTTAGTTTGTTTTGTGTTGCTATAACAGAATATATGAGGCTAGGTAATGTATAAGCAATAGAAATTTACTGGGCTCACAGTTCTGGAGGCTGGAAAGTCCAACAGCATGGCGCCAACATCTGGTGAGGGCCTTCGTGCTGCGTCATCTCATGGCAGAAGGCAGAAGGGCAAGAGAGCACAAGAACAGGAGACCAGAGAGGGCCAAAAAAGCCCACTCTCATGATAACTCACCAACTCACACAATAGATAACGACATTAATGTATTAGGCTTTGTTCTCATGATCTAATCACCTCTTATTAGGCCCCTTCTCCCAAAACTGTTGCATTGGGTATTAAGTTTCCAACATATGAATTTTGGGGGGATACATTTAAACCATAGCATTGTCTTTTATACATTTTTCTGTCAGTTGTTTTTCTTCTTAATTTTTATCAGTTTTTTACACATTCATGATATCTATCCTTTGTCAGTTATAAATGTAATATCTTCATTTGGTGGTTTGTATTTTCACTCTTCTTAAGATAACAGCATTTGGTGAAGAGAAATTCTTGATTCTGATATAGTCAAACTTAGAAATATTTTCTTTATGGATTACACATTTGTGTGTTGTTTAAGAAATTCTACCTACAGGTCAAGATAAAATCCTATTCTTTCTAAATTTTTTCCATTTTTCCTATTGAATTTTGTAAAAACTCACCAGGGAATTATTTTGTGTAGTGTGTGAAGAGGAGATGCCATTAAATTCTTTTTTGCATGGAGAGATGTCACTGCATCATTCATTTGTGTGTCATTTCCCTGCTGATCTGTAATGCCCTTCTGTGATAAAAAAAAAAAATCTCTATATGAGCATAGGCATATTTCTGAGTGTTCTGTTCTGTTCCATTGGCCTGTTTCTCATACCCATGACAACATCTCACTGTCTTTACTACTATAGCTTCATCAAAAGTGTGACATGTCCTCCTTCCAAGTTATGTTCACATATAAACCAGAGAATCAGCTCATCCAATTCCATAAAATATCCCTTTTGGGATTTTTAATGGAATTTCATTGCATACATGAATTTCTTTGGAGAAAATTAACACTTTTATTATTTGAGTCTCCTTATTCATGAATTATTTATTTAGGTCTCTGTAGTCTTTCATTATAGTTTTCTCATTTTCTTTGTTATGCACCTATATGTACTTAGACTTATTCCTTAGAAATATGTGTGCATGTATGACTCTTATGATGCCTTAACAGATAACATTTTTAAATGATTAAATTTGAAAACTTAGATTAATATTTTTAAACTCACCTATTAATCATTTATCCATGGACTGTTTGGAGTTTTATATTAATGGTAAATGATGAGAGTTTGGGGTTTTTTTAATTCCAATTCCTATATGTGTATATGGTTTTTATCTTACTGTGTTCACCAGGACCACCAGTAGTAGTGATGGTGGGAATTCTTAGCTTTTCCCTGCTCTTAAATAAAATGTTTTCAACATTTCACCATTAAATATGTTATTTTCTAAAGGTTTTTATATGAATATACTTTATAAAGCTATTAGGGCAATGAAGTTCCCTTATATTCCTAATTAGCTTAGATTATTTTTACCATGAATAGAGGTCATATTTTGTTGCATTATTTATATTATTTCATATCTATAGAAGTGATAAAATGGTATTTATCCTTTAAATTGTTAAGGAAACTATTAGGCCAGCTTTGCATTCTTGGCATAAAACCAAGAAAAACATAATGAAGAGCCATTTTTATACATTGTAGTACAATAGAAAGTTCTAGACCCTGAGTCAGAATATTTATATTTCACTCTCTCTCCTGCTTACTCCTTTTATAACAAAACCCATGTGTTGTTAGATTACCAGATTTTAGTTTAATAAACACAAGTTTCCTTCTTATTTATCACCCTCTTATGTTCATTTTCCTCATTTGTTAAAAAAAAAATTGAAAGTCATTAAAATTTGTAGATGGTATTACAAATATATGAATGTGTGATATTTTTATTATTTCCATTATTCTGGATCTATTTCCAGAAAAAGTAACTGTTCTTTGTTCTTCCTATCTTGATATAAATTGAAAATAGCAAGAAAATCACTGATTTAACTTCAGTCTTCCTTTTCCTCCTGGTGTCACTCTCAGGAAGTAAAGGTTGAGTGAAAAAAAAATCATAGTATGGGTTTTTTCATTTTGTTTTTCTTCCTAAGTTGCTGTAGATAAATCTTACATTCCTAAAGTGTTAATTAATTACAATAGGGTAAAAAAAACCAATTTAAGTAGTAGTAATAGACATCTTTCTTAAGTTCCTATGTGCCAGACACTAAGTCATTTTTCATGTGTTTTACATATTTTGGAACCCAAGATACGTGAGGTGTAGGTACCATTATTCTCATGTTATAAATGAAACTGGGTTTAAAAGAGGTTGAGTATTCTTTGCTGTGCAGAAGCTTTTTAGTTTGATGTAGTCGACTTGTCTAATTTTGCTTTTATTGCTTGTGCTTTCAGCATCATATCCAAGAAATCATTGCCAAGCCCATTGTCATGAAGCATTTCCCTTATGTTGTCTACTAGGAGTTTTACAGTTTCAGGTCTTGCATTTAAAACTTGGGTCCATTTCTGAGTTTACTTTTGTGTGTGTATGATAAGGTCTCAATTTTATTCTTTGGCATATTCAGTTTCCCTAGCACCATTTATTGAGAAGACTATTCTTTCTCCATTGTACATTCTTGGCAATATTGTTAAAGATGAGTTGTCTGTACATGGGTGGATTTATTTCTGGGCTCTCTATTCTGGTCCATCAGTCTATATGTCTGTTTTTTGTTTTTTTTTAATGCCAGTACCATATTGTTTTAACCACTATAGCTTTGTAATATAGTTTGGAATCAAGGGGTATGATGCCTCCAATTTTGTTCTTCTTTCTCAAGATTGCTTTGGCTATTTAGGGTCTGTTGTGGTTCTATCTAACTTTTAGAATGTTTTTTTTCTATTTTCATAAAAATTCCAGTAGAATTTAGATAGGTATTGCATTAAATCTATGGATTGCTTTGGGTAATATGGACATTTTAACAATATTAACTCCAATAGCCCATGAACATAGGATGCCTTTCCATTTATTTGTGCCATCTTAAATTTTTTTCATTAATGATTTATAGTTTTCAGTGTACAAGTCTTTCACCTCCTTTGTTACTTTTATTCCTAAGCATTTTATTCTTTTGATGCAATTATAAATGGGATTTTTTTTTTTAGTTTTATTTTTGGATAGTGCATTGACAGTATATAGAAACACACTGATTTTGTATGTTGATTTTGTATCTTGCAATTTTCCTGTATTTGTTTATTAGTCCTAAGATTATTTTTGGGAAATCTTTAGAATTTTCTATGTATAAGAGTGTGTCATCTGAAAACAGATAATTTAACTTCTTCCTTTCTGATTTGGATGCCTTTATTTCTTTTTCTTGCCTAATTTCTCTGTCTAGGACTTTCAGTATCACATTTAATAAAAGTGGTGAGGGTGGGCATCCTTGCCTTGTTTCTGCTCTTAGGAGAAAAGCATACAGTTTTCATCATTGAGTATGATTACCTATGAGCTTTTCATATATGGACTTAATTGTATTGAGGTAAATTACTTCCATTACTAGTTTGTTGTGAAAAAGCAAGCTATAGAATTGGAGAAAATATTTGCAAGCCATATACCTGACAAAGGATTAATATCCCAAATATACCAGGAATTCCTACAATTGAATTGTAAAACAAAAAAAGAAATAGACATTTCTCCAAAGAAGACATACAAATGGCCAACAGGTATATGAAAAGATGTTCAGCATCACTAATCATCACAGAAATACATATCAAAACCATAATAAGGTACCACTTCATACCTGCTAAGATGGCTGTTATTTTTTTAAAAAAGATAATAAGTGTTGGTGAGGATATAGGAAAATTGGAATCTTTGTATATGGTTGGTAAAATTGTGTAATTGCTATGAAAAACAGTATGGTGGGTTCTCAAAAAATTAAAAATAGATTTATCATATAACTCAGCAATCCTAGTTCTGGGTATATATGCAAAAGAATTGAGATCAAGATCTTGAATAGATATTCTTATGTTCATTGCAGCATTATTCACAGTAGTCAAGATATAGAAACAACAAACATGTCTGTTAAAAGATGAATGAAGAAAATGTGACATATATATATATGAATATTATCCAGCCTTTCAAAAAGAAAGACATTTTGTTATATGCAACAATATGGGTGAACCTGGAAGACCTTATGCTAAATGAAATAAGCCAGTCAGAGGACTGATCACAAGTTATGTGAGAAATCTAAGATAGTCATACTCATGGAAACAGAGAGTATGAATGGTAGCTGCCAGGGGGGTGGAAGGGATAGGGAAGCAGGGTGTTGTGATCAAGGGTATAAAGTTTTAGTTATGCAAGAATAAGTTCTAGAGACCTGCTGCACGCCATTGTGCTTATAGTTAACAGCGATATTGGAAACATGTGACAATATCATACACTTAAACAGGGTAGATCTCATATTAAGTGTTCCTACCACAATAAAAAATTTAAAAATCAATACTTTTTTTTAGAAAGATTACATAAATTGCTTAAAATCCTACAAGATGAAGCCATGCAAAAGCACTCTTCTTCCACACTACAGTGCTGCATCCCTCAGTCTAATGGGATATTATTAACACACAGTGATGGCTTGTTTCGACTGCAGAAAGTCTAAATTCCCAGTGCAGTGCTGCACATGTTTCCTTTTGCATGCTGAGTTGCAATTTCATCTGAGCCAATCAGTTTCCCTTTCTCCTTTCCCCCTAACTCCAGACAAACCACATCAGTACATTCCAAGAGGGCCAGAGTCTCACTTTAAAGTAAGATCTCACCATTTCTATTTGGGAGCAATGCAGCGTCCTATTGCTTTGCTGTTGGGAAGTTGGACGGTGAGCTTTGTTACGACTCTCCCTGTTCTTGAGTACCTGGGTAAACATTCCAGGTCATACATTTCTTGAAAATGAAGATGAAAGATGAAACAGCTGATGAAAGGGAACGAGTTGGCGGAAGTCTTTCTTCTCAGGGCAGGTGTCTGTTCATCCTCATTTCTTCACTATAGAAAGTCACTTCCATCTAGAGAATCCATTTTCTCTGAAAACAGAGGATAAACACCCTGCTTCTCCACAGGAGTGTAAGAAGACTTCCTGTGGTTAGTGTGTGAGCTTTTGAGAGCTGTTATGTCATTTCTGAAGTTAAAAATTATTGTTTTAACATCCTATTTCTCTCAAATCTGGCATTTATCATTCTTCCATTTGCTAGGTCGCTGCCATAAAAAAGACCTCAAGGACTGGTGAGGAGGAAAGTCTTAGGAAAGTAGGGTGTACTGCTTCCAGAGGGTGGGTGTTGAATAACAAGACAGAGATGGGGAGAGACCTTATTTCCTTACTGGTGAAAAGACAAATATTTTCACAATGGAAACTGTCTTATTGATAAGACTTGGTGGTGGCTGTCAGTACATTTGGGTCTGCGAAGGTGTTGAGTGGGCTCTCCTGCCTCCACTGAATCACACCTCACTCCTGGGATCCTAAAGGATTTGTGGTCCTTTGTCTTCTCTTAAAATATTTATATGTCTGAGAGGACATATATTTAAGGTGTTACCACCTAATATCCTAATTAATTTATTCAACTCATTTTTTAAAAACGTATTCAATAACTACTAAGGACCAAAATCCATATTAAGGTCAGGGCATGCAGAAAAGGTAGGAAACAGAGCCTTTTCTCGTAAGGACGTTGCAGCCTGGCATGGTGCACATGAGAGAGCTGTGGTGGCAGCAGGGGACCAGGCCTGTGCACCGTTTCTATAGAAACACAAAAAGGGGAAGTCACAATGGCCAGTCTACACCTCAGTCTACACCATCAGTCTATACCTGATGACCATCTGAGAGCGTGAATGGGTCACAGAGAGGCCTGTTTCAAAGGACAAGGTGGCAGCAAGAAGGAATACCAGGACCCTGGCGGGTGATGTTATGAGATAAACGTTGCCTGTCTTGCAACATTATTAAAGATTGACCCTAGCAGTACAGAAGTACAGAGCCCCCAGAGCAACTTGAAATATGCTCTTTGTGAGAATGTGCCTGTGCTATTCCTACCATTTAACAGGAGGCCAAGTGACCACTGCCATTTCACGTCTTTCTGTTGGCCCCGCGAGTAGGGGCAATCAGATTCCCATTCCTTGATAATCTGTCCTGCCAAGGAAGCCTCCTAGTGTAGACTCAGTCTCCCTCCACCACCTCCTTTCACCTGATCCTTGCCTCCAAATCAAATGGATTTTTGAAGGGTGGATTTTTCAGGCTTACTTTACACAGAGCAGATTAAGGGTTTTCCTTGTTCCCCGTGTTGGGCAAAGATGATGGCCTCCAAAGGACGCATTTGCAACAATGAAAGTGACTTCCGGCATCCGAGGCAGGTGTGTGCTCACAGTCTCTTTCTGAAAAACGCAGCTGTTTGACTTCTGGGCTGTCATTAGCTACGCAGACTCACTGAGGAGTCGGGAGTTGTTTTGTTTTTTTTCACGAAGCTCTTTTCCCTTGATAAAAATGTTGGTTTTCCTGGTACGTTGTTTCTCAAGCCATCCCTTAAGAGAGAGCAACCTGATTATGAATAATGCAATTTGAGCAAAAACTTGTAAAGGCAAGAGTCCAAGACACCAAAGCTCACTCAGCCCAGAGGTTTGGCAGTGTTGCTGAGGAACACCGGAGGGTCTTGTCCTTCCTGGGCTTTGATTTAAGAGACAGTCTAAGAAATCATTAAGCAAGAATAGATTCAAAAGCTATAATATCCTTTCTTTCTCTTTTTGACAGAGTTTCCCAAAGTTGAAAGGATGAGAGGAGGAATATCTATGGAGCATTTGCAATTCCTTTTCTCAGCCAACCAAATACAAATCCATTTACTGAGTCCAAGAACAGGAGTTTAAATGAGAATGCCAGTGCTTTGAAAATCAAAATAAGCAAGGACAATTTCTGGTCTTAAATTAGCACCACAATACACGAGGAGAATTATAATGGTCCGCATGCATTGTGCGGCTGTGCTATTTTAAGAACTCGGAAGTTCTTTCACAGATTCACCATTTTGCATTTTATGGATCTGCCATTTTGTGTTTTATGGATCCGCCATTTTGTATTTTTGAGTAAGTGTGTAGCAAATGAGTATCTGCCAACCCTACCTGTTGGGGTCAAAACATTATTACTATCATTTGATTAGTTTACCAAGCTTTAAGATAATTTGAGAATATGATCTATTGGTTGACTGATCTATGACTTTGAACCACAAATTGGATTACTTCAGAGGGAAAGCTAGTGTTGGGGGAAGGAGGATAATAGGGAATTAATATTTATTGAGCGTACTCTGTGTTAGGTCCTACAATAGGTACCAACATCTAGTGTTTTATATAATCCTCACAAGAACGTTGAGATGTATTAATATGATTCTACCCATTTTACAGATGGTCAGATAAGTTCACGCATTCACTTGGAGTCTCATAGGCAGCACATGTAGAACAAGGGGACAGACCAGTGTCCCTCTGAAGCGGCTCTTTCCACGACACCAAAGCAGAGACGGGAACACCAAGGGCTGCTGGGGTTCCGCCTTCCATGTGTCGCTGTGGGTGGGAGCTGTCCCACTCGTGGAATCTTATAAAATCCCATTCAGGGTACAGGGGGAGCCCACCTCAAAGCCTCTGGCAGTTCCCAAGTTAGAACCTTCCTGCCCAGGCTAGTGTTCCCCACCTTCGACTTTTCTCTTGCCTGTAAACTGGACAGTTGCTGGGGTGTGCTGCTCACTGCCGCAACGCGACTGGGAACCCTAGAGGGGGCTTTGTGAAGACCAGGGTTGGGCTAAGACCCGAGACTGTGACTATGGAGACCAGGCGAGGTGAGTTGGAGGAGCCCTGCCGAGTGGATTCCCTTCGGGGTCTGTAGTGTGCTTTTCTTGCTGCTCTATGTGTGACGCTCACTCTCGACATGCTGAGAGGTGGCATCACTTACTCTAGTGTGGAAAGTCTAATGGCTGTTAAAGGACTTTGCAACACTTCCATAGTAAACCCACCTATATATACCTCAGATAGGCTATTCGAAATTCAAAATCATGCATTGAACGTGTTCTGTCAACAGATAAACAATTATTGTACACCTTCTAGGTATCAGGCCCTATGTTGGACCTGGGCATCAGATATTTCTTAGGATGTGGAGCCTACTCTAGATTACCATCTAGAAGTTTATACTAGTACAGAGCAGAGGGCCACTCCTTTCTCCTGTGGGTGTAAGAAACAGCGTTTGAGTGGGGTCTTGAGGGATGAATAGGAGTTTTCCAGGAAGGGAAGACAGGAATGAGGACTGGAGATATGTTTTTACCACACAAAGCATATAGAATAAGTTCTGTACAAGTGCATATAGCACTACACAAGTTTTACAATCACTGTACTTACATTTTATTGCTGAGATATCCTAATGTGTTTAGCCTGTAACAATGTTTTTAATTTGTTTGTTCTTGGTATATAAATTCCATTTACCGCCATAACTATCTAAAATTGTTATTGAGCATACCTACATTAAATTCTTGTAAATAGAGTCTATTCAATGGTAATATGCATTGTGACAATCTCAGCTACTTTAGGAAGGTGAACAATATTAGCAACCTAGTATTTTTTGAGTCCCTACTGTGTACCAGCCTCTGCAGTATAGGTTATATTTGTAATTTCATTTACATTTTACAATAACCCTATGAGTTGAGTATTTTTGCTCCTATTTTACAGTTGTCAAAATGGAGAAGCAAAATAGGGTGGTTGGGCTATTTGGGTTTGGATACCAACTCCTTACTTACCAGCTATCTGTTTGACCATGAGCAAATTACTTAATTCCTCCAAGTATCAATTTCCTCATTAGCAAATTGGGAGTAACAACAGCATATTTATCATAGAGTTGTCAAAAGATCAATTGAGATGATCTATGTTCAGCCTCTGGCCCTATGCCTGGCTCTATTATAAGTCTCAATGAAGGATAGATATTTTAAATTATTATTATCATCACAGGGGTTCAGAAACTTGTCCAGGATTGATTACTGTTCTGTCTGACCCCAAAGCATATGTGGGTAATTTTAAAACCAGAGCTCAGATTGAATAAGCCACAGGCAAATTTGCAAAATAAACAAAGTTGTTGAAATAGCACATATTATAAATAAATAAATGAAGGTCAACCTTACACACAATCAAAGGAATTCTTGTAATTTTGAAGTGATGAGTAAATGGGCCTGAACATAAGAAAATATAAATACTCAAGAGTTTTGAATACCAGTACATGGAGTCAATCCACAAATTTCTTTTTCTTGGTTTTTTTTTCATTGTTGGTTTTACCTGTTTTTTTCTTTCCCAGGTCTTTTGCATCTTTTCCATGAATATAGGGATATATAGAGCAGAGGAATCAAATAAGTCTGTAATTAGGTCTGTTATATTATTTCTTTTACGCTCAGCCTTACGTCTTTTCGATGATCAAGTTTCCAACCATTGCCAATTTGAACTCTGCCGCTGTAACAATTACAAAATTCAGGGGAAGGCCTTCTACTTTGAAACCATTTGAACCCTTAAATCTTACTAAATTAAAGTTAGCTTCTATTAGGAATCCAAGTCTGAGTTTGGGAGATTCAGCTGAGAATTATGGTCGAAGGAGCATGTGAATGACATTTAGCAAGTGCTGTTCTCTCGTGCGTGACACTGTTTTTTGATAATCCCTTCAAATTCACGCGTTTGAGCTTCAGGCTCACTCCTGACACTCACAAGAGACACCGACGTTCCTTGAAGACACAGCTCTTCAGTGTCCGGTGGCAATGTTATTCGGACTTCAGCTTTCACAGTCCTTTCTGGGGGGATATGCTTTGATGTCATTTCCAACCCTAAGGAACCACTTTTTCAGGTTGTAGCTAAGACTGAAGCAGCATCCCCAAACTCAATCTAGGAAGAAGAGGCCAGGAGGCTCTGCCAGTCTGTGTGATAAGATGTCTCCAAGAGCAATAGGCAGAAGGAAGAAGGTTGTTTGTGTCAGTTTGTGCTTGGGGAACCCTGATTTAAAATTCCCAACACAGTTAAATGATCAACCAAATGGTGAACAAACTTGTACCGATCCCTTTTCAGATGGGTTCTTACCAAACCTGTATCTTTTCAGTTGCAAAGTTCACTGATGACCTGGAGTCTGAGCTCTGTTGGTTTCTCAGTTTATTCTGCTGTTGGTCCTGGAAGGTCTTGTTGGTCCTGGAAGGTCCCCACAGTCCTGGAAGGTCCCCACACCGTTTCAGACTGTGGTCAGCTCCAGTTAGTATGAGGGTAATGAAAGAGAAATCCCTGTAGGAGCTTGTGACAGGGCTGTATTAGAATGTATTCCTTTCCCTCTCTCTCCTTCCTTTACTTAACCTGCTGAGCTGTTGTTGCTGCCTCATGGCTAAAGCAAAGGCAATTACTCATTTTATTAGCGGACGTGCCTGGAGACGACAGAGCCTTCTGGAAGGATAGATGAGTCACAGTTGCTAGTTTTTCTTGTCTGTAAGCAGGAGAGTCGACTCAGTGGACTGTGAGCTGCTTGGTCTGAATCAGAGTCTAGACCAAGCCCCAGTACCGTTTGAAAGGGCACTTACCAGCCTCTAATAAATACCCCCCTGTAGTTCCTTTTACATATTGATTATGAGCTTGTCACTGCATGTCCCCATGTGAGTTTACCCCGTCTGGGTTGGAACCAAGTGAGAAAAGGTTGTGCCGGCTCAGAGCAGGCGGACGGTGGCATTGCTTATGCTGAAGAGTAAGTTACAACGGGCAGGTGCTGTTTAACGGGCACAGAGTTTCAATTGTGGAAAAGGGAAAGTTCTGGAGAGAGATGGGCGGTGCTGATGGTGGTGCAACAGTGTGAGTGTACTTAATGCCACGGAACTGTCCACTTAAAACTGGCTGGCAAATCTTATGTTGTCTCTGTGTTGCCACAGTTGTATTAGTTTGCTGGACGTGACATCATGAAGTTCCACACACTGGGTGCCTCCCACTACAGGGATCCATTTTCTCCCAGTCCTAGGGCTGGAAGTCTGACATCAAAGCGTTGCCATGGTTGGTTTCTTCCAAAGCCTCCCTCCTGGGCTCGCGGGCGGCCATCTTCCCTCTGTCTTCTCAGGGTCGTCTGTCTGTGTCCTCATTTCTTCTTCTTAACATGAAACCAGTCAGTTTGGATTAGGGCCCACCTGCAAGACCCCATTTTAACGCCATCACCTCCTTAAAGGCTCTTTCTCTAAATATAGCCACATTGTGAGGTCCGGAGTCTAGGGCTTGAGTGTATGAATTTTGAGGGAACACAACTGAATTCACAAGAACAACAATAACAAAAGGGTAGATTGGACTTGGTTAATAGAAGAAGCCAAAAACTTCAGACTTTTAACTCAGTGGCTTCTCAAATGAAGCGTGAGAATTGCCTTTGAGCTTTTGCAGAACTCACATGCCTGGGCACCTTTAGAATCTCCATGCATAGACCTAGGTGTTCTGAAATACCTCCCTGGGAGCGGAGTCAGGCAGGACAGCAGGATGGCAGAAGGGACCCCAGTCACATTTATAGCTAAAACTTGAGCTATTAGTCCGTGAAATCTGTTTGGAAATGATAATCGTATTCCATCTTTAAAAATTGATTTGTATAAATGTAGATTATGTTGTCTCTACCCACAAATCACTTACATGGCCCTTGGTCAGTCTGAGAGAGGAAGGATTTTATGATGTGGCTGAGCTATGTCAGGGTGGAATAAAGTAAACACCCCCACCCGCCGGCAGGGGGATCTCCGGGAAGCTTTTCCACCAGGCTGAGGTTTCAGGGAGGTGGGCTTCTCCCTCCCTGCCCCCATCTGCTCTGCCCCACTGCCACATGGCCCTACCCTGCCCCAGCCAGTGTTTTCCTTAAAAAGTAAATGGCCAATTGTGTCCTGGGTAAACCACATTCTGTTCAAGGTGGGTAAAGAATTGCCCTTTACCCCAACTTTCATCCATCATCCCGTCCCGCAGCATGGCATAGTGGAACAGGGAGGAAAAAGAAGGCAGGAGCCCTGGCTTGGGCTACTCACTCTACCACTGGTTAACGTGGTGACATTGAACAATGTCACCCCTCTGAACCTTGGTTTCCTCATTTATAAAATGTGGAACGTGCGCTAGACGACAATAATGTGCAGTGGTTACAGATGCAGGCTTGAGTCAGAGCGCCCTGGGAGACTCGTCATCTTGGATAAGTTATTTAGTTTTTGACCCTCAATTTCTTTGAAATGGGAGAAATAATAGACCCCCTTTCATAGAGTTGTCATGAGGATTAAATGGGATCATGTGTGCGAACACTAGCCTAGAGTAAGGACCCGGTACTGTAGTCAAAGTCATTCCAAGTTCCACCTTCCGCTGCTAGGTCAGAACACCCTGGCTCTAGGATTCTAAATCATAATTAAGAGGATCTAATCTCATTAGATGAGTAATGGTCTTTCTTGGAAGAAGCATGAAGGAAGAAGTGTGAGTAGTTAATATAGACTCTTTGCCTGAGTGTTATAAAGTTGGAAAATGTCCTTTCCTCAGCGAAATAGTTTGCTTTGATAGTGGGTTTGGATTGACCCTACTGCGTGCTTTCTGAATACCCACAGATCAATGCCAGAAGGTTCCCTGAGACAGAGTCTAGGTCAGGTGGTCAACATTGCCTGAAATGGCTCCCACCCTGTTAGATGTCTTGGAGAAAAGAAATATCCATCCCTTTTCCAGGTGATGAACCAAGGACACCAAAGTACTAAAGGAGGGTGGGGGGAGGGCTACAACAGCACAGCTGTGATTAACCAGAAGAAAGAAACCCATAGATTTCTTTCTGAGAACACAAAATTAAAAGAAAAAAAGCAGAAAATAGAAAGATTGCCCTCTCATCCTCCTAGCTGCTGCTCTCCTTGTAACATTTGTCAGACAAGAAGAAATCGATGACTTCATTAGACCAGGCACAAAGCTCAGGAGATGTAAAGTGTCCACAGCCTGTTTCTCATGGTCAACTGGAAAATGCCTGCCACATTCAAATGCTGAGCCCAGGCAGGCAGGATCCTTTCCCCATCTTATCCGTAGAACTGCTGGACACAGGCCACTTCTTTGGGCTTTTGTTTCTGTTTCTAAGAAAGTGGAGTCTGGCCCTGGTTACTTATTTCAACAAAGGATTGCAAAAATAAATGTCTTCAAAGCTGTTTAGAGGAGTGTCCGGAAGGTAGACTTCTGGGGAAGTGGGGAGATTGTCGAATTTTCATGCTGAATTATGCTGACCTTAGATAAGTAGTTTCAAAATATTAGGAAGAAGTAAATAACTGATTGCATTATTTAGAGCCTTAGCCTCAGTAGCCCAGCTGGGGAACATGGGGACCCAGATGGATATTGGGGACAGTGGTGCAGGGAAGAAATTCAATCTTGATTTTGGAAATGATTTATAAGTTAGGGGAGCAAGGGAAGAATGGAAAAGGAAATCTAGAAATAATTCATTTAACCCTTAGCTGCTAACTCCTTGTGAGTTTCAAGAAAGGGCTACTCCTTGGACTCAGTTACTGCGTGATCTGAGATTCAACAGGGTCGTCCTCTGCCCAGGGGGGTCCCCAATTTCAAAGCCAGAGAGATTCCCAACTGAATTTGAAACGTAGTGCCCGAACCCATGAAAGAGGCCCAGAGCATCAGGAGGAGTGGCCAGCACTGTTGGGTGGGGGAGGACTGTTGCTGGGAGCTGGGCTGGTAGGACAGGCCAGGTGTCAGGGTGGGGACAGATACTGGGATGACTGGGCAACATTCAAAACATGGCAAGTCACGGCCCACTCCCTTGCTGTTGGATTTAAACTGCCACATTCACAACCAAACTCACAACCAAACAGCAGTGCTCATAAAAGGGGCTTGGGCCATTCAGTGGGAGGACATGACCTTGAGAAATCAGAAAATGCCTGAGCTCCCCTGTCCTTGTGCCCTGCTGGGCTGGGCCCCCTTTCCCTGGCAGGCAAAGAACTTAAGAATCAACACAGAGAGTCATCAGGAGGCATTTTGGTGTGAGGGGCTGAGAGGCAGGAAGGGAGACAAGAGAGGGGAGAGTATCTATGGGAAGGGCTGTCCTCAGGGTCAAGACCTGACTTTTCTGCCTTGGCCCGTTCAGGCTGCTATAACAAAAGACCATAAACTGGGTGGCTTAAACAGCAAGCATTTTTTGCTCACGGTTCTGGAGGCTGGGAAGTCCAAGATCCAGGCACCAGCATATTTGGGGGTCTGGCAAGGGTGGGCTTTCAGGCTCACAGATGGCGCCTTCTGGCTGCGTCCTCACATGGTGGAAGGGGTGGGCAGCTCCCTGGGGCCCCCTTTATGATGGCACTCACCCCATCCCTGAGGGCCCCACCCTCATGACCTACTCACCTTTCAAAGGCCCCACTTCCCAGTACCATCACCTTGGGGTTAGGATTTAGACTTACGAAATTGGGGGTGCAGGTGAACACATACATTCAGACCATAGACCCTTCATCCTTCCCAGGGATGTGAGGACCTGAGGTGGACAGGCACTCCACTGAAGGGGCCTTCAGTGAAGCAAACAAGTAAACAAGAAGGAAACAAAGCCTCCCCTCCCCTGGTTCTGGTAATGTGAGGGTTCTCTTCTGCCTTTTCCTCCTGCCTGTGGGGGCTGGCAACCCAGGGGCCAGCTTTTCTCGCACGATTGCATCCAACTTTGTTTGGGCTGCCCTGGGCAGGAACGGAAGGAAGCCAGGGGCAGAGGGCCAAAGTGGCAAGTCGTACCTTGAAACGGGGACACAGAGTTCCTGTGCTGAAAGGCCACATGACCAGGGCCTTCTCATCGAGACCTTCTGAAGGGAGCTCTCTCCCTGAATGGGTTTCCTGAGAGGCGGGAGGAAAGCAAAAGACATGTCACAGGGTTTATGCCAAGTGGCTCTCTGGGTGGTCTTGGGCAGGCTGCACAGAGGAAATCTCCAAGTTAAGTCAGAACGGCACCAGATTGTGAAGCAGGTCACACTGAGCTTCTTCCCACCTGTTCTTCTCCGGCTGTCAGAAGCACCCAGTGCCCGTGATGGCCATTGTCACCGGCCGTCTCTGACAATCATGTTACCAAGGCACTAATTTCATCAGGAATTTTAGAGCTGCAAGGGAACTTATGGGCTAACTAATAAAAAAATACCTGTTTTCCAGTGGGAACAAAATACCCCCTAGAGGTCGTGCGATTGGGCCAATGTCACACACCAGTGGGGCCAAGACCAGAGCCAGGTGTCCTGATCTGCTCTGCCATTTTGTATTTTTAAAGACAGGAGTAGAATCCCTGATGGGAAAAGGCTTAACCCTTTATGTAAATTTAGAGATAATTGCATTTAATCACCTGATCATCTAATGACACTGGGGCTATGAGTAAGAAAAGGCAAAAATTTCAAAATGATCCGAAACAACTCAAGCAATGCCATCTGGACATGTAAACTGGCATTATTCACTGCTCTCAGCCACTTTTCTTGGTCCTTCCTTTGCACTGCCTGACATCTTTGCATAATCTCAAAAGGTTCAAATGGCCCCCAACCAGGCAGGTGCTTACAGAAATACAAGTTGTATCTGAACATTTTGGTTAAAAAGAAAGACAAGATTTCTTGTCTTCTGCTCACCTCCATCATATAACATTGTGCAGTGTGGATATTCTTCTCATGCATTTTAAGTGGATTTCATAATGTTTAATTTTGCATGGGAGAAGCTGAGATTCCAGCAACCACTGTGGCTGTTTTTTGGTCAGTCTAGT
Organism: Cheirogaleus medius; assembly: GCA_008086735.1. Classification (NCBI taxonomy): domain Eukaryota; kingdom Metazoa; phylum Chordata; class Mammalia; order Primates; family Cheirogaleidae; genus Cheirogaleus; species Cheirogaleus medius. The sequence continues at coordinate 10,886,588 of VBSM01003148.1, read as the reverse complement.
TGCTGTGTCCTGACCATAAGTCATTGGGGGTCAGCATCCAGGAGAGGATGCTGTGTGGTCTTCACATGCCTGGGTCGGGGCAGAGAATCTGGCACCCAGGAGGACTCAGACCGTCCCTCGTGGGGACAGGGAGGGACAGATTGTCAGCACCAGCAGCTGGCGTCAGAGTTTGGGTTGTGAAGGGTTGACCCGTGCAGGAAGTGCCTAACAGCGACTGTTGGAAACAGGAAAGACCTGCTAGACAGTCCAAGGCCAAACTCTAAGGGAGAGACAGGAGTTACCCTGGGAACTGAAATCCCAATGCCAAGACCAGAGGGCAGGAGTAAGAACTGATTCAGGATTCAGGGGCCAAACTGACACAGAACTGGAAGATGAAGGGCTGGGTGACTCCTGGGGCCAGCATGGTGCCCTCCTGTCCCACCAGGTCAGCTAGTGCCACCATGGCATGGAGTTGGGCTGGACAGAGACACTGGTCACATGTCAGTTGTCACGTCTCTAAGGGGTGGGAGGGCATTCTTCTCCTCCGTCCCTTTCTTTCTCCAAATCCCTCTTCAATACCCCTGTTTACGGCTCAGCCCTTGTTTTTCCAGCTGCAGAGAGAAGTATTGAGGGTCCTGGTACAGTCTGAATCTTTGGCTGCAGCCACATTGTGACGGTGGCTCCGACAACCTTCCAAGGGCCTGCCGGGCTCTCCTTTCCCCCTTCTCCAAGCTTCGGGATCTCCCGCCAGCCTCTCCTTCCCTCAGAACCACACCTCTCCTAAGGGGAAGTGGCAGAGTGGATGAGAGAGGTGGCTCTAGCACTGTGTGGCCCAAGGCAAGTTACAGCACCTCTCTGTGCTCCAGTTTCCTTAGCCTTAAAGCAGATTCACACATGCAAAGTGCTTAGAGCTGAGGTCAGTCCTCACGAATGTTTGTGGTGGTCACAATCTGCAGAGATGGGGCGGAAGGGCTTCCCAGGTTCCATCTGCCCCTCCAGGAAGCAGCTCACATGGGAGGCCGCCCCCTGGCCTGAGCTGGGGGCCTCCTCCTGTCTTATAACCCACAGCCAGCCCTGGGGGGCCCACCTGATACCACTCCCCAGGCAGGACACCTGTCCTTTGTCCTTGACTCTGCAGGGGACGTTCCCTGTGTGTGCACAGCACCTTCCTTGGCATTCTCTGCGTGAGCTCCGTCTTTATTTTCTCCGTGGTGTTCAGCATAGTTCATAACTATTTTATTGGAGTTTGTGTGACTGTCCCACCACCCCCAGCATCATCTTTCTCACTATCCTCTAACCTTCAAAGGTCATTAGAGAGGATGTTTTCCACTTCATTGTTGCAAAACAGATTCCAACACAATGCCTGGCATCAGCAAGTGCTCAAAAGCATTTGTTAAATGACTGAATAAATCTGAGCTTCTCTATGAGGCAGTCTCAAACTTGATATCCATCAGTTTCATCAAAGGACCTAAAGTCCCTTCCCTACTCTTTGCAAGGGACATACGCTGGATCCCACTTTGACCACCCAGAGCCCCGAGCTGTAGGCGTATGGAGATTAGATCCCATCATGTCTCTTGCTGTGTCTGTCTCGTGTTTGCATCTAGAAGAGTCTATGAAAAGGTTAGAGTCCACTTCTGTCTCAATCCACACTCTATTTCAATTTGAAAAGGTGAGCAGGGAAGACTACTAATTTACTTAAAAAAAAAAAAACCCACCAGCTTACATGAGCTGATATGTTTATCGTACCAATTTGACTATTCCATTTGGAAAAATAATATTTTAGAATTTGGTAGGAAGCAAGTGTTATGACTACGAGACAAAGGTTGAATATTTAAACACAGATTGACAGAATACAGGGACGTCTTTAACCTGGAGAACTGGCATTTCTCAGTCTGGCCATGTAACTTCAAATCACCATAGCTCTCCATAGTGGCAGAATTGGTTATTTTATTGCCCCTCCGAAAAAAGATGCATTTTTAAAAGGCAACAGGAGGGTGTTTCAAAGACTAAGATGTACTCTATTTGAGGAATATGTTTGCAAAGTAAATGGATTCAAATATTGACCTCAAACATATCTGAGAAAGTGGAACTCAAGCCCCTTTGTGGAGGATGAGCTAGAAGCAAGTCAGTGTTACCAACCACCCACAAGGAAAACCAGCCAGAGAAAAACACATGATGTGGCTTCAAAGTGTCCCATCACTGAAACTGCCCTGACTTTCATGGAAATCAGTTGCACTCGGTAACCTTGAGAGACTTGGGCTTAGAGAGAAAAAATGATCCTACCTTCAGAAAATTCTAGAGCTGCAAAATGTCACACTAACAGGCATTAGGATGGAGAGTGTCTTGGTTTGTCACTCCTATGCCCATTTAGTCATTTTTCACAATGAGATTAAGGTGAAAGAGTGGCAATCACAAGCAGACCTCGTTAAATGACCATGTGCTCCCCTGGGCCACCCAGACACCTTTGGACTCAAGTTAAAGTCACGTGACCATTTCCAGCCAATGGTCATGAGGATAAGTGACATGTGTCTCTTTCTAGTGGGGTAGTTAAGAGCTGGCACGCCCTCTCCACCTCTTTCCTCTCAGCCGGGCCACTGTACTTTCCTGGGGGCGTAGCTGTAAGGTGGGGCAAGGTTTCCTGAGCTGCATTGGGCTTTGCCTGAGAAAAAAAATAATAAACCTTTATTTTATTAGAGTTTTTGCGATATCAGGATTTATTTATTGCTATATCATAGCCTATCCCAACCTGATCAGTATAATGGGTTTTGGTAAAGTCACCAAAAAAATTTAATTATTAATTAAATTTAGTTATTAAAATTAATTATAAATGTACTAAGTAAGCTAATTATTAGGTAACAGCTATAAGAGTTCCACTGATAAGACTTTATCAATGCCATGCCATTGGCCAATCTGCAATTTCCAAGAACCCTGCAAGTTAATTTTACCCCAGCCAAGTGCTTACAAAGTGCATTTTTTTAAAATGCAGATCATGCCATGGGTCATCTGGAAAATGCCTCCGTGCCTTCCCAGTTAGCTTTACATTTTTTACAGAGGCTGGTCATTAAATAAGAAAGTTATTTAATGCAAAGTTATCTCCAAATCCAGCATTGTAAGATGCAGTTCTTCAGAATGACGATGGTAGTAATAGAACATAGCTGTACAGTGGGTCCCCAGACAACATCATTTAGTTCAATGTCATTTTGTTATAATGTTGACGAGAGAAAAAATCACTGTCCCTGTGGAGTTGGCACCTTCTCCCTATGTTTCCCTGGGGTTCTTCCCACATCCCCAAACTGTGCACATTAGGTTCTTTGGTGTGTCTGACTTGTCCCAGTGTGAGTGAGTGGGGGGCGGGTGTGAGTGCGCCCAGAGACAGGATGGCAGTCTGGCCAGGTGGCTTCCTGCCTTGTGCCCTGAGCTGCTGGGACAGGCTCTGGCCACCCAAGACCCTGAATTGGAATAATTGGATAAATAATTACCTTCCTTTTTTTAAAAAAAAAAAATTAATCTTCTTTAAATGTATATATAGCTCACATTTATTTCAATATTTAATTGTAGAAGTGTTTTGGTCTTTATTTAGAAGTTTGGTGATGTTTTTGTAACCAGAAATGTGCCCTAGGAACTTAACTCTTATTTCTGTCAGTTTGCCTATAGAAAAACCGGTTGTTATACGTCATTTTGCTCAAAGTCATAGTTTTCAAGAACCTGTTGATGACATTAAGTGGGGACTTACTGTACTCTAACAGTTGTCATAATGGCATCTGTCATGAGAACCTTTGTTATGTAAATGATTAATAACAGCAGTGGGTTCTCAGGGCTAATACGCAGCAGGTAAAATTGCTTCTGCAGTTGTGGTCTAAGTGCAGATGGCTCACGGCAGTGGGTGGGAGGAATTCTCCATTAACGTAGGTGGATGGGTAAAGGATTTGGAAAACTCCAGATCATAGACCATTGTGTAGATGGGATGATGGCCTCCCAAAGATGTCTTGTCCTAATCTCCAGGCTCTGTGACTATGTTACCTCCCATGGCAAAAGAGACTGTTTCAGTCAAGGTTCTCCAGAGAGAAAAAACTGACAGCATATATACTTAGAGGTATGAGAAGGAACTTACTAGAGAAATTGGCTCACTCGATTGTGGAGTCTAAGACACCCCAGGACAGGCCATCTGCCAGTTGCAGTAGGAAGGAAGCCAGTAATGTGGCCACTCTAAATCCAGAGGCTTCAGAAGTGGGGAAGCTAATGGTGTGACTCTCAGTCTGAGGCCAAAGGCCCGAGAGCCTGAGGGGCCGCCGGTGTGAGTCCCAGAGTCCAAAGCCAGAGGACCTGGAGTTCTGAGATCCAAGGGCAGGAGGAGAAGGCTGCTCCAGCTCTGGAAGAGAGAGAGCAAGAATTTGTCCTTCCTCGACCTTTCTGTTCCATCCGGGCCCCCAGACAACTGGGTGGCTCCTACCCACATTGAGGTCAGATCTTCCCCCCTGCTCCATCTGCTGATTCACATGCCCATCTCCTCTGGAAACGCCCTCCCAGACACACCTGGGGCAGCCCAAACATTCTAATAAAACGCCAAACCACCTGGGGTCCCCGTTCAGCATAAGAGACACTGGCTCAGTCCTACTGAAGCACTGAGAATCATTAATGCAATGATTGAGTATAAGTAACTCCCTTAATGATTATCACTTAATTCAGTCAGTTAACACCCAAAATCAACTGTTCTAGGGACTTTGCAAATGTGATTAAGGTTAAGGATCTTGGGATGGGAGAGCAGCCTAGATTATGCAGGTGGACCCAATCTGATCGCATCACATGCTTAGAAGTGGAGACCTTTTCCCAGTTGGGGCCAGAGGAAAAGATGTGGCAGTGGCAGGAGGGGCAGAGAGATGCTACGCTGCTGGCTTGGAAGATGGAGGAAGGGGCCACGAGCCAAGGGATGCAGGTGGCCTCTAGAAGCTGGAAAAGGCAAGAAAACAGATTCTCTCCTAGAGGCTCCAGAAAGGAACACAGCCCTGTTGACAGCTTGATTTTAGCCCAGTGAGAGCCATGCCAGGCATCTGACCTACAGAATTATAAGACAATAAGTCGTTAAGCTGCTAAATTCGTTACAGCAGCGATAGAAAATGAATACAACGGTGCACGAGGCTGCTATTTCTAGCATATTCAGGAGCCCAGGAGTAGAGTGGCATGTGTGATGTCACCTGTACCATTACCCCCACCCCTTCAGGAATAGCCACCACCCCGCCCACGGCCTGGCCCAACCAGTGGCATCCCGGAGCAATCGTGTGACTTCATGACTCGGTATGGAATCATCTAAATACAAAGAGAAATATAAATATATCACGTTCTCCATTCCTCCCCTAGTTCTTTTTCCCAAACCTCAGAAAGTTTTGTCACTGGCTGCCTGTTGTTAGCTTTTATCCCAAAGGGATAGACTTTGTGGACAACCATTACCCAATGGTTGCTTCAAATATGGGACTATTTTTTTTTTTTTTGTGGTGCAATTGCCATTTGGTTTGGAGCATGTGTAAATTGAGGATAAGCACAAAATATATCGAAACTCTGAAAACTTAGCCTCAGCTCCCTGGATAGTTTGACATTGCAGGAAATGCTGACTTCCCTCTATTGGCTATTGGCTTAGCTCGGGCAAAACATCGCCTGGGACTGTCTCATGCACGCACACGTATCGCAGACGGAGAGTCCTCAAGCTTTGCGCTTCCATGGGGCTATGTTTTAGATTTCATAATGTATCACATATCTCAGTCTTAAAGTGGCTTTCTCAAAATATTAGTTCATCTTCACTAGTGTACTGGAGCCCTTGACAGGTAGGTAGCGTGTGAAGAACTACAGCTATTTCGCTGCTATATGTTTTTTATGAAGATGAATGAAAAAATAAATAAATTGAGGGAATCTTACAATATATTACGTCTGTAGTGTTTAGGGCTATTTGCAGAAAATAAATAGATCTGGGGCTGAAGCAGTGTGGATGAAGATCATCCAAGGTGTCCATTGGTTAGACTGAAGACATCTGCAAAATGAAATCATGTTCCATGGCCTTTCCCGGCTATCGTTGTGGATAGCTCAAGGGGCCTATGGCATTGGGGAAAGCTGCCCTTTGCTATGTGACCATTTTATGGAAAAGTATTATTTGTTTCTTAGTTTATAATGCCATGAGTTAGCAGTTTTCGGATTTGAAGCAAAAAACAAAACACAAATATACAGAGAACACAGTAATTAATTTTTCCCTTTTTTTAGCCAATAAGCTTACACACACATTTAAGTAATAATAATGTAATCATCACACCCTGCTTGTCATTTTTCCAAGCACTCTGACATATATTATCCCATGTGATGTCCACAACAGAATCATGACTTAGATGAAATTAGTACCATTTTACAAATTATAAAGCCCAGATTGGTTGCCCACAAATAAATGGCTAGACCTGAGCTGGGTTTAACATACAGGTATCTTCTGTTTAACGTTAGGTTGTATTCTAACATTTGTCATTCAGTTACTTAGCATCCAGAATGCATCATTTCCTACCAAACAACCCGCTTCGGTGATTAGGTATCTAGGCTTGGTCACCAAAGTTTATTTATGTCATAATATGGCATTTGCATCTCCCCAAAGCAAAGTGACATTCTCCAGGATGCAAAGCTGCTAAACAAAGGAGCCAGGTCTCTCAACTCTAAAATTCAGAAAACGTGCTTATCTACGTACATTTATTTACTCTAACCTGTACCTGATTTATAAGAGTTGAACTAAGAGTTGTAGTTTTAAAAGAGGTTGTTAACCTAAAAGAATTCCTGATTGGCTGAATTGCAGAGGCTGAAAGAAAATGAAGCGTATGGTCCATTCTGGATATGAAAATAGATACATTCTGGCCAAGGAGGCTACTGCCAAGTGGCTTATTAGTAAGCAGAGGATCTTGAGATTTGACAGACCTGAGCTTAAGCTGCGTTGTCTTTACTTCCTCACTTGACCTGGGACAAGTTACTTCTGGGCGGGTAGTATCTTAATCTTTAAAATGGAGCCATAGCGCCTCTTTAGCAGGGATATGAGGAGGATGACATGAGACGACAGATGGAGATGCCCCTGTGGGCTGAGTCTGTTTTTCCTTGTTCCTTGTCTTCCTTCTTTTAAACCCCCAGACATGTGTTCACAAGAACCAACCCCAGCAAGCACAAAGCCTCGTTTGTCTGAAAGAGACGTGATTTATAAAATAATAACTTAAAAAAATCCCAAGGTCTTGACCTTGTACCTTTATTAACCTCCCTTTGTCTCTTCAGCCGTAGACTTTATTTGTAGGATTCAAGCCTATTATGTCTTTTTTGTGTGCATTTATTAACTGTGCCTATCTGCCTGCCCCAGGCACTGCTTCCCTCCAATAAAACCTGTTCTGTCGATATATGGCACTAGCAAGGCTAAAACTTAAATGCTTCTTAGGAATTCCAAAGAAGAAACAATTCTGTTCTTGATCATTTCCATGATGCAGTGTGAGGAACTCATTATATTTATGCTAGCTCAATGATACAAATCGTATATTGACTCCCACATGCATTTTAATACACATCCATTCACCCTAATTCTCCTGCTATTCCCCAGAGAGGAGTAAAAGGATATAATTCATAACAGTAGGATTAACTTTTAACTATATTTGCAATTGCATTTCTTGGAGTGTCTTCATGCTAAGAAAGAAAATAAAGGCAGTTCCATCAATGTGTACTCTGAAGTATGAAAACGTGATTTTTTCCCCTCTTCCTCATTTTTTCTCTTTTATGAGTGTCGTATTCTATTTATATCATTAATCTTTTGGGGCACATCTTTCAAACAGATCTTTCTGCTTTATGCTTTTCTGAGTATTTGTGTAAAACAACCCTACGTAGCCCCCAACACACACACACACACACACACACACACACAGCACAACACATACCAAGAATTTTAAACATCCAATGAAGCAGACATAAGATCATTTTATTCGGTAGTTCAATGGCATTTTATCAGAAAATATTATTAATTTTAAGACACGCTCCCAAACTGCATCTGACTTTGAGAAAATGTACTTAAGGGATAAACAGTGTTTTTTAATTGGAGGCTATTTTGTATACCGCCACCCCAAGACATTTGTCGGTATCTGGAGAGATTTGGGGATGTCGCAGTGAGGGGGTGCTAGTGGCACCTGTCAGGAAAAATGGAGATGCTGCTTAACACCCTACAATGCACAGGACAGCGCACCCCCAGGACAAATAATTAACCAGACTAAAAGGTCAGTAGAGCCAAGGTTGAGAAACCTGCTCAAAACCTACAGCCAGTTCAGTTCATTGGTTCCAGCAACCCCATGGTATTTATACTGGAGATCTTCAGTGTATTGTCTTTGCTTCCAAGTCTTGAGTCTGCCTCCCCCAAACTGCTGCTGTTGTCCTGGCTGGCACCTTGATCATTCATTCTCAGTGACTGTATGTGGTCAACTGTTATGCATGATGAGGCTGGATAAATAAATCCTCCTGTTGAAAGAATAGGCAGAGACAGACATGGCTCACTTAATAAGGCATTGTCATCGTGGCTTTGGGGCCAGGAGAGATGATGCCTCTGTCCAACAAGAGGAAGGTGTGATGAGGCCACACCAAGAGGGGTTTATGACAAATGGTCCCTCTCCCTTCCCGGCTGCTCTGGCTGGTGTCAAACATCCAGGTGAGGTCACCTTCCCAACCTGGCTGGCGGGAGTTGACTTGGGAATTTTTTTTCTCTTTTTTAGACAGAGTCTCACTCTTTTGCCCAGCCTAGAGTGCCATGGCGTCATCCTAGCTCACGGCAACCTCAAACTCCTGGGCTCAAGCGATCCTCCTGCCTTAGCCTCCCGAGTTGCTGGGACTATAGGCATGTGCCACCGTGCCCAGCTAATTTTTCCTATTTTTGGTAGAGACGGGGTCTCGTTCTTGCTCAGGCTGTTCTCAAACTCTTGAGCTCAAACAATCCACCCACCTCAGCCTCCCAGAGTGCTAGGATTACAGGCGTGAGCCACTGCACTCTGGCACTTGGGATTTTAATATGCAGATCTGAGCTACCTCTACTCCCTAGAATTCCATAGCTACATCCTGTTGCTTAGAACCATTCCTGTCTCTGTCTCCTGTTGATAAACAGGCCACACAGTTTCAGTCCCAGTGGGATTGTCAGAAATCCCCATGGAAATAACCAGTTTTGTTCTTCTACCCTCCTAATCCACTACATTTTGAAAATAATTTATATTCTCATTGTTGCTATTAATAGCCTCTACAAACTTGTGTCTGTGAGTCCTTATTCCAAAATTATGTGATTTACTTTTTAAAATTTTAATCCAAGGAGTCATGGGTTTTGCAGTCTAGAGAATAAAGGCATCACATCTTTATGGAAGCTTTTAGGTTCAAAAACAAACCAAAACAAAAATCTTCTTACTATGATCCTACAGATAGAGTCAAAGATAAGATATTATGTCATTTTAATTAGGCATAACCTTAAACGAAGGGCATTGAATGAGAATTTTTTTTTAAAAAAAAGACCATGATAATAATGAAAATGAAAATATTTCTTATAATTATATAGAACTTTAGAATTTAGTAGTTTACATTTATTTTGTGACTGTTATGGGTCAGGCATACAAAACCCACATAAAATGTGGGTTATTTCATTTAATCCTCACCACCATCCCGTGAAACACTACTGCTCTTAATCTGTTTGGGGGCTGGAGTAATTGGGGGCCTGGAGATGTTAAATGTGTCATTGTGGGAGTGACAGATGTGGAATTGGAACTCAGGCCCATGTGATCATGTTCTGGATCTGAAGCAGGTGGTTCCACTGGCCCATCCCACTGGACTAGGCAGGGCCTGGCGTCGGGAATGTATATCCCACAACACATGTCTAGGTGGACCACCTTCCTTGCATCCCTCTGTTTTCTTCCTGACATATGAGCATCCGATCTCTCCTGCCCATGAACTTGACATCTGTGCTTGGTGCCACAGGGCAGTGACGTCTATGCAAGCTGGCACCTTTGATCTGTGCACCTGTAACTCCAACCCTGAGTCTTTCAGAGATTCCCTCTAGTGCTGGCTCAGATCACCCCCAGTATCAGAGCTGTGACATGATAGATCCTCAGCGTGACCACACTGTACCCCCTTACCCCTTCGTGGTGGTCAGCTGGCTGAAGGAAGGGCACAGCTAGACATTTCCTGAAGGTCAAGTCCTTGCGCTTACTCCATAATATGGTCCTGCTTATTTTATGAGAAAATTAGTATTTTAAATTAGTTACCAGGTAGCTTACTTAAGTTCTGTCTGCCAAATCTTTGACAAGAGCCATCATCCTAGGAAGCTGCACCACGGTTCTCCTACCACCTTGGCGGGAGGAGCCACGCTCCCCTGAGGACTGCCTGCTCCCCTTTAGGTACGGAGGGGAGAAACGCCTGCTTGTCCCAACAGCTAACAGAAGTGGCTGCAGGAAAACGTTCAAAGCCATTCATGGGCAAAAGGCTCCTTTCTTTTCTAAGACTTGGGCTGATGTTGATGGATTACAGTGTTAAACAATTAGTTCGTTCTTGTATCCATGAAGTCTAGAGGAAGCACAAGTTGGGGTCAAAGGGCATATAAAACAATAGGTATTTTAATTAAATAGTCTATAGGAATTCCCTGTATTTAGGTTAATAAATAGCATTACAACAAAATCAAAGGGGCAGCCACGTTATTTTTTTACATTAAGTTAGCATGGTTTGCAGCATGGCAAGGCATTTGATAAAATCTGTTGCTCCAATTAATTCACTGTTTTGGATATACATGGGTCATCCGCTAGAGTCCAGCAAGACTTCATTTATAAAAGAGTAACTTTTTTGGTTTTTTAGTAATGACTCCTTTAAAGGGGAATTAATCAGCAGTTGCGTGGAATGAGGATCTGGCTCACCTGTCTTCTACCATCTTCACGGATGCTTCATCAGTGCGGAAGGTGGGAGAAAAGGCAAAACAGAAATATTGCAGCCCAAAGACCCGAGCTCTGCCTTGCAGAGCAAGAAGGGCTATGCCGTGCCCAGGGATTTCAGGCAGTTGCTTTCTCTCTGCCCAGTTGCCCCATCTCTGAACTGGGCATAATACTAATTACCAGCTTCACGGGAGGGCAGGTGGATTAATGAGCTAATCTTGTAAAGTGCTTGGCAGGTGAAAAGTTCTCGAGAGGTGCTATGATTGCGCTCATTAGTTTCCGCAGACAATCCGGGAGCGAATCTCAGCGAGGAGACGTGTAATTAATGCGGCAGCTCTCTGCAGTTAGCGGGATGCTCGGTCACGGAGCAGAGCCTGCTGCCGCTTTCGCTGGTGGTGGCTTCTCTTTCTCTCTCGTTGACTTCTTGTTCCCCAGCTCCAGGCCAGCCCGAGTGCCTTCCTCTCGGTTGCCTTTGCTGACGACTGACCCGGCTGCTGGAGTGTCTTCGTCAGGTTTGCCATTGGCTTATCAAGGGTAGGCACACGCGCTGCAATGAAAACTAAGTCTCCGAGAGGTCATCTGATGGCTCAGAGAATCTTCTAGAACGTTGTTTGCACTCTGCCCTAACTCCACCACAGTAAAGCGCTTAGAGAGCCCAACTCCGGGACCCAAAGATCCCATCTTTGACTACGACACCTCTGTTATTGTCCCTGCAGCGTCTTCCTGGGCACTGCAGTGGGCAGACAGTTGGTGATGGCAGAACAGACTCAGGAAGCTCAGAGCCGATGGTGGGCAAGAATGACTTTCTGGTGATGGGTGAAGGTGATTTACAATGAACAACATGGATATTTTTCAGGTTCCAAAGCATGTGGAATAGGTACACTTATTAAAATTTTTAAAAAAGACAAAACAGCTCATGAAACAAAGAAAGATGATGGAAATTTGGGGCGATTCTTAGCAGCAAGTCTGGCAGGCGGCCGTACAAGTGATTTATGTGGCCTGTCCCCTCCCGCCTCCGGCGCTGGCTGAAGCCGAGGCCATATGTCCTGCTTCTGTGCAGGGACCTCGGCTCCACCAAGCAGGCCGGCGCTGCACTCAGATGGGGCTGGCGGGGAGGGAACCAAGCTGGGCCACCAGGCTGTCGCTCCAGCTCCTAAAAGTGGGTGTTGGTTTCCTGCTTTCTAAAACGAGGTTGGTCCAAAACTTACGGCTCCATTTCCTTTTGTGCTGCCGTCAGGAAATAGCACATGGATCCCTTCCATAGGCCATTTTTTTTTTCCTGAAAGAACATTTCTGAGTAAGTTTGGGAATGGATCCCGGCCCGGGGAACACTGGGCTGGTTTATTCACCCCTCTGGCCCACGCTGATGGACAGAATGAGAGCAGGGTGGACGACGGTCATTGTTTGCAGCTTCTGTGGCTGGCTTTCAGGTTCTTCTCAGGAACTGGGGACTATTCAGTACGCTCACTTGTTTAATTTACTTGTAAAAGGAAATGTCCTCCAAGACAGACATAGATTGTGCAGCACCATGCTGAGCACTCATGGTTAACCAGCACGGTGGTCTGAGACCTCAGGTTCGAGGTGTTTTGTCTGTATTTCTTACCATTACTCTGGCATTGTCATTTGTCCCTCGAGCTCCCCAAGAAAGGCAAGGGATGTATTCCAAATTCCTTCTCCTCACCACACAGGAGCTTTTTGCACATCTTTAATTCAAGGGTGAGGGTGACCTGGCCCCAGGAGGTAAGAACACTCACCCCCAGCCTCCTGATGCCCATCTGATCGAGCTGACATGACCACATCGCCTCACGTTTCAGAACCTTCTAGATATGCCTCGTCACCCCAGACGGGTTATTAATATCATTACTAATATTTGTGTACAGTCATTACCAAGAATTTACCAAGCACTGCAATTTTAACACCACACGACAACCTCCCGAGGTGGGTATTTTTGTCCCATTTTCTAGAACTAGGATTCAGAGAAGGTAGGCAACCTGCCCAGGGTTACCTCGTTAGTGTCTGGAGCCAACAGAAGAGATGGGCCATCTAGGTGGTTAATGGAAAGCGATATCTTTGAAGTAGTTTTCAAAAGAAAAGTTGGTTTCCCTCTTTGCACCCTATGCTATCAGTCCCCTTGCTATGCAAATTACACTTGCACAAAAATATATCTAAAAAGATAATCATGTTGGAGAATTTTGCCAAACTGCTGGTAAAATATTGGGCTAAAACCAGGTGTCTTAGATTCTTAGGAGAGATTTTCACTATTTATCTTGACTGTTTCTTGCTGTCATGTTCTGGGGGCATGATTAATAAGGATGCCAACCCTGTTTCTCAGTCTTTAGCGGTGCTAACCTTGACCAGAGCATGGACAAAAACAAAGAACAATTCTCAACATGAGCAAAATCTCTGCCCTAATAAAAGGAAATATACCCGTGTCTTTTGGAGATGAATATATCTTTTCTTGATCAATAAGTGTTATCAAAGGATTCCGACTCAGAACTATTCAGATTTATATTTGATTTTAACACAAATTATATATAGCAAAAGATTGTAACTTACTGAATAAAATAGGAATCACGAAGGAAGGAAGGAAAAGCTTTGCCTTATATGGAGTAGAATGCTAACTGAAGAATGAATGATGGAATCAGGACACCACCATTTGAAGAAAGGAAGGGAGGAAGGAGGGAGGGAGGGAGGAAGGAAGGAAGGAAGGAAGGGAGGGAGGGAGGGAGGAAGGAAGGAAGGAAGGGAGAGCCTTTCCTTACATGCAGTAGCATACTAACTGAAGAATGAATGATGGAATTAGGAAAACACCATTTGCCAACCAGCATAGTAATAATTGGTTATAACACAGTGGATGGAATTTTGAGGACAAAAGGATATTTACATAGTCTCAAAGTGCATCCCCATCAGGTACTTTTTGTTACAAAGGGTAAAAAGTAACATTACAGTAGAGATACATGGCACATACCACCTTGACCAAGGATCAAAGTTAACATTACCAGAAGTAGCATAATCCATAGCCTGGGCTTCCTGATACAACGCACAGAGGAGAACTCACCATCACTTTCGGGCATTCCTGCCAAAGAGGCATAACCTGAATCTAATTGTGAGTGAACATTGAGCAATCCCAAATTGAGTAATATTCTCCAAATACCTGGCCTGTACTCTTCAAGAATATCAATATCATAAAAATATGAAAAAAAGAGTAATGAACTGTTAAAGATTAAACGGGTTAAAAGACATGATTCCTAAGTGTAGCACATGATACTGGATTTTCTTTTGCTGTAAAAGATATTTTTAGGGCCATTGACAAAAATCTTAAAAAGATCTGTAAAGTTGATAATAACACCTCAGTGTTCATATCTCTCTTTTGATGATTTTCTGTGGCTATGAAAGAAAATTTCTTGTTTTATTGGAAAGATAACACTGGAGTGTTTCTGAACGCATTTTTCGTTTCATCAGTCTAAAAATAGGAGTGAAAAAGGGAAAGAGAAGGCTGATGGAAATGTGATAAAATGTTGACATTTGAGGGATTTAGGATAAGGGCATTGGTAATTCTTAGTTCTGTTCTTGCAACTTTTCTATAAATCTGAAGTTTGTTCAAACAAAATATAAACAGTAAAATTGTAAAAATTAAAAAAATATAAAAATACAAAATATGATACTGATTTGTGTTTTCTATTATGTTTTAATCATCATCATAATCACATAGATAGCACTTACTGCCTGCCAGTCACCACTTTAAGGTGTGTGTGTGTGTGTGTGTGTGTACACATACTCATTCGATCTTCCTCTTATAAGCTTAGCAGTATTATTATTTCAATTTTCAGACCAGGAAATGAAGGGACAGAGAAGTTAGGTAATTTGTCTGTAGGTCATGCTTGTCAGTGTTGGAGCTGGGATATGAACTCCCAGGAATGTGGATCCAAAGTCCATGTAAGGACTAAGTGAATCAAAGGGAATTCTTATTTTTAAACTCCATAATACCACCTGGAACTCCTTTTTGGAAGTTTTTGTTTGGAGTCTGTATTCATTATCTATGTCTGTATAACATATTACCCCAACACTTACTGCCTTGAAACAACAGACATTTAGTATCTCGCAGTTTCTGGGGATGGGACTTTGGGTGCAGCTTGGCTGGTTACCTCCAGCTTAAGACCTTGCATGAGGTTGCCGTGAAGCTGTCGGCTGGGGCTGCGGTCTCATCTGAAGGCTAGCCTGGGGGGTACTTACTTCCAAGATCACTCACATGATTGTTGGCAAGCCTGGGACCCTCCCCACTGGGGGGCTTCAACAGAGCTGCCTCATGACATAGCAGCTGGATCGCCCCAAGTTTGCGATGCAAGAAACAGTGAGAGAGAGCATGCCCAAGACGGAAGCTGCAGTCTTTTTTTATAATCGACAGCCCATCACTTCTGTTGTATTTTATTTATTAGAAACAAAACAGTAAGTCCACCCTGCTCTGAAAGGATGGCACTCAGAAGTAAATACCAGGAAGTGAGGGTCACTGGGGACTATCTTAGAGGCTACCTGTGCAAAGGGTAAGTACTAGTTCTGTGCATATTTTATCTTCTCTGTGGGCACTATGGTCTCTTGCAAAAGGCCAGTGTTTGAATGCACCTAGAAACCATGTAACTAGAGCACAGAATGCTAACCGTCTAAGGCTGCTTTGCTTCTACCTGGCAATGAATACAAATTGGCCGCATAATACCGTTTTCAAGCCAGTACCATTAGCCCTGTGGGTACCGGACATCACTCCCAGAGACCAGCAAGTGACCAGCCCCGCTGGGGCCCCAGACGGCGCCCATTCCTGCTCCGCTAACTGCACCCATGTCTTCACCAGCACACCCGTGCTGGACTCCCTGGGAGTAAGGAATGTGTTATTTTTTGCTAACTTTGTCACTTTCCACCTAGCATAACCCTGAAGCCAGGGACCAGGTTTCTCTAGGAGAGCTTGTTTGATCATTGGCCCCAGCAGAGGACCTGACATGTGGCCAAGTGGTTTACACACTTTGCTGGTTCTATTATAGAAGACGGGCTATTATACTTGGGCAGTTGTAATAGAGAGACCAGACGGATTATGGACTTGATAACATCCCAGGATTACAACCTTAATCTTGTTCTCTTAATTGGAAAATCCTTTCACAGGGCAACACCTTTGTAAAAAGTAGAGTAGGCAACAGCTTATAAAACAAGACACTTTTTTTCACTAGTTATTTCTCCTGCCATTCATTGTTGCTTCTCTCTTTGCCTCCTAATTCTCACTGTTGGAGTCATTCCTTTGGAAGGGACGCGGTTTTGTGTTTTTATTTATATATATATATATTTTTTTTGAGGAGGGTAAACAGAAAAGTAAAAATAAGAAAATAATTGTATTCAAATCCATCACCTGAGAGTAACTAAATCATTAAGTTGTCATGCTTTTCTCTGGCCTTTTTGACACACATATACTTTTCTTAGAGAATAAAGTAAAACGAGAATCATATTACACAACCTCTCATTTTTTTCCACTTATGATTTCACAAATATTAAGCTTGGCTGCTTAGTATTCCATTGTGTGCATATAGCTTAGTTTGATGCATTCCCCATTGTGCATGTTTAGTTTGCTTCCAAGTTTTTGCCCTTAAAATTAATACTCTCATGAATATCCTTGTGCTAAATCATTTTCAGGATTTTCTTTAGAGAAATTCCTATAAGTGAAATTTCTGGGTCAGAGGAAGATATGGAAGCCAAGAGCAGCAGGAAAGTTCTGGAAAGGGAGGTGGCCGCAGAAGTGGACAGGAGGCGAGGGACACATCGGGAGAGCGTGGGCAGTGCATCCTGGTGGCTCAACACTTGGGCCCTCAAGCAAGACAGTCGTGGCCTCTGGTCCCAGCTTCATTTCATTCAAACACTAGCTGTTTGGTTTTAGGAAAGTTACTTCAACTTCTGAGCCTCAGTTTTATCATCTGTAAAATGGGCTTAACGTTCTCATGTAAGTCAGAACATAGCTCCAACGGATTTTACCAAAAGAAGGCATTTCCGAACATAGGGATCCTCATCAAGTGTCTCAAATCTTGGGATGCTCTCTCAGTTGCTTTATCTTGCAAAATGCGGCATTGTTGGAGCAAAATACACCGGCCTGAAATGACTTCAATCAGGGCTTGTTTGGGATGCTTACTGAGGTTTCCTGACAGAATTAGCAAACAGAAGGGAAGCAAATGAATTGAACACAGATTTGGCAATAATTTCTGGGAATACAACCTCATGAATGCAAGTGTTGGATGCCATCATAAACAAGCCTTCTGAGGGGTCCTCTCAAAGGCAATAAGGTGCCCGGTTGTAGTGTGGACCTCATAAATACGCACTTATGGCTTGAATACGTAGAACACCTGTCCCAATGTTACATTAGCACTTATTCATTCACAGCTTGAGATAAAATTTCCAGTGACAGAGTGCTATATCTCAGACAATTGAGATGGAAATTAAGACGACGTGTCCTGGAGAAAAAAAAATGAATGACTCTAAAATTGGCTCCAGAGATAACAAGCACATTGATGAATAAAATTATGTAAGGATATGGAAGACTGGCAAAAGGCAATATTTCTGCAGTAATGTATTATTTAAATAGTATGTGGTTTTAAATATGCATGTGCAACTGAATTAATAAATATTCTAAGTCATATTTGTTTTATTTATGTCCCTAAAAGTTTATATAGTCAACTGGATTTAAAAAAGTATAGATGGGGGATAGTCTCATTGGGTAAGATGGGTCCCCTTGCGTCTGGACAGATATATTAGTTACATAGCTCATGACATTGTATGAGAATAGAAATGTGATGTTAATAGGTGCTTAGCTCTCTGCCTAGCATACATCAAGTGCTCAATTAATGCTAGCTCATGTTACCTGGGGAGTCAGACAGCTATGGAAGTGATAGATGAGTGAACACCCACAGAGGTGCCCAGGGGTGGGGGCCATCAGGAAGGTTCTAGAACAAGAAAACAACCTTTGCTTATTTTAGTGTTTAGCTTGGGACAGGGCTTAGCCATGTGCCGTCACCTGTTTCCAATTATTTTTTGTTTTTAACTTATGAAAATGCTGTTTTGTATGAAGGTCCAACGGAGCTCCCTGACTTTTATACAATGCCTGGAAACATTTTAAAAATTATAACCAAGTTATCCTATTCCCTCACAACAAATAGGAAGTGGAGGCGTTGGGCCAAGGCTGAGACGTCCAACACTCAGAGCGGCTCATGCCCCATACGGCCTTCCCCTCTCCTCTCTCTTCTTCATGTGAACTTTCCTAAGTGGAGCTAATTTCTCAAAGCCATTTTGAAAGGATGAGAATTAAATGTGTTTTTTGTGTCGGCTTCCTCTGCCAGTTTTTGACATATGGATCTTTGGGCCACACTCCAGAAAACTGACTGTGGAGTTGAGAAAGAGAGAGATGGAGAGGTGGAGAGAGAGAGAGAGAGAGAGAGAGAAGGAAAGCGCCTATCTGCATGTTCACCTATCTAGTGTAGCAGAAAACAGAAATGGCAAGAATTTTAATGTGATCTTATTTCTTCTGACAGGTGCTATGAGCTGCATTCTCAATTTGCCCTTTCTGGGCGCCGTGTAAACGTCTCTATCCCAGGGCCTGAGGCCTGAACACAGTCCTTCGGGCACCGTGCTTAGCAGCAGGGACCGTTTGGGATATAACTGGATGTCTCGCTCCAGCCGTGTAGTTGGCAAACTGACTTCCGCCAGGATGGAAGTGAGGTGACCCTGGGCATGGCCATCAGGCTCCCACCAGTCTTTGGGTCACTAGCCCCTCTGTGTGGCCGGCAATTTCCATATGTAGATGCCGCAAGGTGGAACTAAGAAGCGGTTTATATTACACCCCAACCCCAAAGAGCTTGAATGTCCCACCTGTACACAAAGGGAAACAGAGAACTATCTAGATCATTTAGAAAAGCCTCCTTTGCATGGAATTTTCCTAGAGCTTGAGCTATCCCTAAAGGCAGCCCAAACCCTCTCTCTAACTGTGCCTATGTTCACACAACACAGCTGTTCTTCCTGGTGACCACACTCCTTCCTGGGTGCCTTTCTCTTCCTTCCATCCTCTTCCTCCTCTACTGCCTGAAGCTAAATCTTTCCTCTCGTATAAGTTTTTAGTCCTTCACTATTTCCACATTTTCCCTCTTTTCTATTTCCCTTGAGGAGAGGGTCCTTACCTCCCTTTCTTGCTTTTTAGCACCATGACATCCTTTGGGAATGGTGTTGAGTACTTTTGCCTAGTGGACTTAGTGTTTTGACAAAGTAACTTAATTACTCACAGCTCATTGTATCAGAGGCTTAAAGGCTGTATGTGTGTGCACATGTATGTGTATGCATGTGTGTGATGGTGTGTGCATGTGCAGTGTATGTGTGTGTGCATGTGGACGTATGTTGTTTCTGAACTACCACTTCTTGGGCCTGTGTAGGTGCTTGAAAAGTATTTTCCTGATGCTAGTAACACTCCTTAGGTTTTGCGTTTAGTTGCGATATAAAGTTTTCTCTCGATAAATTGATTTTGCCTCCATCTCTCTGTAATACTCTTAAATTGAAGACGTAACTCTTGAATTAGACCTGAGAAATCTTTGGCGATTCAACAGGAAACCAAGCAGCAGTAGGGAGCTTCTCCAGCAGGTGACTGCTGAGCCCAGGGCCATCTCGGTCTCTGGGGGACCCTAACCCTAACCCTGGCAGCAGTGGATCACACAGCCCTTGCGACCTCCTTTGCCTCAGTTTACAGGATAATTGCAGCAAAGACAGAGGAGAGTGGGAGGTGATCCTTGGCTGACGGGCTGCCATGTCCTGTAGTCCTGTGACAAAGCCAGCTCAGCTGTCCAGCCTCAGTGTCTGATGAGGGATTTCAGAGTCGCTCTGACCTTGGCAATCAGTGGGGGCTTGTATCAGATTGCTCGGGCTGCCGTAACAAAGTTCTGCAGATCGGGTGGGTTAAACAACAAATTTATTATCTGGATACCAGAAGTCCAAGGTCAGGGTGTCAGCAGAGTTGGTTCCTTTGGAGGCCTCTCTCCTTGCCTTGTATTAACAGACAGCCGTCTTCTTTCTGACACCATTCCGCCCATAGCAGGGCTCAAGCAGCTTCCAGAAAGCATTTTCCTCTCTTCTAAAGCCATAGGTACACTGGATGCTCCTCTCTGACTTACTTCTGGGGTGCCATATATGTATGAACTAATTTCCTCCACCTAGTAATCCCCTGGGGCGGATCCCTTGGGAGTCATACTTATTTTACTCAAGGGGAAACTGCAAAGAGGACGAACAACCTGCCTGTGCCTATGAGTTCGTACTTGGCCAATGAACCCAGAGGCCTGAGGCCAGTTGCCCAGACTCCCCTGCTGCGCTGATCTGCCTCTAGAAGTTCGAGCCTGTCTTCCTCCACCACCACTGATCCAACCTTAGCAGCCTGTACAGGGTCCAATATTCACTTGCTCTTCGGGACCCAAGCATAAATCTGATGGTGCAACGTCCATGAGCTAGTCATGATGAGAATGAGCGTTAGAGTGTTAGTACTGTCATTTTACAGCTTGGGTACCAGGAGGTTGAGCCTCTTATCAAGATGCTGTACTCCAAGAGTTTAGAAGGTCTCTGCTTACCAAAGATCATTCTTCTGGAAAGACTATGCCTATCCAGAGGCTAATAAAGTGAGGCAGAGAAACCATCTTTTTTCCTTCGGGGAGTAAAACACTATAACCATTTAGAAGAGACAGAAAATGACTCCTGATGGGTCTCAGTGGTCAAACTAAACATGAGCATTAAAAGAAACTCCATATCATAGCGTGAAGAGCACGGGTTTGGGAGTCAGATGTATTGGTATTTGATGTAAGTGCTGCCTTCCTGGGTGTGATGTTTTACCCTCAATTGCTTCATCTGGGAAATGGGTACATGATATCTCCTTACACGGTCATTGTAGGATTATAGATTATATAGCTGAGGTGCCCAGTTCATTGTTTTGGTTGGTTTTTATTTTGTTTTGCAGTAAAAATAGGCTGGTCATCAGGCTCCACCTAACCACGAGGGGGCCACAAACAGCAAACATTCCAGCCTCGGGAGGGGGGAAGCCTGGAGAGGTTGGTCAACAGCAGTGAGGACACTCTCCTAGCACAGAGGAGGTGTTCAATGGATTGTAACAATAATTATATTTCATCCTGCCTTTTCTTAAAGCAATTGTGTTCTCTTCCATTTGCTGTCATTAACAAGACTTAGTTCATGCTAATTAAGTGGACTCACTGATTTGGTCACGTGTCCTCTTGTCCCCTTCCCTTTGGGGAAAGTGATCTCCAAATATCCCAAAGTCAGTTGTTGTTCTCTGAGTTGTCGAGGTGGAGCTGTGTAGATTCCTTGGTAAAGAGAAGGTGTTTGACCACAGGTTGCGAAGAAGAGTTTATGCATGTGTGAAGTGTCACAGGCAGGAATGGAATGACACTCAGAGATATAGTCGCTTGTATCTTAGATGTCCAACTGAGGGTCCCACTGCTTTTTGGTGCTCACTTGAATGTAATTAAATGGCAGGGTGGTTGTTGTTTTTTTAGTTGTGGTAATATGTACATTACACAAAAATTTACCCTTCTAACCATTTTTAAGTGTTCAGCAACCATCACCTCTATCCATTTTCAGAACGTTTTTATCTTCTCCAACTGGAACTCTGTAGCCATTACACAAGTCCACACCCCCTCGTCCCCCAGCCCCTGGGAACCACCGTTCTGCTTTCTGTCTCTATGAATTTGACTACTCCAGGGACCTCATATAAGTGGAATCATATGGTATTTGTCCTTATTTTTTCAGGCTCATCTCATTTAGTATACTAGTATAATGTCCTTAAGGTCCATCCAGGTTGTAGCATGGGTCTGAATTTGCTTCTTTTTCAGGCTGTATAATATTCCAATGTGTGTCTATATATCACATCATGTTTGCCCATTCACCTACAGTAGGCATGTGGTTTGCTTCTACCTGATAGCTTTTAGGAATCATGCTGCCATGAACATGGCTGTCTCGAAATATCTGTTGGAAACCTTGCTTTCAATTCCTTTGGACACATACCCAGAAGTGGAATTGCAGGAACCTATGATAATTCTATGTTTAATTGTTTGAGGAACCTCCACACTGTTTTCCACAGCGGATGCACCATTTTACATTCCCACCAGCAAGACCCTTTTGACTTTTAACTCCCCACCTGACCTCCCTGTGGAGCTTGGGAGCATTAGCTGTTTGATTCCCATGCTTTGTACAAAGGACAGAATCCCTCTCGCATCCTATCTGTCATGACTTAATTTGGCATTTATTGCCTCCTTACTCTTGTTGCACTTTGTAATTTTGCTCAGAGGTCGTGTGCTAGAGGCATAGGTCACGCTTTAAATCCTTACAAAGAACATATGAATGTGGACGTTATCCTTTGTATGTCTTTATTGGACTTTTGTCATTTTTTATTACTACTAATATACTACCTATACCTGTGGGCTACCTATCACTGCGTTTCTCCAACATCCTTAGCAACGGAGTGTAAGAAATATCTGCAAAATAGAATAATGCAGTCCCTTAGAGATTTGTGAGAATAAAATTAACTCGCAGAATGCTTTTGATTTCCGTTAGCGTCTGACTTTTAGGTGTACTGCACATATCTAACGACATGTTGCTATATTGGAAAAGAACACATGGGGAATGGAGGAACGGAAAAGAATCTTCCAAAAGCTCTCCTTCCTCTCTCCACCCTCTCTGTGACTCCCGATGGCAATAAATCTCCGATCGCTGGAATCTGTGTTTTCTTAGTATCGCCTTTCTCCTTTCACTTTTGGAAGGATGACTTTTTTTTCTCACATGGCTTAGGTTCCAAGCCCAAGGGGATTTTAATTTCCTAAGGTTGTGTTCTTAGCTTGCGACTGCAGGTACAAATGCTTTGAGGAGTGAGGATGGAGCTAACAGCGGCAAGACCTCCTGCAATCTAAGATCCAATAGTGCCGTCGGGGTTTTCTCGTCAGTGTTGTCTTAGAAAACAGCAGTCCCTCCTGTCCCTGTGCTCAGCATCCTTAGCAAAGCAGTTTGGTGGTGGTACAAGCTTAGGAGAACAAACGATATTCTCAGGATAGCCTGATTCCTCCCAAATTGCCCCCCAAATCCCTAACCTATGTGGCCTTAAGGTCCCCAGAAAGCCACCCTTCCCATCCTCCCAGGCAGAGATGGACATGCAAACACCTTGACAGTTCTTCTGTTCCTTTTACTTCCATAATTTCTGTTCCTGACAACACCTCTATTTAATTCTCAGTTGCCTTTTATTTAGAAGGAAAAAACAAATTCCCTCCAATACTCTGTGGAAGAGGATTAGAATCACTGTGGAATTCTGTGTTGCCTAATTAAGTAATTCGAATGTAAATTATATAAACTCTGAAGATAAGGGTCTGAACACACAGGTGTCCTTCAAGCCAGTGCACTTCCGCTTTTCAAGAATAGAAGACTTTTTTTTTTTTAAGAAACCAAGACTTAAAAATAAACCCATAAGTGAAATCTCTCTTATGTAAAATGGAAATCTTAATTATTGTTGAATAGTCAGCCTCACCTGAATACAAGTTTGTCCTAAAAATGCTGACAATTGCAAAAAAAAGATTCTAGTAGCTATTTCAAAGAACAGGTTCAGATAGTTGTAACTGAATTGCTGTTGAGTTGTTTTATGAAAAGAACTCAGGTCAAAGCTGATCTTGCTTGGTATGCATTCTATTTTCTCTGAATGGGGACTGACTGGCTATTTTATAAGTATAGTGACAGGAATTAAGTTTTATATTAGCTGGGCTATTTTATTATAAGCTGTTTTTCTAGGCTCTTTTTAACATAGGCTATTTTATTATATGCTTTGGAAGCAGTGCATTTTGGTAGAAGATATTCAGCACTCATTAAGCCAGCAGAAACCTACGTAGACTGAATTTAATAGCCAGGAGAACAGAGGTAACTGCTTCTTCAGCTACAGAATGCTGATCTATTAAGAGAGATCAATCAGGAGACGGTGGTGTGAGGCACCAACACAGACATTTCCAGCGTGGTTCTGTTGGTGCATCTGAATACAAAATAGTCCAGGATTTTTTTTTTTTTGAAGTGCATTAAAATGAAAAGGATCCCAGCAGGGGCTTCAAAAGGATTTTTTTTTTCCTTCTGTTTCTACTTTTTATTTTTATGCTAGGCTCCATAGTTTGAAAACCATTTTGAAGTTAATGTTATGAATATTAAGTGGGGAAGGGAATGAAGCCAAGCTGTTACCTCGCCATAAAAATCACTTGCTAACCCTTTCCGACTGCCTGTGTGGAAGGTGTGATAGCTTCAGAATGGCAGTTTGGATCTTGTCAAATGGGCACATCGAGTAATAATGGTTAAAGCTTACACAGGTGCAAGGGGGGTTGTAACTGGTGTGGGTTTGGGAGGGGATCCTAGTCTCCAGGGCATAAACTTGAACCCCCATCAGGAGACCAAAGATGTCCTGTAGCCACTGAATTAAACTAAACATGCTTTTGTTGCCCATAACAACAGTTGCTAGGCGACCTTTTGCCAGGATGTGGAGGGTGGGAATCACAGCAGATCATGGCACTATTTATCATCATACTCCAGCAGCCTTGTTTAGGGTAAAGTCTGACACATGCATTGAGTGTGCCACATGATAGAAATGGCATCCACTCACTGGGAAAGGGAAGCATTTGGGGAAGGACTGAAAAATCATACATTGTCATGCAGCTGCCTGTGTGATTTCTGACCAAAACTTCCAACAGGGCCTTCCAGTTGCATGACATCAGGTTTACTATGTAACCATCCCGCCTCTTTTAGGGGAGGTGGGAGAGGAAGAGAAGAGAGCACGGGCCAGAAATAATGAAGATGTCATTGCTATGTCAGTATTAGGATTGTGACTCTATCAACTACCTACATAGTACCGTATATTATCAATATGCAACACAAAGGCAGCACAAATTTGGAGCATCCTCTAAATCCATAGATGATCTGATTTACAGTTCACCAAATATCTCCTGATGTAATATTCACTTTCTGGGGTGCAAAGGACTCTGTGGCAAGACTATTTTTTTTTTAAAGGTATTATGTAGATTCCCTCAAAAATATCACCACAATTCTTTAAATAGATTGGCTGAAAGTTATCAGATCCTAAGTGGGTGTTTCCAAAAAAAAAATCAAACCACTCTGAGATGAGCAAATGCTCAGGCAGCTTCTTTTCTTTTTTTCTTCCCATTCTTTATGCCACTTGGCCAATTTGTGCAGCTCAACAGTTGGGCTGCAGTTCATGTAGTCTGAGTGGTTAGATTTCAGATCAATAGAAACCTGCCTGCCCCGCTGGCTTTTGCCAGTTTTAAAGGAACAATTCTCAAGACATGTTGTTTTTGCCAATTAAAAACGTGTTTTTAATTAGAGAAAATTAAGGAGGTTCATAAATTTATTAAGCCTCGTACGGTTACACAACCTAAGCAGCATTTGTGTTTCCAAGACTTCAACTCTTAAATGATCCAGCCATATCACACAGATGAGAAGAAAAGATGGGCATCTCCAAGACGTTTTTCTAGGAATGTGCCAGATAATTACAATGACAGCAGCTTCAGGGTAAAATGCCATGCCTAACTTTATGTGTTCTCAATATTAGAAGTGTTTTTATAAGACATTTTTTATAGGTCATGAGGAAGGAAGAGTAGAAATAAATCAATAATTTTTTAAAGTACCTCTTGCACCAAAAAAAGGAAAGGGAAGGGAACAGAAGAGATATTTAAAAGGTCCTTTGGAGGAATGATGAGGCCGAGTATGGAATTATTTTCCTAAGGAAGAAATGAAGTTGGTGACGGTCCGATTTCTTGGTGGAACATCACACAGTGGTTATGATTCTGGCTCTGGGATCAGGCCTGGACTCATATGTTTTTTCCAGCATTTAACCCTGTGCCATTGTAGACAAGTTATTTAGTCTAAATAAGCCTCCACTTCTCCTATAAATTTGGGGACATAATGATACCTATCTGGCAGAGTTATTATGTGCGTTAGATGACATGCAGTATATAAGGCACTTAGTCTAGTGCCCTGGGGCACTGTAAGGTGGCAACAGTTGTTAGTGAAGTGTAGCTAGTGCCTTGTTGTTGCTGTTACATTGCTGGGGGAAAGTTCCTAGGCAGAACTCCAGGAGGGAGCATGGGTGGGATTTGACCTCGGAGGGGCGGCACTTGCTGCCTGTCCCCACAGAGTCACTGAGCTGAAAGGCAGGTGGCAAGGCTGCCATCAGTGCACAGACCTGTCACGGTCTCACGGGGACCCTGGAACGACAGGACTGCAGTAGAGGGCAAGTGTTACTGCAAGCAGGTGAGAAGCAATGGCTGTGTGCGCCCTGCTGGTAGGAGAAGGTATCAGAAGGGGACCCTAGCCCTAGTGGCTTCATAGTACACAATGCGCCTCATACATCCAGTGTAAACAGTGAATTCCCAGAATTGACCTTAAGTGGTCAACATACTGAATAGCATTTGCCTAACAATAAGTCAGTCCTCACACTATCCTACTTGTTCTTAGCAACAGCCATATAGCATAAATAGGGCTAGGATTTCTCTCTCTCTCTCCCCCC
>VBSM01003148.1:10811115-10846321 GCA_008086735.1 Cheirogaleus medius | reverse complement strand
GGAGCTAGTTCTTTCCATCAGATGGGGCACAGCAGCCCCGTCCTGTTTGTGAGAAGAACAGGGCTTCTCCCCGAGCAGAGGGATGCACAATGACAGTCCCCAAGCACAAAGGCAGCTTTTCAAAGGGAGTGATTTGAGGGAACACAGGGCAGAGCTCCCGATTGCAGATTATCCATTTTAGAAAGGGGTCCCCTAACATCTTTTCAGCTAGCCCCCTGGCAGGAATGAGGTAATGGGGGGTGCAGAGTCCATGCCACAGCTGGGTTGCAGGGGAAAATCCAACAACAGGGAGGTAGAGGGTTGCCAGGATGTCCCCCACCAGTCACGATCGCCTCTGCCCATATATCGCATTTGGCTCTTTTTGAGCCAAGAACCCCAAAGAAAATGCAGGGGAGCCTATGGCAGTGCAGTCTGTCGCCTTCCAGAGAGCAGCTCTTCCTAGTCATAAGGCTTTCCTCAATCCTCTTGCTCCTCCCTCTAGTCAGTACGGTAAGGTTACTGCTCCTCACTCCAGTCAATACGGTAAGATTACTACATTTGGCCTGCAGACTGGGTATGGGGGAGGAGAGGAGGAAGTTTCTCCTTGCTCACACCGTAAGGCCCGGCAGGTGTTCCTGGTCCAGATGCAGAAAAGGTGGCACCAGGCAGAGGGCATCAGCTGAGCTCTCCGAGAAGTTGCACCTGCTTCATCCAGAGGTGTGGACCCTGGAAGTCTTCAATTCAGGGGAAGCGAGAATCATTAGAGCAGGTGGTGGTCACTAGTTTATTCATTTCAGAGCCCATTGCAGTCTCACCAAGAGCCAGAAGTGCTGCTCAAAATCAATAAGGAAGCAATACAAAAATATTTATCTTTTCAAGGTGATTT
Source organism: Cheirogaleus medius (assembly GCA_008086735.1). Taxonomy (NCBI): domain Eukaryota; kingdom Metazoa; phylum Chordata; class Mammalia; order Primates; family Cheirogaleidae; genus Cheirogaleus; species Cheirogaleus medius. The sequence goes on along the minus strand of VBSM01003148.1, from coordinate 10,845,456 downwards.
CATTCCAGTTATCTCCTACTCAGTGCCATGGTCTAATTCTGCAGTGGGGAGGGAGAGGGGGAGGGGAGAGACCCCAGTTGAATGGGAAGGGTCATACGTAATGAGGATCACACTTCGAATGACATTATAAGAAGTAGCTTCTGATTTCTAAGTATCTGTTCCTGTTCTCAATTTAGAATATCTGCTGTTACAGATGGCTTAGTTTCTCTCTCTCTCTCTCTCTCCCTCCCTCCCTCCCTCCCTCCCTCCCTCTCTCTCTCTCTCTCTCTCTCTCTCATCAAATCAGGCCTTCAGATCTTCTCTCCAAAGATGATTCTGATTGCTCGACCACTGGATAGCCGTCACTTACCTTTTCTAGGTATGCTCAGCAGTGCACACACGCTTAGCTATGCATTTCACATGCCCGGGAACACCTCCACCTCCAAGTTCAAAGCTGTGTTCTCATCGAACAAGGAGACCTTTCGCTAAGTGAGGCTTACTGAGGTTTGTTGATAATTATTCAGCACTGCCGACAAAGAGCCCAAACACACAGGAGTTTCAAGTGATTTCACAGCTGATTTATATGCACAAAGAATAATTAGCATCATGTAGTTTGCCTTGCCAGATTGAGTCTCATTTGAATATCGAAAGATATGTCATTTAAAAATAATTTCATACTTGGCTGATGAACTAAAATTGAGACATTGGACACATATGGCATGTGTGTGCCAGCGGGCAAGCTTGTAGTCATTTCCCCTCCCAGGAAGACAGGGACAGCGTCACCCACAAGAAGTCATTATCTGCCTTCCAGAGAAGCAACTTCACATCATTGTGAAGCTGTTATCTAGAAAAAGAAACTCAGGCCTCACTACTCAATACCCAACTGTGGCCCCTCCGATAACACAGATGACTTCAGAAGCAAAATCATTGACATAAAAACTCCACAAATTGGCCAGGCACTGTGGCTCACGCCTGTAATCCTAGCACTCTGGGAGGCCGAGGTGGGAGGATCACTCAAGGTCGGGAGTTCGAAACCAGCCTGAGCAAGAGCGAGACCCCCATCTCCACTAAAAATAGAAAGAAATTAATTGGCCAACTAAAAATATATAGAAAAAATTAGCCAGGCATGGTGGCGCATGCCTGTAGTCTCAGCTACTCAGGAGGCTGAGGCAGGAGGATCACTTGAGCCCAGGAGTTTGAGGTTGCTATGAGCTAGGCTGACGCCACACAGCACTCTAACCTGGGCAACTGAGTGAGACTCTGTCTCAAAAAAAAAACTCCACAAATTAAGAAATATAGATATAGTCAGAGTGTTGCCTAATCTGAGAAGTAATAGTGTTAGGGCTGTAGCAAACACATTTGGTTTTGAAGAAAGCAAAGTGTTGACCTTCCCTCTTCAGTTCACAGCATCCAACGCTGGCCCTAAAACACTGGAGTGAGAGAGCCTGTCTTTAGTGTCTGCCCCGGGCGTGCCTCTTCTGAGGCATCCCACCCACTCCCAGGCTTCCTTCTCCACGCTTCTCCAGATTGTGAAATTAGGCCTCCGTCTCCACCAAGGCTCCTGGCTTGGCTCCCTTGCCCCAAACCTCTCTGCCCCCATAGATGGAATCTTATTCCTGGCCCGTAGGGGCAAGGCCTGAGCCAGCCTCCCACAACCGTGCTGACCTAGCCAGAGGAGTTAAGGCGCCTCCAGTCAGTAGGGCGGCACCCACAGCCCCAGATCAGCTTGCTTCTGCTCTGCTCCACCTAGGAGGAACCTGAGTTTGCACCTCACCTTGCTTCCCCGAGCCCAAGTCTTGCCGCCATTGGCTGTATAGATCCCCACGTTTATTCAGGACGTCCTTCCTTTATCCTCTTGCTCCTCCCTCCAGTCAGTACAATAAGGTTACTGCTCTTCACTCCAGTCAATACGATAAGGTTCTGGCTCCCTGACACCGCCATATACCGAGTTTCCCTGAAAATAAGACCTACCCATAAAATAAGCCCTAGCAGGATTTCTAAGCATTTGCACAATAGAAGCCCTACCCCGAAAATAAGGCCTAGTGATGGGCGTGGCTGCGCAGCGTATCTGCACAACCCATGCATTTCGTCGCGGTCAAGAAGACGAGCAGTCCTTCTCATCTGCCCCATGAGAGCTCTATTGCTCCACATGAGAGATTAGGCCCAATGGTTCTAAAGGAAATAGAGTCGCAAGAAATTCAGGATGGAATTCGGGGTTTGGAGAGTTAGGATGATGTTCCAGAAGAAGATGACTTAACTCTATTTGACTAAATGTAGATTGTTGTACCATACTTAAAAAAAATAACACATCCCCTGAAAATAAGCCCTGGGGTGTCTTCTTGAGGGAAAATAAATATAAGACCCTGTCTTATTTTGGGGGATACATGGTAGGTGGGGCCCCAGTCCTTGCCATCTGTCTCTGAGCCCTGGGAGCCCCCAGACAGCTCAGCCAATTCCTCTGGCGGCCTCTTGTGGGCCAGGGGCTGCTAAGCCTCCGCACAGGCCCCCTCCCCTCTGGTGGTCCTGTAGGGCAGCAGTCCCCAACCTTTTGGGCACTAGGAACCAGTTTCATAGAAGACAAGTTTTCCACGGATGGGGGACAGGGATGGTTTTGGGGTGATTCAAGTGCATTATATTTATTGCGCCGACAAACCTCTCTGCTAATGATAATCTGTATTTGCAGCCACTGCCCAGTGTTATTATCACCACCTCTGCTCCACCTCAGATCATCAGGCATTAGATCCCCATAAGGACACACAGCCTAGATCCCTCAGATGCGCAGTGTACAGTAGGGTTCGGCTCCTATGAGAATCTAATGCTGCTGCAGATCTGACAGGAGGCGGAGCTCAGGCGGTGATGGGAGCGATGGGGAGCGGCTGTGAATACAGATGAAGCTTCATTCGCTCACCGGCTGCTGCCGACCTCCTGCTGTGCCGCCCAGTTCCTAACAGGCCAGGACTGGTACTAGGGCTTGGGGACTGCATAAGTAGGAGGTGCTCAGTGACTATTTGTGGAAGGTTGTGGATTAGCTAGTTTCACATGTCAGTCCTTGTCAAAAGCATCAGGCAGAGAGGACAGAAGGGACATCCTCAGAGAAGAATGGCTGCTTCTGAGGTGGGCATCAGATTCTCAAGGTGCCCAGGGTCACAAAGAGAACTCACCCTAGTGCTCAGACAATGCAAAATAAAATGGAAACATTAGCTTATTGTGTTTGTTCCCTGAGCCACGTATAACTGGCTTTCTCGAGATAATCTCTCTCCCCTGCTTTCTTCTCACTTCCTTTTTCCAGGCCTCTTTTTGTATCCTCTTCTTTCTGTCATTAGCAACTCCACTGCCAAGATGTATCTTAATCCAGCCCTATGGCCTCCTGCAGTTTAGGTGAATCACGTGAGATGACACGAGATTCTATATACAAAAGAACTCTGTGAACTACCATCTTATACAAAGGTAAGGGATTATGAAGATTCTCCTGACTGCAAGCCCATGGGTTCATCCCAAGGGTGATCACTCAGCAGTTTTGAGTTCCAATCTGGGGCAGATAATGAGCATTTCAACAACTACGCCTACTGGGTGAAAGAAGGAATTAGTCCAACCACTCGATTAAATTCTCTGCTGGTGTGAATGGGCAGATGGATAAAAAGGAGATGAGTGTGTATAATCTTTAGGAAAATCTTCAACTGCATTTCACACCCATTTAAACAAAGTGAATCATCATGGAATTGGGAAGTGTTTGGATGTAGAGCGCAAAAGAATAGGAGAGAGTGGAAATAAGTGATTGCTAATCTTCCTAGTCTACACGGCGCCCTTACAAGAATGTTCAAAATGGTGGTCCTTCCTGCGAGTAGAAAGATCCCTGTCCCAGGAGAGGGGGCCCAGGTGGCAGAGAGCCAGCCTGATGCCTGGCTCCCTTGTGCAGGCCACCCCCTCTCCACCCTGCTGGGTGGTCCAGAGTGGAAAGGAACCTCTAAGGATCCATGTTTGGAACTATTTCATTTGACATCTTTTTAAATTGTTTACAGGAGAGTGTGCATATTCATTTGGAAACTTATTCTGTAGAGTAAAAATGTTTCAACCAAAAAAGATGACTGAATCAAGTACAATGACAGAGACGTGAGGAAGTGAAGATGACACTTGAGTGAGTCATGTGGGGTCAATGCCCACCCGTCTGCCAGCTGTCAGGAGGACATCCCAGCATGTCCCTGTGTCCTTGGCAGCCACATTTTAGGCACAGGGTAGACACTTAGGAAACATACGTGAGAAAACTAAAGGAAGGATGGAAAATCAGAAAAAAGAGAAAATTAAAAAAAGAGGTTCCAGAGAAAAAGAGTCTAAGGATTTGGTCCCTGTCTTGGAAATGTTAAAATCTCACCAAGGAGAAGGACTTCCTGGAGAATAGGTGGTTGGTACAAGACTGGAAATTTGTATTCTCATTTAATGACCTTTTCCAGTGACCAGAGATATTTCAGACAAAACCAACAGTCCCTTCTGCTTTTGAGCAAACCCAGCACCTGTGATATTTGGAAATGCAAGTGTGATTCCTGCTAATATATCTCAAGAAGATAAAGAAATCAAGAAGGAGCCCTAAAATACTGGGGTGCTTAGGAAGAGAGGAGAGACATTGGAATTGAGTTCGAGTAGGTTTGGAGTCAGTACAAACAGGAATGGTAAGGACGGAGTGAATGAGACTTATTCAGCAAATCTCGAGACTGCTGGGGGGAATTTTGGAATAATCATGGTTTATGCAAAGCTTGTGGGATTTCAGACACTCAAACATAGAGTTCCTGTCCAAAAGCAGCAGAACATGGCCTTAGGTGCCACCTACAGAAAGTGTCATTGAACTTCTTTTCCCAAAGGAGATTGCAGTCACAGTTCACAGGATTTTGAAGAGGGAAACAAATCAAAGTGGTTTCATTTTCTTTCCAAGAAGAAAATGGAATGACTTGTTTAGCACAGCAAATTCCCCATCCCCAACCCACCCCCACCTTTGGGATACAAGGCAGCTGTGAAGCAAGGACAGTAGCCACTGAGACTCCCATGACAAAATCCTTAAAAAGTGTGAAATGGTTAATTTCACGGTAGGCTTTCTTTGTTCTCGGGTTAAACTTGGTGAATTTACTGACTGATTAGTTAATATAGACCATCCCTCATATGTGTGTACTGTTCTTTTTAGGTTTCCCCGAGCTCCTCAAATAGAACCTCTAAGAAAAGCTTTCAAAATGAGTGGGAGAAATAGCTGAACACCTTGCCATCGTATTCTGTAGGGAATTGTGTCACTACACGCAATTTTATTCAATTTGCTTTTCCCCCACTTACTTAATGTTCTTTTTCTCTAAAAGAGGGAAAGCCTGAACAGTATAAAATCACTTTTGTTACTTTCAGTTTATGAAGTTAAAAAATTAAGTAAAAAAGCCATTCTTTAATGCTTTGGCAAAGATTAAGCCTTCCATGGTCCTGATAATTATATTTGGGTGTTAAATTAACTTTTTAACCATACCTTGCAATTCAAGTAGCAGAAGGCAAAGAAACCAAATTGCACATGTTATTTCATTTTTTATGAGTAAGAAATATTGGGTCCTTTCAATCCCTGAGTAGTACATATTGATGGCTTTAATTATTTTAGGATCTGGCTTGTTTTTTGCTTAAGTATACACGTGGAATTTAAAATAACTTTTGAGCCCCTGGAATGTATTTATTTTCCATGTCTTTTCTGTTAAAGTCAAGACAATGGTTTCTAGAGTCGATGGCATCTACCTATTTTTCCTACCTAACTGGGTGTAGTGGTGCCATTTCAACAGTCCAACTGTTGGCATTTTAAAATTTTTATACGTCTTATCTTAAATCTAATCTGATTAAATGACCCAGTTCATCTTGCTTGCTCTAATTCAGTCTCAATACTAAGTTGCAAAATAATTGGGATAATGTGCCTTCTTGTCCATGCCTGTTAGCTTTATTGGTGCAATTCATTCTTATAGATTATAATGTTAAAGTGCAAATTAGCAAGGAGGCTATTACTTAGATAGTTCTTTGTTTACATGTAGGCGCAACACAAAGCAGATTTTTAAAAATCACAGCGGGTTTCCTCCCTTTCTATTTTTTCTCAGAATGCTACAATTTTTGTTCTATCTATGTGGTAGCATGATGGTGGATTTCTAGGCACATGGTAAATATGTCAATTCCAAGCTTATCTGTGGATCGTGGGACTCTAAACATCCCCAAATCAGTAAGTCATTTATTGAGAATCTAGAGTTCTTGCATGAAAGAAACTCACAATTTTTAGAAAAATATGATAGAAATGGAGATATATGGAAATAATAATGTGCAAGGTAATATATAAATACTAAGTATAAATATTTTGAATTAAAATGAAACTGGTTATAGGATTTTAGAGTTTACCAGAACTTTAGACTCACTTAGTTCTATTTCATTATTTCCCAGGGAGAAAACTGAGGTTCAGAAAGGTTAAGTAACTTGTCTAAGGTCATTCAGCTTGTATGTGGCAGAGTCAAAGCTAATGTCAACTAACTCCCCTCCTGTCACTTCTTGAACCACGACTGCCCAGACATGGGATTTGGGTTGGGCTCTAAAGACCACATTCAGGACCTCCAGGTAGAGTTGTGTAGGTTGGGCACTGAGTGACAGCTCCCGTAGGTGCCTTTCCCATGGACTCCCATGCCCACCATCGGACATGCCAAATGGGAGTGACATTTAAACAAACAGAGAACCTGACAAGCTGGTGCCCTGGGTTGTTTTAATGCCCTGTGGCTCTCCTGTTCCTGGGGTGCTTTTGTTTGTGTAGACCACCTTGACCTGGGGCAACCTGAGGGGCGATCTGGTCATGTCAGGATGGGTCACTTCGAGAATCGTTGGTGTTGGTAAAAGCTTGACCAGATCTTGAATACAGCTCCGGTGCCTACTGTTTGTGTGACCCGGCGCAAGCTACTTACCCACTCTGAGCGCTAAGATAATAGTAGCACCTACTTCACGGGGGTGTTGCAGAAATTAAATGAGATTGAGCTCATAAAGCAATTACCAGAGCACCTGTCTCTAGTACACATGAAATAAATGTTCACAATTTTAACCACAAGGGCTCTGATCCACCCTAGATTTCTGCACCCAGCCCCTGGTTTGTCCTGAGCATCTCCTCTGAGGACTTCATGGCCTTGGGGAACATCTACTCCACTTTCTTCTTTATGGCAGTAAAGTTAAAGGTAGAAAAGAAAACACAGTAAATGTGTACCAAGGTGAAGAATGCATTCCTGAGCAAAGCCCTTCTAGCATCTCCCCATCGGCGACCATAAAGCACTTAAGTAATTCATTCTGATGGCACTAAAGCAGTTACAGTTATCAAATTTTACAATACCTTCTTTAAAAACAGCTCATTTGTTAGCCGGGCATGGTGGCGCATGCCTGTAGTCCCAGCTACTCGGGAGGCTGAGGCAGGAGGATCGCTTGAGCCCAGGAGTTTGAGGTTGCTGTGAGCTAGGCTGACCCTATGGCACTCTAGCCCGGGCAACAGAGCGAGACTCTGTCTCAAAAAAAAAAAAAAACAGCTCCTTTGTTGCCCACAACAAGTACCAGTCACAAAATCACCAAGAGTCATCCTCCTGGTCTCCTATTCTGGTTTCAAGACATCTTCATATACTTTAAGATAAACTGTGTGTATATCATTTTTGCCCCGTGTATCCGGTATCTAGAGCAGGAGAGCTGCACTCATGGCTGGCATCACAGTCACTAAGGATCTTCAGTGTCAGGAGGGAAGATGGGCTTTCCGATTAAGGGGGAAATCAGACACTGGATGCTGGGAGCTCAGAGCAAACATCTGATTCAGCCCTTTCTCCCGTGACAAGGTGGTGGTGGAGGGTGGGGAGGTCGTTCAGATGAGGCTGAAAGGACAGAGGGAGCTGTCCTGCTCACTGGAAACAAAAGGTCTAAAGAGGCAAAGGGTAATGATGCGCCGTCTCTTGTCATGAATATTCTCCCAGTGGCTGCTAATGCAAAGGCCCCACGGCCTCTGGATTGTGGTGTAGACGCTGCTGCTCAGCCCCTTGTTAGCGGGATCCCATGGGGCGTGAGAGGGGTGGGTGCCGTGGAGAAGCGAGCCGCCCCCTCTGTCCCCCTGGGAGAGGGCATCCAATTTGGAGCACTTCTTCCTCGGCCCCAGCAGGGACGTATTGTCTGGAAGCATCAAAGGGGATGTCTATTCATACCCAGGCATCATTTGGGAGCTCGGTGCAACTTCATTATGCAACCCAAGTTTCCAGTAAAGAGAGAACGAGAAAACCCGGCAGCCCGTTTGTTTCCCTGAGCTAAGGCATCATGGAGAGATGGTTGGGCTTTTAAGCCCTTCCGACTTAAATCTCTGTCACCGCAGCCCCCTCTGCAACTGCCATTAGGAAATGAGTTTATAATATGCCATAATGGGTGACAGTTTTTCACACTCATTTGAATCCTCCTTGTGATTCTTACTTAACTGTTAGATTTCAGGCCCAAATCCTTCAAGGGCTTTGGAACTTGGAAATACATTACTACCCAGCCTGGCCCTAGAAGACACTCCATTGTCATTTGCTCTGTGGGGAATAATGGGTTAAGCTGCAGGGGACCCACGACAAGTAGAACACAATCTTTGCCCCCTAAAGATCTTATCCCAGCAGGGGAGAGGAGGGGGGATTTAAAAGAGATAGTAACCGGCTCTTTACAAACAACATGCAGGATTTGGCTCCTAGCATAGCTCTGAGAAGTATCCAAACCTCTGTGTTCTTGCTGGTGCAATAGGCATTGATCCCTTAAGAGGCTATCGTAGGATACAATAATTAAAAGCACAGGCCCCCAAACCAGACCACATGAGCACAAATCCCAGAACTGCCTCTCACTTGCTTGGGAACCCTGCACAATTTACCTCGCTTTTCCAAGCTTCGGTTTTCTCATCTGTCCACTGGGGGTTATACCAGCACCTGCCTCACTGGGTTATGGGAAGGATTAAATGGTTTGGAGTACTTGCAATAGATTTAGTATGATGTAAGCTTTCAATACAAATTAGATATTAATATTATGCACCTTCTCCAACATTATAAATTAATTCATTTGACTCATACTAATATACCAGGGAAGTGTGGCAGGGACAGAAACTCAGTTCTTTTAAACTAAAAATCCCTTTTTCTGCCCCCTGTGCTATAACACTTCCCTAACATACAAAAAACCACGGGCGAGGCCCAGCATGAGGGTCACCGTGCCATTGGAGACATAGGAGCCTCCTTAGGAGCTGGGACCCTGACCCAGCCATCTGCGTATCTTTAGCACCGACCACAGCGGCTGACACATAGTATGTGCTCAGTAATGGTAGTTAAGGACAATACTGTGCTGTTGAGTTTGAGCGAATACAAGAAAGCAGAACATCCCAGGATGTGTTCATGGACCTTAATCCAGGGTGTCTGGAATGTAGGGGTGGCATTTGTTTGCTAGGAGTGGTGTTTGTTTGCCATGTCTTAGTCTGTGTGGGGTGCTATAACAAAATACCACACACTAGGTAGCTTATAAACAGCAGAACTTCCCCATGGTTCCAGAGGCTGGGAAGTCCAAGATCAAGGCGCCAGCAGGTTCGGTGTTGGGGACCCGCTTTCTGGTTCATAGATGGCACCTTCTCGCTCTGTCCTCACATGGTAGAACAGGCAAAAGAGCTCCGTGTTTTATAATGGGACTGATCACCTCCCAAAGTCCCCACCTCTTAATATCATCACTTTGGGGAGTCAGGGTTTCAGCATATGAATCTTGGGGAGATGCAAACATTCAGACTATAGGAAACTGTCACAAATTAGCACCCACTTGGTGGCTGACAACAACAGAAATTTATTCTCTTGCAGTTGTGGAGTCCATAAATATAAAATCAAGAAGTCTGCAGGGTTGGGTTGGTCCCTCCTGGAGGCTCCAGGGAAGAGCCCTTCCTTGCCTCTTGCAGGCATTTCTAAGCGTGTGGCCCCATCACTCCAACCTCTGCCTCCATCTTTACATGGCCACCTCTGTGGTGTCTTCTCCCCTACACTTCTCTGATAAGAACACCTGTCATTGGATGTAGGGCCCACTCTCATGCAGGGTGATCTCATCATGATGTGTTGGATGTAATTACATCTGCAGACTCTTTCTCCAAATAAGGGCATGTTCACAAGTTCCAGGTAGACCTATCTTTTCAGGGCCCACCACTCAATCCACTGTGCAGATATTAAAATGCCTCACACACAGCCTTCCAGCCTGGGCTATGACCCATTTACTCATTTGCTGGTACATTCATTCATTCAGTCCTCATCATGCATACAGTGGAGCCTGCTGTGGAAACGTCAGCCCAGAAGGTACACAGGTGAGCACCCATGTTCCTTCCCATCTACCAGGGGATGAACATACAGGTCATGCCTTACCACAGTCACAGGGCCACCCCCCTGGATGGCCCAAATCCCCTGCACTCTCTGATGGGGGGCAGGGCGGGCAGGGGTCCAGCCACCAGCACAGGCACTGGCCAATCCCAGCAGCTCTGACGCCCATGGTGCTGGCCCAGTGTCCTGGAGGAGGGGCCCAGGCAGGGGGTGGGGACACAGGGTGGCAGCTCTTTTCCATCCACCCTGGGAGTACTTCAATATTCTAACACCAATTCCACCGTTTCCTCGTGTGCTGGCCAAATGTCAACCTGCTCCAGGTCTCAGGTCACCTCCCTGCAGAGGGAGACCTCTGGCTTCAGGGACGACCAGAGGCGGAGGGCGACTGGTCCACAGGAACACAGAAGGCCAAGGTCAGGGGGAAGTGCCGCAGTGAGTGGCTTCCCTTCAGCCCGGTTAGGAGGTTCACAGAGACACCCCTTCGTCTTCCCCAAGGCAGGAGTTGCTGCCATGAGCTTTAGGCTGTTGGGCTCTTGGAACTAACTGGAGGGTGTCACCCTCCCTGCAGCGGCCACAGGTAGATAACATGAGAGTGTGTGAATTTAAGTCGGAGTGGGCGAGGCCTGGGGGAGCCCAGAGCCCTGAGCAGCCTGAGCGAATCTTACTCTTTGGCAGTTATGACCAGGACCCTGGCAGGTGACCAACCCGAGACACTATGTGGTCTTTAAGCAATAACTTTGTTTTATTATATTAAGGCGAGGTTTATAGTGCCTTCCTCTGATTACAGAAGCAATACACACTCGTTGTATAGCACTGCAAAATTCAATCAGCATAAGGAAGGAAACAAAAAAAAAAAAGAAGAAAATAAAAAGCACTAATGAGCTTATTGTCAACCGACAGTCGTGCATGTGTGTGTGTGTGTATGTGTGTGTGTTCTGTCACATATGACAATGGCTGACATTTATGGCTCTCCTACCGGTGTGAAGCAGTGTTTAACTCCTAGAGAAAATCTAAAAATAAATAAATAAATAGATAAATAAATAAAGGACAGCATAATTAATAGCATTTTACGGATCAGAAGACTGGGGCTTGGGTTGAGGTCACATTTTATGTACAGGGTTCTATTGAGCTTTGGACACTAAATATAGTAACAGGAGCATCTTTCATGGCATTGTTCTTCCAAAGCATGATCTTTAAAGGTGATGTGACATTCCAGAGTCTAAACGTATTGTTTGTCTAACCACTTCGCTCTTTGGAACATTTCAAGTCTCCTCGTGAGCTTTGTAAATAATCCTGTGATGAACCTCGTTGGGCAGGAGCCCAGAGAGGCAGACGTATTGGTCCAAGGCTATGAGGGACTTTAAAGCCACTGATTAGTCTGGATGAAACTGCTTCCGAGAGATGCTGCACCATGTTGCTTTCTCATCAGTGGGGCATCAGCCCGTTGACCTCACTTCCAGTATTTCAATCAAGCTTTACAAAATACTTTGTTTCTCTTTTGAAAGATTAGGTTTTGAAATAGCTTTTTCACATGAAACATTTGGGTCTACACCTAAGAGACAGTGACAAGAAATAAGGATTAAAAGTGGCAACGGAGCAGAAAATGGATGAAAATATATTAAAATTCAAAACACGAGCTTCCAATGTAAAGACAGCTGCTGCAATCTTTTTTTTTTTTTTTTTTTTTAACGTATAGGTGGTAGATTCTTCTGCTGATTAATTTTTGCCCCAACTTAAGTGCTGGCTGGTTGTCAGTTTGTTGCTGGGATGGAAAGACGATGTTTACACGTTGAGATGGGAAGGGTGTGAGAGCCTTGTGCATCCCTGTGGTTATGTGAGTGTCTGTTCAATGATTCCAAATATCGAGCTTTGAAAATAACGTAACAGCCAATGAATGAATTGCTGGGCTTCTAGTGGCAGTAAGGGGGTCATGCCGCACAGCACACGGAGAGGCAGATTGGTCCCTGCCAAGAGGGCTGGCCCCTGGGAAAACCAGCCAAGAGCCAGCTTTTCTGTCTGAATCCACTCCCTCCAGAAGACACTGTGTATCACAGCAACAAGTCTCAGGAAGTGAGACTCTTGCTACAATGAGATGGGGATTGGGGGGAGGCCGCTTTACAGATTAGGAAGGGAAGTCTGCTCTTGCCCCCAAAGCAAACAGAGGACTAGTAGCCTGCAAGACTGACCCCCAACAGTCACCTGGGGCCTGGGGAATTCCTGGTCTCTTAGTCCACATTCAGGAAGCAGGTTAGACAAACTATCAGAGTGTCAGAAAACTCCTAGGTATACCAGTGCATTTGCATATGAAAGCTAACTTCTGTAATCCTTTCATGGCCTGGAAAACTTTCTATGATGATGGAAACGTTCTATGTGGGAGCTGGCCAATATAGTAGCCACTAGCCACGTGTAGCTATCGAGTCATTGAACTGTGGCTAGAACAACTGAGCAATTACATTTTAAATCTTATTTTATTCTAATTAATTTTTTAACTTAAATAAGCACCTGTGGCTATTGGCTATTGTACTGGATAGCACAGAGATCCCAAAAATATAAAATGTTTTTTTTGTTTCAATGGCTAACATTGTTGAAAGCCCAAGACCTGGTTTAGGGTATCTTTTGATGTATACAGTCTGGAAGAAGGAAAGCAAAAGAGAAGAATGAGAGCTAGGACGTTGGTAAGGAAGGGTTGGGGCAAGATGCTTAATTCGGGATGGGGACCACAGCAATGAATTTATTTGAAATGCAACCCAAGTCTGTGTGGCTCTCTATGCTTTGCTGAGGCACTGGTTCCTCTCCTTGCTGGTTGGAATGGTTATTTTGGTGGCTCAATGCTTTCGTGTTCAATAGGCTTGATTTTCCACACAGCTGGGTTATCTTGGGTATGAAAGCTCCCTGCTTAATCTTCCCAATTTCTCCCTTCTCGTTCCGCCTGCACAGATGCTAGCGTGATGCCTTCATGTCTTTCTCCGGGCTCTGATCAAGTCTGACAGTTTCTCTGATGTGCCCACATAGAGAAATAAACAAATCGCAACTTTCAGAAGGAAAAATGAGGATCTCACAAAAGGCATCTAGGGACCCCACGTCCCATTTACCTTTCTTATTCCTTGGGGACGTGGGTCCCAGTCTGTTCATCGTGCAGTTTCGAGGAAAGGCATTAACTCCAACTATGGCAATTCACTCATAATTTAGTCTGTTATGAGTTTCCACTCTTGTGTAAAACTCATTTATCCTAATTAAGAATTACTGATGGATAGATACAGTGATAGCTTTGAGTGAGTCTCTCCTTTCTTCTTTTCAGTAATTTTTCAAAGCAACTGGTACCTGATTAAATAAGCAAGTCGAGTGGCTTCCCTAATGCCTACTAAATGAAGAACTAAAGCTCTTCTGTGATTTCAGCGAAGGCTCTTCCAGTGGCACTGAACCACTTGGTACCCACAAGGCTGGTGGGAGCTGAGGGTCAGACGACCATCGTCAAGTGGCTCTTGTTCAAGAGAAAGAACGATTCAGTAAAATAATCCTTCAGGCTAGCTGTATTGACCTTGGATACAACTAAAATGAATGCTTTCCGAGGAGAGGAATTTTAAAAGTTAGGGGAAATTCTAATCAGACGGCAATTCAGGATAAGGCATTCCCACCCACAGAATCATACTGACAATAAACGCAGAAATGGGAGAAAGGGAAAACCACAAGGGTTTCTAATTATGACGGAACAGAGCCAGATGACAAGATGACAAACAAGGTGACCCCCGTGGGAAGCACTTAATGATTCAAAAACCAAATAGTGAAGAGTATAGGAGAATAAGAGTAAATGTAGCTGAGGTTAATATCTGTTCTTTATGTTTGTCAGAGAGGGGCAAAAGCCACTTGACATTGCTGATGTAAATTAACTAACATCCTCACCACCTACTTCCTAGTGAGTAGTCTGGATGCTTTCTAGAATCTAGTGTTAGCTTACATCAAATGTTTATCAGATGTCCCCCATCATGCAAGCGACGTTGCAGAAACATTCTGCATTAGTCAGAGCAAGATGGCCAATGTCATAATTAGGCTCACTTTAGGAAAATGGGAAAATAATGATGTTGGTTGTGTCAATTTCTTCTACGTTATGTCAAATGTTCAAAGACCTGGTTGCTTTATTTATTTTAAAAATGTATATGTGCTGCAATACACATTTAAATTAAGAAAGCAAAGAAACTTGGCTTTCTTTGAGGGAAGAGGAAGGTAAGGGAGGCAGCCAGTTCATGTGTCATATGCCACCATGTTTCTGCATGTGCTGGAAGTACCAGGCATGAACTTGACTTTACAATATTGAGCAGCCGCTGCAAAGAGAGAATATCCTCTTGTGAGATGCATGGTGGACCATGAAGTCAAAACTAACCACGTGCTTGAGACAAGGACAACTATCCCCATTCAGACACTCCAGAGAGCCTTTACTGTGTCTTCTCCTATCTGAAGGGACATCTCTACCTTCTGCGTCCTCACCAATGTCAGGCCAGGACACAGACAAGAAGGTGTCTGCCTGGTTATATGCTCCTGTCTGCCGCTGTCTTGCAGGACATCATTGACTTGGTTTGCCAAACTCCAGTGGCCCTACGTGGATTTTAAAAACATGAAGGTCCTCATCAATGGAATGGTTAGTTTGTGAGATGTCAGAAAGCAACCCACTGCCATGTGGCCCTGTGCCACCAGGCTGGAGGGACCCACCGCTCTGGGGAAGCATGAACCCACGGGTCTCCCCGGTTTCTCAGAGTGAGGCATTTTGAAGGGTGGGTTTGGTAACAGCTGAAGGCAAGAGTAGCAGCTTCCTCGGTTTGGTGAAGGGGTTCTCTCCTCTCAACACATTTTTTGCTGGACATTATGAAACATAAATTAGGCAGCAGAAGCTAAAGGGAATGGAAGGGGGAAGGCAATATTAACACAACTCAGACATGGCTGCTTCTTATGAGAAGCCTGTCTGATTTCTCCTCCAGCTGACCCCGAAGCAGCACTCAGCAGTGCTCTGCGTTCCCTCCAGAAGAAAATCCACTTTTCAGGCCTTAGTAAGTACATCAGTCAGGGTCCAGTTGGGAGACGGAACCCACGCCAGTTATTTTAACAGGAAGAATTTGACAGAAAGAATTGTTCGCTAGGTAGCTGGAAAGGCAGAGAGCTCTAGGGAAGCAGAGAGGCCACCGTTAAAGGAAGCAGTTCCCGCTTCCAGGGCTGGGGCTCCACAGGGCAGAGGCTGGAATTACGAAAACAGAGCGGTTTGAGGGAAGAGCCCCGCAGAGCTGGGACTCGGCCTGCTGGGGAGGGGCGCTGCTGGGCAGGTGCTGGTGTCCCTGATATAAGGGGGGAGGTCTCTGGGGCTGGCTCCTGAGCTCTGAGCAGGCGGGCTGGCAGCTAAAGGTGCGTTATCAGGGAGTGGAATGAAGCTGGTTCTGCCCGTGGTGTTGGAGAAACTGCAAAGTGGGGTCAGCTATTCTGCTGCTGCAGCCACTGAGAGGAAATGCCTCTGGCAGGTGGCGGCAGCCAGGTGGCCTTGGCTAGACAGGAACTGGCCCCAAACAGAAAGAAACCGGTGCTCAGCCTGGCAGCCTCCCTCTGGCGCCTCCTATAGGCAGAGCCCGCAGAGGAGTCACAGGTGGCTGTTCACACTGCCCAGTGCTCCACATTTTAAGATTCCTGCCCTCTCAGCATGAATCCCCCCTGCACATCTCTCTCCCTTGGCACCTCTGCTGGGCATCCTTTGCTCTGGTCCTTGTCCCTTTCCAAAATGAAACCATGTTATCTGTTCTACTCTTGCAACTCTAAGCCCATCCCCCTGTCAGTAAAAAATTGTCAGAATACACTTTCACTGTTTTTACCAAAAAAAAAAAAAAAGTGTGCAAGGTGATGGATGTGTTAATTAGTTTGATTGAATCATTCCACAGTGTAAACAAATACTAAAACATCACATGTACCCCATAAATATATCATATATGCAATTATTATTTGTCAATTAAAAATAAATTTTTGAAAAGGTAAAAATAATTTAAAAATTGTATCTTCCTTAGAAAATATAAAATATATTTTTATGTCAAAATTAATATATTTTATTCACAGCAGCATAAGAAAAACAATGAAAGGTTAAGATTAAGATGCAACATTGTAATGAGATATAAGGAAATTAAAAGGGAGAAAGGGAAATGTCTACAAATAAGAACATTAAACCTCTAATAAACACTAATGTAAAATGATAAAGAATAAATGACAGAGAAAAGCATTAAAACAATAACTAGAACACAAATGAGATTGAAAGTTTTTAAAATGAAACTTAATGCAGGAAAATTTTTAAATCAACCAATTATCCTTTAACATAAAGCCAGTAAAATACAGTTATATTGCTTTTTGGATAAGAAGGGGAAATTCAGTGGATAAAGAGAGAAATTAATTTTAAATTAATTTTAAGGCAAGCAGAAGACATGGAAAGGTAAGGCCAAAACAGAGAGCTCGAATATAACAGCAAATAATAGTAACTACCATCTGCTAAGCATTCAGTGAATGACTCTGTGTTAGGTGTATTTAATGTAGTGTCTCATTTAAACCTCACAACAACCCCACAAGACAGATATTATTATTCCTACATTTCATAGAAGAGAAAACTGAGCATTTTATGAGCATTCTCACAGCTCATAAAATTACGGAATTGCAATTTAAATTCGGCTAGACCTGCCTAGATGCAGAGCTCAGGTGTTGCAGGAAAACTACAAGATAATGAAAAGCAGCAACAGGAAAAGAGAAACTCAAGATAACCAAGTCTATGTTATGTCAATGAGATCCCAAAGTCATACCGCAATACTGATTTATTCAGCAGAACACATCTGTGATAAGATAAAATGAGGGAAAAATCAGAAAAGAGGGTAAGGGGGATATGGAAGGAAACAAAACCAAAAATCTCAAGGATCTGGGGGATTAATAAAGCCCCCGGGAAACTGGCTTGCTCCTGGAGTCCTCGCCTTCCTGTCATGCAGTCCCCTGGCCATGAGGAGCCTTGTGCATTTCCTCTGCCCTTTGCCTCAACCTCAGTGAGATGGCCTGGGCCCCTTCATCACACCTTGCATCTGTCCTTCCTGACCAAGAGGCTAATTGCATGGCAGTTGCCTCCAACATCCCATGTCTCTCCAGCCTGACGTCCAAATGAGGTCATGTTGACATGAATGCCCACATCTCTCTCGCTCCAAGACCCTGGGCTCACGTGAGAAATGCAGTCCTTGTAGAGATCGGATCCTCTGTTATACCTGGGAATAGCAGAGATGGGATCTCCTGGGTGTCCAAGCAGCTACTTCCACTGGTACCTACTTTGTGAGTTGTGCCACCATGTCAACTCTTATGCTTTGGGAGAGCGGTTTGAAAGTCCGGGTATCCCAGGAAACTCGGCAGGCACATTTCCTAACAGCATGTGCTTTGCTGCGTGGAAGGTGAGCATTGGATAGCACCAAATGGACCTGGTCTGTCCTGCAGACTCCCACCTCACCGAAGAGCCAGAGTGGAAACTTCAGGACACAAGTCTGAGCTGGCGTGACACCCAGTGGATAATGCCTAAGTAGGACTTTTCTGTCTCTTGGAAATGCTTTCGGGATGTTCGTTTCTTGAGGATTGCATACATGATGTGCTCGTGTTCTAGGGTTTAACAAGCTGTGGATAATTTGTTAGGTAATAACGTGAAGTTGGCATTTTGGGCACCAAAGTTCACATGTATGTTTGCATGCAAAACAAGTTCTAGGCAATATAATGGTATAAAATAATAATAATACAACAAGCCCTATCATAATTAGAGTGATTACGTACCCTGTTTAGCCTGAATAATTTTGGTTTATGTCTTGTACTCCAACATTATTATACTTAGTGTCTCATTTTGCCCTTAAAAATTTTCATGTGTTCGGGCTGCTGTGGCTCATGCCTGTAATCCTAGCACTCTGGGAGGCCAAGGCGGGAAGATAACTTGAGCTCAGGAGTTCGAGACCAGCCTGAGCAAGAGCGAGACCCGTCTCTACTAAAAATAGAAAAATTAGTAGCTAGGCATTGTGGTGTGCACCTGTAGTCCCAGCTACTCGGGAGGCTGAGGCAGGAGGATCGCTTGAGCCCAGGAATTGGAGGTTGCTGTGAGCTAGGCTGACGCCACGGCACTCTAGCCCAGGCAACAGAGCAAGACCCTGTCTCAGGAAAAAAAAAAATTCATGTGGTCATCGTACCCATAACACAGTAAGTGGGGTTCCAATTTGTCAATCATATAAAAATGTGGAGTTCCCTTATTGTGAGGTTAATGAATTGAACAAATGAGCTTCCAGACAGCCAGGAATTTCGGGGTTGGGCTGCTGGTCCCAGCCTTGTTGTGGCGCCACCTGGTGGCAAGTGTCTGAGCTGGCTTAAATATCAATAGGGGCCATTCTGGGTCTGAAAGCTGACAGGGATTCTGAGGACATTGGTATCAATTCTAGGATTCTCCCAATTAGTTGGTTTCCAATTCATGGAGATAGGGCTGGAAGACTACTCAGATCTCACGGATCTGTCCCAGACAGGGTTGCCTGTCTTCTCCTGCCTGGCCTTGGCCTTTCTTCTACATCACTCTCCAAGATAAGAACTTCAGGCCACCCAATTTAAAGGACTAGGGCTGGACACAGAAGATGCCAATGCATTGCGTAGCACTTTATATTTGAATTCAAGTTATCACAGTAAGCATCAGTAATCCCAGTAACAGCTAACATTTATTGAGTGATTTCTATGGGCCAGCAATTTACATTAAGAGAGACATTGCTAATCAAACATCAAACATATAAATACATAAATACATCAAAATACATATAAATAAAGTACACCGCAGACTCTGTTGCGGCGCACTTTCTACAACCACATTGACATCGATGTCTATCCGTATCTAAGAATGACACAAAAAATATTATTTTGCTTTGGGCTTAATTTTTTCTTCTATAAAAATAAAGCCTTCACATTTTTATTCAAATTGAAATTTAGCCTTTGATTTGAATCATTTATGTTCTTCAGGTGCCCCAAAGCTACTTGATAACCAGGTACGTTTTAATGTTTTACAGTCTGTCTGGAACTCTTGCAGCTTGGGCTGCTGGGTCTATGCGTGAACGTCAGCCTGGCCAGAGACTCTGGGATTTAGCCTTGGAGGGGAGGTCAAGTTTGAGTCCATCTTAACAGCTGGTCTTAGCCAGCCTCAGCTATCTCAAGTTCCTATGAATGGGATTTCTGCCCTAGTTCATGGCTGTGCATGTGTAACGTTGCGTGTGCACATGTACGTGTGTGTGGGTGCGCGCCACCGCGTGCTTATGGTTATACCGGAGAGGTTATAATAGGGGAATCAGAATCTGGTTTTGCAGTTCCCGGCCATTGTAACCGATTTGCCTTCCCTGGGAAAGTCTTTGTTGACACTGCTTCCCTTGATATTTCACAAAAAGCTAATAAAGAGACACAATAGCTGCTCTGTAAATATGCTGTAGGAGAAATTTCAGGCTGGCTCCGTTGCACCATGGATAGCATGTTGGACTTCTAGTGCCAAAAAATTTCACAGTGTCACAAAGTGGTAACAAACAACCTGGTTTCAATTCCTAGTTTGTATGTGCTTTATGTGTGCACAAGAAACTATGACAGTATACGCAGCAGCCACCTTCTGTAGGACCTTTTCTGAGCCATTTGCACGCAGGAGTCTTTCATGCACTTAAGCCAAGGAGTTGCTGCTATTAATTTTCTAATGGGACCCGTCCTCAGTACAGGAGGTGGTTTCACAGCGGTCTTTTGCAGTCATGAGTGTTAGCACCTTCCTGCTGGCAGTCACGTAAGAAATTGATTAGTCCCAGCTTGCGTCCTTCTGCAACAGGGAACACCTGGAGATCTCACCGCACGAAGAGTCAGATTCGCAAAACTGAACAAGTTTATTTATTACCCGAGGAGAGAACGGCATAAATGCAGAAGCTTAGGGAAATAACTTTTCAAGGTAGTTTTCGGTCTCTAACTGCAGCCCAGTCTCTTTGCTATTTCCTGATGGCAGCTGATTTTTTTTTTTTTTTATGCAAGAAAACAGGGGAGACAATTTACTTTTGTCAGAAAGATTTACTATCTTATGCAGATACGGTTCTCTCCCAGGTCTGTTTAGTTTTTTGGTTTTTTGGTTTTTTTTAATTTCACTGAATTCCTGGGCCAGATTTGGTTTCTAGTTCATGCTCCATGTCTAATTTATGGGATAATATTACGGGTAATGTCCTTAACTCCACTGGGCCTATGTCTATTCAAGCAAAAATAAGAATTAGGACATCTAGCCTCCAGAAAAGGGAATGCCAAGGGAATGTGATAGATTATTTTTGATGTTTTGAGAGAAAGAAATAGCATATACTACTAATAATACTTCTCACTGTTCTATTTAAACCTGCCCTGAGAATAAGAATTGCTATTTAACTTTTAAGGAATGAAGGAAAAATACAAGTGAGCAGAGAGATGTTGATTTCGTGCTTTGACTGATCTGAAGTGAAACAGGGGACCCCTCTTCTCCAAGCCCTGGATGTGGTCCATGATTTTTGGCTAACAGTATCTGAAAAATCAGATGGGCTATTTTTCAAAGGGCATTTGAAATATAAATGGAACAATTTTTTTTAGAACAAAAAGCTCTTAAATTTTTTTAAGGAGATAAAAGAGAATTGTAAGATAGGAACTTTCAGAAACTTCTTCCTCCTGACATCTCAGAAATTAAAAGTTCCTGAAGGTAGGAATAAGTGAATAATTCCAGCATCACCTGAGTGCTTTGTTGTTCGTTTGTTTTTGTTTTTACTTCTTGTTGTTATAGTACTTCATTGTAGGAAATTTGAAAACTGAAGATATGTATAAAAATGAAAATGAAGATCACAGAGGAACCTCCCCAGGGTCTTCATTTACGGGTTTGTGCCTTTGCCGACCTATATAGCTAGTTATGTAAATCTCAGTCACAAAAATTCTATTTCTTAAAGCCTAATCTTCAAGGAATGGCAGAAGAAAGGGAATTTCCATAGTGTGTGTGTATCAACGTTGATTCAGGGAAGATTTCAGATAAGCAAAGAACACGGGTCAGAGTGGATCAGTGTTCACAGCAGAACCAATTGAGAAAAGGACCAGGAAGTTTTGGATAGAAACCAGACATCTCCCTCAAGCTCACCAAACTAAGAAGTGCACCAGAGTCTTCCTAAGAGGTTCCTAGAGCTGACGCTAGAACTTCACAGTGGTATCTCTAAGCGTACATGTTTGTTCAAAAAACTACAAATAAAACAGCAATCTAACTGTGCAGTATCTCATCTCATATCTATAATATATATGCATACATACATATACACACACGTATATACATACCCATGTATATATACACATATTTGTCATTTTTAGTTTACTGCATATGTGCTTATGTTTCACATACCTGATTTACATAATTCATTCTGTAGTATCCCATTTTTGCCTATGAATCCTTTTGCCTTTATGAAGTAGGTTTGAAAAATCCCTTTAATGATTGTAGAAGAGGCAAACTAGCAGCACAGAGATCTAAGTGACGGTTGTGGACAAGCACTACCCCCATGCAGTGGTCCTGAGGACCAGTTGGCCCTGGCTGCACCTGCTGGAACTCTTGCCTGCATACAGCTGTCCTCAAGGCCACCCACTGTGTCTCCCGCTAGTCTATCTCTGCTCTTGCATCTACAGATTCTGCCTGTTTGGGAAAATCCAGCCACATCACCCAGGACCATTGAAGTCTTCCTCGATGCTTCCCTTTTTAACTGATCTCTCGTCATCTACATCCCAACAGCCCTGCTGTCTCTACGCCGTCCTCTTGCATGGCTTCATGGGCCGTCTTTTAATACTTAGGAATGGTTTCTGGTGTCTTCTCTACCCGACTAAATGATTAGCCCCTTGAAGACTGGTCTCAATCTTGTTCTGAATTCATCCTTATGGTTTTTCGTTGACTCTACCAGTTTCCACACTTGGTGTACGGTAAGACACTGAGGGTTAAAAAGCAATGCAATGTGACACTTCTGATTTCTAGGAGTTTAGTTTCTAGTTGATGAGAAAAGGTCTCCAGACCTGAAAGTGTTAGGTAAAAATATCAGCAAAGGCTCTCTCAGGCCCCCACAGTGTCCTGATGTAGGGGACATCACTTGGTGTATTATTTTTGGTAGATGGATTGATTAATGAAGAAACAACTTATGGGGGGGGGGGTTGGGGAACAAGGTATTGTACCGTTCATTGGTTTCCAGACAGTCAAGTGTGTTTAAAAACCATCTGAAGTAGGAGTGTGTTCTTCCCAAGATCGTGTTTGCCAGAAATCCTATTCACACAAAAAACAAAATTAGCCATGGTTGGCCCAGAGTGGAATTTTCTGAAAACAGTATTTAACTTGACCCAGATATTGACAAGGATAACAGGGCAGTCCTTGATATTGGAGTCAGCAAATACAGGCTGTTATTCTTTCTTTCTTTCTGTGGCGTTGCTGTCTGTGCAAATATATTTAGTGCAAGCTGCTGTGTAGACAGTATGACAGCAGCCTATCGGGGTGATTATAAATGCAGTAGGGACCACGTAGATCATCCCTTGGTGACCCCTGGAAGAAAATGTTGACTCAAAAATGCTGAAAAACTCTTCCAAGGAATTCATTGTGATTTTAAATTCGGTAACCTGGAGGAGCGATGTTAGTTACCAGAAACTCACAATAAAAGTCACACCTTGGTAATGCCGTGCACACTGATGGACTTGAGCTTACTGTCTGATACCGTGGTGAGAACAAGGAGGCTCTTCTCTGGAGAGGTTTAAAGAGAAGAAGAAAATAAATAAGTCCAAGAGATCCTGAAACTCTCTTAAGGAAAGAGGTTCAAAGGAGAAGCCTCTTACACACAGCGGAAGGTTTGAAGAGGCTCATGCAAGGTGAATTAAAGGAATGTGGAGGAAATTTATCACACAGCAGTGTCCTAACTTAACAAGTTTCTTTTAGCAAGTTTCATTCTGTGAATTTATATTTCCTGATATATATATTTATAGTTTCCCATTTTTTTCTTCTAAGCTCACTAGGTTATAGGAGTTGTTATTTTTAACAAGATGATCGGTCTCTTTTAATATCTTTCCAATAAGATACACAAAATATCTGTGACTATGTGTGTGTGCATGCCCACTTATGTTCAAAATGGTGTGTACAGAGAGAAACAACCCTATTAGAATTCTCATAAAGTAGAAAATGATGTATCTGTTATTCTAGATCTGTAGAATGATTTTATACAAAACCTGGAAAAGTCATTAAATTAGAATCACCTTGGATGATAACGGGATGGTAACTTCAGAGATTTTTTAAAAAAAGAAGCCCATGGGAGGTAACTATGTACTTTTGGCTGAGGCTTAGAACTGTTGGTTATTAGCAGCTAAGACTTCAAGGGTGATCAGTTAAGACCAGTGGAGATTAACACTCAGATGAAATGTCAACTAGGGATGTAAAAGTGTAATCTGGTGGGAGAAGAGATAGGCAGTGAGTGAGAAAATAATTTTAATTATAGAATAAAGAGAACATAGGAAGCAAGAATGAAGCAACATCTAGGAAATAAGAAAAGTATAGAAAGAGTTGCAATCACTCATCAGGAGATGGAGCGTTTACCAGGAAAGGGAAAAAAAATCTACCCAGTCGAGTTGAAAAATCCCATCTAAATATGAAAGCAGGGAATGTATGCTGAGGCTGGAAATATTCATCAATGTGTTAAATGTCACACATTCTAAAAATATGAGATAGATTTCAACAGCCTTATAGTTAAAGACTGATGATTGGGATTTTGCTTTTATGATGCCATTGCAATTCAGTTGGTTCTTGAGTCTCCATAGCAACAGCCCGGTACTACTTCTCATTCTCTTGTGTAGTCACGTGATGCTGGATGCAGGCATAGGAAACATAGAAAAGCAGTTGGTTGTATTTCCTAATTGGTGACAGAGAGACCAGGGCCACTGTGGAGGACTTTTATAGCATTCCCCGAATGACCTTTCTTCTGGGAGCTGGCTCTTGTACCAGGTCTTAACCTTGCCTTGATTAACCACTGTTTTATATCAACAGTGTTGCTGTTTTATGAGTTGTACATCCACTTAGATAAAATTCCTTCAAGCAGAGGACCCCTTCGACTTGTGATGCCAAATTGTCTTAGAAGTTGCCACCAAGGTCAGGGTGAGCAACAGGCTCATCTACTAGGGCAGGGGAATACTGTTGAGTCATGAGACATTAGACAAGTTGCTGTGGTGATCTGTTCCTCAGTTTTCCCATCTGTGAAATGGGAGCCTAACCAAAGCCTTTTTCTTACTCACAGGGTAATGTCCACAAAACATTTAGACAAGTTTTGTCAAACATGTTTTGGAATGTGATATATGTGTCAAGAGAACCCAACTGCCTTAGGCTTATGTATGAGAAGTATCAAGGTGCTACATGTCTGAACCTAGAGCCAGGGAGAGCAACATCAAGTTTGTAAGCATAAGTAAGACAGATAGAAATCTCTCCTGAGCTCTCATTAAATTTACAAGGGCTTTTCTTACTGAGGCAGACGCAAGCTCCCAGCCCTTTTACCATCGTTCTCATTCCTGAGTGTCAGACTGAGTTAAGGTCCATCCAAACTCACCTTGACATTGGCTGTTTTTCAGGGGGAGTCAGAAGTTGATGGACTCTAGTTCCAAGTGATGACACTAACATTTGTTACCCGGACTGAATCAATTCATTCTTTTGTTTTATTTGTTTTTAATGAGAGGATGTTTACATAAGAACAAAGAATGTTACCTTGTACATAGAAGGAGGTCAATAAGTATTTTTCTCTTCCTCCTTTCTCCACCTAAAATGTTTGCATTTCTGGTATTTTTCTATGGGGAGTTTAAAAGGTGAGCCAGCGGTGTAAGCATGTTTGGAGCTAAGGATAACATCGTCGTGATGCTACAGCATCATCATCAGTGTCAGGTATTAAGCTCCTACCGTCTACAGGATACCATACGTAGTGATGGAAATGCAAAGAGTTATGAGACCATGCGCACGAGGGTTCAAATACAGTTAAAAGCTGAAAGACAACAATCACACCAGGTAACCTAAGCTAAATGTCAAACAGGCAGTTTAGATAAGCAGAAAGTAAGCTAGATTGTTTCAGGGGAGGTTTCCTGGAAGGGAGAGGGGTTGATGTGGACTTGGAAGAGAGCTGATATCTCCTGAGTGCTTATTAAGTAATGGACGTTGGCCCTCTGCCTGCTTCATCTCATTGATTGAAGGTTAGATTCTTGATAAAGGAATACAGATGGAAACGTGGGATTGGCGGCCTAGAAGTGGAAGTGATCGAATAATGGGTTTGGCAGGAGGGGAGGCAAATAGGAAAGAAGATGGCGGATGATTCTAAAAGCCAAAATAAGGAGTTTTGGGAATGAGAAGCCATCCTAGATTTTCGATAGGGAATGTTATGTGTCCAAGTGTACGATTTCAGAGGAAAACACTCAAGATGGCAGAAAGCAACCAGCCCACTGAAATAGCCCAGGCATTAGATCACGGGACCTCAGTGACGGAGGAGAGGTGGAAGTCAAGTAGGGTTGACTGGAATGTCAAGTAATTTTTGATTGGATTCCAGGCATTTTGTGTAAAGAGTCCAGTAAATAATTAAATAAACCATTTTTACATCAAAAAAATAAAAAAGGTCGACTAGAAGAATGATTTCACATCGAGGATAGCATTTGGAAAAGACTGAGGAGGGAGCTCATTTGGGGATAGAAGGCTGGAGTTGAGTTTTGGATGCATTCAATGTGAAGGGACTGCATACAGGTGGTGATACCTTCCCTACGGGATGTAGGAGATGGAAATTTACACTGTGAGGGCTGCTCGAATACATCCCTCTCGCCCTCTGCAGGGGGGAACTGGAAAGCCCACAGCCCCAAGGCCCATGAAGCCAATGGCATAACTTATATCTCTTTTTATATCTTTTTTTCCATAGAGAGTTACAGAACCAAATTCTCCAACACTACTTCTAACCCCTAAAATACACCTTTCAGCGAGTATTTATTGAATTCTTATTCTGTGACAGGCCCATGTCACTCCCAGCCACCATACCTGGCTGCTCTTTTTTTATGTACATTTGGGGGTGAGTGGAGAAATGCACTGGATACAAGTCAAAGCAAATGTCCAAGGAAGAGCTTTCTAAGTCATTCCCCCACCATGGCTTGGTTCCTTTATTTAATGCAAAGGACATATACGGCTGACACTATGTTGAAGGAGAAAGAACATCAGATTAGGAGGGCTGAGGGCTTCTGTAATCTTAGGAAAGTGATTGAACTCTCCGGGACTCAATTTACTTATCTGTGAAATGAGTGGATGGATGAGTTGATATATAAGTCGACTCTAATGTCCTATGATTTGATATCATGTAGTGAGGCTTGTAATGCCTTTAAGAGTAGCATAATTGCACTTGCAGAATGTAGGCTGTTTCTTGTCGTAAGTCTTATAAGAGTATTCTGTGAGGCTGCGGTCCCCAACCTCAGGGCCGTGGACTGATACTTGTCTATGGCCTGTTAGGCACTGGGCCACACAGCAGGAGGTGAGTGGTGGGCGAGCAAATGAAGCTTCGTCGATATTTATAGCCGCTCCCCATAGCTCACATCACTGCCTGAGCTCCGCCGCCTCTCCGATCAGTGGTGGCATTAGATTCTCATAGGAACACAAACCCTACCGTAAACTACACATTCGAGGGATCTAGGTAGTGTGTCCTTATGAGAATCTAATGTCTGATGATGGGAGGTGGGGCTGAGGTGGTGATGCCTGCGCTGGGGACTGGCTGCAAACGTAATAAACATAATACGCTTGACTCATCCTGAAACCATCCCCTGTGCCCCTCACCCCCGTCCATGGAAAAATTGTCTTCCACGAAACCCATCATCCCTGGTGCCAAAAATGTTGGGGACCGCTGCTTTAAGGGTATACCTTGCGTCAGGGCCACCTAGAGCAGTCAAAGGCCACGATCTCCTTTGCTGGGTCCCCTGGCAAAAAAAATCCTGGGACACACCCAACAGCTACATCCACCGAGGCTGGATAAATCTCTCCTACCTCATAAGGATGTGAATACAGTTAAGAGGGAAGAAGATGGACAGACTATTCCCTGGGTCTCACGTGGGTGAGAGTGAACACAAGAGCAGCAGGGTCCCCAGGCCGCTATGTCTCCGTCTCTCTAACACCTGGATCCCAGCCTGCACCCCTGCCCTTTCCTGCGCTCCACTGACCATGGCCCCTGTGCAGCTGACCCTCGGGGCTTGCTCTGTTCTTTACCTGCAACACAGATGGTTCTGCTCTGGCCGCATCCTCGCCTGCTGCTCTCTTTGGAGCTGCTACTAGGTCTGTCTCTGCTCTGCTGCCATTGTCACTCTATCCTGCTCTGCAGGGAACCTGGCCACTGCTTGCTCTGCTGCATCCTGCCCCGCTCAGCCCCGCCCCTTCCAGGGCTGTTCGATCGTGCGCCCCTCTTGTTTCGGCCAGTGCCAGCCTTCTCACCTGCTGCCGCCATCGCTTCCCTCTGCACTGCTGAAGATGCCCTGCCAGACGTTGCTAGGCTGACACTGCTCTCGTGCCACTGCTGGGCTGCCTGCACTGTTGCACGGCACCACGGCCACCTCGTCCCCTCTACTGTGACCTCACTGATGGACACTATGACATCAAGGCCAAGGCCACTACAGTCGGCTCCACCCATAGAGCTAACAGCTGTCCCTGCATTTTCTTACCCATGAGATACTTTTCATCCCCAAACATTGCACCTATTTTTTTTTTTTTTTCCTACCAGCAGACGTCTTTGAGTTTTTGGTGATCTAGTTCTATGCTTCCACGGACTTAGACTAACCTCTAGAGGTTAACTTGGATCAGGAAAACTGCACAACATGGCTGGACTTGCCAGGACCCCGGGGCCTCGCCTCTGCTACAATATCCTGATCTTCAGTAGCTCTTCCCTTGCTTGGATGCTACCTTTTTTTCCCAAGAACATTCTACAGACGTTGGGGTTAAGGCACACGTATCTCTCCTGTGAATGTCTAGAACTAAATGGAAAAATGAAAAGACCATCTCTAAATCCTTCTGCTAGGGTCTCTCAGGAAGCAAGAGCTTCGTGCCAATGGTCCTCCAGGCTTCACGACACAGCCACGCAAAGCCAACCCCACAGCTACGCCACGTTAGACACACAATGGGAAGCGTGGGATGGAAGGTTCTTTCTGAGCGGTAAGCCTCAGGAAAACCTGTCCAGACGCAGACTCCGGCATAATCCGCGTATGGAACGGGCTTGGTTTGGTTTAACAAAGAGAAAGTAAGCAAAGTCAAGGCCCAGGGGCGCAGATTCAAAGCATTCCTTTCTCCTGGGCATTGTTTTCTTTCATTCCAAGCTCTCTGGTTATGTAACCGTCCAAACAAATTCAGACATGAAAGGGAAATACCCTAAGCCACTGTAGTGTGCTGTTTGTTTACGCTCCGTGGTCCCCGCGGTCGCGTCTTGGCACAGTTCGCAGGAAGACACCGTAAGGAAATCCAGCACTTCCTCAGAAAGAGAAAAAAAGAAAAAGAGAAAACATGCCTCCTCCTCTTTCATTTCTGACACTGAGCCCATGTGCCACACATCTGGGCTCCTCTGAAAGGAAGCACTAGGAGAGATTTATTTCACCGAGAGGTGACACAAGCTATGCCTTGTCCAGCCTGGACATGTGCTTCTGTGACATTTAGGGGACCGCTCAGGACATGGGCACAGTGCCTTGAGTAAAACACTTTGATCTTTGTTGAGGAAATGAATTTCTTTAAATTGAGGGTGGAGGGGAGGAAATCTAGCTTTTTTAACATTTGAGAAGCAGCAATTTTCCCATTTTTAAATCTAATAGAATAGAAAGTTGCTAAGGGAAGCTAGGTAAATAACCAAGGTCACTCAACAAACTAGGTATAGAACACAGGTCCAGACATAAGAGCTCTGGTGATCTGGTTCTAAAAGGCCCCAACCTCTCTTCCCAGGCCTCAACCAGGTAAAACATGCTCAGACACCATAGCAAAATTTCCAAGTTTTCATTTTTTCTGCAGTCCGCTCCAGATCTCGTAATTTCTCTCGGTTCTTATGATTAATTACTGTTACGTTTAAAGTCAATACTCTTCACAAAGTTTGGTTTCTCAGGTTCACGCAGAGGTTCTCAGAAAAATCAAGTCATCTTAGAATTGAGGTAGAAATATTCCTCCTGTCTGATCAAAATGCTGACTGACTTTGGGACCTCAGGCATCGGTGTCTCTTTTTCTATTTATGAAAAAGTAGTTTTGCTTTTAAGGAACATACTTAAGATATCACAGTTAAGATTTCAGTTTGCAAAACAGAATGCATTTCCAGGTTTGTGGATAAAAGATGCCTATCAGTATCCATCATTTATTTCATTTATTTTGACACCGTGAGAAATTGAATCAAGCAATTATTTTCCTTTGTGCCTCAGGTTGAAACTGGCCAAGGAAATTTAACATACAGGAATTGATTTGAAAAACTCCTCAGAGCTATGAAAATAATGCACATTTGTGGTTTGAAAGGTCACATGCTGAACATCATTCCATTATTGGGCGATCCCACTCCTGTTAATTAAAGGGACCTTCAAGTACTGTGCAAGTGTGGCCCATTCCAACTTGTAAAATTAAATAACTTTCATAAAAGAATTTCATGTATATTTTTAAATACATGAACGTGCAGCTTTTCAAGACACCACTAACGGCATAAAGTGAACTCTGCCTGCATATGGTGTTATTTGTGCATGGCATGTAAATGTTTCCAAAGAAAGTGAGGTGCAAATTAAGAAAAATAAAGTCTGACACCATATAACCCAGAGATCACTCTGTAAACTTCAAGGTTCTTCCTTTTGCCCTCAAATATATTATTTTCTGACTCTGTGCTTTTTGCGTATGTGATGGTCTTTCTGCCTGAAATCCTCTCTCAACTGTGGCATTCCTCCACCTTGATCCCTCCGGTGACAGCCCTGTGCCCCAATGCAGTAACCTCCTCGAAGTGGTTGAAGCCAGCTTCAACCCCCCTGTCAAGCCTTAATCAGTAATCCCAGGTGAAACCAGTACTTCCCCAACCTTTGGTTCTACTTCAATCATTCAACTCTCACTAGTTCCCGCTCAGCAGAATTTGGATTATTTAAGCGATTACCACACCCAGTCTTTGGAGTGCTTCCATAGCAGTAACCTGTGTTCCTCATCCTGGTACCCTCAGGGCAGAGCCTGTGGCTGGGTCTGCCATGACCCTGTAGGTTCTCAACACATATATGTGTCTTGAAGGAACCAATACCATATCCCAGTACCAAACTTAGATGAATGCAGTAGTTAACAAGGTGCTTTTAGGGAAGAAGACGGAGTTTCTTTCACACCTCCATAGAGCAGGACAGACCCATTGGAGAAACAAAATTCACATTCTGTCTCTACAGCTTGAGGATTCAAAGACGTCTCAGAAGCAGAAACTGTGTAGATTCCTATCTCTAGCGGCGACCATTTTTTCTTCCCTCCCAGTCGAGGTTTTGACAAACACTTAGGAAGCAATTTGGTACAAGTGTTGGGGTTGCTTCTTAGAAAAACATACAAATGAACAAACAAAACTTTTGAAAGCAATCTGTCCGAGGCCTGACAAATCCTGAACATTTTGAGAGAAATATCAAGAAAAAAATGTTTCCATGGTGATTGTTTCACCATGTATACATATATCAGAATATCATGTTTTCTACCCCAAATATATACAATTTTTGTCAAAAATTAAAATCAAATGAATGTTTCCCTACATAATTTCCTTCAGCACAATTCCTTATTTGGGAGCTTTGAAATAACTACCCCAACAGGAGCAGGAGGTGTTAAAATGCTTCCCAACATGCTAACTTTGTAAGAATGTCCAATTGCTTCCCTCTCTGTGAGGACGAGAAGGAAGGGGACATTCCTTCCACCCGGGTGCCCGGCTCTGAGCTTTCTCTTCATCTCCACTCCCGAAGGTCTTCTCAGCAAACACGGGGGCAATGATCTGAGTCCACACCAGCTGTTGGTTTTCTTCTCCTTCTTAGCAAAAGCATTTAAACCAAAAACCTTAAAGAAAAGAGAGAAAGAAAAAAATGCAAATACCTCTTTTCAAACACTACAAAATAGCATCACTCTGTTTTCTATATGTATATATAAAACATAGGGACAGGTAGAGACCCATTTCCAGCTAAAGTGTTTATGATAATGAAAAAATAAAAGAACAATTTTATTTTTTTCCCCACTGTGTGGCACTTTTTCAGAAAGACAAGAACTGCTGAAGGAAGAAGTCTCCCAGGGCTAGATTCTAATTAACTTCTGTACCGATTGCTGATAACATAGGCAATCACTGTTCTTTAGAAAATGGGACAAAGAGTCTAAAAAATCATAAAGACAAGATGACTAATCAGCTCAGACATAGAACCTAATGCCACTGTTTCCGCCAGTCTGCCACAATTTTAGAGAATGGTGAATAAAATACAGTAGATCCTATATTTGATATTCAATAACATAAATGTGCTGGTGTGTGTGTCTTGGAGCTGATACATTGATCTGGAGGTATGGAAAATACTTTACTAATCACACAGCCCAATACTCTGCCTCGCCAGCTACAGAACTGTGGTAGAATCAGAAGAACTTGAAATTTGGAGTGAGAAGACCTGAGTTTGGAGTTCCAGTTCTGGCTTTCCTATGTAGGAACTCTGTGATCTTGGATCAGTTATTGTATCCATTAGCTGCACGAAAACCACGATGTCCGGCACCATGTAACAGGAGACATCGGTTTTTCAGAAGTTCGCAGAGTTTCGCTCATCTAGGCTGGGCTCGGCTGATCTTGGCTAGTCTTGCTCATTTGCGATTCCCTGGCTTGCCCTAAGTCTGTAATCAAGGTTGGCTCTTCTCCTCCTGCTGGGATCAGCCTGGGTGTATCTTTCCCATGGACATTTTCAAGCTTCCTTTTGCACCATATCTGTTAGCATTCTATTGGTCGAAACAAGTCACATAACCGTACCCTGAGAAAATGACAGAACATGACAAAGTTACATGGAAAATGGCATGGGTAACAAAATGCATGACTAATTGGGACCAAATGATGCCATCTACCACCACACTTAGTACTGTCGATCTCAGGCCATCATCTGTTAAATGGGAATAATAAAACACCTTTGAAAATTAAAATGAGATGGCACTTAAAAGTACCTAGCTCAACACCTGCAAAAAAAAAAAAAAAAAAAAAAAAAAAAAAAAAAAAAAAAAAAGCTGATGCTCAATAAATACTTCTTTCTTTCTATTCACCTCTCCAACCTTGTAAAATGGAAATTAATACCTGTCACACTGGACGGGATTATTGTGAGGTGTTGAAAAGGGTTAACACATATGAAAACACTTTGAAAGAATGACAATAGCTCTATCATTTTTGTACAGCAGTCACTTACAGAATGTTCATCTTTACACAGACACAAAGAAATTCCAGCTCTTGGATATTAAATCACAATTTTCACTGAGCACTTGTTTAGCATGGAGTCAGTAGAAATGTTCTCTGTGCTAGGTTCTGATTTTTATATTATAAATCAAAGCAAATATGTATGGCTCAAGATAAGGGTCAGAGAAAAAGGGGGAAGAAGGTTTGTAGTGTTAAGTTTAAGTAACTCCCTTAGTGTTACCGAGGAACTGATTTAGGAAGAAGGACTTTTCTACCCGCTATTACCCTAAAGCCTAAGTCTTGATGGTGATGTTTCCGGATAAGAAGTAAAGAGTGATGAGGAGGTCACAGAGGGTGAAACCTCTGTGGTTCTCAGGTCACAATCCTCTTACCTTAATAAATCAAAAACTGTTTATGAAACAAGGCAATACAATCCCCGGATAATAAACCTTAATCGTGTGGCTCGCTGTGGTCCCCCGAGACTCCTAGGGGCCTCGAGAAATTAACCTCAAAAAAGGCAGAGATGTGACAAAGAAAGATTCGGCGTCTTAGTACAAGAGAGATGGAAAACCTGAGTCTCTAACCGTGACACACCTAATGGCCTTTGTGACATTTACAAGTGCTCCTAGTTTAGAGAAGTTTATTATGAAGTTATTATTTCTCTCGGTTATTATTTCTCTCTTTTTTAAAACATCAAAATGGGGAAGAGAATAGCTCAGAGGACAAGGACGTTAGCTAAGAAAGGCTCCTTGGTGCAGGGACATTCCCTCTGTAGGTCAGAAGACCCCCCAACACAGAAAGCAACTTCCTTCCTTCAGATTTTCAGCTAAGATACCTTTTCCTTGCAGAGCAAACAATTGATATTTTACCAGTTTCTACATATTGGATATTTATTAACTTTTCCCCCCTAAGGTTAGCTTAGCTCCAAATCATAAGTTCTGCCCTTTTGGAGGCTAAAGGAACTTTTTTTGGACGTGAGGTTGCAAGAAGAGAGTGCCCCAATTCAAAGAAATCTGGGAGGGGGAGACATGAATTACTGTTCCCACTTCTGAATATTTTGGTGATGTTGATCCTTGTCAAGAATGTCAGGATGCCTAATGATCTAATAATGATCATTCTTTACTGACATCACACATTTATTGCCTAGGTTAAAATATTTCCTAAACCCCCTGCCCCTCCCCACCTCCTCTCCCCTCAAAAAATATCTGACAACTTTATACATACACATAAAAGATGGAGTCATTGGTAAAGGACTTGGAAATTATAGGTAAAAAATTGGCAGGTGTGTTCCATTTTATAAATAACTATGTATTTTTGATAGACACAGGACTTTGTGTTTGACGAGTGCCTAACACAATACCTGGCTTGAAGTAGATGGTCAATGAATATTGGTTTTCTAAATAAATAAGTGAATATGATACTGAGAGTTAACGTAATAGCCTAAATAATATGGTTTTGGATGCTTATTTTGTAGCCCCTAATATAGAACAGAAACTTAAATATGTTTTTAACTTTTTATATGTCTTATGTCAGTGTTTTTTGGTTTTTTTTTTTTT
>VBSM01003148.1:10794842-10809727 GCA_008086735.1 Cheirogaleus medius | reverse complement strand
AAAGAAAAGAAAAAAAATCCAGTTAACTATCCAGATGTTACATCTACACTGGGCTAAAAATGGGTATTTAGAAATATCTGAGCAGTGGGATTTCTTTCTCAGCTTTCTGCACACAAGTCAGAAAATCAGCTGAGTAATGGTGTCAACAGGACCCATTCCTATGGAGGTCCCACTTCTTAAAAGAGGAATGAATGAATGAATGAATGAATGCAGTGCTGGCAGCTCTCGAGAGAACAAGCCGAGGAGCCCAGGGGGTGGATGCTCAGCCCAGCTCAGCCCTCCTCGCCTGCTGTCCTGGGCGAGCTGCTGCCCTGGGGGTGGCTTCAGATCACTTTCCTTGGCTCAAATGCGCTACCTAAGACAGGGATCATTTGTCAAGTGAGCAGGGTACACAGAGAGCTGTAGGCAGATTATGGAAAGAGAGAGGGAGGAGAGAAAGGGAGGAGAGCGAGCGCGGGAGAGGGAGAAAGAGAAAGAGAGAGGGGACCAGGGCGAGGACAGGAGCAGGCTGCCCCTGCTCCAGGAGCAGAGCTTTCCTGGCGCTGGGGATTCAAGTTAGACCAGGTGGCAGGCGTTGGCGGCGCCACCCGGGAGAGCGGAGCCCCTGGCGGCTCCGACATGGCTCTTTTCGTGTGGGATGCTTAAGGACGGCGCACAGAGAGAGTAACTTGCAGAACAGAGAAACTGGTATGAGGATTCCGCCAAAATGGAAGGGCTCCTGTCTCCGATGAGGACGAAGGTAAGGGGAGTGGATCTCGATTTCTCTTCCTTCTGCTTGGAGGTGCAGAAACGGCTCTCTGCATGCACGAGAGGCTCAGGGAGCTTTTGTCTTATTTCAGAACTAGGCTGGTCGAGCGATTGCAACTGGATCTCTCAAAGAATAGGCTTGCCTCCCAGGCAGCGATCTGGGCAAGGGGAGAGCCGAGGGGCGCGAGCCATCTGTCAGCGTGGACAATGGGCGTCTTAGTAAATGAGTTCGCCTCTCGCCTGATTAGACAGCCATATTTTAGCAGGATTTCCAGTCACTCTTGTTTTGGGGCCGTGCAACCCCGGGAGCTGTGCGTTTGCAGGAAGTGCCAATTTCTCAGGCTGCATTGCCGTGTAGCAGGAAGAGTAACACGTTTAAGGCAGAGAGCATGCCCACTGGCTCCCACTTGAAATATCCTCCTTCCTCCTCCTCTCCTTCTGAGCAGGAGGACCAGGGAACCCTCTCCGTGGAAAGTAGGTTAATGCATTCTGGAGGCCGGCGTGTTCTCGGAAAACTAGCAGACCTACGTACGGAAAGGATTTCAGAGCGCTGCACTAATCTGACATCTTGAACTTGGTCCTGTAACATTGAGAAATGCTCACAGGGAACTGTGCGTAGTCTCCTGAAGACTCCTTGGCTGGAGTTTGCTTTTTCACTTGACATAGGGCTGCTTTGAACATGAGAGTTTTCCATTTATAAGCTCAGATGATGAGGGAGCTATTTGGTATCTGCTAGATCCACATATAACTCTAAATGGGTGGGTCAAAAGTTTTAAATACTGCTGGGCATATTACTTTCTTAATCAGAAATTTCCAAAAAAATCGGGGGCAAACACCTCTCTAAAGCATTAGTGTTAGAGCCAAGAGGATAAGGCTTTGATTAGCTTCATCTCTTTGATGTTCTGTTTAGTGATTTGGATACAAATAGACTCTTTTGTCATTGGAGATTTTTTTTTTTCCTGCTAGTTAATGAACATGACCACGATGTTTTCTGAGAATGTTAGAACTAGGTCTTGTGCATGAGGCGCCCTATCCTTTGGGAGAATTCCCTGTCTTTCTGTCGCGCTCACCAATGGTCTGGGAGTCATTCATTAGAAGGACAGCCTCAAGTGAGAGTTTGTTACAAAGGTTCTAACTCCAACCCCTCGCTCGGCTGGCTGCCTGATCTTCTTGGAGATGCCATTGGCGACCCATTTGTTCTTGCTGAACATGTAGCTGGAGTCCTGTCGCTTGCAGACAGCACAGTTCAATGCAAGGTGCTGTGGAAACAGCAGGTGCTATTCCCATAGCCTCGACGGCAGCAAAGGAAATGGCAAATGGCACCTGCTTCTTAGCTTCTCTCATTGGCAGGATGAGGTTTGAATGCTTCAAGGGATGGCATTATAAGCTGTCATCTGACCAGCTTTTGAAATGACTGCCTCAGATAAACTAGCCTGGTATCGTGCACTCTCCAATGCCTAGCAGATCTATGGATCTGAGCTCGTAACCTCACACAAGTACAACTCTCATAGACTTAGAGGGGAGTCCCCTATGCAAATAAATCAGGACCCAGGTGCTGCGTAAATCACACGGTGAGCCGATTAAAGTGGCATGCTCTAGAAGGGGGAGACATAGATGTCAGTGGGTCAGACTGCTCATATGTTATTAGGTTTATCTGTTTCATTCCTATCATGGCTTGTTCCTTGATCACCATATCATCTAACGAACATTGAAACTGTAGAGGTTTTGGTCCTACCAAAGTTCAAACATAAAGCCTCCACATAGCAAATCGACTCATTCAAAACCTTCGGTTTTGAGGTTTCAAGGGATTTTTGTGTGTGTACGTATGTGTGTGTTTTAAATTGCTTCTGTGAATCATTTTTTAATCTCTTTATTTCTGATGCTGGAAATGGATTTTCCACGTTGGAAATTCAAATTGCATTTGGATTCAGTAACCTACAAGATCTTTATGACTCAGGCAATGAGACCCGACAGGGTGAGACTGCAAGAGGAGAATCCCATCGATGAGACATAGCTTTAGTTCCTGTCTCTGTCCTATGTTGTCGAAATTACCCGGTGATGTTTTTAATGTATCCAAAGGCATAGCAGTGACAATCTGTTGCCATTCTTCAACTTTGATCACATTATGCCTCATTAGGTCTATTCTGGAATATTTCCTCCCTTTGGTGAGGATTTAGCTTGAAGTTTCTGATATCCTGGTATCATGATGGGTTAGACAAAGAAAGTCTCCTAGAGCTAAATTTTGGTGTGTTATGGTTACTTAGTAACTCACGGACAGTTTAAAGGCAAGTGTTGAGGTAAATTGGACATCACACGGTAATTTCATTATGCCATGTAATGGTCTTAACCAGTCTAAATCATGGGTGCTTAATGCATTTTTATCATGGGATTTGCATAATTGGCACATAAATATGCATGAGATTAACTGGAAGTGGCAAAATGGAGTGAGGACAATGTTCGTGAGCATTGAAATTAAGGCGGTTGCAAACAGGACACCTGAACAGACTCTGTCTCCTGGGTGGGTGGCCACACTTGACGTACCTAGAAACAGACAGGGTGGCAGGTGGCCTCCCCAATCACAGTGCATTGTCAGTGATACGTAGCTTAGCACAGCTTTGGCTTCTGGCTGGATTCACTTGGGCACACTACTGATTCTTTTTTTATATATACAATGCAATCTAAAAGCATCTCTAGGCTGATGGATATACTTCTCCTGGCCTCCTGGCAGGCCATGACACAGGTCTTGGAATCGCAGCTGTAACAAATGATGTTTGCAGAGGCAGGTGGAAAAAAATAAAAGAAAAGGAAAGTAGAAAAAAAAAGAGAGAGAAGCTGATTGAGTCATTTTTCCTGTGAGGGTCAAGGCAATAATTTTATAATTGATCATCTTTGCTCATTTTTTACATGTACCTCTTTTTTTAATTGGATTTTTTAATCCTCTGGCCTCTATCATTCTACCTAATCCTCTGAGCACTGCCTCCCGTGAATGAAGCGGGTAAGAAATTCCTCTCGTGTTCAGCCTGGAGGTCCATCTTTAATATCCAGACAAGGTTATAGCTATGTTTTACCAAATGTTTGTGTAGTCGAGAGTAGATTGAAATTAACCTCTAGAAAGGATAAAGTCCTAACTTTTTAAAAGTTTAATAACTTTCCGTGTGCTAATTAGAGTTTTTAGAATATTCCAATACTGTTGCCTTTAATACCTGCTCTCAGTTTACAATCACTTACCTCCCCAGGGACCACGTCTTTTTCTTGTCTGTCTGAGCCTGTTTCATTTCTGCCATAAAGACATTGTATCACTTACTGCACTTCAGTTACTTTGTTCAGGGAGCAGCTTCTGATTTGTAGCATAAAGTAACTTTCTAAAGGAAATCTTCTAAGAGAGTCAGGCCATTTTATGAAAGGGGGAATTAAGGGGAGATGGAAACTGATCTTATAAAGAAAGAGCATTTGAAATTAGCACAAGAATTGCATTCAGTTCCACTCTTATGTCCCCAGAGATAACTCACTGCCGCACGTAGCTAGAATTAGTTCAAGAATGGTCCTTCTCGAGACCACTCTGCAATTTTGGAAACACTTTAGATATAGATGTAAGATGTCAAAATTCTGAAATTACAGGCAATATAGATAGCAAAAGAATCAAACAAGCACAATCAAAGGCTGATGGCTCTTTAGAGCAATTATCACACAATATATGAAAGCTTAAAGTCACTTAAAATTACGCTAAATCTGCTTGAAACTTTGCCAAGACTCCATGAAGAATAGCGCCTGGAATGATCCATTGTGTTCCACCTACTTGATACGTGGATTTGGATGAGAAAATATTGGAATCACTCTTTTAAAGAACTCTGTGAACCAAAAATCACTAAAGGTTAAGGAATGGTTTATCCTGAATAGGGTCAGATTGTGGAGGGCTTTCAAATACACTAAACACCACATAAGATTATGCACAAGCCAACGACAGCCTGTGCTTTATGTAATGGAGACTTAAATAAAAAGAGTTGCTCTGTCACTGAAGAATGGCAGGTGCAGATTAAATTCATGGAAATGTTTCCTGATATCAAAATGTTTTCCTAAGAAAGTTTGAGGCCACCCAGAGGCCTCTGAGATAGGTAAGGTGTCATCATCCTACCTGAAAAGGTATGACCCTACCTAGGAAGCCAGGAGAAGCTGAGGCAGACATTCCATGTTTTTATGGTGCTGTGACCCTTTTAACCATAAAGCCAATAAAACCAGAAATAGGTTTGTGTATGAAGCATGTGTCAGATGCCCTTAAAGACAGCTACAATGATGCATTTATTGAACTGCTGTACTCAGTTGGGTGCAAACAGAAAATGACTTTATCCTTTTTTCAGAACGAACCCTTTCAAGGTATCAGTGAACTGTGGAAAGTTGAGGGTGATAGGCAATTTATTTGGTTAATAAAAAGGAAATAGAAGAGGCACCATGGCCTATTGTAATCAGACTACCTGCTTCAGATTCTAGCTCTGTCACCTACTAAGGTGCAACTTTTCTGAGCCTCACTTTCCTCATGTGCAAAATGTATATTACAATAGGACTTATGTCCCAGGTCATTGTGAGAAGTAAATCTGTTCCTGCCTGTAAGGTCCTGGCACACCATAATAAATTAGCTATTGCTGGTATGACTGTATGAACAAATGTATGAATAAATACATGCGGAAATGCAAATCTCATGACAACTGTTTGCA
This sequence comes from Cheirogaleus medius, assembly GCA_008086735.1. Taxonomy (NCBI): domain Eukaryota; kingdom Metazoa; phylum Chordata; class Mammalia; order Primates; family Cheirogaleidae; genus Cheirogaleus; species Cheirogaleus medius. The sequence goes on along the minus strand of VBSM01003148.1, from coordinate 10,804,271 downwards.
ACGCGTTGTCATTGTCATGAATATAAGTGGGAAAAGCAGGCGGTCTGTCCCCAGGACAATGCTGTCAGCAGAAACACAGAAGGGAGGTTCTACTGCCTGCAAGATCCCTGTGAGATCAAGGTGCAAGATCCCTGTCAAGGTACAGCTCGAAGAGGTCGGAATAAAACAGATGCCTTTGTAGAATAAATCAGCTGTCATTACAACAAGGCCTTTCACAACAAATAGTTATCATAGGTGGATTGTTTAGAAGAAAAGATTCAGTGTAAGCCAAAAGGTAGCCCCTCCAAAAAGTAATAATGATCTTTGTGCTTTAGATCTTACACAGTTGGACATACATGATCTCATGTGATCATCATCACAGTTTTACAACCTAGAAATCAGCAAACTGCGAATCACCCCACCCCAACTCCCACCCCAGAGCCCATTGTTGAGCATTTACCAGCACGCCACCGCCTGTGACCCTCGTGAGAAGGTCTGAGTGTCTCCCTGGACCTCCAGGCTGTTCGTGATGGGATCCTCGCCCACCCACCCACCCTGCCTCATCTCTTGTGGTTCTCCCCCCGGCGTTCTGTACTCGTGGTTCAGGCTGCAGTTGAGCCTTCACATCTCCTATGAATGTGTTTAAAAGCGCGGATGCCCAGGCCTCTCCTCCAGAGATCCTGATTCACTACATGGGAGGTGAGGCCCAAGAACCTGCATTTTTGTTAAAAGGCTGGAGGACTCCACTGCAGGTGACTTGAAACACTGAGCCCACCCTCTGTCTAGCCATGGGGGACACCTTGCAGCTCCTGAGCGTGCCGCGCTGGCTCAGCCTCCAGCTCTTACAGTGAGTGTGCCACTCTCTTTGGCGGAGGCATTGCCCACCCATCCCACCCTGTCCGCCCACCCCGCTAACTCTAACTTACCCTCGAGGTGGCAGGTCGGAAGCCACTTCCCCTGGGAAATCCTTGAGAACCCAAGCCTGAGCTGGGTGCCCACTGCATGCTCTGCCTGCTTCATTTCAAGCCTTCCGCACACTCTGAGCAGCCACGTGTTATTTATTTGCTGCCTTTTGCTATGGTCTGCGAGCCTGTCAAAAGCAGACTTCACTGCATCTTGTTTTTATTTCTTTATTTTTATTGACACGCGTTATTAATAGATGTATATATTTTCCAGGTACATGTGATCATTTGATACATTCATATAATCCAATCAAGGTAACTGGGATATCCATCACCTTAAATGCTTATCTTTTCTTCACGCTAGGAACATTCAATTTATTCTCTTCTAGCTATTTTGAAATATATAATCAGTTAATGTTAATTATAATCCACCCTATTGATCTACTGAGCACCAGGTCTTATTTCTTCTAAGTGTGTGTTTGTTGCACCATATCTTGTTCATCCTTGTCTGCCTAGCACGTGGGGTGGAGCAGAAACATTGTAGGTCATCCGTACCTATGTATTGACTAAGTATGTGAACACAGAGCACCTATAGGCTCCCTAGGGGCTCATAGGGTGTTGGTAAATAAAGGCCAGAGTAGCTGGTTCAAACCAGTGTGGAACTACCTCCACAAAGTAGGATAGGCAAATTCCCCAGGGTGAGACCGACAGGCAGAATATTCAGGGGCAAATAATGGGCAGGTCATTGTTTTCCTGTTTCTGTCACATCTTTTTGGGTTATTAATAATAATGAACATTTAATGAGTGTTTGACTAACTGCCAGGGTTAAGAGACTATGGTGGAGGCCGGGCGCAGTGGCTCACGCCTGTAATCCTAGCACTGTGGGAGGCCAAGGTGGGAGGATCGCTCGAGGGCAGGAGTTCAAGACCAGCCTGAGCAAGAGCGAGACCCTGTCTCTACTAAAAATAGAAGGAAATTAATTGGCCAACTAAAAATATATAGAAAAAGTTAGCCGGGCATGGTGGCGCATGCCTGTAATCCCAGCTACTCGGGAGGCTGAGGCAGGAGGATCGTCTGAGCCAGGGAGTTTGAGGTTTCTGTGAGCTAGGCCGACACCACAGCACTCTAGCTCAGGCAACAGAGTGAGAGTCTGACTCAGAAAAAAAAAAAGAGAGAGACTATGTTTGAGACACCATAACCAAAGGCAAACACTGACTTCAGTTTGGGTTTCTGTGTTATCCCTGACTTGTATTCAGAACCTTAAATTTAAAGATGTTTTAGTGACTTTATTCTCATTGAAAAAGCAAATTACTATTTTCCAGATAAAATAAGACTATGTGTACTCCAGGCAAGTTGGAACAAATGCTGACTTGACTTTTCTTTTACTTCTAACGTATCTCAATAGAGAGAGGAAACTAGGTAAAAATGCTAAAACAAGTTAGTTTCTTGCATGATTACAAAACAATATTAATCCATACTTTAAAGTAACTGTGCATTAACAACAATAATACACTAGTACACTATAATAATATATAAATTGTTATAATAGCTATAATATTAGTATTTAATATATGGTAAGTTTTAGATTAGATTAATATATTTATAAAGCACATTAATATATTAGTATATAATATTGGTGTTGGTTATATAATATAGTAAAATATTAATTGAATATTTTGATGTACTAGTCATAAAATATAATATTTTTAGATATTTTAATAATTATAGTAATTGCCATGTATTGAGCATTTACTATAAATACAAATTTTAAAAAATATATAATCCTTATAAGAATTTTGGAAAGTAGGTATTTTTGATCTTATTTTATCAATGAGAGAGCATGGCTCCAAGAGCTCAGACCTGACATCTACAGAAATGGAGGGTGGAGAACGTGGGATTTGAACCCAAAGTTCTCTGGCTTCATTTCTTCCCAATGCCATGTGCTCCCTGGGCCAACTCAGAAGTGAAGGCTGAGAAGGAAGCAGCTGAATGCCCCTCACCCTCCTGGAGGCACGAGGTGAGCAGGCCCAGGGACAGGGACCAGGGACAGAAACTAGGGACCAGGGACGGAGACCAAGACAGGGGCTAGGCACAGAGACCCGGGACCAGGCATAGGCACCAGGGACCAGGGACCAGGCATAGGCACAGAGACCAGGGACCAGGCATAGGCACCAGGCACAGGGACCAGAGACAGGGACCAGGCACAGGGACCAGAGACCAGGCACCAGGCACAGGGACCAGTGACCAGGCATAGGCACCAGGGATAGGCACCAGGCACAGGGACCAGAGACCGGGACCAGGGACCAGGCACAGGAACCAGCACAGACACAGGTGCCAGGATACCGCTGCCAGGTCTTCCAGCAGAGCGCTCGCCTGCTTCCCAACAGTGCTGCAGACCATGTCTGGGCAGATACAGGACTCTAATTTCATGCCCCGGGAGGTAGATGAAAGACCTGGAAACTGACCACAAATGCTAGCAGGTGCTGCTGGGCTTTCAAAGCCATGGCTGATGTACAGGTTTTCCCACCATAGGCCAACACAACCGTCCTGTGGGCCATGAGACTCTGTGAAGTCTGTAGAAGCTGCCTGGATGGCCCTGTGCAAGGAGAAAATACACGGGCCATTGGCTCCATCAGAGGGGAAAACAGAGCCCCAGGTAGCCTCTCCCGGGGGCGGGTAGGCCAGGCTGCACTAGCAGAGGGAGATGTTCATTCAATGGGGAAAAAGGAGATGGCTGAGAGGCCCGAGCCAGGGACTCCACAATGTGTAATTCAGCTGGAGTCGAGTGTAGCAGGAAGAAGGGAACATGGCTGGGGAGGAGGGGGAGATGAGGATGTCTGGGGATTTCTGATGTCTCCAATTTGGAGCATTGATTTATTTGTAGCAATTCTGTTCATTTTGCGGTCAGACCTGTTTGCTAGATCCTAAGCAGGGGAGGCAGCGAAGCTGCTGAGAAAAGTATCTTGGAGTTTCTCCTATCTCATTTACTTATGCATCCAACTAGGATTTATTAAGTGCTGGTATCGAGTGCCAGGCAATAAACACGTTTCCCTCCATCAGGATTGTACAAACAAAAGGGAAAGTGTGAACACGGATTTGCAAACAAGACAAAGCGACCCAATCAATTTCTCTTGAAGACACATCAGAGCATGAGCTCTAGAAGCTGCAGACAGGAGATGATTTTTCCAAAAGCTGCATTACTTTTCACTAAGTGTGATGTGGAACAGAACTTTTAATACCAGTGGGTGATACCAGTTGGGTAAATTAACTCCACATTGATATTCAAAGGGAATTATGTTAATGGTAATAACTTAGCATCTTCAAAGGGATAAAAATGCCTTCAGGAGGATCCTATTAAGCCCCAGAAGGTCTCCTTTATCTTATACAAAGAGCGTGAACTCAGACATATTTTATAAGTGGGGAAACTGAAATTTAGTCATTTCTCCTAAAATTTCAAAGTAAAACACTGTCTCTAACACTAGAGAAATCGGTTTAGAAAATACAGTGCAGGATACCGTGAAACTTGACAAAGATTAAAGCCTGACTTTTAAAAATTAGCTTTGAGAACTAGAATACCCGCCAAGTACATACATGGACTTTCCATTATTCTTTGGTCTCTGTAGATTTTTGGCTGGAGATTCCTATTTAGCCTGCGTGAGTAGCTGTCATTCAATGTCAAAATTAATGCCTATGAAGGAGATTCTAAGAGATGCCAGTGTGTGTGGTGAGAATGGGGAAGGGTTTGCATATGGCCCTATAGGCCCTAAAGCAACTTTTAATTTATTTTATAGGTTGAGTGAATCATGGCTAGCTCTTGGGGAAGGCTCTTGCGCATGTCTATATGGGTAGATTTGAAACATACTAACATTGACTCTAAGCTGAGGATACTTCTACCTAGTGCCCTGGAACCTGCAGCAACTAGCTAAAGAAAATCCCAACAGGAATGCAGTTAAGTAAAGGAGAAATCTGATGCAACACTGCAAATGGCAAAACAAAAATAGAAACTCAAGATGAATATTAAATGGGCTGGAAGGAGGTGTGGTAATGGATCAAGTTCACCGGTTAGTTCAGCTCCGTTCTCGTTGCCCCACACGGCCCCTTCCACCTGACCCTGCATCCCTCCTGTACAATGGGAGCCCTGAGCTCATCCATTCTTTGCATGTGACCCTCAGCTTCCACCATGGAGGTCAAAGCACTTTGGGCATTTATCCCACCAAATATGCTTGTCCCAGAGGTCCCAGGCTGTGCCAAAATCCCAATTACAAAATAGCACTGGGGAGCAACTACACTGTCAACATAAGCTATTAGAGTGGCCATTGTAATTTACCAGCATTAGACAAATCCCAGCTTTGTGACTTCTATAGTTGGGCCAATAAATCAGCGCTTCCCTGTCTAGTACAGTGGACACTAACCGCATGTGGCTATTGAGCACTTGAAATGTGGCCAGTCTGAGTTGAGATGTGCTGTAAGCAAAAAAATGCACACTAGACTTTTAAAATATAGTGTAAAAAATATATAAAATATCTTAATAATTTGTATATTGATTACATGGTAATATGATATTGGATATATCTGGCAAAATAAATTATATAAAATATATATAAAACTTAAATATAAATATAATTTATATAATGTAAATACACTATTAGAATTATTTTTGCCTTTTTAATATTTTGTCTTTTTCATTGATATACAATATTTTTACATATTTATGGCATACAGGTGACATTTTGATATATGCATGCAGTGCAATGATCAAATTAGGGTATTTAGGGTATCTATCATCTCAAGCATTTGTCATTTCTTTGTGTTGGGAATATTTTAAATTTTCTCTTCTCGCTATCTTGAAATAAATACACAATATATTGTTGTTAACTGTTGTCACCCTACCACGTATCAAACACTAGAACTTATTTCTTCTATCTAACCATATGTTTGTACCCATTAACCAACCTCTCTTCATCCCTCTTCCCCACACACCCTTCCCAACCTCTGGTATCTAATCGTTCTATTTTCTACCTCCATGAGATCAACTTTTTTAGCTCCTACATATGAGCAGGGATATGCAATATTTGTCTTTCTGTGCCTGGCTTGTTTCATTTAACATAATAATCTCCAGTTTCATCAGTGTCGCTACAAATGGCAGGATTCCATTCTTTTTTATGGCTGAATAGTATTTCATTGTGTATATATACCACATTTCCTTTATCCACTCATCTGTTGATAAACACTTAGGTTGGTTCCATTTCTTTGATACCGTTGCTAGTGCTGAAATAAGCATGGGGGGCTGGATATCCGTTTGATTTACTGATTTCCTTTCCTTTGGATAAATGCTCGCTCGTGGGATTGCTGGATGGAATGGGAGTTCTATTTTTAGTTTTTTGAGAAATCTCCATACTGTTTTCCATAATGGCTGTACTAATTTACATTTCCACCAAGAGTATATAAGAGTTCCTTTCCCTCTGCGTTCTTGCCAGCATTCATCATTTTTTGTCTTTTTGTTAATAACCGTTCTCACTGGGATAAGATGGTATCTCATTATGGTTTTCTTCTGCATTTCCCTAATGAGTAGTGATGTTGAACATTTTTTCATATACCTGTTGTCCATATGTATGTCTTCTTTTTTATTTATTTTTTACCCTTATGACATAACCCCAATATATGTATGTCTTCTTATGAGAATTGTCTATTCAGATCCTTTGCCCACTTTTTAATGGGATTATTTGGTTTTTTGCTGTTAAATTGATTGAGTTTCTTCTATATTGTGTATATTAGTCTCTTACCAGAGGAACAATTTACAAATATTTTCTCCCATTCAGCAGATTGTATCTTCACTCTGTTGATTGTTTCCCTTCCTGTGCAGAAGCTTTTCAGTTTAATGTCATCCCATTTGTCTATTTGTGTTTTTGTTGCCTGTGCTTTTGAGGGCTTAGCCATAAAACCTTTACCGAGACCAGTGTCCTAGAGTGTTTCCCCTATGGTTTCTTCTAGTAGTTTTGTAGTGTTGGGTCATACATTTAAGTTTTTAATCCATTTCGAGTTGGTTTTTGTATATGGTGAAAGGTAGTTTTATTCTTCTACATATGGATATCCAGTTTTCCTAGCACCATTTATTGAGAAGGGTGTCCTTTCCCCAGTGTGTGTTCTTGGCACCTTTATGGAAAATCAGTTGGCTGTAAATAAACAGATTTATTTATATCTGGGTTCTCTGTTCTGTTCCATTGGTCTCTGTGTCTGTTTCTATACCAGTACCATGATGTCTCGGTTACTACAGCTTTGTATTAATAGTATATTTCGAAGTTGTAGTGTGATACCTCTAGCTTTGTTCTTTTTGCTCAATATTGCTTTGGCTATTCAGGCTTTTTTTGAGTTCCATACAAATTTTAGGATTTTTTTTTTTCTGTGAAGAATGTCATTGGTATTTTGATAGGGATTGTATTGACTCTATAGATCACTTTGGGCAGTATGGTCATTTTAACAATATTAATTCTTTCGATCCATGAGCCATGGGATGTCTTTCTATTTGTTTGTGTCCTCTTCAATTTCATCAGTGTTCTGTAGTTTTCCTAGTAGAGGTCTTTCACCTCCTTGGTTAAATTTATTTCTAGCTATTTTATATTTTTATAGCTATTGTAAATGGGATTGCTTTCTCGATTTCTTTTTCAGCTATTTTTGTTGTATAGAAATGCTACTGAATGTAGCTATTAGAAAATTTAAAATTAGAAGTGTGGTTTGCATTGTAACTTGAATCATATTTCTTTGGCACAGCCCTGAGCTAGAGAACATTTACTCTCCCACATTTCCTGGCTAGACACCCAAGTAGTTTGCTGCTTTTGTTTTTGTTTCTTCCAGCAAACCATGGTTGCTCCAGAGACACTTTTAACTTACTGTAAGTGTGACCTCGTCATGTGCCCCCCCTCAAGCTGCTCCTTCTCCATGGCCCTTGTCTCACTGAAGGGCAGCCCACTGCATCCAGACACCCAAGCCAAGGACCTGGCTCTACACACTTGCCTTTTCCCTTCCTCTCCACAATCAGTCACTTTGCACACCCTGTTACTTCATCTCTTGAGGATATCACGTGTCTCTCCCTTCCTCTTCATTGACATGGGCGAGCTTCAGGAGCAAGGGGCCACCTTCTGATTGGATCCTCACCTCCCCACTGCGCTTCTTGTCTTCAGGACTCATTCCTTCTATCTTTTGATTCATCATCAATGGAGCTGCTGTTCTGAGACACAAATCTGATCGTGCCATTTGTCTTCTCAAAGTTTTTCTCAAGTTGCTCCCATTGCCTATGGGAGGAAATGTCTCTCTCTGAGGTGACATTCAAGGCCCTTAATGACAAGGCCCTTGCCTGTCCTTCCAGTCTCAGCTCCTGCCACTGCTTTTGGGATGTCACGCTCTGGCACAGCTGATGCCTCACTGGAAGGGCTTGGTTGCCATGCCCTCGTGCCTCAGCCCATGCTGAGGCTTGTGACTGAGTTCCACTCTTCTCTTTGCCTGCCTGAAAATCCCATAGTCCCCCAAAGGCAACTCAACTTTTTCCAGGAATCCTTCCCCGACTTGAAGAGCAGACTTAGGGTCTCGTCTTCACTATCGTACCCAGCACCCTCTGTACATACGTGTTACCTGCAAGCAGGCATTCAATGGATACCTGTTGAAAAAGGTAAAAGTGTCACCTGAAGATTAAGTTCTCAGGCTTGTCAATTTCATGCATTAGGTATGTGCTTCATGTCTCATGTGTGCTATATAATAGAACACTAAAATTCACCCACAGATATGTGGGCGCCAGATGCTGAGACCAGGTGGCCGTCCCCTCAGCCAGAGCAGTGAGGATCACTGGCAACAAGGCCCATGTCAACGCTGGAGCTGGCTGGACTCCAGGGCAATGGGGACAATGATGCCATTTGTTGAGTTCCAGCCATTGCTGTCAGTGCATGAGTTAGATGTTATCATCCTCCTTCTAAAACTGATGAACCCGGCACTCAAAAAGTGAAGTAACCTGCCCAAGACCCTACAGCCAATGAGGGATAGAGCCAGGACCTGAGCTCTCGTGTGTCTGCCAGTCCTACACTCTGTCCACCGTACCAAATGCCTCCCGCATTTGTGTTGTGGTTGGTGGCATTCACACTACGATATAGAGGTGATGGTGATCTAATTCCTCAGAAAGAAAGGTGCAGGAGGAACCAGAAAGCAGGATGTCGTGGGCTCCACTTGGGCGCAGGGATGGACAAAGAGCCAGGGAGAAGACTTGGAGGCTTTCTGCGTGAGGTCCAGGTCCTGCAACCTGGAAGCAACTGGCATGTGACCTGTCGGTAGACTGCCCTTAGAGAGCACAGGAGGAGTTGATTTGCAACTTGGTTTTAGATCCAGTCTAGACTTTTGCTGCAGCTTTTAGAACTGAACCCCTCCCAAGCTCCAAGGGGTGGGGAGTTGAAAACCTATGTGTCCCTCTGCTCCGATCCCAGGAGCCGTTCTTCTATCAAACAAGTGAGCTACCACCACAATAAAAGCAAGCACTTTGAACAAGGGTGCATCTACTTAAAAAAAA
>VBSM01003148.1:10782005-10792473 GCA_008086735.1 Cheirogaleus medius | reverse complement strand
TCAGCCAAAAAAAAAAAAGCAACAGCAGGTTAATACAATGCTGTTAATTTGAATTTAATGCACTTTATGTATTTTTGTATTTAAAATTTCATTTGACTTTATAGTTATACAAGAACTCTAAGCATAAGGAGATAACATTTTTCATTGTTTTAGACACATTTAAGGAACTAAGGATAAAAATAAGTCTGGGGGTTTGGAAGTAGGTTGTTCTTGAAAGAGATCCATACATTTCTAAAGTGAAAGCAAACGTCTCCATATAGCTAAGCCCCAGCTGAAGCATTTAAATAAGGCTATCTAAAATCTCAATGATAGCAAAAAGGGAAACAGATTTGCAATGGTAATCTTGATTATGGGGGTAACTCACTCATGTTCAGCTTTGGGTCCTCACGTGGTCTACTGTTTGACCCCTTCTTTGGCAGAGATCCTCGGTTTTCATCACCCTGCAGCTCCCTCAAAGGTGATATAGGCTCTCAAAATCCACAACCTAGACCTTGAAGCCAAGAGATCAACATAACTTCCCTGCCTAACTTATCGGGGGGTCATTGCCAGATACTTCCCAGTCAGGTGGTTCCAACACAGATCATTCAAGATGGGGAATGGGTTACCCAGGTGCTGGAAGAGCTAAGAGGGTGAGCAGGGGATGGTGAGGGCACAGCAGGAAGCCACGACCCCCTTAAAGCCGCAGGGACACAGCGAGGAGAGGAGGCTATGTGCGCACAGAAGTTGGAGCCATCTGTCAGGAGTTAGAATTGCAGCAGGGACTGCTGGTAGGAGCTAAGCCTGGGAGGGAGAGACAGCCCAGAGCGGGTGCAGAGCCATGAGATGCAAAGAGAACGGCTCCCCCTTCTCCTGTTCTCTGATCTTCCATCAGCAGTTCTTATTGACGAAACAAATTGGCAAGAGAGCCTGGGAGATGCACTTCCTGCGATACAGAGCAAAGTGGGGACAGGCACATGGAAACAGGCCCCCCAAGTTCTGTCTTCTTGCCTGGTGACTCTCCACTCCTCTCTGATAACTCTCACTGGGAATGAGTGCTGGTGGTAACTCCAAGTGCTGCACACTGCTACGGCCTCACCCTCTGGCAGGAAAGGCAAATCGAATGCCTATTTTGTACCAGTTCCAGCAGGTTGCTGTGGCCACTGGAGCCAGTTGCTGAAGTTCTTGTGGCTCCATCTTTGTGTGTGGAGTTAGGAAAAAATGATTGATTGATTAATGATGTCTGCCATGAGTGCAGAACGGGAGTACCAGCATTCATATTTGGTATAGATCATCCCTATCTTCTGACTTCATCAGAAAAATCATTCACAAGGCAACATACAAAAGTTAGCATCTCTATGGAGCAGGTGTGAATTTTAATGCATCCACAAACCCAGGTATCCAAGAATGCTCATTTCTTAATTTTCTTAAATTGAATGAATTTGAATCTAAGTCATTGTCACTCTGCACAAGCAGGGATTTCAATCTCGTCACTCTTTTTATTTTTGGAGAAAATGGGAAAGATGTCTGCATGGCAACACATCATGGTCCCTGATGACAGCTCCATGTCAAGGCCACATGATGGATATTGGGTAGCTCTCTGCCTCCCTGTGCAGGGAGGCAGAGTCTTTGCCTGGTGTTGTGGCCACAGTGCTCAGTGTCCAGCATTCCTGGGGACCTCACTGGATCTTGCTTCTTTCCCAGGGCTCTGCCAGGCAGTGGGACAAGGATCTCTACTGCTCATGGATGCCTGGGCTCTATCCTCATCCCAGGCTGGGAGATTCTCTCTTCTCTCACCTCCTGAATGTAGAGGCTCCACACAGGGGCTCAGAAGCAGAACATTTGCCCCCTGGTATCCCCTTTGTCGGGGCAACCAACATGCCAGTCAGGTATTTTCACTTTAATTTTATACTGGCTGAGTTACTATCTTTAGACTTTTCCTGTGGAATTATGTCAACATATCCTGGTGTGGCTACATATTTAGTTACTCACCAGCAAATTCTAGTATATTGAGACAGACGACGTGAACCATGACATCCCCTTCCCTTCACGCTGCGTAAAGTCCCACCCACTCTTCGCCTTCTCCCCCCAGGAAGCCTGGCAGCAAACATCTTTTCCATGAGCTTGGTTTTAGGAAACTAGAGGTTGGGATGGAAAGTGTCCCACAAGCAATTTCTGTTTGGGGGCTGCAGTGGGAAGTTTCCTTAGGGGAGGAACACAGGGGTCTGCTGCCTTTCTGAAACAGAGGAGGGAAAAAGATAGGGAGAGAAGAAATTAATTAAAGATCTCCAAAAATTAACCTACAGCATTTCCATTGAATGTACCCCAGGGAGGAAAGGGAGGGAGACAGAAAGGGCTGCAGGAAGAAGGGGCTGCCCTCACTGCAGAAGGTTCTGTTCTTTCCATCAGACATTCGTTCCCCTGCAAGGGACTGTCACCCTCCCGAGTTCAGGAGGTGAAAGGGAACCGCCACAACTTCCTCCTGGAGCTCAGAACCAGGAAGTGGAGGAATTTGAATAACCTCAGTGTCAGCCTCTGAGCAGCGTGTACAACTTCTAGGCATGTGGCAAATCCAATACTTAGGATATTAGATAGGATTCTAAATGGAGACTTCTCTAGAAAAAGCCCATAGTCTGCAGATTCCACGGTCTTCCCATGAATGAGTATGAACTCGGTAACCTGCCTTTGAGGAGTAATTTCTAAAAGTGCTGATGTATTTCCACCTTGTTTCATTAGCGAAGGCTTATTGCAGTGGGGAGGGTGATGGAAATTCGTAGTTTGTCGATCCCCGCTGTGAGCGTGTTTCCTAGGAAACCACTCGGGATGGAGAGCGGCAGGCTCTCTGAAGGGTGACAAGACCGAGAAATATGAAAGCGAATATGCACAGGGAAAAGAAAAAATAAATCACTGGCGGAGCCCCTAGGTATTTAATTAATAAAGAAAACACTCTGTTCGCAGTGAAATCTTTTGAAATTGCTGATGAGGTAGAGGCAGGGGAGGAGGAAGGGGGGGTTGTACAGACGGGTACAGCGACTGGACAGGAATACAACCCAGCACGGCGCAGCCTCATTAATGTGCCAAAAATTAAGCAACTGTACAGTGAAATAATAGCATCATCTCCATTTCAGCTTTGTATCATAAATGAAAATAACCATCTAATTATCCTCTGAGAGTGAAGCTGATACCACTTCCTCACTATCAGCAGTTTGTAGGCTCTGGTTCATTTCACCATTGGAGGCCACATGTTAAATGTACACCATGCTAGGCTGGGCATGGTAATCCCAATGCTTTGGGAGGTTGAGACAGGAGGATCGCTTGAGGCCAGGAATCCAAGAGCAGCCTGGGCAACATAGCAAGACCCTGTCTCTACAAAAATTTTTTTAAATTAGCCAGATGTGGAAGCATGTGCCTGCAATCTCAGCTGCCTGGGAGGCTGAGGCAGGAGGATCACTTGGGCCCAGGAGTTTGAGGTTACTGTGATGTATGACGATGCCACTGCACTCTAGCCTGAGTGACAGAGCGAGACCCTGTCTCTTAAAAAAAAGTATGTACTGTTCTGTCCAAATTCCTTCATTGACTTGCTTTTATGATCAATACTATGGACTCAGGAACTAAAAGAATGAAATCTGGCTGGGATGGGGGTACCACTTTGGGACATGAAGTGCATTCACTTAACTGCCCATGTACACCTCTGATGGTCACCTGTGTATACCTCTGATGGTCACCTGTGTACACCTCTGATGGTCACAGCCCCTTTCCTCCCCTTCCTAAGGATGGGAAATGTCATCTTGATGGACTAAGTGGAACTATGTGTTTAAGGTGAGGAGGGGGATAGTATTTAAAAGACATTTCCATTAATCCCACTAAATATTTCTATGCCTACAATATAACTAATATTTAAATATCAGGTGAATTATGGGAGGCATCTGGTTGCCTGATGAATATTGTAATTTATTTTTCAACTGAAATATTGACAGGACATGAGTTTTAGTTTTCTGTGAAAGCAATGGTATGTGAAAGTATGAACTTGAACTCTAAACAGGTGCAGCTCAGGATGTTTTCAGAACTCAGGTTTTGGCTAGCTCATGATGTTTATGAGTTCCTAGAATCATTTTTATCAATATTTTGTCGTTTTTGTGCTTTGGTGTGTGAATTAGGTTTATTTTCAGTGGTGTGTATATAATTACATATTATAGCTCATTTGTAATTACAAGCATGTGAGCATTCACATATGTCTGGGTGTGTTTGTAGGAAGTAAAATCTTAGTGTAAACCTCTGATAACTTATGAATTGCATTAACAGTATAAGGTCTTGCCCCAGATCATAAAGTTCAATGTTCCCAGATCTAGAAGTCTTCACAGAAACAGGGAAAAAAGGTTATTTTCATGTTTCTTAAACAACAGAAAAAGGCTTTCTCTTTGTTCTTGATTCTGAAGGTTTTCTCTTGACTCATAATCCCTGTGAAAATGTCTTCTCTGTTCATTCGCTGTTTGCAAAGGCAAGTTCCTGGTGGAGATGATGGTGGCCCTGTTTTAGTCAACCGTGTTAAAAGATGAAATGCTGGCCAGGTGCGGTAGCTCATGCCTGTAATCCTTGCACTCTGGGAGGCTGAGGCAGAAGGATTGCTTGAGCTCAGGAGTTGGAGACCAGCCTGAGCAAGAGTGAGACCCCATCTCTACTATAAATAGAAATAAATTAGCCAAACAACTAAAAATAGAAAAAATTAGCCAAGTACGGTGGTACGTGCCTGTAGTCCCAGCTACCTGGGAGGCTGAGGCAGGAGGATCACTTGAGCCCAGGAGTTTGAGGTTGCTATGAGCTAGGCTGACACCACAGCACTCTAGCCCAGGCAACAGAGTAAGACTCTGTCTCAAAAAAAAAAAAAAAGATGAAATGCTAATTTCTATAAAAAAGATGAAAGAATAAAACAGTCATGACATATAAACTCTGTAGAGCTCATTAGCCTAAAAACGGAAGAAAAGCAATTAAAACACTTTATATCCTTTCAACATCTGGCTACATCTTGTGGACGCCGTAATGGTAGGAGGGCGTGGACGCACATCAAATGCTTGGTGGGTCCGAGTTTTCTCCAACACCTTCTTGGTGACATTGTACCAGTAGCACAATACACATGTACACAGGGCGTGCCTCTTAAGGGAGCGGTCTGAGCATATTACTGGAATTGAATTATCCTTTAACACGTTGAGGTAGGAATTATTTAGATCATCCACTCCTTTATAGACAAGGTAACTGAGGCACAGAAACATCAACTAACTGTCCCAAGATCGCATAGTAAGAAGAAGAGCCGGGATTTGAACCTAGACAATGTCTGGGTCTAGAGCCCACAGGCCTGACAGTGGTCTACAGTATCTCTGGTCTGGAGCTGAAGTTTGGTCCCAGCTTCTGCAGTGAACTGGCCCACCCTTAGGAACCTAGCACCAGGAAGGGTTTGCTCTACACTGAATCCCACCTGACCTGCTTCGGTTCATAAGCTATTCTTTCGCTGCCGGTTGGCATGACGACAGGAAAATTTGTGTCTTTTCCAAAAGATAATATGTCCTGGGCTCCAAAAATCTGCAAAATCCAACCCATCTTTCAATAAACCTGCCTGTCTGGCATTTGTTCATTTCTTTCTAATTTATACCTTGTGTCCAAAAAGGAGTTGAAGTAACTAATAATAAAGACACATATATCTTCACTTATTAAAACAAAAATAGAAAATTGCAAATGTGAAAAGGAAATGAAGCAAACAGATGATTCTATTTGCTGTAATTAAGCATTACAGTTAGTTATTACCCTGGCATTTTCCTCCGCTGATTAGGAGCAGAACTGCATATTTATTTTGAATCCATCAACTGACTCGTGCGCCTGGCAAGTGCTCCGTGCTCCAGGTGAGACAGAGGTGCCTTGGAGGAAGTCTGAGAAAGTCAAAACTAGTGAGAACTAGATTGCATGGAACTTAGTGCCATATTGAGTCATGAGTGTCATAATTAAGGTTCTGCAAGGTGAAAAATCAGGCATTTCTGGGAGAGCAAGCCTTTCAGGATTCTAACAGATATAGTTACCTTATCATATATTGATAATAGCCAGGAAAGAATCAACAGCCGTAAGATGAAGACAGAGCTGACCGAACTCCTTGACATTGTTTAGCTATATGTTGCATCCTGTTATGTTGTGTTGTGTTGCATTGAGTCATATTATACATTGTATGGTACTATATCACATTGCATCCTACTAGAATGTTTCTGTACTCACAGATGTTAGGAGGAAATGGCCACCCTGACCGACTTCCATACTATAGTGGCATCATTTCCTCCCTGTAACATTCCTGTCACATAATCTAGCTCCCACATTCAATGCAGTAGGGAAATAATGACAAATGGACGAGCTAATGTTTATTGAGCACATACTATGAGCCATCTTGTAAGCATTTCCCATGTATCAACTCACTTCACAACAACTCTAGGAGGGATAAGTCCTGTTACTGTGCCCACTACAGAGATGAGGACATTGAGGCACAGAGGTGTTAAGTAATTTCCTCAAGGTCACACAGCCAGTGGATAGCAGAGCTCTTAGCCGCTAAGCCTTTTGAGATGATCATTTCATTTCTAGATCATATTGTTAGGAAAACGTTCTGAGCTTCGTCTGAAGTCTGCCTTCAAGCGCCTGTAGCCACTGATCCTATTTTATTACCGTGTCAGTACAGTATAAGCACACACTTTCTTCCAAATGAAATTGCTCCCGCCCCTGTGTCAGAGATATAAGTCCTTGCTCCTATAGAAGGTAAATACAGCCCCAATTTTTTCCCATCAGTTTCTCTCTCTCGGGCAGCAGAGTAAGAGATTAAGAGCCTATCTTCTGGATCTAGGCAGCACAAGTTTAAATCCCAGTTCTGCCAACCATCAGCTGTGTGACCTGGGACATGTTGCTTAACCTCTCTGTGCCTCAGTTTCTATTCCTAGCAATAGTCAATATGATTTTTGCAGATATAATCACTAAACTAGTCATGATATCTGCAAAAATAGTCATTTCACAACATTTAAATCATTTGTGTGTGTAAAACAGCCTAGTGCAATGTGAATGAATAGATGAGTCGTTATTGCTGACCCACCCCCTCCAGCCTGGGGCCTTCCTCTGGGCATGTGTGGTCATTGGTCACTGCCCATAACCCCCTTAAAGAGCATTACTCAGAAATGGAGCAGAGACACCGAGTCTCCTGATGACCTATAAATTGAACTCATTTAGAAAATCCGTGAGCATTAGTTAATTGTATACATTATCTCCATACGGAGGAGAGAATGATGAGTTTGATCTGGGGGAGGTTAATTAAGTGACTCTTCCAAATTTACTCAATAAATCAGTGGTGGAGTTAGGATTAGAAGTCCGGTTTCCTGTGGCTTTCTTGCTTACTTAGCAGTTCTCCTCTGCGCTTGCCACCTTCCTTACTGATGCGACATCCTCGTCCTTTATGTTGGCTCCTTCGTTCTGTCTCCCTGTGAGCTCAAGTTTGTTCATGGAAACAGCATTCTCCAAGTCGCCCAGTAATGAATCTTGAAATGACCTTGGATTCTGTTCTTTAGTCTCTGCCACCAGAATCTAATCAGCCACCAGCAGTTCCTGCCTCAGTCGAGAGAACAAGCAGCAGGGGATGGTTTCTAAGGACCTCTCGGTTCTATGAGTTTGGTTCTGCGTCTTTGCCTAAATCTAGTCGTTTCTATCTGCAAAATTCCTCTTGGTCCTATGCTCTTCTCCTGCAGTTTCACCGTCTCAGCCATTGCTCCTCCGTACCTGCCCCAGAACCAAGAATGGCATGAGACAGTCTAGGTGTTTCTATTCAGCCCAAATTCAGCCCAAATCCTGGGAAATTGCCGCATCTCTTGCAGGCTTATAGGTGGGCCACTCCACCTCTCAGAACAGGCGCCCATGTGGCACCCCGCACGAGAGCATCCCCCTGGTGACGCAGACTGTGCTGAGACAATGAGCAGGCACGTGACACCACGACAGTAGACAGAAGGAGGCTGCTAAGACATTCTAATGCCAGCGGGGTGGTTTCGAGCAGAAACCCATCAAGGTTTCGTAATTTTCAATTTCTAGAATGAAACGTGTGTAGGAAGGTAGAGCAAAGATAATTATTTGCCCTCTTTGGGACAGTCACCTGACCACACTGTAATTTTCAACAACAGCAACAGGAGCAAGAGAAATAAGGAAGAATTCTTTGCATTAGAAGATTCTTTATTTGACTCTTCTCCCTCTACTTCCTTCCCTCCCCCCCCCCCCGTGTCCCCTCAGAGCCGGTTCTCAGGGGACTTTCTCAAGGTTCAAGTGACTGATATTTAATAGCCTGACTTCTGGATCTAGGCAGCACAAGTTCCAGTCCAAGTGCTGCCAACCATCCCCACTGTGTGACCCGGGACATGTTGCTGAACCTCTCTGTGCCTCAGTTTCCACATCTAGTAATAGGAAATATAATTTTTTGCAGATATAATCACTAAACTAGTCATGTTATCTGCAAAATAGCAGATACTCTTGCAGCTCTCAAGAGTAATGCTAATATGCATTTTAATGCAACCTCCTGTCAAAAATGAATGAAATTCCAAGACAGGAATTTTGACCATCAGCCTGCAGGTGGGGAGGAATAGCCAGGAGCACATAGGCAGCATCTCTGTCCCTTACTTGTGTTGCTGCATACTTTAGCATCTCTTCAGTTTGAGCCCTTTTTTGTTCTAGCTCTCACCCCTTTGTCCTTTGTAAACAAGATACATATATTCTGTTTTTCATCTACTTTTCAATTTTTTTAAATTTTAACTGTGGCAAAATACATGTAATATACAATTTACCATCCTAACCATTTTAAGTGCATAATTCAGTGACATTACGTACATTCACTTTGTTGTGTAGCCATCACCACCATCCATCCATTTAGCACAATGGAGATCTGTCCCTATTAAATAATAATTCCTGAGACTCCCACCCCACCCCCAGGCCCTGGCAACCACCATTCTACTTTCTGTGTCTGCGAATTTGACTATAATGGGAACCTCATGCAAGTGGAACCATGTAGTATTTGCCCTTTTGTAAATGGTTTTTTCCACTTACCATAATGTTCTCAAATTTCACCCATGTGGTAGCAAGCAAGCATCAGAATTTCCTTCCTTGTTAAGGCTAATATTTAATTGTATGTATAGACCACACTGTGTTTCCCAGTTCCTCTGTCCATGGACACTTGGATTGCCTCCAACTTTTGGCTATTGCAAATAATGCCGCTATGAAAATGGATGTACAACTATCTCTATGTGTCCTTGCTTTCAACTCTTTTGGGTCATACCCAGAAGATTGCTGGATCATGTGATAATTCTATTTTTAATAGAATTTTGGAAAACCACCGTACTATTTCCCACAGTAACTACACCATTTTACATTCCCACCAGCAATGCATGAGGGTTCCAACTTCTCCACGTCCTTGCCAACACTTGTTATTATATGTATTTTTTTTTATCATAGCCATCGTAATAGGGGCAAGGTTACTGTGGTTTTGATTTGCATTTCCCTGATGATTAGTGATGTTGAACACCTTTTCATGTGTTTTTTGGCCATTCATATATCTTCTTTGGAAAATGTCTATTCAAATCTTTTCCCATCTCTTAGTTGGGCTCCATCTTTAATATATAAACAGCATTGCCTAGGCAGCTGGATGTAGTGGGAAGATCCAAGTTCAGATATTCTAGAAGGCTTGGGTTTTAATTCTACCCATTAAAATACTATTTAGCTTTAAGTGTTAATACTTCTCTGTACCCACCTGGGTTCAGTTTCATTTATCTGTAAATGAGGGCATTGGATTATATAATCTCTCAAGGTCTGTTCCAGGTTACAAAGCCCCTGATGGTGGTAATTTTTCAGACATTGGCTTTGGGGTGCTTATTGTATGCAAACTCTTCAAATCCATGTCTTCGAGTCAGAATTCCAATTAAGGATGCATTGCTCCATGCTTCTGTTTCTCTTAATTCTCTTAGGGTATATGATAGATTTTTGACGGTATTTAGATTCTAAGAAGCAGTCACCATGAGATTACAGCTTCTGAAGGGTCAGCATTTTACTAGGTCAAATTTTCTGCTTAAATTGCTTGACAGTTTCCCTTAATAGCAGAACAGTACACTTTACTTAGAAAACCTGTGCTCAACAATTTAGAGACTGTCACCAGAACGCGTATCTAAATGATGCACACACAACTGAACAACCATTGCCACATGACAGAAAAAAAACATATTTAAGGAATTAAAAACAAGAAAGCTGGAACTTTCTGGCAAAAAAAAATCTTTCCTGTTTTGTTTGTATCCCTTTTGTTTTTAGGGGTTTTTAAAAATGATTTTTCTATTCCTCATAATGTCTCCATCTGTAAAAGAGCTTTTGTCTTATATTATTGATTCTAATAAAAACCAGTCGCCCAGGCCGGGCGCGGTGGCTCACGCCTGTAATCCTAGCACTCTGGGAGGCC
>VBSM01003148.1:10764526-10781905 GCA_008086735.1 Cheirogaleus medius | reverse complement strand
AAAAACCAGTCGCCCAAACCCTGCCTTTTTCCTGAAGCTTGCTTTGTGATGATATAGGCTGTTAGAGCAAATACACATTTTGGGATGCTAAAAGGGAAATGAGATGTATCAGCCAACCAACCTTTATTGGATTCAGTCACTATGCCAGTTCCACCCATCATTGTGTGCAACACCATGTGACATCGTGACACCAGGCACGAGCCAAGAGGCTGGAATGTTGTGGGTGAAACACACGCACACGCACGCCCCTAACTCTAAACCAGAAAAGCCATGTGGTGAGGCCGCAGTGCAAGGAAGGAAGCAGTTAATTTGCTGGTGGGTGGGTGCGAGGAGTGGCTGAGGCTGGAGTGATTGTCCAAGGAGGCTTCATAGGAAGGAAACCTCAGAGGTGTCCTGAAAAGAGAGCTGGGGTCTCATGAGATGCAGCAGGTGGGGTGCCGGGGTGGAGAAGGGTGTTAGGAGCAGAAGGCAGAGCAGTGTGCGCATGCTCAGCATGTTCCACGATGTGTCCCCTGGGGCGAGAACGTCCGGTGTCGTCACATGTCACATGGTGGGGTGGCCATGCTGAATACAAAACGCAGGGCAGGTGGTCAAGGGGTTGTGTGCCCAGGTGTCTGAGCCTCGTTTTCTGACTTTTAAAATGGTGTTGAAAATGCCTAGAGTGAGATTGAGATGCAATACCGGAAGTGACTCGCACACGTGGGCTCATACTGGGCGCCCAATTCATGCCCTTCTTTGTGTTTTCTAAGTGGAGACTTTAAAGGCACTTTCTCTCCCTATTTCCAGGGCTACAGGTGCCTGAGAAAGTACTAGACTGCCACTGTCTCCCACGCTCAGGAGCTTGCCCCATCCTCCATCTCCCACCTCTTCTGGCCCATGTCCCCTCAGCAGGGCCATACTCTGCCTCCTGGTTGGCCCCCCTGGATGGTCCCCTTGGGGTGTGGCCTGCCACTGCCTCCTGGCTGCCCTTGGTGGCTGCGTCTCTGCTGCCCTTGGGCAGATGCCCCCCCCCACCCCACGCCAGTCTCTGCCATTTGTCTGATCCAGGCCCCCAGGGAAACCACACTCCAAGACAGACCCCAAGCCCCTACTTTATGTGGGAGAGGTAGTGACAAATTCTCTAGTTCCCTGAGGGCTGCAGACCTTGCTCTGTGACAAATGGGGAGATAATGAGGGGTGTTGGGTGGAACAATGGTGTGATTAAATATATGTTTTGTTTAAGATGGTCATGAAAAAGTTAAGAAAGGATAAAGTAATGGATATTCCTTCTCATTCCGATAAGTTCTTGAATTATGAACATATAGAGGACAGGTGTATCCATGGAGAGGCTAGGGCTAGGGAGAAAACTCTGGGGCCACCAACATTTCAGGAAAACACATGTGATAAGGAATTTGTAATGAATGACGGGGCAGAGGAGGAGACCCAGAGATGATGCCAAGGAAGAGAAGGGAATAAAGAGTTTCAAGAGGGGATTCCCGCCCAGTTTCAGAGATGAAGTGCAAAGGAGATGTAAAACTTAAAATCTTATTAATAGATCTTCAAAGTTCTCCCAAATGATAAGGAGGAAGATAGCCCCCAACTCAACAGGTTGTAATGAGTATTAAATAACATGTATGAAATGCTCAGGACATTTCCTGACATATGGCAGATACTTAAATCCTTGTTTCAAATATAATTTCCCTAGGCTCCCCTGAAGCTTTGCATTTAGGTATCCTTCAAAATATACAGGCTTATAATTTAATGTGAATAATAAGAAAAACATACAATGTGTTTGTTAAAGCTAAACTTTCAGTCGTAGTGTTTCTAAGTTGTTTGGTTGTGTGTGAATATACACAAAACATAAAGAAAAAGAAATAAGTCTATGTAGAAAATGCATAGAAATTAACATTTGAGGGGTTTTGGGAAGAAGAATTCAACTAACTGTGCTGGTGAGCAAGCTGGAAGTAATGATATCTTTTGTAAGAAACATGTTTTAAATAGAATTTATTAGCTTCTCTGGTCAGAAAAGATAAGAGCAATGCTTAGTCCTTGACCTCAGCAACCTTTAGTATAGAAACAAATTGGGTTTGCTTCAAATATAGACATCTTAAGATGCTCTTTATTTCCTAGCTATTATATCTCTGATTTCCTACTATTGTCAGAGCCATCCTTGGGCTGCCAAATTCCAAACAATCATTGGATTTATTTCTCATGCATATTCCTTCCTGCTTCTACTATCTGTGTGCAGTAACAATACAAAGAAGGGTGATTACAAAAACATTAACAAACAATGGAACATAGATACTCACCACTCAGAGTGATGCTGTTCATGGCATTGGAGCAGGATCTTGGAGATTCCTAGCCATGCTGGATCACATGGTTCAGAGGTCCCAGGAGAGAAGAAGGGGTGGCTAGGTAGTCCAGGCTATGGGGACAAGGACACTGTTAACAGAAAAAAGCCAAACTGTAAAATAATTTTAGGAGATTTATTCTGAACCAATATGAGTGACCTTGGCCCAGTGATCCATACCCAAGAATCCTTAAGTGGTCCCAAGGTGATCAGGTTACAGCTTGGTTTTATACATTTTAGAGAGAGAGGAATTACAGGTAAAGTCATTAATCAATACATGGAAGGTATACATTGGTCTGGCCCTAAAAGGTGGGGCATCTTAAAGTGGGGCTTACAGGTTATATGTGGGTTTGGAGGTTCTTTGATTTGTAATGGGTTAAAGAAATGAAGCTTTGTCTAAAGACTTGAAGTCAGTAGAAAGGAATGCTTGAGTTAAGATAAGGAGGGCTGCTATGTCACGTGATATACCAGCATCAGGTTGGAAAGGAAGGCACATTTTACCAGCTTAATAAAAAAGAAACCCATTTAAGGAGATTTTAGGGTTTGTAAGGACTGACTTAACCTTTGCCTTACAGCGCCTTAGGTCCTGCTTGTAATATAGTATCTTACTGCCACAAAGAGTCTGTTTTGTCCATTTTATGGTGTTTATTTTAACACTAATGTGGGTGTGCCTAAACTCCAAAAGGAAGAGGGTATAAGGAGGTGTGTTGAACCTCCCTTTCCATCATGGATGGGAACTCAGTTTTAAGATTTTTCTGAGGTCTTCTTGGCCAAGAGAGGATCTGTTCACTTGGTGGGGAGTTTAGGATTTTATTTTTAGTTTATGGTATTCATGGGGCTCAAAGACAATGCTGTCTGTATACCTGTAGGGAAGTGTTCCAGTATTTTAACAGCCTATCTACTGTGGTTGTACTAGCTGAATGTCATTGATGCTAGTAGGTAGGTTCAAATTACATGGTCTCTAATTTTCTACTGGTCCATTATCCCAGCAGCATTAGGATGATAATAAAGCAGGTTGAGTTTATTTATTTTGCTATCATTATCACCAAATCTTTACTTCAGAACTAGAAATAGATCATTATCTTTGGAAGAAAAGGAGCCACTTACAAGGCTGTAGAGAGTCTTTTCCGCTGGACAGAGTTGGACTTAGCTGCTCCCTCCTGCCCACCATGGTGTGAAATCCTTGAGAGCAAAGGCAGGCCTTGGTCACCTTGGTGTTTCTAACACCTGACACTGGGCTGGGCACATAGAGGGTGATCAATACATGTTTGTGAATGAATGAACAAGCTTATTCTTGATTCCTTTGGGGTCTACAGCTAGCTGAAAATATGAGGACCCGTGTTCCACTCCCTTCAGGTAAATATGTTCTAAAGCTTTTGGTTCCTTGGCTTACCTGATGGGATGCCGAGGAGGTCTTGCAACTAACTAAGGGAAGTGTTTATATTTAATGAGAATAGGTTTTCCTGGGCTACGTATCGTGAATTTTCATCACGCCTCTCTACTTGTCTCTAGTCATTTTCAATCACTTCACTCCTATTAGGAAAACAATTGCTTGATGTTGAAATCAGTATGTGCTGATCACTCTCAAGTCGAAAGGCAAAATTCAAAGGGAGTCTCAAAGAGAGGGGAAGAAGGAGAAGAAGACACCAAACTAACTCAAAGCTTTCCTTCCATCAAATGCAACACCTTTTCATCACCGTTCACTCCAAAACACACACATTACCGGGCAGAATTAAAAGTGCAGATCAAATAGCTCCTGAAAATACACTTGCATGTAGACTGCAAATCTTGCTTCAGAGTCAGAATGCACCCTTCTTCTGGGGATGGAAGAGTCATTCCCACAGAGGAAGATGATTTTTAATGAATGAAGGTCTAAACGATACGCAGCCCATTCCAGTTGAAGGGGAGCAAAGCTGAAGTAATGAGATGAAACATTATGAACATTTCTCCATGTGTGCTGGGTCACCAGAGATCAGAGAGCAAGACACTTGGTGGCTTCACCTAATGGCATGGCTCTTGTTGAGTTGGAATGATCAGCAAGTGCCAATAACTGAAGGGGAGGGGTAAGTGATATTAATCAGGAAGAATTTACCTGGCATCGAGGTGGACAAAATGTTTACATCCACAGGATGTTCGCTGAGATTTGGCATTGCCTCACTGGCAGTACCTGAGTTTTTCATCCCTGCGAAATGCATAATACTAATGGGCACTTAGAACCTACTGACTCCTAGTGATTAATTA
This sequence comes from Cheirogaleus medius, assembly GCA_008086735.1. NCBI lineage: Eukaryota > Metazoa > Chordata > Mammalia > Primates > Cheirogaleidae > Cheirogaleus > Cheirogaleus medius. Next base: position 10,777,335 of record VBSM01003148.1, on the reverse strand, counting down.
ACAACAAATGACAGAAAAACCTTGAACAACCTGGCTAGACAAGGCAGTGAGAGGGTCAGAGCCAACCTTGATGATGAAAGGTCACCAAGGTTAAGGAGGAACCAGGGTATGTTCAGAGTAAGTTGAACATGCACCACAATATAGTATCTTTATTTAGTTGTGATTGTTAGAATATCACGGTTTCTCAGAATACCAAGCCTAATTTCTACATTGTCCACGACCATTATATTCAGTCCAATGTTCTATTTCTGTTCAATCTTCCTTACTTAACTGGGCTAGATTCTGTGCCCAGAATAAATATACAAGTTATTCCAGCCAGAATACTCTATCTCTTGGCTATAACAGATAGATGCAGGGCCTGAAGGGCTAGAGCTCAGGAAAAAAAAAAAGATTTCATATTTATATTCCATAAGCGGAATGAGGTGCAGATTAGTACCTCATAGTTAAATTTGTTTTTTGATAAATATTTTCATAGAAAATATCATCTGGTGTTTCCACTTGCATCTCTGACATATCTTGATAGTCATATATATTTTTCTGTGCTTACTGAAACCTGAATCCTCATCATATATCTGTGAGAATTCATCTCTGGACCCCCATACCATGGAAGACTTGAAAAGGTGAATCAGAAAGCATAATTTCCAGTTCAATGCTATTGATGGACAGAGTTCTCGTTTTCTTATTTTTAAAAATATATCTCCATGGATTATGGGAATAGAATGGTAGGTTACATGTGTAGCCTCTAGACTTAAAAGAAACATTAAAAAGTAGTCCCTCAACATCTCTTTGATTTCTTTTTTACACAATTGAAAAGGGCATTGTGTTCTGAGCCCTGATATGATATGGTTTGTGATCATGTGTTTTCCTTAGTAATCCTTCTATGTTTCTTGTGTTTACCTTGTCAACAGGCAAACAATGGTGTTTTATACTTTTTCCCTCACTTTCTAAGTCTCTACACCTCCTCACCTCATTTATCTTTCTGTATGTGTTTGTCCATCCAGCCATCTATCCATCCATCTACCCACCCACCCATCCACCCACCCACCCATCCACCCACCCATCCATCCATCCATCCATCCACCCACTCACCCTTCCACCCATCTATCCACCCACCCATCCACCCATCCATCCACCCATCCACCCATCCATCCATCCACCCACCTATCCACCCACCCATCCACCCATCCATCCTTCCACCCATCCATCCATCCAGCCAGCCACCCATCCACCCACCCGTCCACCCATCCGTCCATCCGTCCATCCATCCATCCATCCACCCACCCACCCACCCACCCATCCATCCACCTATCCATTCATCCTTTTGAACTCTCATTCCAAAAGGATTTCAAGACATCCTACAAAACATATGCTATACAACAGAATAGTAAAGAAAGAAAGACAAAGAGAAAATGGTAAGAGGAAGCCCAAGACAAGATCAGTCCACCAGACTATTTACCAGAAGCCTTGTAAAAATGATCCAGAGACAGATCACAGACGTGGCTCTAAATTTTCTAGCAGTCAAAGCAGATAGCAGGAATCAGCCTGGCATAGAGCTCAGACAGACTCTTCCAAGACAGACTCACATCAGATGCTAAAGAGAAACATGAAACAGAGAACGAGGATGACTGCCCTGTCTTTAGAATCCTAACGGTACAAGGAAATATTGTTGCCGAATCTATGTGAAACCCACTCCTGGTTCACTAAGTCACAGTGGGGCCAGACCATGCCTACAGCAGGATAAAACTAGTTTCCCTGCATCCATCATGTGACTCACAGAGGGCAGGGCTGGGGTGATGTGGTGACGTCTCAGTCTGTGGCTTCCCACAAACGGGTCCCCCAGCAGTGGGGCTTGCATCTGAGTTCGACAGCAGACATGTGTGTGCAGACATGATATGTCCTGTCCCTCAACTCCCCAGACAGCCCAGCCTGCCCGCCCGTCATGTGGGAGTAAAACTTCCAACATCAAATGAAAGGGTTTAGGGGAGAGGACTGGGGACCAGTGGGAAATGCTTAAAACCTGCCACCTCTGCTTTCCTCTTCCCTCCTTTCCATGTCGAGAGCCTCTCATATTTCCCACGTGCCCAGGGGGAGGCTCAGAGCAAACAGGGCTTAGCCAGGTGGGCACCCACCTCTGCAGAGTCACGGATGTTAAAAGGTGAGCGCTTGCTGCCGTCTGCCGCCAGGAAACCCGGGGCAGCCTCGCCTGTCCACAGCGCCCTTGCTCTGCCCTCCTTTTCGCTCAGTATTTCCCAGTCTGGTGGGTGGACAACTTGGGAAGGAAAGCGTGGCTCTCTGGGAACTCCGCCTGCTTGGGTGTTTGGGTTCTGTGCACCGCTGGGCAGGGATAAGAAAGTGGCAGTTGCCTGTGACTGTAGACCAAAGGGTCCCTGTGAGCAAAGCAGGGGTCTCCAGTCTGGGCAGTGGAGGTGGGGATGTTTTGATCAGGAGTGAAGAGATGAATGATGGTTAGAAGGAAAGGCCAGAGGTACAAGATTTCAACAGCCCAGCTCCCGGCGAGGACAGCTTCTCTCAGGCCCTGCAGGAAAGGGAGGTTAATGATGTGCAGAAAATGACCACATCCATCGAGTGGTCTACTATTGTGTTCGTCATTAGCTCTTGGGCCAAGATTTTAAAATATGTTTTTGTCTATACCTGAGTTTCTGATAGTGCACTGGCAAGTGCGTCAGAAGATCAGATGGGGAGTTGGGGCAGTCACGCAGCTGAGACAAAGACACTTAACCAAGTTACGCTGTCTGTTGTGTGTTCATGCTTGGATCTGTCTTTCCTAATGGTTCCCAGAACAGTCACACTTAACTGGATTTCATCATCCAGGCTGAATGTTGAACCAAGGGCACCCAGGGGAGACGCCATGGAAGGAGACAGCAGGCTGGCCAGGGGATGGTGACTCGAGCTAACTCCCTACAGCAGTCACAGGTTGGCTGTCCTTGTGCACCATGCTGGAGGTCCTCCCTCAACACACGATGCTTCCACATCGCCTGAGCCTCCCTGCTCTGGTCGTTTTGCCCATCCTTGTATTTTGGGTGTGTTGTAATTAGAGGAGAGATTCGTGAACTCTGCAACTCATCATTTCCTTTGTTCTAGCAAAAGTATAACGTAGGCATTTGTGTGGTTCAATTCCATATTACAAGGGCTGCAGCCGGGAGCCTATGCAGCAACAGGCCCTGTTATAAGAGAACGTGGGGATGTGGCATGAGAATTTTACACTCCTTAGTGCTGCTGAACTTTTCTGAAAGACCAGCCGTCCTCCCCTTCCCCTTCCCGCGCCAGGCACACAAACCAAGGATGCTAAGATTCTACCTTGGTGCATTAAGTTCAGACCGGAGCTTGAGCTCTGATTTGGACTACAAGTTCAATCTCACATGGGAGAACCTTAATATTGTGGCAGCTTGGTCCCAGGCTAAACAGTTTTCGGGGCCTCATGGGAGCCAAGAGCCGAGGAGTTTTGAAATAAATGTAAAAAGCGCCTTATTTCTTATGTCAAATCAATATACACATATTTACAAATAGATACATGCAGATAGGTAGCAATGCCTGGGCATAAGTTGTGCCACTTAAATACAATATTTAAGTACTATAATCATCATGTTGTTTTTCAAGTTTGAAACTATAGTACCAGGGCCAGGCACAGTGGCTCACGCTTGTAATCCCAGCACTTTGGGAGGCTGAGGTGGGAGGATTGCTTGAGGCCAGGAGTTAAAGACCAGCCTGGGCAACATAGCAAGACCCATTAAAAAAGAAAAAAAGAAAAGGAAGAAACTACAGTACCAGCCATGTATTAGAGTTCGCTCTTAACAATATCACTTGGAGCTGTTTTTTGCACACCAAACATGGCACTAAATCCTAAGAATATTTACTGTGGCCAGTGTCACAGAGGAAGGGGTCTCTGGTTTGGTGGAAGACAAAAGGTCTCTGGCTATAGTGAGGACCAGAATGGGAGGCATCTGTGTGTCCCCTCCATCCGTAGACGTCACCGCGAGCTCGGGGCTGGGAAACAAACAAGGCAAGCCCACAAGCACTGCGGCACGCAGATCCAGTTGGAGGACTGCAGCCTGCAAAGGCAGGGAGTGCGGACAACCTGGAACCGCAGCAGGAAAACCCAGAGGACACGGGATAACACGGAAGGAGCCGGGGGAACGTCCCTCCACAGATCCAGCGAGGAAAGCCAGCCGCCAGGTGTCCGCAGGTGGAAACTTCAGCAGCCTGTGGGTTTGCCAACTTCAGATATCAACCACTGCCTTCTTGTTGTTGAGTGTTAATGAAAGCTATTAATATCACCCAGAGGTCGGAGTTCCTATCTTATATTCCAGATAATCCCCAGGAGTACTAAAATGATGAGGGAATACAGGAATATGACAACTCAGCCACAGTGCACAGAACTAGTTACCCAAAGCGATCCACGCAAGACTCCACTGGTAGAGGTGTCGGAATGACCCTCCTTCCCAGGTGATAGGTGGCTTGATGCCTCTGCTTTTTAGGGACGGGTCTGCTGCCCAGCGGACCTGCTGCCTGGGGCTTTTCATTCCTAGCAGGGCATTGTCTAAAGTCAGCCTCTGCCTTGGATGCTACTCTAGTACTGACCCTTTCTGCAACCTTAAGCTAGTTTTTAAATTAATGATTCTAAAATGTGTTTTCCCGTTCATGTATATCTAGGAATAATAATGATATTGTTATAAATTATTAGTGATTTTTAATCAGTAAGCAACCCCTGAGGCTCTCAGGGGATTCTTTTGTTTCATTTTTTCCCCCTAATTTAAATCAAATGAATAAAGCAAAAAAATGCCTCTATGCTTTGGTGCCTTGAATTATTAACTAGACACACTGTAATAAGATGCTTCGCTACCGTTCACAATGGGGGAGAAAGAGGGAAAAGGAAGATCAGAGGCGATTGAGCTGGAGCAACCTGATCCTAATTGGCAAGTGGAGGGTTTGGAGAAGACGTGGGGACAGGAAGAAGAAATGCGGTATTTGGGGGCAGCGCCTGCATTGTTGCTATGCAGACTTGTAAGGGAAGCTTATTTTCTCGGCTAGAAAGCAAAACTTGTCACACATGGTTGAGCCTCTCTGCAGGACCTGCGCCTTCTAGCCACGCACCCAGCGCTTTTTAAGATTATCTTATCTGCCTCTTACAACCCAGGGGCAAGAAGGTAGCGGTGAGTTTAAAGGAGGGCTGAGGACCACGCTGGGGATGGTGTCAGATCGGAGAGCAGTAACCACAACAATGGTGGTGGCGATGACAAAGGTACTCAATATGCATAGAGTGCTTTGCAACCTGCAAAGTGTTAGCACACGCATTGTCTCGTTGCAAAATTAGAAGACTTTTCTGCGCTAATGTATGGCCCACTGAGTTGGGAGGCAGAAAACCTTAGATTTGCTCAGTTATGAGATGCAAAGCCATGTACAGATGAGCAAATGCATTTTACTGTCACAGGGAGAACATAGCAAACTTTGCATCAGATTTGAGTGCCCAGGAACTCTTGGGGTGTGGTGACTATGCAAATGGAGCTTGCCCTCTGTGAGGTCACATTTGAGTGGAGGGGGAGATCATAGGTGCCCGTGACTATATATAATAACAAAAAATATATAGGAAGTGATGGGGAAAAAGGCCCAAAGCATACAGTGGGCTAGGGGTGATGGAGGGAGCCTTTATGGAAATCGAATTTGAAGTGGTTTCTGGAGGATGGCTTGGATTTCAGCAGGAGGAGATGGACCAGTTATTCTAGGAAGACAAAATGTCTCGAGTAAAGGTTTGCAGAGGAAAATTTGACCATTTTGAGGAATTGATAAGTGGTGCGATTGGGATATGCCACAGAAAGTGAAATGCTAAGAAGGTAACCAAGGGCTGAGCCCATAATCCTAGCTCTTGGGGAGGCCGAGGCGAGAGGATCACTTGAGCCCAGGAGTTGGAGGCTGCACTGAGCTATAGTGATGCCACTGTACTCTACACACAGAGTGAGACTCTGTCTCAAAAAAAAAAAAAAAAAAAAAAGGGTCATCAGTGGAGAGGTGCTGGAAGCAGAGGCAGCAGATACTATCGTTATCCCATTTTTCTGATGGGAAAACTGAGGCCCAGAGAGGCCAAGGTTCCAACGCCAGAAGTGCCTTCTGTCCACCTTGCGAGATGGGATCTCAGAAGCAGTTATTTTGCTTTTGGCTGCCAGTAACAGATCCCAACTCAAACTAGCTTTAAAAAAAGGAAATTTATGACCTTGCAAAACAAGAAGTCCAGAGATGGGGTAAGAGCCAGATCTGGCTAATTCAGTGACTCCAAAGTAATTTCAGGGACTGAGGCATGGTTTCCACCTCTCCACGCCACCAGCCTCCTGGGGAGGCTTCCCTTTGCCTGAAGACTTTGTCTTTGCCCTGTGGGCTTCTCGAGGGCAGCCTTCCCTGACTCCCTCTGGGGACAAGTCCACATCCCCAGGCTCCTGTGGCCACCTGGGTCTGCTCCTTACAGCATCGCCACACTTTCCCTTCTCACGTGACCCCGCGGTGACCGTCAGCCCTCCCCATGTCACTCTAGCTCTCCCCAGGAAGGAGCCCTGTGCGTTGTTGCTCACTACCCCACCCCTAGTGGCTGCCACTCGAATATTTGTCAAATCTGTGAGTGATGGCTGCGTGTGGGGCCGAGGAACCCAAGAACCACAACACACGTGAAATATGGCAAGTGACAAATTATGACTTGTTCTCCCCTGGCACCTCTTCCCTGTCGCACATTACTATTGGTTTCTTCCCCCAGAAAGTGTTCTCCTCTTTCTCATTCCTATAAAACCCACGTTTTGCTCAGACAGCTGCACAATCCCCTGTTGGAAGAAATTTGGATTATTCCACCGCGTTGAGGCATTTCTCTGGCAATTGCTATCAGCCGGGAGTGGCCTGGGATCTGAGATCTGAGCTGACCCTAGCAGACTGAGGGGGGACTTATTCTGTGCAGGTGGGAGAAGTTTCTTGGAGGTCCACAGCGTGCTGGTTTCCCAAGATCATCTTGTAGCCAAGGTTTCGCCAGTGCAGACGGAGAAAGTGAGGCAATATAGGGAAATCGAACAGGTGAAAGTCAACAGGACTTGGTGATATTTGAGGAGTTGAGGGATGAGGGAGAAGATAGTCTTAGGGAAATGTCCTAGTTTTCCAGCTTGAACAGATGTTCAAGGATAGATGGAGGTTCCAATCACTGGGATAGAAAACACTGGAAGATATGAGATTCATCCTAGAAAGTCCTCCAGGCACTATCCCATAATCGGTTCTATAAGCAACAGCGAGTCAGAACTCATCGCCACCTTGTTTGCTTGCATCGTGGACCCTCTGTTTGTTCTACTTATCACAGTCTCCTCGCAGCAGACGTATTTACTAATGTTTGCACTGCCGAGATGGCAGAGGCCGTGCGTGCGTGTGTGTGCGCGCACATGTGTGTGTTGGCGTGTGATTGCATTCCCCACGGCACAGTCTTGTTTTATCCGTAGTAAGTGGTGGATAAATATTTGCCAGATTTAGTTGGGATGCGGCATTGCGGAAGTCAGATAACCACACTTTGGTGGAAAAGTTGCATTAGCTAACCTTGGAGCAGGCAAAACTCATCAGCCCCGCTCCCCGCAGTTGTGCCTTTTCTTAGTGGTTATGTATTCAAAGAGCTCACCCAGCAGGCTTCTTAAAAACTGGCAGGGACCTTTGCAAGCCTCAGGCTGTTTGGCAGGATGATCGTGTCTTTGGAAGTCCCAGAAGAAAGCACACGATCCTTTTGCCTTTGGGGAAATATACTACTCAGGAGGAAGGCAGGGTACACGCACTACCCCTGTTGTTAATGAGTTTGCAGTTATTTTTGGCAGATCGAAAATAATATTTCAAAGGCAGTAGAGAAGCATCTGGGGACATTACTTGTAATTGTTGGGTATTGTTATCACATTTGCTTACAAGAGAAAAGAGGCAAGCCGCCATCAATCAAGGGAGGGAACGCTCGTGGATGGTGATCGCGGCGCACGCGTTGGGATGTCATGGCAACTGTCCCCGAGCCCCGGACTTGATTACTTCTGCTGCATTCCTGGTCAGAGCGGAGTTGCTTCATTAACTTTACTTTCTTCAACCTCATTTGTTAAGAGGAAGCTGGAGAACAGCCCTGCACGGGGCTTCATGCACTGAAAACTCCATGTTATCAAAGGAAGCACCGTCTTCTCTCGCTCTGCCCTCCAAACGCTGTCTCTAATCGTACTCAGAGGCGCATGGGCCCCACTGTGGGCTACTATGGAAGGGCTCAAGCAGAGTTGAAAAATTGCACATATTCTCAACCTGTCTTTTTACAGGTGACAACAATGAGGCCAGGAAAGGGAAGTGTCTTGAATTGGGTAGAATCCTGTTTGGCGATCAGGCGCCCCTGGATTCAAATTCCGGCTCCGTCGCTTACTACTGAGTAGCCACTTAACTCCCTCTGAACCTCAGTGTATTCTTCTGTGAAATGGGTACAATAGCAGCTGCCTTGCAAGACTATTGAGAGAATTACAGCTCAGGCAACGATCATGGTATACCTGGCATAGAGTAGGTGTTTACTACCCTGGAACTGTAATTATTATTATGTAGTATTATGTCTAACATCACAAAAGGAGTTTTCAGGAATGTTGGAACTCAAATTCACATCTCCTGACTCTGGTCTGATTAGACCACACTGCTCTACGTGTAAAGACGCCCTGGGATCTCTCAGGGGAAGGTGTTTGTGACATCTTCTGAGGACACCATTTCATTTATTTTGTACCCAGAGACTAGCATTGTACAGGTTGCTGGCGGATACTCGCGTAAGTTGTGGGCTTTTGGTCAAATATTTGGCTTAAACCTAGATCTCTATAGCATTTTCCAGAGTCTTCTGCATCCTCCTAAGGGACATTGGGACAGCAAATGGTTTTTGCACGGTGACGTGCAAATAAAATGGCCCATCTCAGTATGAAAGACTCAGGGTGTCCCCTCAATGAAGACGAAGACCACTCCACTGAGACACCAGCAAAGCTAAGTGACCACTGAGCACTGCACAAAAGATAACACGCGATGCAAAGGCTTAGTAAGAGTCACGGTTATGTGAACTTGGACTTCAGTTCCAGAACAGTTTGGTGGCCTCTCTCCTAGGAATGAGAGGCCAAGCACATCAGCATTCTGGAAGGCTCTGCAAGGTAAACGACATTTCTAGTACATGTGAAGACTCTCCCCTGGAGAATGGCTCAGGGTGCAGAGCGTGACTTAGAAAGGAGGCTGAGCCGAGGCCCCTCCACCGCCACAAACAAAGGTGGGGACAGCCCAGCCAAGTGGCCCCGGTGACTTCCCAAGGAGTCCAGTTTTCCTAGATGTAAAGAGGACTGGACGCTCCCCGGCCCCAGGGGTTGTGGGTTTGTTTTCACAAAGCAATCCTTCCCGGCTGGTGAGAGCAATGGAATTGGATGCAGCTGCTGAAAGGTTCAGCCAGAAACCCAGAGACACTGGCCCAGAGGAAGACCCAGGGCAGAGCTAGACCAAGGCGCAAGCCCGTGCTGGGAACAGGGCCGACTCGAACCCACGGCCTCTCCACAGGTGAGAAAGGCTGCAACAGGGTAGTTCCAGCCGACTGCCCTCCTCGGTCGCTTCTGAGAGCCTCACAGTCTTGGTGGCTTTCTGTGGCAGGGCAGGAACATGCGTGAATCTGGCTGAAGTCAGTCTTGCTGCTATTAACGTCAGCAATGGCTACCATGGAGTCACGTGATGCTTTATATGCACATTCTCATTTAATCCCCACAAAATCCTTACAAAGCGAGGGCTTTGATCTCCATTTAACAAATGGAGACAATAAAGCTTAGAGGGTTAAATGATTTGCCTGGGGACAGAGTTGTTAGGAGACGAGCTAGGGTTGGAGCCCACGTCCCTCTGAAGTCACAGGCACACACCTCTAAATAGCATAATCGTCCTAGCTAATCCTGACATGGACCCAGGCGGCTGCATTCATGTACTTTCTATACATTAGCGCGATCCTTACAGCAGCCTTCTAAGGCAGGCGCTCCAACTAGCATCATCCCCATTTAACTGATGAGGAAACTGAGGCCCTAGAAGGCTATGTAATGTGGTTGTCTACAGAGTGGTGGGTGGCAGTGCCCAGGTGCAAAGCCAGCTGGGATGGCTCCCAAGGGCACATTTTAGCCACCAAGCTGGGGGTCCTCAGCGTGTGGTCCCTGGAACCGTAGCATCCACATCATCTTAGACTCGCTAGAGATGCAGATTCGCAGGCCCCAGCCCAGACCAGGAAAATCAGAGATTTGGGGGCATAAAGGGGCGATCTGTTTGCAATGAGCCCTTGCTGTGATTCTGAGACTTGCTGCTGCGACCGTGCCCCTGCACACCTGGAGGTGGTCTTGGCTCCAGTGGACAGGTACTAGTAGCCGATATCCTGTTTCTTACACTCTTGCTCCCCAAAGTGTGGTCTGTGAATGAGCGATATTGGTGTCACCTGGGGGCTTGTTGGAAATGCAGAATCTCAGGTTGCATTTCAGACCTACTGTAGCAGGATCTGAGTTTTAATGAGATCCCCAGGTGACTTACCTGCATGTTAAAGGTTGGGGCACACGGATGTGGGCTGTGACAGGGTGAGGTCACGCCCAGGGCAATGCGTCTCAGACAGGGAGGAGAGGGAAGCTGCTCCCCGACAGGCAATATGCCCTCCCCTTGGTGTCACATGGGAGGCGTCATCTGGGAGACCCATCCTTAGCCAGAAGGTTGTGTGCTAGTTAAGACAGCAATAGCTGCTGAACTAGACCCCTGAGTCTCAGCGAGTTCAAGTAAGAGGCGTTTACTTCTCACTCGTGTGAAATCAAAGCAGCAGGGAGAGCTCTGCTCCCCACAAGACTAGAAGTGTCACCAGTACTTCCCCTCACAGCCACTAATTGCAAGCAAAAGTGGAAAATGCGTGCTCGGGAGATTTAGGGAACAGCCAGCAGTCTCTACCCTGGTTCACTGGAAACATTTAGCTATCAGTTATTATGTATTCATTCAGTGAATTAATAAATTACTGAGTAATGAATAAGATTTGCTTATTCACCCTTGCATTCATTTATTCATTCAACAAACCTCTATTAATGGCTGCTATCTGGAGGAACTTGCAAAACCAAGGAGCTCAGCATCTAGAGGGAAGCACAGAGTTGATACCAGTATGCTCTGGGAACACAGAGAGGGTATTGTCATCAGACTGGAACATCAGGAAGGTCTTCCTGGAGGAAGTGACACTGAACTTGCGTTGAGACATAGGAGAGGAGTAGCCTAAGCAGAGAATGAAGTATGAAGACCGAGGGCTTCAGAAATGCAGTGTGTGTGACATGGCAGAGGAACTCAGCTCGGGAAACTGAGACATCCGGGAGAGTAAAGGGTCGTGTCAGGGATGAAGGAGGTGCAAAGGCATAAAATTCAAAAAGGGCTGATTTGCCTGTCTCCTGGGAGATGGGGAAAAGTGGACCCATAGTCTGGCCCATCCCGGCAAGAAAAGATGCAAATAGTTCTGTCCACACACTTGCCTGGTTGCCCGGGGGTAGGGGTGGGGGTGGGCGGGTGGGGAAGACATTGAACTTTCTCACCAAAATGCCCTCTGTAAGTCTACAAGAGTCAAGGTGCAAGCTGCTGTAAATTAACCCATATTTTATAGCTCTGGGACAGCTGTCACCTGCTCTGCCCTGGGGACCTGGTTGCTTAACAGAGAGACATGCAGAATCCACACATTCCCTCGGTCTTGGTTTGCCCTGAGAATCACGTCTCCACCAAACTGTCACTCCCCAAATACGTCCTTTGGAAGGTCTATGGGGCAGGACACAAAGCTCTGTCCTTCATAATTAGGGAGTGATTAATTATTTAATCAGAACAGATAGCAGCCCACACAATGTCACCTCCTCTCATTTGTTGGGCTACAGGCACCCATTAATCACACGGCATTGTGAATGCGAAAGGCACAGGTTGGCTTGAAGCTTAGGATTGTGGGAACCTCACCGCTACTCCCTGATCTGCGTCAGAAGTGCTGCCAGTATGTCCCGGCAGACGCCACTGTCACTGGGCAGGCTTTGCTCTTAGATGAACATCTTAGGGAGGGGAACGTAACATCTGTGCACCAGGGAATCTCGCCGCAGCCCCTCCTCTGCCACTCCGGGTCCTGAGAGCTGCAACGCAGCCAGTGCGCAGGTGGGACGCCCCGGGTTTAACCCTGGCCCAGGAGCCCGGAGCTCTGCTCTCCTGCCAAGCTTTGGTGCTCGCTGTTTTCTGCTGGTCACGGGTTCTTGTACTGCAGGTAGAGTTTCAAGTCTTGTTTGGGAGAATAATTCTCCCTCTGCAGACTCCTTATTTCTCTCCTAAAGATGCTCCCGATAAGGGCTTTTCTAACAGCTTTTTGTTTGCAGAAGCCTGCAGCCCAGGTGCGGGCAGGGGTGAGAATGAGTCATGCCCCGCTGTGTCTGTCACCCCTCTGTGCTTGAGGGCTCACCTGGCTTGCCCTGGCTGCTGGCAGGTGACTCTTGTGCCCCTCAGCACCCCTTACGGCCCCTGCCCTGAGCTGCACGCTCAGTCCAAAACCAAGACCTCCTCCACCAAAAGACCGGTCAGGCTGTTGGGGCTCTTAGCACGTCACTGCGGAAACACATCTGGCTGGTTATGCAGGAAGGACATCTGTTAAAAGAGAGGCCACTCAGGAACTCGTGGAGTTTCCAAGAGAGCCAGAGAGAGGGTTGCAGGGATTCAGGGACATATGGCCAAGAAAGACACCCAAAGTCCCACCACCGAGTGGGTCCGATGAGGAGCATGGCTCTGCATTAACA
>VBSM01003148.1:10735013-10759933 GCA_008086735.1 Cheirogaleus medius | reverse complement strand
ACTTTATATGGTGTGTATTTTGTACCACAGTTCTTAAAATTTTAAAAATTAACCATTAAAAAGTAACTGCTCGTGAGAGAATTCTGAGAGGTATATTTGGCAGATTAAAATCATTCCAACGATCACGAAAAGAAATTGCCTATACAGTGGTTTCCCGCACAACGAAGGGATTCACAGGTATTTTTTAAAATAGGCGGGGAATCTACTTGAATATAGCTCAGGTGGCCAGATGGGCCCTTCTTTAGTCAGTCACAGGACATATCTGAGTGAAGATGCATTTGTATGATCTTTTAGATCAGATGGGTACAGTGTTGGTCTGATTAAAACACATGTTCTATGGCACGGAGAAGGGGATAATGGAATGTCGCACTGGGTGCTGGTGGTCTCTGTCCCTTTAGCAGCAGGGCCTGCTGCAGGCACCTGTGTGCAGGAGAGGCTTCTGTCATCGAGTCACACACGAGTGACACCCACGTGGAACAAGCAGTACGTTTCTTCATGCGTCTCCTCCCAACTTTTTTCAAGTACTCTTGATTTTCTATGGGCTGGGTTTTGAATTCGGGAAAATTAGGCTTCAGGAAGTGGCTGTGACAAGTTGCCCCGCGTGAAGCCTCCCGTGTACATAATCACTGCACCGGCTCTAATTGAGAGCTAATTTCAGATTTTCTGCATATCATATTGGAAAATTGAGCTGTCAGATCTATTTAAGGTCTACACGCCAAAATGGGAACACCCGAGCCCCGCTCTTTTCAACACATTTCTGAGGACTATTTTTTTCCCCACTGTCACTGTCTTCAAGACTCAATGATGTTGTACTAGACACCGAATCCATCTCACTGAGTGAGCTTTTGAAGTTCAGATATTTGCTGTGTATAGAATTGAGAAAATGTGCAAGGAAAAGCTCCGAGGTAACCTTTCCCATCAAAAGTCCCTTAAGTTCCAAAGCGTTTTAAATTGTGGTTTGCAATACGGGCCAGTGTCTTATCCATGGTGGGAGGTTCCGTTGGATCTTGATTATCCGTGGTCAGGGCGCCCGACATACCTGCGTGATCAGGAGCCGGGTTAATAAGACTCAAGCAGGGCATTATCCAGTCTGTCTCTTGAGAGAGATTAAGCTCCATGCCGTGAAGGAATATTCCAGAAGACTCACAGCTGGTGCGGGGACCTCAGTATCTGCCACTTGCAAAAGAATCTTCCGAGCTGTGGGCCCATCTCACTTGCGTTCTTTTCACGTAGTTTTTTCTGAGCTCTTTTGCATGTTGTGTTTTCTCGAAAGATACTTCACTGGGAGCAAATCTGCATCTTCTATTCCTTGCAACGTGGAGTTTGACTTCAGTCCAGTAAAAGCAGCTTAATGTTGTCACCAAGTGCTATGAATAGCTGAGAGATGGTGGTCATCAGATAGCTGATGGGAAGCATGTCTGACATGAGATGCCATGGCCTTGATAGGAAATACCAAAAGGAAGAGGAAGGGAGGAGAAAGCGAACGCACTTCTGCGATCTGTTCTGGGGAGAGTTCGTGGGCACCATTCATGGTCAGAGGTGTGTGGTGTTGCGTTTCGTTGTGTCGTGTCTTAGAAGCCAGGCGTATTTGCAGGTAGATGTTCACAAGCGTGGAGATGGCAGCTGGGCACAGTGGCTCATGCTTGTAATCCCAGCACTTTGGGAGGCCAAGGCAGGAGGATCACTTGAGGCCAGGAGTTCAAGACCAGCCCGGGCAAGATACAAGCATGGAGATGGGGATCTTGCAGGCGAGGTCCAAATATGAATAGAACATGACGTGGTAAAATGTGTCATTGGTTTCCTCTTCCATCTCTTCTCTTCCCCATGTCATCCTTTGTCTGATGTCCCTCCCCCCTCGCTTCCCAGTGTCATTTTTTCCCTCTCTCCTCCCATCTCAAAAGATCTGTTAAAACTAATGCACACCTAAATTGTAATAAAGCATAAATGAATGTCATTGGAATTTCAGCCGATGGTGTCTGAGGATCTTTTGAGGAGCAGATCACATAGGCCTATTTTACTTACTCGTAAGACTAACATTGCAACAGGTAAAAAAATCTGGGAAGTGTCTTAGCCAAGTTAATCATTGCAGGTCAGTTCCACTAGTTTCATTGTCCCCTAGAAGGATAATTTAGGAAGTTCTGGGAAATCCTACAGTCATCCTGAGTTATAGTATCGGCAAAAGGATTATGAAATCACAGGTGACTAACTGTGTAGCTGTCACCTAGCCCAGAGGTCTTCAAACTTGGTTATAAGTGGAATTATTTTTTTAATAGAAATAGTATGGGGAGTTTCAGAAATGTAAAACATTTAACAGATAAAGCACAACTGTCTGGGTAGAAACCAGGGATGGGCATGGGGGGTGGGGTGAGGGAACGTTGGAGATTCTTGCAGGAACCCCTGGGATTTGGGGCCTAGAGTCTGTGCAACCCACACATCGTGAGGACCCAGACACTTGGGTGCATACTAAAAGATTTTTCCAAAGTTACACAGCCAGGAAGGATAGAGTGAAAATTGGATCTAATGCTCCAAACTTCTAATTCAGAGTTTTCCTACTAAAGTAAACAAATTATTGTTCCCTTAGACATTTATTTTTTTCCGATATTAGAAAGCCTAAAAAGCCTAAAAGGTATAGGATATGGGGGTGTCAGAGAGGGAAGAGGGAATGAAATCCATCTAAAATCTTATCAATCAGAAAAACAATAGGTTCTATTTATAGCATGAAATAATCTTCAATAACCTTAACTTTAACAATCTTAAACAGATCTGGCTTTTCTCATATTGATTCATATATGTGGCTGATCCTTAAACACAGTGAGCATAAAAAATAAAATGTTTTGGCCCCTAGACTATAACTGCGTACAAAAAGGCCGACTTCTTCCATTTATTCAGATTTTTAGGGAAGGAGAAATATATGGTAGAAGAGTCTTCTTGGGGTAGCGCTTTCTAAAATCTCTCTAACTCGGTTTCCCAGAACCCAAACCTAGCCTATCCTAGCGGACAATGACAGACTAATTTGGAAATACGTATGATGGAATTTTTCTAGGCATTTCTTCCAAGGGTCCAAGTGTCTCGAGCTCTCGGCTGCAGCGCGATGTTTCTAATGAATTCTTTGAAGCTCCGGCGTGAATGCCACTTCAAATAAAAAAGTGAAAGGAAATGGAAACGTTTCTTTCACCACATGCGATAAGTGATTTTAAATTCATAAGTTCAGGTGCATCAAGATGAGAGTGGAAATGAAGTCGACATAAATGATAGAACAACCCGGCACAGCAAGCGGCTTTGCTGAGCTCGCTGTAAAAGGAGTGGATGGAAGACCAAAAGCTGGTTCATTGGGGTGAAGAGAAACCTGCTCTACCCAGGAGTTTGCATAAATATCAGGAGCAGGGAATTGAGGGGAGAGTTGGAAAGTGGATGGGTGGAGAAGATACTCGCTCAGAACCCAGGCCCTAAACCAGGTTGCCTTGGTTCAAATCAGGCGCCATCACTTCCAAGTTATTTAATCTCTCTAAGCATGAATGCCCCCATCTGAAAAAGGTGAACATTAAAAATTGCACCAATCTTTTTAAAATTTAATAAGTAAACACAGTTGACCCTTGAACAGCATGGGTTTGAACTGGGCAGGTCCACTTATAGGTGGCTTTTGTTCAACCAAGTGCTATCAAATATACAGCATTCCAGGGTGCAAAACCCAAGAATACAGAGGGCCGAATTGGTGTTGGAGAATTGGTTACACGTGAGAGGACATACCCCACATAAGCCAAGGGGGACAGTAAACATGAACCCTTAAAGCAGGGTTTGACGCATGGTGTTCAGTATTAGCTATTTTGATCATAATTTTTATCTTTGTCACTTTCTGATTTTTCTTCCTCCACCTCTTATATGTTTCCTAACTCTGCCCTATAAATTTAGACCGTAATGAGTATTTTACTGGATACATTTGGAAGAGCCGATTCAGGTCACATCAGGACGAGGACTAGGAAGACAGCTGGATCAAGGCTCCGGGCTTGGTAGGCCAAAGATCAGGCCTGAATCTGACATTAACGGAGTCTGAGGCTCGATGGAGATGGAGCGAGACTTAGATGCCTGGGTGTCTCTGAAAGGCAGATCCAAGAAAGGGCATGGAGTTCCCCAAAGGAAAACAAACGGAAGCAAATAAAAATAGCTTTCGTTTCCCAAATACCCTGTGCTGGGAGCTATGCGAAGGGGACGCATCTGTGGTTTCACTGGATGCTCTTGACAAAGCGGGGTTTCAGGTGACGAAAACAAGGCTTAGAGAAGTTGCACTAGTCCAGGGTCCCACTGCTGGCCGGGCTGGGGTTCCAGTCCAGGTCGAGTTGATTGCAAAGCTCATACTCATGCCCCCCATGCCGTACGGCCCCAGGAAGGCAGGGCGAGTCTGGACTTTGGTGTGAGCAAAGGTCTTGGAGCTTTTGACCACGGAACAGAGACGTTCGTTCAAATGGATGCGAGGAACGCACTTGAACACTAGAAGGAATACAATGGTGGGGCACTTGAGAACCATATTCGGAAGTTTTTACTTTTACCAGTCAAGTGAAGGGAGAGATTGAGAATTTTTGGATACTGGAGAGAATGATATGACTTGCATTTTAGGACTGTGACTCTAATTGCCATTTACTGGGATGGATTTGTTGGAACAGAGACAGGAGTTAGGGTGCCCAGTTTGCAGGCAAACACAATAATGCAGTGAGAGCATGCTGGGCTTGGAAAATGGGAAGAGAAAAGAAATTATATATATATAACTAAATGCCTACGACACAATATAGCCATAAGCGTAACAAGTAAGAACACTAAATTTGGAATCCAACAATCCAAAGTTTTGATCTCAGTCTGTCCTATGTTGGCTGTTTAACCTCGGGCATTCAACTTCTATTGTGCCTTTGTAAAGCAGAGAGAGAACGATATTGTCTTAAAGAGTATTGTGAAAATTCAGGTAAAAAGATGGTTCACTTGAAAGCATTTAGTACAGTGGCCTATAGCACATAGTTAGTGCTCATTAAATGCTACCTACTTTATTACCATCACAATAATTATTAATATTCCTTACCGCCTTAGTCCTTCCTGTCAACCAGAGAATTTATTCTCTGCAGAGAATCAGAATGAATGGATTTTTAAAAGTGTCATTACGACTCATTTCAACAACTAATAAAATTTTTCAAAAATTATATTTCTAATGTTTCCTACAGACCAGTAGGATAGAGAATTCACGGTGCATAGCACGGTGTCTTCCACAAATGACACTTTTTTGTTCTATAGGAAAGGGATAAAAAGCCACCCATGAGACATGGTGAAGTGTTATGATGTTCCTGTTGTACTGCCCTCACAGCTCTTGCTCAGGTGTCCCTCCTAGGTCCAGGGCCTGTTCCTCACAGGTGTCACCTCTTTGTGTCTTCACATGACAGGAGGGGCAAACAGGCTCCCTCAGGCCTCTTTTATAAGGGCACTAATCCTGTTCATGAGGGCTCCACTCTCGTGATCTAATCACCTCTCAAAAGCTCCACCTCTTAATACCAACATATTGGAGATTAGATTTCGTGAATTTGGAGGGACACAAACACTCAGATCCTAGCGGAAGGCTTGGCACCTTTCTTCCCCAAGAACAGGATGATGGGGGCTATTTTTACAGCCTGTCACAATCGGATGCATGTGATCCAAATTCA
Organism: Cheirogaleus medius; assembly: GCA_008086735.1. Lineage (NCBI taxonomy): Eukaryota > Metazoa > Chordata > Mammalia > Primates > Cheirogaleidae > Cheirogaleus > Cheirogaleus medius. Next base: position 10,754,255 of record VBSM01003148.1, on the reverse strand, counting down.
GAGCCTTCCTGTAGTGCCCCAGTTTTCAACTTTTACTCCTTATGTCTTCTTGTTCTTTTTCTGGTTTGATTGACTCGTGGAGGGGGGGATCTGGCCACGCCCCGCTGGTGTACTGTCTGGCTCGCCCTGGAGCCAGACCCCCAGCCTCAGGGAGAGGCCCCAGGGTGACTAAGCTCTAGAGGAGCTGGCCATTATTTGGAGAACATGTTAGCTAAGCTTATTATCCGCCGCATCACGTATGGGCTAAAATCTCCACGTGCACTCTTTGTTTCATCACTTCATAGAGGTTTGATCCACTATGCTGGATAGGAACAATGATTTTGGGGAAATGGATCTGGTCTGCAACACTGGCCCACCGGCTGCAGAGTCCCGAGGTTGAGAGTATGTGTAGAAGTGTGTACATAAAATAACTCAAACTCAAAGCAATCCCCTGCGATGTGCTTAGGCTCTTTATGCATTGCTCTATTAATAGCTCTGTCCCCATGGATAGAGCAAGCATTCCGATTCAATTGACAACGGTAAATTACAATACATACGGCATCAAACCAGTGAGCGGCCCAGTGCTAAATGATATCGCCATTTTTGCCATGGGACAAATCTTTTCTGAGTGTGGGAGTGGTGGCTAGCAGGAAGCACGGAATCTTTTAAAACTTGAACTGGTTTCTGAGAAGACAAACATTTACTCTGGAAGATGCCAAAGGGGAGAGATGCCATGAGCCTCATGGCCCATGGTCTCCTGAGTGAAAACGTGGATCTTAGAGTTTCATTTGGTTTCATTTAATTATTGGAATCGTTGGGTTCTTTGTCTTAGCTCTTGAGCCAATCAGCCTTCCCATCTTCTAAGTGTCACAGTCATTAAAGTGCACCCTTTCAGAAACACTGTATGTCAATAAGCAATTCAGTGTCATCAGTCCCTTAGTGTGCACACACATACACACATGCATATTCATGTGTGCACACAAATATACATACATGCACACGCACATATATACAGCCATGCACATGTATGCACACACAAGTATATACACACACATATATAGATATACAGCCACGCACATATGTACACACACAAGTATACATATACATGCACAGATATACAGCCAGGCACATGTGTGCACACATAAGCACAGATATACAGCCATGCATGTGTGTGCACACACAAATATACACGCATACACATGCACAGATATACAGCCATGGACATGTGTGCACGCACAAGTATACACACACATGCGCAGATATGCAGCCAGGCACATGTGTGCACACACAAGTATAGACACGCACATATACAGATATACAGCCGTGCACACATGTACACACACAAGTATACACACACATGCACAGATGTACAGCCATGCACATGTGTGCACACACAAATGCACACATACATACACACACTCCAATGGCAGTAGCCACTGAGAATCTTCAGTGTTTCTTTCTGGGGGCTACATAGGTGTGACGCTTCCAACCTGAGCGTCTACTTCACCAGCAGGTACAAAGAACCCGGGCAGAGCTGAGTGGCCAAAGATCACTCTGGTAAACCTCATGCCCAATAGAGAGAAGCAGGGGGGTTGTGATGCAGATAGAATTTTTCCAGTATGGCCGGATTGAGCCAGGCAGGGTGCACTGAATCGGTACCACAGCCACCTCTCTCCTGCAGCTCCGTGTAAGTGTGTGCTGGAGGGACAAGCATCCTTTCAGCGCTGGGTGGCCCTGGGTAACCCAGGGCATAGGCCTGCTCTCCATGTGGGAGATGACAGCCTTTGTGTTCACACTGGGGGCAGACTGGCCCCAGCCAGAGCTGGGCAGTAGGATAGCTGCACATTATTGCATTTCCATTCTAATTACTGCTTCCCTCACTCCTGTGATCGCCCCCCAGGGGGCCTCGTTAACATAGCTCTGACGCCTCCCATGTACACTGAGGCTTCCGCACAGGCCTCAGCCTCCACACTCCCTCTCTCTGCACCAAGCCCCAACATCTGCACGGGGCGGGCAACGCGCCATGTTGCCCTGCGCTTGGGTTCGACCAAGGGGGAGCCAAAGCGGAACAGACTTTGATTCTATTGAGCCAGACTGTCAGGTCAGAAGCCCTGAGCTGTCATGAATTGCTCACCTGAACTGCTCCTTCCAGAAGCTTCTCCTGAACCGGGGCTTGGTTTATATGTTCTGCTCTGATGGGCTGAATTTCGTTGTCCCCCACCATGGTCTATTCGGCAAGAAACTCCACCCTCCTGCTCTGTTATAATTTGTCAGTGTAAGTCACTAGTTAAAGCTGTTGCCTTTTAAAAAGCATTTGCTTCCCAGCTATACTTTCTTTCCCAAATAAATTCACTAGGTGGCAGTGAGGGAAAGAGGGCTGCTTTAGAAAAGACATTCAAAGGTAAGTGGAGTTAAACATTCTAGGATGGCTAATCATGAATTTTAAAAAGCCGCCTAGGAGCCAGGGTCTCTGACATACATAACTAATAGAAGACAAACGACAGCTTTAAGTGGAAGATGCAGTCTCGATTAAATGATGAAATGCCAAGATTTATGGTCAAACCTCCTCTTAGCACTCTGATAATTTTATTCATAATAGGGTCGAAATCACAGATATTTATTTATTGCCTATAAACATATTTCCTTTACAGAAATTAGGGGTCCAAAGTGGCTCACGCCCGTAATCCTATCACTCTGAGAGGCCAAGGCAGGAAGATCTCTTGAGGTCAGGAATTCGAGACCAGCCTAAGCAAGAGCGAGACCGCATCTCTACCAAAAATAGAAAATTTAGCAGGGCGTCATGGCGCATGCCTGTAGCCCCAGCTACTTGGGAGGCTGAGACAGGAGGATCACTTGAGCCCAGGAGTTGGAGGTTGCAGTGAGCTAGGATGAGGCCACTGCACTCTATCCAGGGTGACAGAGCGAGACTCTGCCTCCAAACAAAACAAAACAAAACAAAACAAAACAAAACAAAACACAAAGCAGGTCCTACTCACTCAGTCAAAGTCTCTATTGTGTGTGAGTGGGTGTGAATGTGTGTAAGTGTGTGCTTTCTTCAGAAGGCAGCAGAACCTCCTGATTACCTCAAGGACTTGTGTCATTATTCTTGCATTAATTTCTCCGTATAACCCTCATCCCCATTTCTCAACCAAGGATGAAGGACCCTCCTTTCATCCTATTAAACCCAACACTACAGTTATCCCAGCGGGTAAAGCCTGAGATGTTGTTTCTGCTTTGAAAAGACCCTAAAACTTCAAATTTATTTAAGGACACTAAAATCTTAGTGCATACACTCTAATTAGTTTGTGGGTATGTTTCCTGTTTTTTGGTGTTTTTTTTTAAAACCTAAATGCATTTTGTTCGGAGGGAAAGAAAACGATTATAAATCAGCTGAAAAGGCAGTTTGCTGGAGCTGTTGAGCCATGCGTGTGGCCGGAGAGGCCGAGGTTGCTGGGATCAGAAACGCCGTCGCTCCACGGCCCCGCCCTGGCCCTGGCCCTGGGTCCTTAACCGAGAGCTGCAGGGAGCTGTGCTTGTAGCCCAACGTCCTTGGACAAGGCAGCACTGGGTCAGCCATGTCGCTGCCCTGACCTCACACCCCAGGTCTCACGCCTGGACTCCTCCCCCTTCCCAGCCCTTTCGCTACACCTAGGTCTCTGCCATTCCCTAAACCTGAGTCCCCTCTTGGCAACCCGTTGACCCTGCCTTGTCCTGCCTTGCTCTTGCCAGATTCTCCAAGGTCTACTTTTGTGTCCCAACCTGGTCCCGGGATCCCTGTCTGGTTACAGATTCCATCCTCCCCTGCCCCCTCCATGCCTCTGAGTCACTGGGTGTTGCTAATCTCCGGGTCCCCATAGCATCCTCCACTGAGATGCTTGAGCACCACGTGGTTCCACGATGGATCCCTTCAGTGAGGGTCACCACTGAACACTCCAGCTGTGTCTGATGTCCGTCCCCAAATACATCGATGGAGGGTCGCCATGTGCTAGACTCTGCGCTCGGTACCGGAGATGAGGTGGAAGGAAGCCGTGGTCCCTGTCATCAGAGAGTTTACAGCCACCTCCACATTTGTGTCTGGCCCTGGCATGTCCTCCAACGGCCAGCGGCAGAGTCATTTCCCAACCCTGCCTCTCCCGGGCTGTGCCTCGATTGTACCTGAGGACACCAAAGTGTCCAGCTCAGTTTAAAGCAAAACTGTCTCAATAGCTGACACCAGGCAGGTTGGTGCTACTTTTATTCAGCGCGACAAGGGACCCCGAGTACCGAGTAGTTACCTATTCACCATCTCCCAGGGTGTGCGTGGTCAGGTGTCCCCAACAGTAAGCGCAACACAGGAGCAGATATGAGGAGCCTGCCTGGCTTGGGGTGTGAAACAGGGAACCTTTCAAGCTCCGCCTGGTTAACTTTCGGTAAGAGTGATTAGAATGTCAAGGTATAAAGTGACCCTGCCTTAGCCTCAATAATGTGCGTGATCGAGAGCTCTCAAGGTGGGGTTCGGGCGTGCATAAACTACCCCTTGCTAAGAAGATGAAATCATCTGACGCCCAGTTTCTGCCTGTAGTGGACAGTGAATTTTCCAGAATAGCTGTGCTTGTGATACTGTGTTAATTATCTTGGAAGTGAATAATAGTCTAGCTTGTTAAGAGCATCAGTGATTCCAGTTGGGACTTAAAGATACACATGATCGATCTTCCTAATATGCTAGCTAGAAAGCAAATAAGGAAGCCTCAAGCTTCTCTTTGGTTCTCCCACTGAAATGAGGCAGACATGGAAAAATACCCTAGGAAAAAAAACTAAGATTTGAAATACCAGTTTAGGAAGAGATGCTCTTTAAAAAAAAAAAAAAAGAAAAACTTTATGGACATAGTGTAACTTTTTTATGTGGCTATTTTCCCTGAAGTTGAATTATGCTAGTGTGTTGAGTTTGTTTGGGTTTTTTTTTTAATGCTAAGTGAGAGATACCTTTTTTGCTATACACATGCACACACACACACACACACCATTTGATTGCTTTTTAATGTGCTTTTAAAAGATAAAATGTCTTACTTAAAAAATTAAGTAACTTCTGCAGGGAGCGAGGAGTTTCCTTGTAAGAAGACTTTTGGGGATTCTGAACGTTCTGCTCTCTCTTTTCTTGAATCTAGTTCAGGCCTCACAGTTATCATAGATTTGGAGCCACCTGGTGCTTTGCTGGTCGCTGCTGTTGGGTAGTGACTAGGTGGGTGGGGAAATGTTAGTTTGGGTATTCCATTTGAGCACTTCTCTTGGAGGAAACCTGAAGCACAGGAATTTACACCGAGGACAAAAGGATTCACTGCAGAGCACTGAACCCATGCTATGAAGTATACTTGACGCAGTTCATAGAGTTAGAGATGAACAGAAAATTCCAAGCAGCGCCCAGGCCTCATGGCAGTGTGTTTGCAGCAGGAACTGAGAATTCCCACTCTCTGGGCTGTTGACGAAGGCTTTGGTGCAGAGCTGGGCGATGCTTCTTAACCCTAACCCCAATCCCGTTCTCCTCGACCTGGGTCTACGTTCCCTTCCCTTGCCTTGCTGGGGTCCCTGCAAAGTGGCGCCTTTGAGACGGCCGCTAGCATGCTGGCTGCAGAGAGCTCCCAGGCTCTGGCCCTCCCACTCGGCAGAGGGCAGTTCTCTCAGGAATTCTGCCTTGACATAATTCACCAATTCTGCTCCTAATAATCTTAGTACTTCTCCTGCTGTTCCAACTCCCGGCTCTCAGATCTGGGACTTGGCATGGAGCTTTAGGAGGCAGAGTTTCGCTGCTTCATGCTCACTGTCTGGTTGCACGCCCCCAGTACTGCCATCCATTCTAGAACCATCTCAACCGTTCCTCTCTCCTAGAGACTATCGCCCCTGCTCTGCCAGGATAGAGCAAGATCTATTTTATGTTTATTTTTTGTGGTGTATACAAAGCAACCAGGAACTCGTGGGCCCATGAGGTTTAATCCATGGACTTATAAAGAGGATGGAAGAAACAAAGCAAGTTCTGGAAGCTACCAGGACACCTAGACTGAGTGCCCCTGCCCGGTGGCGCTGGGCCAGTCCATTTCATAAATGCAGTGTCAGGGATGGCATCTCTCTAGGGGCCAGGGAGGTAATTTCCCACAAGCGAACATTTTCCAGTAAAAAACTATAGCCCAGTTTTTTTAATGCTTGAGAGGGTGAAAGCATTTTTTGATCCACAATAAGTAAGGTGTTGTAAGGCCAAGACCCTAATGAGATAATCACCACGAAAAGGGCCACCGAAACCAACATGTTTGAAAATTTACTGAAAACACAGGACGGGCTGGCCCTGTTCCCAGCTCGCTGGGGGAGAGGTAGGGAAAGAGGCTTTGTTTTCCCCAGAGCAGGTGACAATGCAGAGCGGGACCAGCCCGTGCTTTCTGGGAACCGCACTGTAAGTGGCTCCGCACGGCACTGCACGGGGTTGGCTGGCGGCTCCAGCTGGGGAAACAGGGACTGATGGGTGGAAAGTCGGCCAACAGCCGTCACGTGGACACTCTCCTCTCCCCGGGGACACAGAACCTCCAGAGAGCAGCGCAAGAGCCCGTGGGAAACCAGGTAAAGTCAGAGGCAAACTTTGTGATGGGAAAGTCAGCTGGGACGGTCAGTGGACTTCACGTGCTGGGGACATTCCAAGAGAGAGGCTTTGAAGGGGTGGTGACCATGACCAGAGCACCGCTGGCTCCCTCACCAGCGGGGACTCACTGTGTAGACCCGTCCCAGCCCCTCCCCGCCCGCCCCGCGCTTGTCCTTGTAGCTTCCGCGTAAGCGGGCGCCTGGCTTGTCATTGCAGGCAGCGGCGAGCGGTGACCGGTGCCCAGGGTGCCCAGCCTCCAGCCACAGCTCTTGTCCCCGTCCCTGGCCCTGCGCAGACTGGCTGTGTGAGCCTGGACGGTGTGGAAAACCCGCTGTCCTAGCCCACCCTCCAGAAGCCAGCCCCAAACCGAGGATTTGAGCAGAAGTGATTTGAGGACACGCTCCTAGGACACCCAGGCAGGAACCAGGTCAGCTAGATGGATAGGGGGAAGCCGCGCAAGGCTGTGGTTTCAGGTGGGTCCCAGCTGCTGCCCGATCCCATGGGATCTCTGGAGTGTAAACTACGTCTCGGGGTTTGCCCCTTCTTCAGGAAGCAGATCCCCTCTCAACAGTCAGGTCGTGGCCAGGGTGCGGGGGTGGACTTGAACTGCCCCGCACCTGGGGCTCTCTCCCTTTGAGCAAAGCAGCTCCCGCAGCCTGAGGGCCATCCTCTGAAGAAGGTAGCACAGCGCACAGAAGCTGGGGACAGGCACATGGATAGAGGGGATTGAGCTGGGGCCCCGGCAGAGGTGTCCCTGACTCCGGGAGAATCCCAGCAGCGACTCTGCACATGGATGTAAGGATCGAGTGAGCGCATAGCTACAAAGCGCTGCCCACGGGACCCACGTAGCACATTTTCAGGAGGTTCTTCCGGTCGTACCCAGTGAGCATCATGCTCCTTGTCTCAACCTCTTGCCCAGCGTGCCGCGAACAGGGACAGCCCGTTCTGTGTTTCCACCATCGGACACGCTGGTCTTGGTGACAGCATTCACAGTGACCGTCTCACTCGCAGGATCACTCCTCGGTTGGGCAATACCACTGGGCAGGTGCCACGAGGCCGGGAGGAATGGGAATACGCTGGTGACAGAATGAGCCTCTGCAAGCCCCACACAGGTTGGGACAAGCGTGGCAGAGGCAGGTTAACCGACCCTGCGGCACAGTCCACCGCGTGGGACAGGCACAGAGGAGCCGGCTCAGCGTAAGCAACGCACAGTTGAAACCGTCGCACACCTTAACACAGACTTTAGCTCCGTCGATGGGGCTCCCGTTTTTTGCTTACTGCATACAGGGAGTAGTTTCATCGACTCTAAGCTAGCCAGGCCCCGCCGGAGCATGTGCAACCTGCAGACCGTATTTAGGGGAGACATGTGCACGTGAGCAGGAGGGATTGAAGGGTCTGGGGGTGTTTAGCCAGACAAGAGCTGTCACAGGAACACAGGCGTGTGTGCGGCTAATGAGGGGAAGGCTGGGTGGAAGGGAACTGGGTGGACGTCCTTCTCAAAATTCCCTTCCATCAAAATGTTCCAAAGATCGCTTGAAATCCCAGAGGGTTGGCAGGACAGGGTCTTCCCCACCATCCCGGGCACAGGTGCAGGTTCTGATGGCCAGGGGAGGGGACCCGAAGGTGCAACCGAGCCCCCTTCCTGCCTCCGGCTGCCAAGAGCCCTGGTGCTGACCTGGATCAGCAAGGAGTAGGTGAACGGATGGTAGGAGGTCAGACAGACAGACAGGGAGGCACCCAGGTGGGTAGATGGATGGACAGACAGACAGATGGATGTAGGACACGGGGTCCAATAGAAATAAACACAAAAAAGTCTATCACAACCTGTCTCGCTCCAGGGAGACAAATGAGCGGGGACTCAGCTCTCGGTTGCATGGAGTTTAGGGCTGATCACAGTGCACTTCCTCAAGGCAGCAGAGACGGTTGGAGCCCTGAGCAAGAAGCCACGTGGCGTGGAAGCAGGTGGCATCAGCCCCTGGGACTCCCGGGCTGCGTCTGGTGTGCACAGACTTTGATTGTCCTTTTCAATTGTCTCAGCCGCATCTCACAGTTTCCTTCCCCCTTTTCGCAGATAAGGATATCACTATAAGACAAGGCCAAATACATTAGCATCCTATGCTGCAAAGTAGTCTCCGATAGCTCGTGCCCCCCTTCCAGACACCAAGGTGACTTTGCAGACATGAAGGAATCCCGCGCCCACTCTCGTGAATGACAAACAATCCCCGGCTATCCTCCGCTCCTTAGTATCCAGTAGAAGCCACCGCAGCGCGAGCCTGCAGAGGCAGGCAGTCCTCTCTCCGTCTCCGTTTTGTTTCCTCTTCTGTTTTAATAACGCGGCACGCACGGCACTGTGGTTTAGATTAATCATTGATCGTAATTTACTTTGAAATCTACGCTGCGTGTGCTGGTTCAATTATAGCCATAAGTTAGGCCTTATGACTCCATATGAAATAGATGTTCACATTTAAGTCCTGTTTCTCACAGAGGTAAACTGAGGTAAGTATGCCAGGACTGGTTTCTGTTCCAGCCCCTTAACTGGAAGGCTTGGTTTCCACTCTGATCCCCTGGGAACCCTGGCCCTGATGAAGTCACGTCACCTGTCAGAGTCTAAGTGCCGCAGCGCCGCACGGAAATGCCGTGAATCTGAGATAAATGGTGTGGAAACGCTTGGGGCAAACATCGATGATAACAATAGCTAGCATTGACTTGATGCGCTGTGCCAGGGAGGATGTGAAGTACTTTACCTGTATAATCTCGTTTTCACCCTCACCCCAACCCTCATAATTAAAAGTAATTAATAACACATCCCCATAAATCAGAGCCTGTGCTCACACACACCAGACCACGTGCCTATTCCCTGCCAGGGTGGCCAAGTGGTCCCAATCTGCCCTGGACTTTCTCAGTGTTGGCACTAAAAGTCCCAGAAACTTTCCCTCAATTCTGGGCAAACCAGAATGTATGGTGTTCTCTCTCTCTCTCTCTCACACACACACACACACACACACACCTCTAGCATAGGAACCACATAATCCCAGAATTTTGGAGCTGGAGAGAACCTCAAAGACCCACCCAAGACATCAGGAAGCCAAGCTCAAGAGCAGTGAAATCATATATCCAACTCCCTTTGTCAGTAACAAACGCAGAGCTATGGATATCCTCGAATTGGATAGAAGACCAATAATGAGGCCAATTGGTGGTGTTGCTTTATGCTATGGTGATCACTTATAAGCCATACAGTATATAAATAAATTCTCATAGAGGATTGACGCATAAATGATGTTCAGGATCGTCTTTCTTTGAGATGTTAGACCACACCCTGGTTAAGGAGAGCCACAAACTTTGCCCCAAAAAAATGGCCCCAAAAAAGTGATAAATCCATTCAATCAATGTTGGAAATAGCCATTTCTCTTTGAGCTGGAGATGAAGAGAATTTATGATAAAATACTTCCTAACCAAACTTAATCATCCCAAATTCCATTAATGGAAAACAACCCTACTTTGCACTTATATAGGGGGTAAGATACAAATCATAACAAATAAACTATGAAGACTTTTTTTAAATAGGTTTTTTTCTGATATTTGTTTAGAAGACATGACAATTCAATCAGATCTTTTGTATCGATAAATGGATGTTCACATGAGTGAATGTGAGGCTCAGCCAGATCTGAATTGTCCAAATTGATCACACGTTCAGTCTACTAAAGGCAGAAAAGTGGACTGTACGTTTGAAAGATTTTTTTTTATTATGAGGATGGAGACCACAATGAGCTTTCTGTTTAGCCTTTAGTTAAGCAGATAATTAAATTAGCCTATCCCATTCTCCAGTCTACCTAATTAGTTTTACTTCTTTGGCGATAAAGAGAAAAGCATCCTACCTTCATTTATTTTGTGTGTATATTAAATGTGTACATTTGCTTGGGAAGTATATGCCTTTAAATGTGATTTAATGTATATGCTTTTAAATGTGATGTCTCTGGAAAGACCTACGCCTAAAATACTTGCTGGCAATCACATTAAAGTTGAAGGCAGAGGATTCTGCAAAAAAAAAAAAAAAAGGGAAAAATTGGCCGCAATGCTAATCAAAATGCCAGAGCCCATCTCTGCCTGCTGCCGTCCAAAAAAAGGTGCAGACTCTGAAAGCTGTGAAATGAACTGGTAATTCTTCCTGCTGAAATGAACAGTTAATGCAAATCCCTCCAAGTTCATGAATTACATCTGGGACCAGGCAGATGGTCCATCCCCCAAATCGTGGCTCCCACCAAATTCACAGAGAGGAAGTTTTCACAGCAGAGTGAGTGCAAATGAATAGATGGGGAGATAGCTCCCCACAGCGTGCTCTCTGGTCCCCGGGCTGAGCTCTTGCTGGCGTGAAGTGGTCTGTGTTACCGGCAGATCTGCGGGCTTGGAGTTGCAAGGCAGGCTGTCTGACTGTGAGCTTCTGGGACCCGTCCAGTCTCCAAAAGGCTCTGTGATGAGGCAGTGTCCCCCCTGCAAAGTCTCAGAGCATCACTCAGCAACGGCTGTCCAGTGGCAGCATCGGGGACTGCTGATTCGGAGAAAAAGAACTACTTCTAAAAGCTCCATTTTGTGGACTGCTAACTATAAGCCAAACAATGTACTGAATTCTTTACATACTCGGTCTCACATGGACCCCGCAACCATGGGAGGTGGCCACTCACTGGCATCGGCATTTTCAGGTGACAAAACTGAGGCTTAAAGGGGAAATCTGCACAAGGTCACACGGTTAGTAAACAGGGGTTAGGATTCAACCACTACTGCCCCTCTCCAACATCCAAGCACTAAACCGTGGCTCTCTGACGGCACAAGGTGACCTGCTGTGTAGGAAAGTTTTCAGAGCATAGCATGCCACCAACCCTTCTCGATTTCTAGGCAAATAGAGGAGTGACCCCCACCGTAAAACGTAGGAGAATTTATTCCAGCATTTCGTAAGGAGGTGCTTCAAAATGTACTCGGAATCATGTTTTATTCTGGTATGGCGAGGCCACCAGGTCAGGAGGCGATTGCCATTGAAAAGGTGGTTTGTCATGGACAGTTATGAAGAAGAGGGGGCATGTCACAGCATGCAGGGCCACACGGAGAAGTAGCAGGTTCTGTCAGGAGGTGGAGAGAGTTTAGGAGAAAGCATGAGAAAGAGCCTTCATTGCAGGTTTTCATGAGAAGGAGCAGTCCAGGCAGGAAAAACAGCTGAGCAGGCCTAGGAATGGATAGTTTAAATAATTTCAATGAGCTCTAGGCTATGGTGGGGGGCAGGGGGCAGTCCTAGTTGTCTGCTACTTGGCCCTGCGGCCACTCAGGGCCGGAGGATGGTGTCCCAGACCGCAGGAGCGTGGTGAAGGAGGCAGGCCGGGGTATGGATGGTGGACTGGTTGTGCTCACGGGCAAGCTGCTTGCTGTCTTTCGGAATGAGCCAACCCTGGGAGGGGCAGTCCTCCCCCGCCCCCAGTCTGCAAGGCCCAAGTCATCAAAACATCATAAAACATAGAAAATTTACAATACGATTACTACAGGAGGGCACATCGAAAACACTCTGTGCATAAGCCTTTTTACCCCCGTGACGACATACGCAGCAGTCATGGCTGTGAACAGTTTATGGGGCAATTCTGCCATTTCTGGAGCCTGCTGCAGAGGGACAGCTTCCAAGTCTTTGAAGGCTAAAACGTGTGCCCATTTACCATTTTCCCTCAGTGTAACCTCTCGTAAATGAGTCTTTATTCGCCCCAGGGCTTGAATCACCACATTATTTCTTTAGAAATGCGATCCTCTGCTTCTTTAACAGCCTAAGTTGTGATTGCACCAAGGTGGGAGAAGCTGCCTACCAAAGCTATTGATGTCATTGTATGTTTTTAAAGTATGATGCTCTTTCCAAGATTTCCTGTGTTTTGCAATTGTCAGCCTGCTTTGCTCCCATAAATGAGGGAATTTGTGGCTAAGAGAGCAATCTGCTCAAAGCGTCTGCCCGTCCATTGGTGGGTGCTGAACGGTAGCAGTAACTTGGCCAATTAGAGATGCTGTCCACGTCCTCTGTCACGTTCGCAACTTAGCCCTGCCCTGTGGTATGTCCCCAGTCAGACCCCATGGCTGGAGGAGCTGCCTTTGTCAGCCTTCCCACACCAGGAGGACTCAGTTCCTTTTCCCCAAAGGTGCAAAACCCCATGGAGACAATAAGAATCCTTCACCCTCCACCCTGCCTCCCTCCCCTTCTCCTAGAGCGGTAGCCAAGAGCAGGCACCCTGCAACATGACAGTCAGGTTCCTCTCCTGGCTCCGCACCTTGCCAACTCATGACCACAGCTGATGACCTAACCCCTCAGTGCCTCAGGTTTGGTTTTGTTTCTTTCAGTCTCTAGAATGCAATGATCCTAAGAGAACCTACACCATAGGTTTGGTGAGAAGATTCCAAAACTGTGCCAAGGGCAGATTAAAGGCTCAAACTGTCAGCTGTCATTCAAATGATCACGAGGACCAACTTTTTTCCAAGCGCGGCTCGTGGTCTACCTGCACCAAAATTACCTAAGGTGCTTGTGATGAGGGTCCTACAGAACCAAAGTCCCTAGGGAAGATTCCAGAATTCTGTACCCCAGCTGATTGTCAGCCCACTGAAGTGTGTGAGAACCCCACCTTAGAATTTAGGGTTGCATCCAATTTAGGGATTGGGGAAGGGTCTTTGCAGGTAGATGGAGTTAACTGCAAATCTCACCTCTAAGCTAGATCTGTGTGGTGTGCAACGAGCTACTGGATTTAGCTTCTGGGAATCTCTGTTTCAGTAAGTTGAGATATTGATATCTACCTTGTTCAACAAATATTTATCCGTGCATGCTATGTATAAGACACGCTGCTAGGTGCTGGGGATATAAGAGGGAATAGCCTGAAAAGTCTATTTGTTTAGGTCTTTGTCAGACCTTTGCAGGTCACTATAGATCATTCACAATCAAACCCACCCCTGTTATTAATAATTAATACCGCTGGGCATGGTGGCTCATGCCTGTAATCCTAGCAATCTGGGAGGCTGAGGTGGGCAGATCGCTTGAGGTCAGGAGTTCGAAACCAGCCTGAGAAAGAGCGAGACCCCATCTCTACTAAAACTAGAAATAAATTAGTTGGCCAACTAAAAATATGTAGAAAAAATGAGCCAGGCATGGTGGCACATGCCTGTAGACCCAGCTAATCAGGAGGCTGAGGCAGAAGGATCTCTTGAGCCCGGGAGTTTGAGGTTGCTGTGAGCTAGGCTGATGCCACAGCACTCTAGCCGGGGCAACAGAGTGAGACTCCGTCTCAAAATAAATAAATAAATAAATAAATGAAATACAAAGTAATTAATAACTGTCATGGTTATCAGTAGGTCTGAAAATGACACGGGAGAGATGATTTGTGGACTCAGTTTATGGGCTACAAAGCCATTCCCTTTACATTTTAGCAGTGCCCATGAAGACTAGTCACTAACTCAAGTGCACTTGACTTTCTGATGCCTTCTTCTCACCCAGCTTCAATGCCAAGGCTTCAGCTCCACACCCCTGCAGCTTGGATTGCAGTGAAGTGTCAGAGCCAGGGGTCGTTGTTTGCACCACCCAGCCTGAGGATAGCATAGCATCAAGGAAAGAGCGCTAAGCAGTTGCCAGGGTCCCTGATGCCAACCCCTCACGCTCCTCACTTCAAGCTACTCTTAGGAAAGAAATGTTACGTTCTGTATGTGACCACTTATGTTGGTTATCAGTGGAGATTGCACATGTTTTGCGAATCTAAGCCTGGAATATGAATGAAAATATCCTAGGTTGTGTTTGTATTTTTCACATGGAGTAGAAAATCTTTGAAAAGTCTGGTTTGAATGAAAACAAACATAGCTTAATAAAAATTGCATGTCGAAGAGCACAGGGCAGTGTAAGACTGTGGGCTTTGCAGTCAGAGGACCGGCATTGGAAGTCTGAGCTTGCCACCATGGGTTTGCCACGTGACCACAAGCAGCTTCTCGTCCTCTCTGAGGCTGGGGAGAGGGACTTGCCTTATCTGAGTGCTGTGGGGATCGAAACAATGACAAATGTCTAGTCCTTGGCACAGTGCCTTGCATGATGGAAGACATTCAGGCTATTGTAGTTGTTGTTAATTTTATTATTATTGTACTTTTATGTTTTCCAAGAGATCGAGCTTGCTTCCAACCCTTCATTGTTTTATCCTCACTTACTCCCATGAGGTATGCAAGACTGGCATTATTTTTAGTTGAGAAGTAAAGTCCCTTGCTGGATCCCAATTCTGCCACTGCATGGCAGCTCCTGCTTCAAGGGATCTCAGTGGGTGGTGGCCTTCCTGTCTATTCTTCCATCTGAGCTGTCTGTCCGTCCAGCTGGGTGCTTGCAAGACTCCCAGTGCTCACAGGCACCCAGACCCTGGGAGAGGCACACTGGCCTTAAGCAGTTACCTAATGTCATAAGTTGACAAATGTCACATGGTCCAATTGTTCTGTGACTAGCCCTTTTGCTGTCATTGCGCACATGTACAGAAGGAAGTCTATATCAGCAATGCCACTCCGTACAGACCAAAGCTTGACTACTGTGGTTTTATAAGTCACGGAGAGTTTATTAACAAGTAAATTGATAGCTAAAAAGGACTCTGACTAGGAGAAGCCCATAAACTTAATGGCACTTATTAATTTATGGGCTACTATTACAACATGAGTAATCTTTATATAAAAGCGGCAAAGAGCTGTGATTTCGTTAGGATGATGCTTGCTGTCTCCACTTGCAGAGATGACGACAACCCACCACCAACGTCTGAGCTGGCGTAGGGGCAGTCCCCACTGCAAACCTGGGCGCCTTTCTTTTCTCAAAGCCTCTCTTTGACTTGACACATTTATCTCCTGGAGATCGGTCCCTTATTCTCTTGATACAAGCCTGGCACGTGGGCAGGGAGGCCGCACAAGGAGGTGGAGAGGTCCCTACTGGGTACGGACCACTGGGGGTTCTTTCCCCAAATCATCCTCTTCTTGACTCTAAACTCAAGCTGAACATTCGCCTCCCATGCTTCTGTTTCTTCATCTGTGAAATGACAGGGCTGGATTAGTGGCTTCCAGTGTCCCTCGCATAATTGCAGCCATGGCCAGGATCCGAAAGGCCATCTGGCGCAGCAAACTGTTGGCAAACGGTCCCCACGCCAGCAGAGGCTTGGTCCTCTTGGCCAGGGCGCTGACATGGCCCGAGGCTCCCTGCTCGTCAAATCGCTGCTCCCCATGCGTTGGACGGAAAAGAGTCTGGGGCGCTGGGAGGCTCACAGCATCATGGCCGGCGTTCCCTTCCTAGACTGTCCCTTGCTCCGGAGCCAGTTCCAAGGTCTGCAGGCTGCAAACCAATAGGGAAGAAAGAAAGGGGCAATGGAGAGATCATAAATGCCTTCAGTTGGTGCATAATAAAAAAAATGGGAAAGTGGCAGGGAGTGGATTGTTAAGAAATGCCTCTCCGTAGACACTCCAGGTGCAGGGCGGGGGCAGGCTGCAGAGGGGCCTTCGTGGGTGACAAGCCCACCTGCAGGGGCATCATTGTCACTTCACGTGCTGCCAGGGGCTGGCCTACCAAGCACCTCTCCCTCCCGGACCCTCACAGGGCTGGCTTGGAGGGTGCTGTGTGCTCAGTTCCCGCTTACAGAATAGGAGAGGTTCCAGTGAGTTGGGTCTTTTCCTCCTACCTGGAGCTGCCCATGGTGCAGTTTGTGCCAAGCAAGCTGGACACATGGAGGCATTCCATTGTATCGAATGATCTGATGTCCCTTCTCCTTGACAAGTGCACAGAAACTCTGTGTCCTTTACCCCCGGTCCTCACTGTTTTTCTCCGTACACATTCAATAGGCTCCTCCGTCTTCTCCCTACTCACCTTCACATCCAGTTTCCCAACGTCACCAGCAGTGAACATGGCGAAGTGAAAACACCTGGTTCTGAGTCTCCCAGCCTGGTCCCGGGCAGTGGGTTACAAGCACTCGGATTGCCCAGCGCTGTTGTCACGTGGGTCTTACTGAGCGCCACGGGTGTTGGAGGTACCCAGGGACACATAGAATCGAGTCAACACAGCTCACGACGCTCTGGCCACAGTCAGTTTGCTTCCAAAAAGCAGGGCAGATTTCACCCCTTTTTCATTAAATACCATTATCGTGTGGGCTTGATCATCTGAACGTTAGTGTGGGATGCCCAAAAGGTGGAATTAGGAATCATGGTTTTCCGGAAGGAAAATAGTAGAAAACACTTCTACCGTCTTTGTCCAGTTGGTTGTCCTTTCACTTCTGAGGTAGGGACACACCTCGTATCTGTTGGGGAACGGCTCTAGGTGCCCTCTGGGGCATTGCCTGTTTCATCCTCACACTGACCTCATACGGTGTTTGCTGTCTGGGGCTGGGGACAGCGAAACATGGGGATTTCGTGTATATCAGTGGTGAGTGGCCAAGCTGGGATTTGAACCACCTCCCAAGGATAAACTCTTAGACTCTCTCCAGTGTTGGGGGCACAGGCTCCCGCACCCTCTTTCTGTGCTGCCACACCTGGTCCATGAGCAGGAGATGCTCAGACCTCCTGGTGTCCCGGCATGGAGAGATGACCAAACCCTGGAAGGTCAGCCCTTTCCTCGCACTGCCACGGGCTCTGAGGGAAATCCTCCGAGACCTGGGTCAGCCTGGTGTCCCCTTTCCAGTGGGGAAGTCCCAGCACTCATCTGCAATGTGGAGCCTTTCTACAAACAACAGGCAGCTGGAAGAGCTAAAGCAGATGCCCCCGTCCCCAGAGAGAGGGACAGTGATGCCTGGCAGCCCAGGGTCGGCACAGGCCGACGTGGCGGAACAGGAGACACGCAGGTTTGGAGCCAGAGACCTGAGTTTGCGCTTTACTATCTTTGGTCTTTGGGCAATTCGCGTAACTTCTTCGCAGGTCGGTTTCTCCATCTGTCGTGTAGGAGTCCTGACTGTCACCATGCCCTAGCACATGAAGCTGTTGTGAGGGTCGTATGAGAAATCAGGTGTCAAACACTGTAAATACATCCAGGAGAGCACCTTGCATATAATAGATGCTCAGTTAATGATTGTTGAAAGAGGCAGTTTCCACTTTGGATGGTAGGTCACCTGAGCCACTGCTCCTGTGGCTTCCGGAGGGTGGAGGTAGCTTCCCTTTGACCTGGATGTATGTAGACTGGCCTCGAAGCGATGTTAAGATAGATGTTAAATTTGCCATATAAGCAGAAGACTCCCTGACAGCCTAGAACATGTCCCTGGGGGGTATCATTGGGTTTAGTTTGGAGGTAATCTTGCTTGAAGACAAGGGACAAAAGCAGAATGACCCTTTGGGTCCTTTCCACTGTTGGGATCCCAAAAGAATGGCTTTGAGAATGTTGCAACCACGGCTGTGATTCACTCGGGTTCCAGCCAAGCAGATGGTAGAGCTGAACCTCTGGTCAGGGGTTGCATTTATTGTGATTATTCATTCATGGAAATGGCTCCTTGCAAAGAGATGCGATCTGCCTCAGAGATCTAATGACAGGGTCCTTAATTCCTGAATGTGAATTGAAGCTGCAATGATTCACCATCGTGTAGTATTTTTCACAATGAGGTTTAGTTTATAAAACCTTTCTCACCTTCTCCTTCTTCCCGCCCTCCATGCCCTGCTCACATGTGGGTGAGTTTACACGAGCACACGTACACCATGAAACACGTGTGTCTCCCAGCAGCAAGCAATGAGAATATTCAAGACAGATGTTGAGCCTATAGGAGAACGGGGCTATTTTTCAGCATTTCGGAAGATGCAATCTGGCATCTATGATTCAGTTATATAATCCTCTGAGCATTAGACATAAAGCCTCCATCCAAACAGGTCTGTTTCTCTTTGTGTTTGCTTCTAAAAATGAATGCATTCATCACACCTCCAGAGAAGATCGCTCCAAGGGATCACTTTTCACAAAGTGATGCAACATCAAGCTGCCACGTTGCAATGGGCCTCTCAGCATTGACAGGAGTGACCTCCTAGTAGCAGGGCAAGGAAAAGGCTCTCCACTCACAGGGACGGTGGTGCAGAAATTGACATTTCTGCCACTGCTGCTAATCATGGCTGCAAATGCAGCACACTTTCAGACTTTGCAGAGCACCCTCTTAGCCTCAAAACAACCCTGAGAGGTCAGTGGGGTGTGCATTATCATCATCATCATCATCCTCACTGGATGGATGAGAAGGCCGAAGCTCCAAGAGGCCGGGCTGCTGTCAAAGGCTGCACAGGCATCAAGCAACAGATGAAGAACCTGAATCCCAGCTGGCCGGGCCCCGACCTCACTCCCCAGTCAGCGTCAATAGCTTTTGGTAGAACCAGAACTTCATTGCCTGGAATATAATTCTTATAACACGCGTGTTTGGTCTCGACCATCCTCGGTTCCAGACAGCACCTGTAGCCCCCTGTGGTGCCCACCCAGGTTCTGTCACACAACCTGGGATTTCTGGTGTCCCCTCACGCCTCTAAGTGTTTGGGTGGCACCAAGCTGGCCCTGATGGAAGCTGAAAAGTACTCCTAGGCTCAGGCCCTCGGTGAAGAGGATCAAAGGGCAAAATTCCCAACGCTGCCTTATCCTTAAGCCTCTGAGCCCCTTCCCACTGCTTTGGGCTCGCTCCATCACGACACCTTCACTGTCACTCTGG
>VBSM01003148.1:10699353-10735003 GCA_008086735.1 Cheirogaleus medius | reverse complement strand
CCCCCCCCCCCGCCATCCCTGACCTGTGAGCTCATCAGGGACAGGTACCACATCTCGTTCAGCTTTGTGTGCTAAGGAAAGTGGTCAATGTCAATGTTCAGGGACTATTTGTGGAATGAACAAATGGAGAAATTAATTAAGTCCTTAAACTTTTGGGAGAAATACAGACAAGTGTAAGGAAAGCCAAATTAGTGGATTTTATCCATGTTGACATTTTTCCACCCCAAATTAATAGTGATGTGTTTGACGACTATCCACATTAAACTTTTAGCATCATAAAATGATGACTTTAACCCAGTCCTGGAAGTGACAAAGTAACCCAAGCACTTTTTAGTCTTCTGCCACGCTCAAAATATTCCAGATCTTTGGCGAGCTCACAGACAACCTGAGAAAGACAGGTGGGTATTCACACATGGGTCTTTGTGACACGACTATGGGCTGCTGGCTTAGACCCAGGCCGAGTGAATGAATATAGGTACAAGGCTGCGTGGTGGGTGCGGGTGGGCTGGCCTCATCGGCCTAGTGTTTTCAGAAGTCCACACGGGCAGACCGGCCCAAGACGAGGTAGGCATCAGCTAAGTTTGGTTGGGTTATTCTGGTAAATATTAGTATCCTCCTGTGGCTAAAGATAACTGGTATATATACTATAATAAAAATGAGTCTAAGGCCAAATTCTGCCCAACATGCAGACATTACTAGCAAGTAGGCACAGACACAAACACACAATCAGTTCCTGTAACTTGGGGAAGTTTCAGCTTTATAGCAATGCAGGGATATGATCAAAGGAGGTTTGTGATTCCTAGATTAATGTTTAATGAAGTATATATATAAGCACACACAAGTATATATATACATGTACATGCACACTATATGTATACATACTATACAACATACATATATGTGTATATGTACTACACACACATGCATATATATGGCCCATGTTTAAGAATTTTGCATCATGCATACCCAGTGAAATTTTAAAATATTTCAGCTACCACAGCAGATAGACACAGGTTCCCCTTCTGTCTCTGTTCTTAGTGGGAAAGCTATGTAATCTCTACCGACCTTGGTTTCCTGATTGGCAAAATAGCAATAGTAATCAATAACACATAAACATTGTTCTGACGATTAACTGTAATAATGGAGTTCAAGCATCTAAGATGTTCCCGGATTGATTAGGTGCTAAGGAGACAATATTTCCTCCGCTCCATGTTCTTCTCTTCCCAATATGCTAAAATAACCAGGTAGGCAAGATTTCACTGGAACATAAAGTACTTACTGGAGGGAAAGACCATTTTTTTAAAGAGATGTAGGGCATTTATTGATTGTATGCAAATTGATTGTAATTTAAAATAAATCATATTTAGTCACCGGTGATGATCATGCAGGGCTTTCCTTGGCTGTGCTATATTAGTGCCAGAAATTGGCTTGAGTTATCAGAGGTTTTTAAAAAATCCTTAAGGGCATCTCTCTTTGACTCTGCTCTGTAGACTATGTAGACTGTCGGCTAATTCTAGGCGATCTTCTCTCCCTACCCGCAGGACTTGCTGTATTGCAAGCTCCCATAGTAGCTAGATTAAACCATCCACGAGTAAATTCCTGAAGGCCTGGAGGCTTTTCTCTTACACAGCTTCACTCAGTCCCCCCCCCCCCCCGTGGTCTGCCGTGGCTTACCAGTGTCATCTGCTTAAAAACCCCTCCTGCCCCATGCGAGTCTCCTCATGGGAGTCAGCCTCCATTCTGGTTGTGTGTCACCATGAGTTAAACTAATCAGCTAATTCTTGGACACTTTCCGGAATCTGTAGAGTCTCAGAAAAACGTTAAGAGGAAAGGAGTTAGTTGTGCACGCAGACCAAGTCGGTGCCCTTCCGGATGAGACGCTTCCTCTCCTGCGTGTTCATTAGGTGAAACCTCTGAAGCATGAATCCCCACGGGTGTGGTGCCGGGACACACAGACCCTGCTGCCTGGCGCAACATGCAGAGCGGTCTATGGCATTCACAGGAGCTGCGGCGGCCTCTCCGCTGCTGATTCTGATTGCTGTTGCTTTGATCATCTGTGTGCATCAAACCTGTCAGCCGTGAAATAGCTGGCCATGCATCTTCCTGAAGACCCAGGTCTTAAACACTTGCACTGCTTAAATCTGGTCCTCCCGTGCTGGACAAGTGGGAGTCTGGAACATGGGACCTGGACGGGGGGCAGGGGGGAGTTGTCACACTCGTGGGGTACATGTCTCCATCCCCCTCCAGCGCATCCTTACTTGCTCTGTCCACGGAGACGCAGTTCTATAACCTGCACCCTCACAACTCACTTGACCACCCCTGTACTTACTACCTAAGTACTTTGTTGGTGCTACGGTACTATCCACACAAAATCTAGAAGGAACTTTTTATGACTCAGCTTATACAGGGCAACTTCTAGTCCTCCTTCTAGTCCTGAGTTATTAGGGATTTCAACTTCACCATTAGGTGGTCACAAAAGGATCGTGATGGTGGCAAAAAAAAAAAAAAAATTGTGAAGATGTCACACTTGTTCCCTGAACTGCCCCTAACTCCATTTCTTCCTTCTACAGTAGCCATTAACACATTTACCGCCATGTGAGTTGTATTTAACTCACACTAGTTTTGAGTCCGGGGCCTCATGAAGCATATGTAACTCACACATCTCTTTACCTTGGGAGCCACGTGGTATATAGGCAATTCACACTGCCATGCTGTAGCATGCCTGTTATGTGCTAGGTGGCCCTCTGGGCAAAACCCTGCAATAGGTTCATGAAAATCTTACCTGTTGATGTTCTTATTGTTATCATTAATATTGATGATTTAATTGCATATAACTCACATACAGAAAACAATAAGAAATAGCAAATTTTTCATTAAATTAGAAAGGATCATTTTGTTTTTAAAGTTCTTATTATATTTTCATAACAAAACACTGTGGCCCCAGGGAAAAAACATTTTTCCAGTGTGGCAGTGAATGTGTTAAGCAAGCCTAGGCACCTCCCACCCCATCAGCCATCATTCTTGAGATCCTCCTGTCGAAGACACCAGCCATGTAGTAACTGACCTCAGCCCCCAGCTCTATTTGGGTTTTGGAGAGTATATTCAGTGTTCTTGGTTGTCTAGTTTCAACTGCACAACCACACAAAGACTGATGGGAAAATTAAGTTAACCACTCGGTAACTTGAAGAATGGTGACATTTCTTGCAGATAATCCAAAAGATCTAGTTCTTCATGACCTAGAATACTAGCCTTTCATACCAAAGATATTTCCAAGCTTCATAGCATCAATCTCCTTAGAGCCCAGCTTTGGGGTTCACCCTCACTCGCATCCCCACTCCCAGCCTACTAGTGGGATTGCATGAAGTACACGCGTTAGCAAAGCCCCAGGAAGGGCATATGAACAAAAGACACCACCTGGCACCAACCTCTGAGCCAAGAGATGGAGACACCCTAGGTTGCCTGGACACTTGGTGAGGGTGTAGGTCACAAAGCATCCTCACAGGGCAAGTCTGTTCTTTTTTTCTTTTCTCTTTTTCTAATGCTGTTATTTTTCTTTTATCCCTTCTTTGGCTCTTTCTCTTTTTCCCTTCATATAAATTACAAACATATGTATATATTTTTCTAATCATCAGTATCTCTAGCCTACACTCTCCCAAGGCTTTCATTGAAGAAACAAACTCCATCACTAGGAGGTGCAGGGCTGGAGAAGGGTAGAAAAGCTATTTTCCAGAAGCATGTTTTATTACTTTTGTGACTAAAGTATCTCCATCTCACCTCGGTCACCACTAAAGCTAAATATGTAGCAGGGCTGCACCGATACAGGGTCTCAGTGGGGAGTGAGTGCAGACAAAAAGCTTATTAGCCTGGCTTCCTCTCTTCTAAAAAAAAAAAAAAAAAAAAATCCTTTCCTTTCCCAAAATAGCCGATAAATGATCCTTTGTGGGGATGGTTGTGGTGTAGCTTCAACTGTTGTCAGGCGCCTACTTTACATCTTGCTGCAAATTAGGACGTGCATCGTGGTTTCTGGACAACAAATCTGGAGGTTCGCGTGGACACAGTAACACCACTGAACGCTCAGAAAGTGCTAGAAGATGAGTTGACTGCAATTTTAATCTTACAGTATTTTAATTTACAGAATTTTAATCTTACAGTATTTTAGATTTTTAATTCTCCAAAGAATGCTTACCTATGAGAAGGGTGAGGGATACATGAATCCTACACTGTGCCCCAAACTGCACAGCCATGGCTGTTATTTTTGGCTTATTCTTCGCACGGTCCCCTTCCCTTGGCACTTTTTACTTCTCCAGGACGTTATCCCGGAGAATTAAAATTTTTCTGACTGCCCAAGGGCCCTCTTGTGCCTGAACTCAGCCCAGCGTCATCTCCACGACCCTAAGTCGCCTGTGTCTTCTTATCCACTTGGTCATCAAACTCTCATTGTTCCACTGCTCTCAACTAGATATCTCAAAGAAAGCAGTCTTATTAAACATCCATCAGAAATGAATGAATGGTCAATTGACTTGAACCTTCCCAAGAGAATTTTTATTTTAAGGAGGAAGTTGTTAACATCAATCAATGTCTAATGGGTGGAATTTTAGGTAGCGACATCAACATTTATTGAAGGCTTATTAAATGTTGGTCACACAGTTCTTTGTGCTTTGTGGCAAAGTCACAAAATTAAGAGAAGGAGCTTTGCAATACAGGGAAAGGAATCTTATGACTTCCTTCTTTGGCTCTTCCAGCTACGAGCTCCCACCTCATCCAAGGGTCCACCTAAATGTCCACCCTCACCCTCACCCAGTGTTCTCATTGCATCTTATTCTCTTACATGCAGTACTTTTCTTGGAGAAGATGCCTACTAAGTGCGCCTCTTTCCACATATGTGTCTGGTCCTCTCTGCCACCCATGTCCTAAGCCAGGACAAACACCCAAGTTCCTGTCCACTTACCTTCTAAGAACTGAGTTTAAGGATAATAATAATCTGTATGTTCACTTTTTTCCCACGCCATCGTCACCTCTTTTTCTCCTAATTTAAATGTTTTTTCCAATCCAAAGTAGGTCTTTTTTTCCCTGCTAAAATTAGTACATGAAGTGTTTTCAAATGATGAAAAACTATTACATCATTTACCAAGAAGATTTTTTTTTTCCATTTTGTATTTTTAAATGGAATTCCTCCTTAACCGAAGTTTTCTCATGTGTTCTGGTAATAGAGGCACAGGGTACGAAGGGGGAGTTTAGCTTTCAGCTGGAAGCAGGACTTACACAGTGGTCAGAGTTCACAGGAACTCTGTTTAGGGGTCATCTGCGTCAAATAGACTCCCTCCCTAGCAGATGCAAGATGCTGCTGGCCTGATCGAATTTTGGTCTGTTAGAGAATTAGTATCTTTTCTGAATGTGATACGTAGTTTCAAATAAGAGTCTAAGTTAACCTTGGACTTGCATTTGCCCTTGACTGGCTTCCAAGAAATGAAGATCTAAAAGCCCTCATGCATTAAATGGCCACATGGGGCGGCAGAAAGGCAAATCAAGGAAGTGAAGAGGACACAAATGTCCAGGAATCTGGGCTGTCTCCCAAGGAAGGGACGTTTGTCTTGGTACACCAGAGACCCCAGTATAGCCTTTTCCCAGAAGAGAGTTACTAAAGATTGACCAGCATGAATTTTATCTTGCATCCCTACTATTCCCTTTGATTAGATACACCGATCTTGTCCTAACATTTTTGAATCTTTCTCTTAAGAAACTAAGGGAACTTCCTTTGACAATGACTTTGTCAGCTCAGTGATCTTGACACACACTCTTCTCCCCAGTGCTGACGATGCAGGGTCAGTGTGAGCTGCCCGATGCTTGCAGAAACCATGCATGCATTTGTTGACTGCCCCGCCCCCAGTGTAAAGTTGGCACTCAGTAGATTGCTATAGAATAAACAACTGAACCAAGATGTAACAAAGAATAATACCACACCCTGGATAACAGTCCATTACAAGATGGAGCAGTTTGATCTTCCAAAACTCCAGGAGGCCTGCTGAGGGGAGGAGGTGCAGGGAGGGAACTGTACCTCAGAGGGACCTGTGCAGGGTGGAGGGTCCCCAGGGGTGGGCACGGGGTATGGCTCAGGGGCAGGTTAGCAGCATGAGGACACAGAGGGACAGACACTACGCAGTTCTGGTCAGTGTACTGTTCCGGCAAGTGTTAACAGCAAGTGTTACAGCCAGTGTTACAGCCGGTGTTACAGCCAGTGTTACAGCGATTGACCGGTGAAAGAACCGAGCAGCCCACGGAGAGTTGGAGAACAGCCTTTATTCCACCAGCAGGCTCAGCATACCACCAACTTCTGAGCCTCCCTTCCTTGGTCTCCTCCAGTTTTTATACCCTTGGTAGGATTCAAAAAGCGTCCAATCAGCAACAAGCTTTAACATCCAATCAGCAACAAGCTTTAACATCCAATCAGGAATAAGCTTTAACATCCAATCAGCAGTGGGATTCAAAAAGTATCCAATCAAGATCTCGGGAGCGTGGCCATGGAGGGGCCTTGGAGCACCGCGGCGGGAGGCAGGGAGGCTGCGAGCAGCCGCGTCCCTCTTTCTCTGTCAGTACAATTTGAAGGAAGAAAAAGTCTAGCAGCAATGATGGCTGTGTGAGGCATCCCTTCCAGAACCCCCGTGGTGAAGACCTCCTTGCTCTTCAAGGCCAGTGGCTATGGATTCGTAGTGAATAGGTTGGCCCCAGAGGCAGCCCAGTGATACTTAAGATTTTTCTCGAAACAGCCAAGGACAGACAGCAGAAGTTAGAAGGGAAATCAATGGCCAGGAGAATTCTTTATAAAAGCTATAGTTTCCAAATATTTGGTTGCATGGGCCATGAAAATATCTTTAAGTTTTTTGAATCTAACTTTTAAATTTTGCCGAGAGAAACCACTAGGGCAAGGGGGAGGTAGAACTAACAGTAACACTGTCATAGAATAGTAAATTTAAACACCCCCAAAATCAGAAAATATATATTTTTATTTTAAATAAAGTACAAATCTTTAAGGGTTAATAAATTTAGCTTTGTGGAAACCCCCTTAAAATTATTCCTATAGCGTTTTTCACGTGCCGTCACGGATCAATGAAAAATTCTTCATGAGTTCCCAGGGCAGTGTTTGGAAACAGCTAGCTCTGAGGGTCCAGGGCACCCAGGTCCCTGTGAACTCTGATAAAATTTATGAACCTTCTCCCAAGAAACATGCACATGTACAGAGCTCGTGCAAAGAATTTCAGGGGGTTCATCACTAAGGTAAGCCCCTGCATCACAGAGCACCCGTTGTTTTGCTAGGGATTGGCCATTTCGATTAAACATACCATGGCTTTCGGTAGTTTTTTGTTGCTGGGTGTCCTAAGGCATGGCAGCTCAGTAACTGACAGTCACCACCGCGTGCATTAGTGGCAGACCAAGGAATACAATTCACATGACCTAAGTCCGACATTGACTTAGCCAAACTACTTGCCACCCTGAGGATATCACACAGAGGACGAATGGTACGTCCCCAACACTACAGAAAAGCAAATCAGCAAATCCACTTTCTCCCTACCCTGGAGGCAAGAGTGGGGATTGTGGGTGGGGGGTAGAGGTACTGGAAACAGAGGGCCACTAAGGACAGAGAACAAAAGCGGTGCACTTTGACATGCGGGAATAATACACCCACAAATCATTCAGGCACATTTAAGAGAAAGAGAGAGTGCTGACTAAATAAGATAGCTTTCTTCCTTCATCTCACTTAGCCCAGGGAGGGAGAAAAACAGGAAACTACTCCAATTAACCCTAATAAAATTAATGCCCTAATATGTGAATACTTAAGTTTGGCTGCTACAGAGCAGTGTATGATAATGTATGTGTGAGAACTGTGAATTCACACATATATAAATGATGTCAAATGTAAGATATCCTTGTTTCTGTACAACTTAATTAATTTCAATGAGAAAGGGGGAAAAAAATCCTCCCAACCTCCATACATAATCTTTTTCAGATTGCAAGGCTGGGAACGCTGACTGTAGCTACTTAGTACAATCCGAAGTGAAGCTTAAATACGAATGTAATGAACAAAACACTGTAACATATGCATTTACTAGGTTAAATGTAATCAAAGCTTTATTGAACTAGACTCTTCCTGTACCACGCTTAGATGATGAAATACACACTTCCTAGGAAAACACATAAATACTGGGGATCGGATATGTATTAGCAGTTCTCAAGCCAAACGGTTCACTCACTCTCCAGACCCTTCAGATACGTGGTGTCACCGCAGCAGGAGAAGCCATCAAAGAGGTGGCATTCATGTCCTTGTGTTGACGCCAGCCGAGCCTCTGCCCCACCCTGAGGCCCGGACCTGGGAGAGGTTGATTTCGCAGCATAACACGTCATTGCTGCTAGGGTGTTAGTGGCTGAGGTCATCACGCCGCACGGGCATATTTATACTCCGAAAGATGATGCTAGAAAGCACGCTGTTTAGTTTATGAAAATAAACTTATAGTGGTGAAATTTCAGATGGAATAACATTTGGATGGAGAAGATATCTGGAGCGAAAGAAAACTTACCCAGCGCAAATTAAGTCTCGCAAAGCTAGTTATTATTTTTGACACCTAGAATTAGTCCTGGCGCTACTACTGCTACTAGTGAGATGACTGTTCGTGTATCCGTGTTTGCTTAGGCGCTAACGGCTGTGTTATATAAAGCAGCAGGCAAGGGAGCTAATATGTTTGGGTTATTTCCTCACTCTACTGTCATAAATAAGGCTGCTTATTCTTAGTTTAGCTTTTTTTTTTTTTTAATTTTGTTATATATTCCTGTTTCTCCTCTATACTGGTTACCATCATCTAAACATTTGTGGTTCATTTCCATGAGAGACTTACTAAGATTTTCTATTTGATTTATTGCATTAAAGTTCTTTGGATGGGCTCTCGAGGAGGGAGTTTGTTACCTGAAGGATAGAAGGTTAAGCGTGCATCTACTGATACACCCCTCCGACAGTGAACGTTTTTCCATGTTATTATTGGATTTGGTCTATTTCATCAGTCAGAAGCCAGAAGATGCGCATCTCAGTCTCTCCTAACAGTAACCATCGCGTTTCTCTCCGTTTCTCTTTCTGTGTTTGGATAGTCTTTGCTTTGCACATGTTTGTGCTAGGTTATTTGCTACACAAAGTTTCATAACTTTTATCGCCATTGTCAGTTCCGTGTCCTTTTCCAATACGCTTTGACTTTTGTCGTCCTTTGGGAGCCCGCTGGCCACGAATTCAATGCGCAGCACACGGACGCGGGTTCCAACTCTGAATCCTGGGGGTGCTGATGTCTCCTGTCCCCTGTCCTTCTGTGTGTTTTCATTGCAGTCCTCTCCCCACTTCCAACACACACGTGCACAGACACAAATACACGCACTTCCTACCTTCTCTTCTGTTGTTTTCTGGAAGTTACAGGACGCAGATGACAGTATGATGGGATGTCACCAGGGAGAACTGGGGGCTAGGACTCTGGGCACCTCTAAGCCTCTCCATGCAGAGGACAGTCCTGTGACCACCTTTCCTGGTTCATTCAGACCCTGTGTCTGCGAGCCAGGGGCACACGGAGGAGGGACACAGTGTGACCTGTCTTCTTTCCTGGGGGCGGAGCTTCTTTGTTTTACAGAATTAAGCACAATTGAGCCAGTGTTTATTTAACTTTAGTTCTATCAGCCTTTCTGATAGTGGATATTTCTCCAGATTCTGTTTCTTGATATTTTAGTTTGGGGAGCTTCAGCAAGTTCTTACCATTCTCTGTGTCTTAGATATTTCAGTGGGGACTTGGAGGAGGCTGCACCAAAGCCACCACTCAGATGCTACTGAAAGGAGAATGAGAAAGACAATGCTCGACTGAATTAGGCAAAGCTACCATTCTCCATCTGGCTCCTCTTGTTATTGGTAGAATAGAACATCAGTGGTGGGTGACAGCGAGGATCCCATGAGCCCAACATATGGATTTAGCAATCCCCGCCATTCAAATTAGGTAGCATGTAGGAAAACGCTTAAAGACGGTATGATATTCAATAAACATACGGTGGCATCATTTTAATACAGTGTTATCACTGCACTGTTGCATTCTAATCCTGCCTCTGCTGCTGTTTCAATGAATGATCCATTTCTTCCTTGTTAAAAATAAGCACAATACTCTCATTGCTCAAGTTCACCAGGAAGACCTCAGTAGCAGAGAATCAGCAAAGTGCCTTGAGAAGTTCATGCAGAAGAAATCATCATTTCCCCAGAACGAGCATTTATTATTTCCCAAAGCTTTCCCCTTAGGTGACCATGGCAATGCGGGGCAGAGGAATTTGATGGTAGCTTTCACAGGGCACCGTTTTGCAAGGAGAAATATTTCTGAGACTACTGGAAGTGACCATAACGACATGTAATTTAAAAGCACTGTAGAAGGAAAAGTGGAGCTGTGTGAACACATGCATTCTTTCAGCAAGGCTGTAGTTAGGGAAAACACCAATATAAAAATAGCCTATTTTTAAGGCTTCTATATCTCGGCCCTCTGAATGCTTCTGAGTCATATTTATAAGGGCGACAGACACACTTGGCTACTGTTGGCCTGTAGCTCCCATCCAGCCGAGGGTGGGGTGGGGGGAATTAAGTGGAGTCCCGCTAGTGAGCGCTTCCCGGGGAAATTGCTAGTGAGCTTCTGATTGCAAAATCTTTACCTTTGGAATTGACTTAAGGAGCAGGAAGAACATGACTTGATTTTTCAAATCCCTGGTTGACATAATGCTACTCCGAAGCTTTTGAACTGTTCAGTAGGGGGCTCAAAAGTCTCAGGGAAGCTGTAAAATTTCCATTTTCAGATTCTTAATTTTTAGTGTGCTTAAAACTCCTGGGGTGGGTTTTTAATGACACATATATAACAAGTAGAGTTAATTCTCGTGTTTTGACTGCAGTGTCTTTTGCACTTAGACAGATAGAAATTCTAAGGAGTTTAGAATGCGCTGGAAGGAGAATGTGCCCCAGATGGGAGTTAGCTAAATCCACGTACAAGACTGTCCGGTTTAAAACAGTTGATCCCTGGTCTATCCTTGTTTGATTGGATAATAGCCAGAGAGTTATTAAGAGATAAATGTGAGCCAAGATTCAGTTGAACCCTGGTGGGTTTCAATAGAATTACAAGGGGTGTTTCTTTAAGGTGATACAATTAAAGCTTGCAACATAATACATTTTTTCTAATGAGGAAAAGTAGCATAGTATAAAGGACTTCGGCTTTTATCTCGCTTGTAAGCTCTTTAATTTGGGATATGTTCCTTGAACTCTCTGAGCCTTAATTTCCATATCTATAAAATATCCAGAGATAATAAAAATCCACCTCAATGTTGTCAAGAGAACAATAACATAATAAATGTAAATGGCATAGCAAAATGTCTGGCTCATTTGGATGAGGCAAATTGGGGCTGAAGCTAGAGGAAGAATCTAGATCTTGCCTCTGCTTTAAAGAGTTAGAGATGGACACTCAGCAATGTCTGGGAGTCATTCAAGCTGGAACCGACCACACACTAAACCCAGCGTGCAAGAGACTGAGCTGGACACCAACATACTATTAATTTTAAAAAGAAAAAAAGTATATATTTATTCCTTGAAATGGAAATATTCACGTCTGCAAAATACATCCTCTCCTTCTTATGCATAAAGATCTTAAAATCCTGTCTGGCCCATATTAAGTGCTTCATAAACCATCACTAAGACATAAGTGGTCTAATTAGAGTTATCATGAGAAACACTGTCAATCAAACAGGAAACGCGCAATATCTGTATCATCAGCACATCACGTGCCTATAGACTAAACTACTGGGAATAAAAACAAGGGAGATGGAATGAAATGAGAACCGGCGTCGTGGATGAGAGGACACTGTAGGCTGCCCACCCAGCACCCATGTGTCCCCCACTTCCTTCTTAACCGTCTCTGGTTTTGTTCAGGTCCCCACCTCTCAGGTAAAGCCAGCTTGCAGGTAGATTCAACTGGATAATGCCATTCTTTTTGCAAGCAATTAGTTCACGTTCAGTGGTGACAGTGTGACCAGTGAGATGAACCAGAAGTCCATCAGGAAGCTACTAGGAGGAGCTAGAGGAAGAGAACTTCTCTTCTGTCTCTGTGCAGTGTCTAGGCTGGAGGTGACACCTAGAACTTCTACAGGCCTCTTGTCACCAACCTGAGGGGCCAAGGTCTCACCAAGAGACCTGGTGTCTCTTCTTATAAAGACACTAATCCTATCCAATCAGGGCCCTATACTTTTGATGTCATTTAACCTTAATTACTTCCTTAAAGTCCCCATCTCCAGATACAGCCACACTAGGGGTGAGAGCTCAGTACAGGAACTTGGAGGGGACACAATTCAGTTCACAGTAGACAGTTTCCAAGAAATTCTACCTCTAGCCTATGCATTGTTGGAACTCCAGAGGAGGCTGAGCTAATAGTAGCTACATGATTTATTTTTGCACACAAATATTATCCTCCACAATGATGTTCACAATTTTTTTTTTTTGAGACAGAGTCTCACTCTGTTGCCCAGGCTAGAGTGACATAGTGTCAGCCTAGCTCACAGCAACCTCAAACTCCTGCCTCAGCCTCCTGGGTAGCTGGGACTACAGGCATGCCCCATCACACCCAGCTAATTTTTTCTATTTTTGGTAGAGACGGGGTCTCGCTCTTGCTCAGGCTGGTCTTGAACCCCTGAGCTCAAATAATCCGCCCGCCTCGGCCTCCCAGAGTGCTAGGATTACATGTGTGGGCCACCACGCCCGGCCCACAATGACGTTCACAAAACAGAATTAGATTTGGACCAGGTCTGCTCTTTCTTTCAATCCTGACACGACTTAGAATAAGTTCTTTGCTTTTTAGCTGTTATTTAAATCAAAATTATTAGATAAAGAAGACATGCTTTGCATTTTTTTGTGTGTTTTCTCCTCAATTATATGCAAACGTATCATTATTGCTTTGACTACGAAAACCATTTTCAATTTGACCAGGCAGGATGTTTTTTTTCCAGATCCCACCCACCTTCTAAACCAGGGGTAGATATTTCACACGACTGTGGCCACGTAAAACTTCATGTGTTGCCTCTGAGTGTTGGACATTGCATTTGGGCCTGTGGTTTATCTGGCGAGTGTGTGTGTAATTGTGTACAGCCGATCAGCCCTCTGGAGGCCCTGCAGTCGCAGGGACCACTGTGGCATCCGTCCCTCCACCAAAGGGGTCTATGCTAAGCTCAAAGACGCCATGCTGGAATGTCTCTGGCACTCCCGCCAGCCAGCCCCCTTCTGATCACAGAAGAAGTGGAGAAAGGACCACAAGAACCCAATCTATGCCCCCCTAGATTCAGTTCGCAGACAATAGTGAATTCTACATTTATCCTTTTTGTGAAACATAATCAATTTGTTTTCTGGTTTTTACACACTATAGAAAATGGAAAGTCCTAGATAGGAACAGAAACATAGACTTTTTTTTTTTTCTTTTTAAAAAACCTTTTACATTTCTTCTTTCGCAGACTCTCCCATCCTCTGCCAGAGGTTTATTGATCTAGGCTAGACAATGCGCCTCAAAGATAATTGGGGGAAAGATTCAGGATGAGAAATGAAGCTTTTGAAAGTAAAAGTGTGCATTTCAAACATCTAACACACAACAACTGGTCCTTGAAAAAGTCACAAGTTTCAAACTTCAGATTGTCCCGAAATGAATATGGGAAGATGAATTGAGCATAAAAATGGCCCAAATCCCCTGTTTTCTCATCCCTGTAGTGTTGGGAAAAGAAGAATGAGGGCAAACTAGCATTTGGGGGGAGTTAGTGTATTTGGTAAGACGAATCTCCCACCCTCCATCCCTTCCTTCACCCAAGCCTGGGTTTTTCTAACCATTTTTCTCCAGTTCCAAGGGGAACCAGCAGAAATACACATCTATACCAGGCTCAGTGTAAGGCGAAGTGAGGGTGAGTGAATTGTTTTACTTGCATAAAACTTCTCCTGACCAAAGCTATTCTTTGATTTCAGAGTGAGTTTTTATTATTATTATTATTATATCTACTAACACAGACAAGCAAACTGAGTTTGGTTCCAAGAGAAACTGACACATCCAATGCAAGTTAAGAGCCTAAACACCCACAGTAGATGGGAAGGGGGCCCTTCCGTTTCAAAACTGGCTGCAGCACATGTTGACTTTTGTCTCGCTTAATTCACGTCCTTCTTTCCTTGAAATTTCTTGAGTTGGAGCAAAAATGTAAAATAGCCATGCAGCCTGGTGTTTATTTTCTCATGTTGTCCAATATAACATAGTCAGAGTGTGCTGACTCTCTTTTATTGCTTTCATTTAGTGAAGAATGTTCCCTGTATTTATTGGAATTTGAAAAGTCAGGTAGCTGTGTGTTCTCCATTAGTGTTGCCACACCCAAGAGGCAAATATTTGACAGTCTAGGAACTATATTGTCAATATTGCATTACATACCGTCTGCTGACCCGAAAGCAAAATGCCTTAATTGCAAAACTCTTTGAGCCCCCATCCTTAAGCCTGGCTGGAGAAGACCCTTGCATTTCTAGCGTCTGCCCCTGCTTAGCTATGACAAGCCGAAAGAGACACAGAACTTCACCACTGACCAAGGCTTCACGGTTTCGTGACAAAACAGAGTCTGCCAGACCTAGCAAAAGCTACAGAGAACCACAAAAAAACTCACTTGCTACTTGGAGAGATACCAGAAACAAGGATTTTTCCAAATATCCCACAAGCGATATCTTTTGTTTTTTTTATTTTTTGAATGTTTGAGGGGTAGAGAACAAGAACATTAAATAACACAAGCCCTTTTCTGTCTCTAGAAGAAACAAAGCATCAGCAAAGAGCTGGGATGTGGACCACCTGACCACTTGCACATGAATGAGGCACAGCAGAGGGCGGGGAAGTCCCTGTCCCTATAGTGTGGAGGATGAGTGAGCAGCAGTTTAGAAAGCCAATAGCAAGTTAGTGACAGGTGTCGCCACACACACCATGGGAATCCAAGGAAGGAATAGCTGGGGCTGAAGCTACAACTGGAGAAATCCGAAGGGAATAACTTTTTTTTTTTTTTTAACATTTTTCAATTATAAAAAGGAAATGAAGTTGGTATTTTAAAACTAAAAGGGCAAATATCTTTCAAATTGAAGGCAGGTGATATTTGCGGTCTTCTGAATCCTTCAGCTTTTGTTTCGGAAGCTTTGTGAGAAAATAAATCTAGTGATCATTCAGTGGCTGCTGTGTGTTTGCAATTCACTATTTCCAGTCTTGAGTGTGTGTGTGCATGTGTGTGCACGTGTGTGCACATGTGTGTGTGTGTGTGGGTAGCTGGGACAGCACAGGGACCGACAGTACTGAGGTCAGAAGAAAGGGAATTCAAGCCTCACTCTCTGTTACTGAGGATGCCTCCATGGGAAAACGAGAAACCGATCATACAGATGTGAAGATGAAGATGACATCTGGAAAGAACAGATCCACTCATGCAAAGCCATATAGGGTAACCCGATAACCTCAGCGCCTTGAATATTCCTTGGAAGATGATGGAGCATTGATCTATTCATTAATTTATGAGCAAAGTGACCGCGGTTGAATCACTTAGGTGGCTGGAGCTGGGGTTTTCCCTGCGGTAAATCCGTGTATTCGCCCTGGGAAGAGGCAGAAATGGAAGATCCAACAGAGTGGATTTGAGATGGGTGCGGGAGAGAAAACTCCCTCTCTTGGTGTTCAAGGAGGCAGTTTCTTGGGAGACTGAGGCACGGAGGGACCTGAGCCTGTCGGTGGGTGCTGGGCAGCCTGGCCTTGTTTATCAGAGAATGAAGGTGTCACGCAGGACGTCGCTGGACATGCACCGATCCACACTCATCAGGCAATTTTCATATTTCTTTGTGGAATCATTGAATCTTTGGTAAAGCCTAATGAAACGTTCCATCCTGGTCTCGGTTGTTGTTTGGGAAACTGCAGCACCACCTCCCTCCCACAAGGCTGAGCCCTTGTGATAGAGCTGTCACCACTGCTCTGCAGGCCGCTGACCCTGGGCATCAACCCTGGAGGTTTGCAGGGAAACTGCTCTCTGCGGCGACTGTTTCATTGCAGCTCCTCTCCCTGGGATCCAAGCAGGGGTCCTTGGGAGAGAGACCAGGGAACAGGCTGAGGGGCCGCCCTCCTGGGTTTCCTCTCCCAGAACTCGATTCCCTCCTCCTCTAGAACAATTTCCAGGACACCCGGCGGAGCTCTAGTCTTGCAAACATGCTCAGGTGGGTCTACATCCCAGGATGAACATTCAAGATACAGGGGGAATAATGCCACCACTGAACACACACATGCAGCCTGACAGTGTGACTTCAGAGATCAAGACGGGGCATGATATCTATTAAGAAGAAACTGTTGCAAGGCGGAAGAGATACAGATTCAGTTAAAAAGAAACAGAGAGAAAACACTAAAGGCAAGATACTGCATTTTGGTCAGATTGTTAAATACTTCTCCATTTACAATTCTCTGACACCAGCTGGGTGTCCAAGGAGTCAATCCGATTCTGACACTCTCTACCCGGAGTTAGTGTCAGATGCCACAGGTTAAGGGCTCAGTCCACAAGGCACTTCCATGAGATGCCAGTGGCAAGCCTGTGCCTCCCATCCTTCCCGACGACTGGCTGTAAATCAGGGCTTCCCACACCCCCCTCCTCGGTTTCAGTGATTTGCTAGAATGACCCACAGAACTCAGGAAAACACGTGAGTGATGCTAACCAGTTTATTGCAAAGGAAGAGCCAGATGGAAGCCCTGGCTAAGGCAGGTGTAGGGGAGAGGCGTGGAGCTTCTTGCCCTCTCTGGGTGCACCACCCTCCCTGCACCTCCATGTGTCTCCCTACCTGGAAGCTCACTGAACCCTGTCGTTTAGGACTTTTATTAAGGTTTCATTATCTAGGCGCAATTGATTAAATCATCAGCCAGTGGTGATCGAACCTAACTCCAGCATCAGAGATGAGCCTGAAAGTCCCAAACCTCTAATCAGACCTTGGTCTTTCTGGTGACCAGCCCCATCCTGAAGTTACCTAGCACTCTCCCTGTGGCCCATCTTGTTAGCACACAAAAGACAGTAAATTCCAAAGGTTTTAGGAGCTCTGTGCTAAGAACTGGGTGTAAAGACATAATATGTCTTTTTTATTATACCACAATACTAATCTGTATTTTATTTATACTCTTGGCTACTCCTTTATCATCTCTGTTAGTCTTTACAATCACCAGAGCATCCCTTACCTTCTGTAAGCCTCAGTTTCACCATCAGCAAAATGGGGGTAATAATTAGTACCTGCCTCTCAGGGGCCCTGCAGGAATTCATGAGTTCATTCACTCAGAGCTCTCAGGACGGCAGTGCCTGGGCACAGGTCAGGAGGAGCAGATGCTGCTTAACGTGCCTTCACTTCAGCCAGGCTCTGTTCTGAGTGCTTCCCATGTATTCGTTTATTTAATCTTCACAACAACTCTGTGAAAAATAACTGGCGTAGGAAAGTTCCAGAACTGCTTGACACCATGCAGCTTGTAATTGACGGAGCCCAAGCCTACACTCAAACCCAACTCTTGCGTCACGAAAGCATGATCCAGATAGAGATGTGGTGAGCACGCCGGGCAGGACAACCGCGAAAAGATTGGAAAAGCAAAAAGTTTCCTCGTTGTGAATCGAATCTTTACACCGTAAGACCCAGCTTTTGAAAAGATAAAATCCAACTGCCCCTAAGGAAATCTGGGAGGAAAAGAGATCGGCTTTAGAGCATTATGAATTATGAGGCCAGGCAGGACACAGTCTAGCTGACTTCTGTCCTGATGTGCCAAAAACCACACCAGGGGGGGAATTCCAGTGTTAGAAGGTCAGAGGCCACCTTGGGTTTCGAAAGCTCTGGAATGCTTGCCAGCACTGTGGCTCCAACTTCCTGTTCTCCACCTGTTTAGAAAACCCCATCTAGTGGGAAATTCTACACCTCATCCTTAATTACTTACTTACACTAACAATTTTCTCCCCTCCCCCAAGTCCCCATTGTGCTGTCTGTGATTTTAATTGGTTTCATTGCTTTGTGTACTGGCTGAAACGTCTTTATCTGAAAAGGGTGCGAGGTCCCTTTTCAAGGGTCTGGAGTCCTCTCATCCTGGGTCTAGAGCACACTAAACCGGCCACATCAGTAGATCGGGAGTATGGCACTAGGCAAAGCCATCCTTCCCACACTTCTTACTACGTGGTTCTACAAGCCCCAGGGTGTTCCTGCACACAGAAGCCAGGCGGTAGTAACCACTGCAAGCCTCCCGCTTTTTGAACTACAAGTGGGTTTTCCACGCTTTTTGCCAATAAGACATTTTGTTGTTCGTGGCCAAGTCCCACTCCCACCACATTTCTGAACAAACTTAAGCCACCTGGGTGGACAGGGAGTGAGTGGAGACCTCCAGGGCCAGCAGGAAAGAACTCTCTTTGTCCTAGTAACCATTAGAGAGAGCCGTATTCTGTTTAGAAAGATGATTGTTTCTACTACTATAAAATTCTATCATAATGCAATAAGTGGGGGAGGGGAGGGCAAAAATCCAGCATGCAAAATGGAAGGATGTGCTGTTAAAAAGTAAATGAAATCAGTAAAGCAGCTCACAGTTTGCTAGCTGGAATCCCCAAAGGCCCTGCTTCTCCATGCAAATGTGTTCCAGTCTCCGCAGCCGTGCGCTCTGGCTTGAATATCCGTGGGGACCATTCTGGGTCTTGTAGCCGGCTGGGACTTTCAGGGACAGCGGTGTCCATCCTAGGAACATCTCGGCAGGCTGGTGCATGCTTCACCCTGATTCAGAGAGACTGGCTGTTTTTCTCTTCTGCCGCTACTGCTCCTGTATTTGTCCTCTTCCTTCTCCTCCTGCAGAAGAACCCTCCTCCCTCCCCCTTGTCTTGGGATCTTACTAATTAACAAAACACAATACTGTCTGTTTTGCATTGAGTGAGTGCATGTGAGGCTGTGTGCTAAATGCCTTATATGTGTTTCATTAAATGGGCAAAACAGCTCAATGCAGGGGTGCTGCTGTTCTCACTTGGTGGTAAAGGAAGCTGAGCTCTGACTTCAAGAGTCTGCCCGACCTGCGGCTGGGAAGAGGCAACCCCAATTCTGACCCCTGCCCTGTGCAGGTCCAAAGCTTCTTCCTGCTCCGTATCACCACCTTGCCACTCACTGGGACTAAACTCCAAAGAGTCCCCTTCTCCCGTACTTCCTGGACTTGGAAATCCCTCAAAAGAAAACATTTCTAAGATGAAAAGTACTTTTCAGCCTT
Source organism: Cheirogaleus medius (assembly GCA_008086735.1). NCBI lineage: Eukaryota > Metazoa > Chordata > Mammalia > Primates > Cheirogaleidae > Cheirogaleus > Cheirogaleus medius. Next base: position 10,715,687 of record VBSM01003148.1, on the reverse strand, counting down.
AAAGTTTCACTGTTCACTTTACAGTCAGTTTTGCTTTCTGGATTATTCAGGACTAGTACAATGGGGCTCTTCTCTGGGTTTTTGGAACGCAGTGGGGAGAGAAATTTACGGGGATATTTAAATGCCTTCCCCATCAACTGATAATTAGCTGGTGAGCATTAAAGATTGAATGTAGTAAAGGTTGCGTAGAGTTTATATCAATCCTCCTGAGACCCTCAGGCCTCTTAAATGGCTGGAAATTGAGCTCCAGTTTGAAAGAATGAAATTAACACACTAAATTCTACATCTTCTGTCCTGCCTGCCTTCTTTGCTTACTTCTGTTTTCTGTCTTTCTGTTGTTTGTGTCTGTTTTGTTGTCATTGGTGGTGTTCTCCTTTTTGGGATCATGAACCCTGTTGATAAGTTGATGACACTAAGTCCCGTCCACCTGGAACCCCACATGCATTTATTTACCCACATTTCGTTTATGGTCTTTGAGGTTCCCCGGCACCCTTGAAGCTAAAGGCCCAAAGGAAGAATGCCTGGAAACTCGACCAACATTGAGTCCACAATTTGTAAAAGGAGGTGTTCCCAAAGCCACTGGGTGGTCACACTCAGACCCAGGCAGTAGACAATGTGTGACACCTCGTCTCTAGCTTTGACACCCACTTCTTTCCCCCGATCATCTGCAAAAGCAGCACCAGGTTACTCCAGGTCTGGGCTCCAGAAGGTCCAAGCTATGACCAAAGATGACTTGTCACTTTGTTCTGGGCAGATGGGATGTGAAGCTCTGGGCCACCTTCCAGTGTAGTCTGCAGCATTCAGGGCCGGAACCTTTTGTCTCCACAAATGTATTTAGCCATCACTCGGATCAGGACATCCCTCTGCCTCACAGGGAGTCATTCCAGCATATTCTGAGGGTGGTGTCAGGGACAGAAGCCCAACCACTCCATCTTCTGACAGACCAGGGACTGCAGATAACATGGCCCTGGGATGTGACCCTATAGTTTATGAAGACTTCGTTCTTTCCCTTCATTAGAGCAGCCACAAAATCCTTCCCTTCCACAGTCTTCCGGGGCTGCTCCAGGACAGAGCCATCAAAGCACCATGGCTGGAAGTACCATCAGGAATGTCAAAGGTTTGAATATTGCTCTGGGCAAACGGAAATGGTTTCCTCTATTAAGCCAGGAGCCAGAAAGGCTAGAACCAGGAATAAAATCACCAGAGAAAAAGTAAAGTTGAAAACAACTTCCACCTTGGCATTAACAAATACTAAAACAATTCTACCTTTCATTTTCTTAAAATGTCATCCAATGAGGCCCTTTGGGCTCAGTTAATCGGGAAATGATATAAAACAGCTTTTCATCTTTCCGTGTGTCTTTTTATAATATTGTAAAACATTCCTACAGGGTAACATACAAGAAGGAGAGGAAAATAGTGGTTCTTCTTATTACATTACCAAGTTTTCACCTCAGGGTTTTATACGGAGAAGAGTGTCAACTTCTAAAGTAGTCACTTTAAAGCAGTAGTGATTGTAAAGTGTTCATTGTGTTTTAAGCAAATATTTGAACTGTTTTAACAAATTTATTTCAGCTAGCTATTTAACAAATGTTGAGGAAAGTAAACCAGAATTTATGAGCAGGGTAGAATATATCAAATCTGATGATCCAAAAAGATCTGTTGTATTAGGTTAGTAAACTTGAAAGTCTACTTCAGGAATCCAATGTACTAAAACAGCATTTATTTATAGTTATGTCTCACATATTCCATAACATATAGGTATATGAATCTCTATAACACAGGACAAAATGCACACATAGGAGAGATATTAGCAGTAGGTATTAGCAGAGTGTACCCACACCTGGCTGAACCAAGGGAAGCTTCAGGAAGACAGTGGCATCTGAACACTTTGACAAAGTAGTACAGTTTCAGCAGGAAGAGGTCAAAGGTCACACCAGACTTGGTATATATGCGGTAGAAAAAGCCAGGGTGTCCGGAAGATGGAACGCAAGCAGTTTTGCTAGGCTATAGCATAGCTCACGTGAAACTGTAACAACAGAAGGACCAGCAAACGCAGCCTCACTGGTGAAGGTATCGCTTCATTTAATCTAGCAGACAAGAGGGAGGCATTGAATATTCTTGAGCAGAGAAGTAGTTTTATGAAGATCGTGGTGGTAGCTGTATCACTTTTTCCCAAGACTTCCGTAACAAATTGTTACAAACTGGGTGGTTTAAAAGAACAGAAATCTATGTTTCCACAGTGCCAGAGGCTAGAACTCTGAAATCAAGGACTAGGCAAGGCCATGCTCCCTCCAAGGGCTCTAGGGGAGAATTTGTTCCCTGTGGCTTCTACTGGTTGCCAACAATCTTTGGCATTTCTTGGCTTGCAGATGTGTCCGTCCAATCTCTGCCTCTGTCCTCACACAGTGTTCTTTCTGTGTATCTGTGTCCAAACTTGCCTCTTCTAATAAGGACACCAATCATATTGGAATCGGGGCCCACTTTAATCCAGGATGATCTCATTTTCACTTGATTCCATCCTCAAAGACCCTATTTCCCAATAAGGCCACATTCACAGGTTCCATTGGACATGAATTGCAGGTTAATACATTTTGAGGAAGGGGGAGGGCGCTATTCAACCTAGTCAAGTAGCCAAATGCAGGAAGAATTAGGACAAAGATGGCAACAGAGAGATCAGCAAGGAGCCAAATAGATAAAACAAGGAGGTCCCAAACTAGCGTAACCACAGTGGGGCTGCAGAGTGCAGAAGAGGGGCTGGACAGGACAGAGAATGATAAAGGCAGAATCAACTGGGTTGGATGACTGATTTGAAATTGGGGAGGGGGGACGTGACAGATAGATAACCCAGAGACCTGGGACTGGACACCCGGGTGGATGACGGTACCACCAACACAGGTAAGAAAGTAGAAAGCTACCGCTAGTGTGATGAGAAATTAGTCTGCTTTTATGTCTCGTTGCATAATGCTGGCAAAAGTTGTAACTGGCTGTGGCTGTCCCGCAGTGGGCATCTGAGACTGGAGTGATGGGCAGAAAGTAGAGCAGGGGATGGGGAGCTAGGAATAATCCATCAAAAGGAAATAGAGAAATCATCATTAGAATGGACAAAATCCCAGATGGCGAGAGGATAGAATAGGAGAGAGCGGAAGATAGAACTTTGCAGAATAGCTCAGTTGCAATGTCAGACAGACACAGAGCCAACGAAATGGGAGAATTCGGGAAACCAGTGTGGAGGGGAAGAGGCTGCTAAAGGGAAAGAAAAAAAAATAGTTTGGTGGATAAGTCACGTGATTTAATCGTATTACACAATATAAACCTGCGTGCTCAGACATTTCCTTTGAGTATCACCTTCACATCCGCACAACAACGCACATCAAATTTTAGAATTCCTTCAGAAATAACAGGGAGCATATAGCCAGAATTTCTCATAAAAATGAAATCCCTCAGAAATATTCCATCCTCAGCAGCTTTAATGTTATTTGTTCACATTTTTTGGTGGAAAAAAAGGTTTTTGTCAATGCACAAACAGATAATAGAGTAACCTTTTTTGGAAGTAAAAGTATACTTAAAAAAAATTATTTTTTTTTCCTATCTCTTGTCCTGTCATTACACCTGGAAGACTTTAACATTTTCCAAGTGTCTGGTAAAAAATATATAGATTTTTGTGATGGGGATTGTACGAGTTGATTTTTCTTTTTCTGTACCAGGGAGAATTCTATGTTGTGTTTTGTTTTGTTTCCAAATACATTTCTTATTGAAGGATAACCTGTTCTCAGAGCTCAAGTCACTTGAGTACAGCTTGATACATCTCCACAAAGTGCACACACCAACATAACCATCACCCATGTCAAGAAACAGAGCATTTGACCAGCATCTTGAAAGCTCCCCTAGACTCATCCCAACCACAATCCCCCTCTATCCCCAAATGCAGCCCCTGTTCTGACTTCTACCAGCATAGTTTAGTATTCCCTGCTTTGGAGCTTTATATAAATATAACCACACAATACTTACCATTTTGTGTCCAGCATCTTCCGCTCAAAAATATATTTATAAGATTGATTCATGTTGTTGAACCCAATAGTGGTTCATCCCTTTCCATTGCTATATTTTATCCCATTATATGATTATACAATACGAATAGGCCGCATATTTATCTGTTCTGCCTCTGACGGACATTCAGATTGTTTTCATTTGGGAGCTATTATGAACAGTGCTGCTATGAAAATCCCAGGTCACGTCTTTTGCAGCTCATATGGGACTCATTTCTTTTGGGTAAATGCCTAGACATGGAATTTATTTGGAAATGTTCCCTAATTTTAACTCTTGTTTAACAAAATAGCTCAGGTATGAAAATCATAACACGTTTCCCTTCGGATGCAGAAAAACTGATTTAGAAACAGACGAAAGAAAGGATGTTAGTCCGAATTTTCACGACGGAACGTGAATCTGTAAAACAAAACTGTTGAAATATTGGGAACACGACAACAAAGCGAGGCTTTTTGAAGAATGTCCTGAGAAAGGCTTTTTGGAAAAAAAAAAGGAATAAGGACCCAAGTTAGGCTTCCTTAAAAGCGGCTCTGAGGACGGACAGAAAGAGCTCTGTTTTATTTGGAGAAAGCAGAAGTGTTCTGCCTTTGCTCTGATTGCCCAATTTCAGCACAAAAACTGAAAAACAAGACAAAGCGAAAAAGGAGAAACGAGTGTAACTCCATAGACTCCAGGATTTTTTCAAAGTAGTGCGAGTTGCTGTTTTTAAAAGCTTCATTATGATAAAATAAGTCATGCTACTTTTTCACAGGGGAGTCATACAATTCCTTTAATTAAGAGGAAGTAGAACAGTGATTCCACGCTGCAGTCCTGGTGCAAGCTGCTTCGCAGCCCGGAGAAATAGATTTCTGTATGCTTGCGGGTAATAGGCATCTTGCCTGCCTTCTCCTCACACCCTGTATATTTCTCTTTCACCCCCCTTTCCATCAACACCTCATTAAATGGAACACCTGTGTACAAGAAGCTGCAACCCATGCATCCACCCCAGGGCTAAACTTGTGTCTCCGTCTGACCTTACTTCCTCTGCAGAACGCATTTGCAAAGTGGGGGAGGAGAAACTTGGACCTAATCTATGGTGTCTGACCAGTCCCCAGTCCTGTTAATAAGGAGCAAGTAAGAAAAAGCACCTACCTGCAGGTACAACGCCTGGATTCCGGTGGCTGCTCCGTGCATGGCCTTTAGCAAACAGGTCAAGTGAGGCCAAGGTCCCCAGGGCCTGTTCCCTCATCTCCAAAACGCAGTCAGTCTCAAATGAATGTCATACACTCTTCCCAACTTTAAGGATTGCATCATTCTCTGTGTTTTTGCTCCAACATCCACTAAATTCCTTTAGTACCATTTAATGAATCTCCCCATGACACAATGGAGATGCTATTAAGATTATCTCGTAAATGAATACCAAACATTTTCCAGTGACCACCCCCTACAGCTCTGCTCCACACCCTTCTCTGCTTCCCCACAAGAACTCTCTCTGTTTCAGCCAACAGAAGAATGATTTTCCCTCGGCGACAGGGAGCAAGTGATTGCTCACGAGAACTAGAATGTTCTACACACACAAGCCCAGTGTGGTGGTAATAGCACTGACCGGGGAGTCAGGATGCTTGTGTTCATATTCGGGCTCTGCCATTTGGCTGGTTGTGTGGCTGTGAGCAAGTGACTTAAACTCTCTGTTCTTGACTTTCAACATCTGTAAAATGAGGATGGTAAAAATGATTAACTAAGGATTAAATAAGTTGATATTTCTCAGGCACTTAGAACAGGACCTGGCACAGAGTAAAGATTGGAAGAGATGATAGCTAGATAGATAGGTAAAAGGTAGGTAGGTAGGTAGATAGACAGACAGATAAGGATGCGGGTAAGCCATAGATCTTACTTGGAAATTAGTAGTGCAAATTCTTAGATATGAAAGAACTGCCTCCACTCTAGCATGTATAACACCTACCCATGTGTGAGCAAAAAGGATATTATTAAACAGAAATACAGTCTAAGTACTGGTCACATTCTATCAAATAGCTTTCTAACAATTCATGAGACTAAGCATTTGCAGCCACGGTATTAACAGCTTGATGCTTGCAGTACATGACAAAAATCAACCCAACGTCGATGCAAATTCAATAGAAAACAACAAGCTCAGTACATATTTAATATGTTAAATGAATTAAGTTATTTAGGTCATTGGCTTCTGTTGTACTACAGCGATTTTTTTTTTTTACATCGTCTAAGAAATTATCGTTATCCATGCTGTCTCTTTCCAAAACGCCAAGAAATGGTGTCCTAAAGGTTGCTATTATCATTGTTTCGTCCAAACATAGCTAGTGACCTTGAGGGCAAGTGGAAACCTAAACAGATTCACAGCAGAATAACATAGATACCAATCATAAATTTAGCAGGGCCCTGGGATCAGCTTGACTGATAAAAGTCCATGGTAACAAGACTTCTTCGCTCCACAAAGTCACAAGGGAATCTGCAACCTTTCTTAGAGGGGCTGACGCTCTCGTATATCTTAGCAAACAGTGGAAACTCTGGGAATCTGTGTTGCTCATGCTGCTGATCGCTGATGAGATTAGTTTCTGAGCTTGGTAGATTTGAGCTTGAGTAGCTGACAACTGTTATCAATTTTATACAGTCCCCATCGGATCAGGTGTCATGGTCTCCGGTCTTTTAAGATTCAACCCTTTCATGGCTTGGCTATCTCTTTTCAAGGCCAAAGGGAAATTTGACTAAGGGGAAATATTTGGATGAATTACCCTTTGTTCTTGCTTAGTGTGGTTTTAATTTTCATTCACCCTAACAGGTGTGCTCTGGGTATATAATACAGACGTGCATAAGGGAACGATTAATAAAGATTCTCTTAAATTGCCTTTAAATATGGACTGCAGTGGGTGGATGTTTCTAACATCTCTCTGTTAATCATTAAGCTTGTGTCCATCATTGGGATGTTTATGAGATACAGCCGGATCCATTTGGATCAATGAATTCTTGGTTCCAAAAACGGAACTTTTGTGAACCAGCATTTTGGCTCATGAAAGGAGATTATAAATTGAAAATGAAAATGAGATGTCGTTTTTCACCCATCACATGGCCCAAGATTCAAAAGTTTGCGATTACACTCTGTGGCTGATTTGAGGGTGCAGGGAGTCAAGCACTCTCTGTGCTATGGGGGTGTGGGTTGGTGCAACCCCCTGCATACTCGAATTCACTAAAGCTCATTTTTTAAATACACGTGACTTTGGAGGCAACAATTCCATTTCCAGAAGTCTACCTTAGAGATACACTGACACGTACACAAAATACATTTCCACTTGTATCAGTGACAAATTCAAGTATCTACCTACAGGGGACTGATTCAACGAAATATCCCAATGAAGTACAATTTACAGTTGTAAAGTGTGTTACTATTTGCGTGTCTGTGTGTGTGCACGTGTGTGTGTGTATAAAATCACAAATGGTAATGTTTTATGCCTGAATCTGATTAGAATATCTCAAGAAACACATAAAAGGGGCTGCTTTTGGTGAGACTGGGTGGCTGTCAGTCAGAGGGATGAGAGAGATTCACTTTTTATCTCTATTCTCTTATTAATTTTGAATTTTGTATCATCTGTTTATATTACCTATTCAAAAAGAATTTAAAAAAGAATTTCAAAAAAAGAGAGCCTCAGTCTTAAGGGTAGGAATTGGGTTGCTTCCTCCCAAGCACATTCTTAGAGAAAAGAATAGAAATCAGTGATTCCATCCGGATGAGAAGTGGGTGGGCGCACCCACAACGGACCTGCAGGCAATTGGATCAAGTAGCGAAACATGCATCAAGACATTTTGCTGCCCCTCTGTCTGGCTTTGCCCCTTCCCTGCAGCCCTGACAAGGAAGCTGTGGCGTTTCTTTCGGCGTTCCCTTTCTGCCTTGCTGGACTTCTGTCCTGTGGCTTGGCATAGAGATGGTCAGAGAAGTAAAACGCATGGGAAGGAAGGTGCTGGATTCTGTTTCCAGGGACTCACTCACTCGTTTGCTTCTGCGTATCCGTAGTCTATCTCATAGGAGCAGTGTGAGGACGTATTGCAAACTGGAAATAAAATCACAGATGTCACAGCTAACTTGAAGGTGACACTCCACTGGTGCTCTGGTCCCAGACCAGTCCCCAATCTCCACTGTAATAAAGTCCAGGAGAAAAATACACACAACATGGAGAGTCTTCTACCAATCTACATGTACTCCACTTTAAATCCTGAGATTTTCTCTCTCCTATTTTGGGCGTATGTTCGAATGGCTTTTCTTTAATTAAATCCTGTTGAGAGAAAATGAGATTTGTGAGATTTGGCTTGTTTTGTTTTGTTTGTTTTTAATGGTCCTGACATAGCATATAAGATATATTGGCAACTCTATAGCTTGGTCCTCCCAATATTTAATTTCCTTTTCAAATTGTACTGTTTCATGATACTCAAGGTCTGGAGACCCTGATCTAGTTGAAACCTGGAATTTGACACCTGGGGAAACTGAGCCCGAGATCCTCAAGTCACCAGCCAGGTGACACCAGTGTTCCTGCAGGTACCTGTGCTCTTAGCAGACACATCTTCTCATCGTGAAATCGCCTCCAAAAATTGTAGTTGTGGCAGGAAAGCATATGAGGGAATCCATCCTTTTCTGTTCTAGGAGTGGCCTGGGTAAGATCTGCGTGCCCAGGGGCAGGCACAGCGGTGCCACTGTGAGATGCATTCCGGTCACTGCTCGTCCTGCCCTGTTTGAGCTAAACTTGACCAGGGATTTGTAAACTGAGTGAGGAGCTCATGTTACATATTGATCAGAGCTGCGAGAGGTGGGCAGAGATCTGATCGTCCTTCCGCTTCAGAGGAATTCTTATGAAAATATTTGTCTGTTGTCTCGTCTGAGCTTCACTTTTCTCAGGGATGGGGATTGTATATAATCATCACGTGGAGGGCTAAAGGGCAAGAGATACCCTCCCGTTGCTTTCCTCAGCCAGCCGCACCCAGAACACTCTTCCCGGCTAGGGCGTGGGAAACACAGGGTCCTGCTGGCTCAGCTCGAGGTTGGGGCAACACTTGGGGGGCCCGTCTCTCTGCATTCCGATCGCCCTGAACTCCAAGAGCTACGCTCACCTGCTGCCAGCCTGCTGCAGAGGACGGGCCCCACTGGCTCCCCTGCAGCCCGAGAGCAGGCAAGGACATGAGCAATGTCACAAGTGCATTTGGGGAGCTCCTGGGAAAAGGCGGGGTGCACAGTGTCACGGCCTTCCAGCCTATCCTTAGCAGGGCATGCTAAGGACGACATGGGGACATGTCCAAGTTACACTAGATAGTTCTCGTTGTGAAGGGACGTTCTCGTGGATATTCAGCTCCATTCCAGCCCTGCCTGGTGATGACCACAGCCTGGGGATTTGCTCTGTGTTTGTCTGGGAATGCCAGGTGGGTACCAAGACTAGGAGGAAGAACGTGCGACACCATCTGTCCTGCTCAGGCACACAAACACGCACAGCCTCGTTTCCTTCCCTCCAGGGTCCCCGCTGCCTTTCAGCACCAGTGCAGACCAGGGGCGCCGACTCGCAGCAACACACGGGGTGAGGGGACACCACGCTGGCGTCCAGGGGGTGATGGTGGCTGTAGCACAGGGACATCACCTTGGTGTCGCAGCTCCTACCTACAGCTCCCCTCAGCAGCACCCCCTGCCAGCCCTCATGGGAGTGGTGGCGATAGGGTGCCCAGGCAGCAGCAGCAAGGCAGGGGGAGGTGGCCGGTGTGGACCGTGCCACCTGTGGTTGTTCACCACTGAGTGACTCTCCCAGGAATGTAACTATCTTGCAAATCACGTGGTGATAATGCTTCATTTTAGTTGGAACTTCACCAAGAATTATTCACATTCCAGGAAAAGCGCTTCACTGATGGCAATACCCCAGTGGCATGTGAGTCCCCAACACAACTGGCCTCTGGCAGTGAGTGTTTGCAGTCCTGGCCCCCATCATGATTAAGGCTCGATCGCTTCCCAGTGATGTCTGATCCCATCATGCTGTCTGCAAACATTTACATATTGTAATATATGTTATTTGGTGATAGAGTACTTTCATTTCTTGATTGCGGGACAAAGAATTGTGCTGATATTTTAAAAATAATATGGGTGCATAGGTCACATTATCCATGAATTTCATTTGAGGACAATAAGGAGCATTTAAAAATATTTGTTAGAACAAAGGGCCATTGACTCTGAAAGGGTCATAAATCATTCCAAGGCCCCATGAGAAAGACTTTTGGGGAGAGAAAACCCAATCTAAGTCAGAGTCACGTGAAATGGATAGTGGTTCTCCCAAGAACATGCGTTTGCCACCAGCGGACTTCCACGTGTTGGCAAAGACTTTAATGAGCAAACTAAGTCACTCAAAAGTGCCCACCGTGGAGAACATGCAACAGCAGGGACCGTCTCAGAGTTCGTGCTCCTACATCACAGACTCTCATTTCAGATGAGCTCTAAGTGCTTCACCTGGAGATAACACGTTCATTCTCAAAACAACCCCAGAAGGCATAGAAATCCCTTGTATCCATTACAGATGTGAAAGGGTCACCAATAAACATCTGCACCCAATTACGCTGATTCGATTAACTCACACTGTATGCCTATATCAAAACATCACGTGCACCCTATAAGGATATGTAACTGTTATGTACCCATAATAATTAAAAATTTTTGTTTTAATTTTTTTAATCTGTAAAAGGTGCGGGAGGATGTGGTGGGGTCCGTGCCTCCACAATGTGCACTTGAACTCCACGTGGTGGGGCTGAGAAGGTCATTCTTGGCACATTCCAAACGCACCCTTGTCGTGGTGGCCTCGCAGCCCCTACAAGCCTCTTGTACCCTGAATGGCACAGCAAGTGACAGGTGGTGAGACAGAGAGAAGACCAGACAAGTTATTATGTGTTTCTGTCCATCACAAGCCCAGGGCACCGCCGCGTGTGCCTGACACTGATTTCACTGCCTGTGAGTTTCAAAAGTCTTGGAATTCATCCTCGTGAACGGGCGGGGGCTGCGGCGGGGTGGGGAGGCAGACGCAGGGGAATAGAGGCTTTGTGCTTGTCAGAGGGGCTGTCAGGACTGAAATTGCATCGTGAGTAGGGAAGACAAGGTTGGCTGTGTGAGCCGTCAGACACCAACGTGGGACAGCGAGGGTACACACTACGAGCATGGTCTGCTGAGACCCACCGCCTGATCCCCAGATAGTGCCAGGCTGCGGGGTGGCGGGGGGTGGGGGGCGTCTAGAAAAGCAAACCTTTAAATTAACATGTCTGTTCTCCACGAGACAGCTAGAGCAGACAGGCCAGCCTTTATAACTAGACCCGGACAGGCAGTAGCTGTCTGTAGGGCCGTCAGAAGGGCCTGTTTTTCTAAAGCAGGCATGATATCTTTAAAATCCCCTCTCCTTCTAGTTTTAAGGTAAGGCAGAAGCTTGACAGACAAGTGCATCAGTAGACATTAGTATCGGTCGCTTTTACAACTATGGTTGAGTGTTTTTTCCCCATCAGTATCAAGATGTAATTGACAAATAACATTGCATATATTTAGGGTGTAAGACTTAATGTTTGTAGGTATGCTTACATTGTGAAATAATCACCACAATCAAGCTAATTAACATATCCATCACCTCACATAGTTACCATTTTCTTTTTTTCTTAATTTTATGATGAGAACACTTAAGATCTACCCTTTTAGCAAATTTCAAGTATACAGTCCAGACTTGTTAACTACATTCACATTGTTACACAATAGGTATCCAGAACTTACTCATCCTGCATAACTGAAACTTTGTACCCTTGACTAACACCCCTCTGTCCCCCTCCCCCCTAACCCCTGGTAACCACGATTCCGCCCTATAATTCTATGAGTTTGACTATCTTGGATTCTGCATATAAGTGAGATCATACAGTGTTTCTCTTTCTGTGTCTGGCTTATTTCACTTAGCATGATGTCCTCCAGGTTTGGGGAAAGGACAGACTCTTCCAAAACTGGATATCCACATGCTGAAGAATGAAATTAGATCTTTACCTCCTAGCCATGTACAAAACATCAACTCAAAAGAGATTAACAACAGTTTTTGAGTGGTTTTTTTTTTTTTTTGCCCTATAAACTTCGTCTGTGTGACTCATTGAGTGATGAAAATGAAAGATTTTGCTTTGAAAAAATATTTCCGTAATTATTTAATAACATGATCCAATTGCCACAAAGATTCACCAATCCTGGCACTGAAACCGTTCAGTAGGTTATGTGACTAACCAGTTCTAATCAACTGTGTGGTGGTCTGATGTAGTCCTTGGCACCTGACCTTCAGATAAATGATCTTGCCAAGTAGAAAATTCCTGCTCTAGGGTGAACAGAAAGATGTTTCCAGAAAAACATTTTTGTGTACTCAATTGCCTACTGCTTTGGGCCTGCGCATGATTGTCCTTAACTGAGATTGGTTGATACGAGTTAAACTGATCTGGTGGAACCAGCAGACCTTGCCTTTGCAGAGTACTCATGCGTTTAATGTGGATAATTTGTTTTCAGGGATGCAGAATGACACAGGACTCTCTAGTAGAATGATTTGCCCACCCGCCAAAGACTTCTATTTTATTTTATTTAAATCCTACCACCAAAATGTTAAGCCAGCTGGAGGCGTTTCATAGACAAGGGAGAAGGAGATGGCCATCCAAGATTCGAACAGAAAGAAATTTACAATTTCCAGATCTAAAAACCTACCCACAAATGTTATTATCTAAATGTGCAGAACAAATTCTAGTGTTCGCCTACTGAATCAGGTGTGTTACTGATTAATTGTTCTCTCCTAGCAAGCCCCGGCATGGTGATTCATGTTGGATTATTCTTGGGGGGCCACTAAGCTTTGATCAATGGTTAAAGTGTATCTTTTTCCAACTGAGATTTATGCCATCAAAATGGTGTCTATAGATGGTGTCCAGATCCTGTGTTGTCATCTGCTCAAACCCAATGGTCCCTGGGCTCAGGCACCTGAGCATCCATTACAGCCCCAGCCCAATACCCCTGCTGCTTAGTGCTGTAAACCCCATCCTCGGGAAGTGTACGATGCATACTTCCACCCTCGTTCTTGCTCATTCCCTTCCCCATGGGATGGGAGCTCTCATCCTCCAAGCAACAGAGTGTGTGCCCCTAATACAGAAGTACAAACTATGTTCATATCCTCCAAGAAAAGATAGTCTGTAATTACATCAACACGTCATACCTCATCTTCTCTAGACTGCAAGGTCTTGAAGAAAGAACCATGTCTTGATCTTCTTAGTAGACACCAGCACCTATCGTCTTATCTGGCCCAATTACTAAATAGATATTTGTCTAAAGGATGCATGAATGAATGAATAATTGAATGTCCATATTTGATATAAGCATCAATAAAAATTGCCCATAATCATCAAAAATTTATATCAAGTAGACAGAATATAGTTACTAAGAAAACATCCAGTCCATCTGTCCAAGCCAATGTGCCATATTCTAATAATTGGTAAGCATTGCCCCCAGTGAACTTGCTTTGTAATAATGAATCATCAAAAGTTTCCCTGTCTTGACGCTGGTGTAGTCCTACAGCCTCCATGGTACTCAACTATTCCAACTGGCTCATATCATTAACTCGCACCAGAATTCATAATAAATGTCTCTTCCAGGTGGTATCCACATCCACCACTCATTTCCTGTGCTCTGTTTAGGTGAACTCCCTTCTGGTCAATTTCTCCCCTTTGGAAACTGTTACAGTAACTTTGTTCCTAAAAATAGGATGTTCTCAATACATTGTCCTTAGAGCCTTAGCTCTAGAGTGTAATTATTCACACTGTCCAAATGATGTAGTTTCCTATCCCTGAAGTTTGCTGTTTGTATTCTAAAAGAAACAACTGCATGGACTGTCCTTAAAGTCCCCAAAATTGTCTTAAAAAATAGGCATGTAAAGTCACTGTTGTGACTGCGAGGCTGTCTGCTTGTTCTCAGAGACCAACAGTCTCTTCTTTCAGGACAGCTGTAGTTTTAACAAAAAATGGGGACAGTGGCAAGAAGGTATCTTGTATTGAGTCTTTGTTGCTGATCTTGTTGCTCTAGTTATTGAATCAGTTTCTTTCTTTCTTTTTTTTTTTGAGACAGAGTCTTACTTTGTAGCCCAGGTTAGAGTGAGTGCCGTGGCATCAGCCTAGCTCACAGCAACCTCAAGCTCCTGGGCTCAAGCAGTCCTTCTGCCTCAGCCTCCCGAGTAGCTGGGACTACAGGCATGCGCCACCATGCCCGGCTATTTTTTCCTGTATATATTTAGTTGGCCAATTAATTTCTTTCTATTTTTAGTAGAGACGGGGTCTCGCTCTTGGTCAGGCTGGTTTCGAACTCCTGACCTTGAGCTATCCACCCGCCTCAGCCTCCCAGAGTGCTAGGATTACAGGCATGAGCCACCGCGCCCGGCTTTGAATCAGTTTCAGATGCGGCAAACACGCTGGCCGATAGGAAGGTCGGTGAATGAGTTCGCCCATCAGGGAAATATATTTCCTGTGCATTTCTGGCTATGGAAGCCATTCATCACAGCTTTGCCCATCTGCTCCCTGGTGCAAGAAACACCTGTCATTGAGCCCACTGTAACTCCTCTATTAGAGACCTAAAAACAGAATAGAAACCATAACTCAAAGAACATTGATGTACACTTTATGACCAACTATCAAGCTAAACTAGTTTGACAGACTCCAAATCTGCTTTTAAAATGATCTGATGCTTTTTATCCATCTCCTCTTTGTCCTTTATTTCATGGTAGCTTTGTTTAACTATTAAAAGCTGAATTTTATGTCTGTGTGTATCTCCTTTGGGAAAAATGAAAATTCATGGCAAGATAGTAAATTGGAGAATCCTACCGGTTCACACGTGAGAGAACTCCTACATGAAGGGAGGGGAGTTTTATTGCAAAGCAGAAACTTTTTATGTTTGTATTTCCTGCTCAATTTCATATGGGCTACCTTTTTGTTTGGCATCCATGTTGACTGTTACATGGTGGTCACCTCTGTTTGGAATCAAGAGACTAGGGTTTAATGGAAATTGTTTGGGGAACTAAGAGACAGAACTCGGGACTCACTTGCCTAGGTCAAGGCTGTTTTTGTTCATACAGTCACAGCAAGAATGGCCCTCAGCGTCTTGACAACCAAGTGTCCTGCCAGATTTTCTCAGGCCTGAAAAATGGTCCAAAGCAGTGGTCTTTCTTGGGATATACAATTTCAGCCTTAAAAAGGAAAGCAATTTTGCCACATGCTGAGAAGATAGATAAACCTCAAGGACATTATGCAAAGTGAAATAAGCCAGTCACCAAAGGACAAATGCGGTCTGATTCCACTTACACGAGGTCCCTGGAGTAGTCCAAGTCATAGAGACAGAAAGTAGAATGGTGGTTGCCAGGGGCTGGGGGAGGAAGAAACGAGGAGTTACTGTTTAATGGATACAGAGTTTCAGTTTTGCAAAATGAAGAGTTCTAGAGATGGATGGTGATAATGGTTGCACAATAATGTGAGTGTATTTAACACCACTGAACTGTACACTTAAAAATAGTTGACAGCAAATTTTATATTATGTATATTTTACCATAATTTTTTTTTAAATTCTAAGTAAAAGAAAAAAAAGTCCAATCTTTAGAAGCACAAAAGGAGAACTGGCATTTGCAAGGTTTCGTGGATGTTCTGTGACTGGCAGAAGCTTGAGGAGTTGACACAAGAGATTCAATTTTTTCCTTGATGTTTATCTACTCCTGCAGCAGAGGGGGTGTGTAGGACGGGGGAAGAAGGAGAGCGTACGAGATCTAATAATATTCTGAGGGAAAATGTAGTCCCCCGACAACTTTCGTTTCCTTGTTTTCCACAAGACTATGTGCTTTTCTGTCATCGCACACAGAACAAGGTCTGATACGTTTTTTACAAAGAACCATTGATGGCGTGTCTGTGTGAATTGCCCTAGCACTGGTCACAGCCAACTTCTGTGGGACCCACTGCCCCGCTCGACAATACGCTCCAGTGTGTTTGGCCAGTTAGGAAAGGTCAGATATGAACTGAGAAATGGGCTAGAGTCAAAAACATGTGGCTCTATAAATATCAGAAGCAGACAGTGTATTCCATTCTCCACGCTCTTGTTTTCACCTCATCTCATCGTCTTTCTCTTGCGCTCCCTGGCGAGGTGCTCTGCTGTTGGCCAGTGCCTTGGAGAAGGCAGCGGCTGGACTTGTCACCTGGTGACCTCACTTTGTGCCCGGCACCATTATTAGAGTGTTTTTTGGTTT
>VBSM01003148.1:10666061-10699253 GCA_008086735.1 Cheirogaleus medius | reverse complement strand
ACTCATGTGCCTTTTGGGGGGTCAGGCCGGGGTGGGGGGCCAGGGGGAGGGGAGAAAACCATAAAGTTTCTAAATACCAGAGTGGCCCAGCATGGTCCATACAGATTCAATAGCAGAGATGTGGCTTTTAAAACCGAGTCACTTGCAAGACTCTGAATGAATGGGGTGAAGAAATGGAACACATTTGCCAGAAGAGATCAAAGCAGCTTCTAGTGAGACATTCCCTGGGAGGACCAGATTTGTTTTGTGAACGGTCTCTGTTGTCAGAATCCCAGTGCCTAGATTCTTACCACTGTTGTAGGTATCCAGTCCCCGAGAGCCCTTTAGGAGTTGATGTTATGGGATGAGGCTGCCGGAGTGATTCGCCTCTAAAGAAAAGAGTAGCCGACAAGTGCACTCGTACTCCCGTGATGATCTTAGCAACGCACGCTTTGCAAACCTCTGGCTTTCATTGCAACCTAAACATCGTGTCTGCCCCGAATCAGCCACACCGATCCTTACACTTTTCTCAGGGTTTTCTGTGGGTGGCAGGTCTGTTGGTTTTGTGTTCTTAGATAGGGGCTTAGGGAACTACAGGCTGCGAAACACACAGGTGGCCAGGCGGTCAAGAGGTGTTCTCGTTCCAAGAACAACATCGGCGCTGGCCGCGGGCAGGCGGCCGTGTTACCTTTTTGAGGGCTGTGTCTGGGTTCTGGAAAAGGCTATGAGGGGGTTGGCGCTTTCTTCGCTGTACATCACTGCGTCCCTTTCAGGAACCTTTCAGGGAATGGTGTGTTTTGGCAGACGTGAGAGTCTGGGACTTTTTTTTTTTTTCTTTATTAATTTATAAGTTGTCTTCACATTGAGGCAACATTGTGCTGGCAGAGTTCCCAGAGGGGATCACCCTTTCCAGGGCTGGGTGTGGGGATCTGAGCGAGTCGGGTTCATTCCAACCACAGCGTTGGGAAGTTGTGCCTGAAGGAGGAATGTGTCAGGAATGATGAGCGTCCTGGACTTGCGGGCATGGGAGGTTCACGGCCAGGGTCATTGCTTTATCAGGAGTATGAACAGACCTTGGACAGCAGGATGGGGATGTTTCTTTGGTGGCCGATTTCCTCTGCCCAGCCGCCATTGCATGGGATGGTGGGGAGGATGGCCAGCGACCATGACCAAAAGGGTCACTTTTGGGGCGTGGTCTATGATGTGCCAAAGGGTTGGTGTAAGTTTGGTTATTTCAGAGGAAAGAAGTTAATTGAGAAATTGTTTTCTTTACATACCACCAAGTCATTAACGAATTCCCCTTCTCTCTCTAACTTCCCCTACTTCCATCTTATTCCCACAATACTTTCACCACCTTGGTCTTGGTTCAAAGCCCCAAGATGAACTTGCCCTTGGGAAGGAATGAGGTCGCATACTCCATCCTTTTCTGTACATACAGCCTGTCATGTTACAGCCCCAGCTTGGGTCCTTCCTACCTGTCACTCGAACTAACCTTCTAGTCATTCTCCCGCATCCAGTATTTCCCCTCTAATTCACCCCCATTGTCACCTCTAGCTCACTCTCCCCATTCTATGCTTTAAAATCCGTACTTACTTACATAGCATTTGCCTGCCCTCTGTAGCAACATTTTGCACCCGTATTTCCCCTTTGAAAAGCATCTTAAATCCTCTTTGGCATTAGGTAACATTTAAATTAAATAACATGATCCAAACAAATCCAGGCAACTAGACAAAGGTTCGGGCCAGATCACACAAGGCTTGGAAGGCGAAGTTCTCCTTGAAGCCTGATCCCCTACAACTTCCCATCGTGAGCCCCCCATTACAGACAAACGGATCAACAGCTGCGTCTCCCAAACGAAGTACCCTTTCTCCTTGCTGGGTCTTTCTGCTGGAATTCCACTTCCTCTCCACCTGGCTGAAGTCACCCATCCTTCAAGTCTCCATGAAATCTCTCCTCTGTGAAGCTTAGGCATGTGGATTCCTGCAGCAATTCCTCTCTGTACCCCTCATTATTCATTGACCTTATTAGTTAATTCTCTCCTTCTGTGTCTTTTTCTTACCTCCTCAAGGTGATTCCAAGATCCAGAAAGGCAAGAATGCCATTATAGCCTCCATGGCACCTAGAATATTGTATAAATCAACCCCAATAGATACATAGCAATTGCTTGCTTTCTAATTAACATAATATTTTTATTGTCATTGGAAAATTTAATTTTTGGCAGGGGCAATAAGATGCAAAAGAAAGAGTTCTCAAAATTCCATGTGTTTCTTAGCAGGCTGTAGTCTGGACTGTGACACAGTCATTACAGTGCCCACCGTGGTGAGAAATACTGGAGAAGTCATTAGATACAATGCAAGGAAGGGGGACTCCATTTTTGTTTCTAATTTGTTATTGTAAGATACACATGAGGTGCAGGAGAGTTCATAAAACATGTATGTACATTCTAAAGACTCGTTTGCAAAACACCCTGTGCAACCACCACCCAGATTAAAAATGGAATATTCTGAGTGAATACTCCGGAAGTCTCGGTGTACCTGCTCCAGATTACAATTATCTCCTTCTCCCAGAGGAAATGCACCCCCAGCTTTATGATAAGTATTTTCTCGATTTTCTGTGTAGTTTCCCCAGCTATGTGCACATCCTAAAGAAAATTAAGAGTAGGCTTTAAAGTCGCATGGACTTGAGTCTCTAACCCAGTTCGATACCACTTGCTAGTTGTGAGACCTGGCAGGTCTTTCAGAGCTTCAGTTTTCTCATCAACAAAGTGCAGTGTAGACCACCCAGCTTACAGGATTGTACGGAAGATTTAGAAGAGGTAAATTAGTGGAAGTGCCCAGGGGTGTGTCCGAAGCTGAGAAGGCACCGTGTAAGCTAGTTTTCTTCTTCCGTGCCCTTTCCACATTTTTCTTTCCTCCACCTCTAAAGCTCTCTCCTGCTCTTACCACCTAACCCTCCCCCGGGAATTACTGGGGAGTGGGGTTCTTTCCAAGCACAGCCTGCACCCCCCTCCTGAGCATCAGCAACATGTGGCTATTCCTCCTGCCACCAGAATCGCAGGAGCTCTGGGGGCCCCAGCTGGCTTCCCTAGTGGGGCTTCCAAGCAAGGTGACTTCGGCACTGTGACTTTCCAGAGCCACCTCCCAGAAAGATCCAGGGAGAGTGTCTGACACCCACAGGGTTTGAGAGGATGAAAGCCTACATAAGAACAGAAGTGTACTTGTCATCTGTAGGCCAGTGTCTTCTCTCCCAGCCTTGCTGGGGACTACGGGCTTTCTCACGTGAGTCTAATTGTCTAGAAAAAATATTCGCATCAGAGCCCCATTAGCCTTGGGTTTCCTCTATAGCTCACAGCGCATTCATTAGGATGTCACCCCTCTATCTCAAGAACAGCTGTTTCCAGACTGACACTTCCTTTCCAGGATTATAAAGGGCCACTGGGGTGCTTTGTGGGAACACAAGGCTGCCACGAGATGAGATAAAAGGGACATATCAGACCTGGAGTTTCATAATTAGCTGTCACCACGCAGGGGCTTCTCTAGCTGCTGCTGTGCTGCAGGGTGCGTGAGAGGAAATGACACGCGTGTGCGTGTGCACGAGCATGCACATGCAAATGTACACACGGTTGCACCAAAGTCGAGTGCACAAAAGGTGAGACTAGTCAAAGTGTCCGAATGGCTTTTCAGGACTAGCTCCCGAATTGTTGGCAGTGACCTCACTGATGTCTTTGTCCTGTTTCCTTTTGTTTCTCTGCGTCTTGTTTCAGAAGATTTAAGGTGCTTTTCTCAAGTTCTAGTGCGGAGGCTTTGCATTCAGCGGGATCTGCCCATTGAAGGTGTTTTACCCATTCTGACCAAGAATGTGTAGTGGGGACCCCTTTGGCATTTTGATTTATGGGATGTTGGGTGTCCTGTAGGGCACACTCAGCATAAAGCATATTCCCACGATGTGCAGCTTTGCGCCACTGGTCTTTCTAACAGAGTCAAGATGCTTAATTTTCAGGCCAGGCATGGTGGCTCATGCCTGTAATCTAGCACCTTGGAAGACCAAGACAGGAGGATTACTTAAGCCTAGGAGTTTGAAACGAGCCTGATACCTTGTCTCTACAAAAAGATAATTTTTTTTAAGTTAGCAGGACTTGGTGGTACACACCTATAGTTCCAGCTACTAGGGAGGCTGAGGCAGGAGGATTGCTTGAAACTAGAAGTCTGAGGTTGCAGTAAACTATTTAATATGATGATGCCACAGCACTCCAGCTTGGGCAACAGAGTGAGACTCCATCTCAAAACAAAAAAAAAAGATGCTTAATTTTCAAGAAAACATTTTTCTCCCTATCCAAGCTATTGATAGCTTCCTTGGAAAAATATAGACCATGTAGCTTAACCCCAAGACCCCTGGGCAAATGGGCAGCTGCCCTTGGGAGTGACATATTCCTGGACACAAGAGAGAGAGCAATCTGATGGCCCCAAAAGAAAGCCATTGTCCTTCGCAACACCAGAGGGATTACTTATACCAAGATGAACTATTCTATTGAAGGAAATTACATGTTAAATTTCTCCTCCTAGAAAAAGGAAGCATGGAAATTAGAAGCGGATGTAAAAGTTGATCATCTGCCACCCAATGTTTATCTAAGACACCTGAAATTTGAGAGCTGAGCCTAGAAAAAATGGAGTCAGCCTGCATTGGCTGTGTGGAGGTACACTCTATATATTCAGCTAATCCTGGGTAGTCGATACCTTAGATAGGGACATTATTTATTTTGCCAGTGCAGGTGCAATTACACAGTTTAGCCTGTGCAAACTGTACTTCATAAACATGGCAAATCAATGCTCGTTATCAAAATCCATCCACAACTGACAGCACAAGAAAAAGGGCTTTGCAAAATGATCTCGAAAGCCAATCTCCACAGCTAACCCCACACGGGTCTGCTTATTACCTGCTTAATCACACAGGCATCTTGCAATTGCGTTGAGTCCTCAGACGTGACATCCCTCCTAAGAGCTCACACGATAAGCCACTAGCATCATGCAGGATAGCCCTTAGCCCAGGCTGCAGCCACTGCTGACCTGACTTGGCCTCGTGCTAGGAAGGGCAAGTGGAGCTCTAATGGGGACATCAAGCCAAGAGGTGAAGGACCTGCCTTTGGAGGAATAAAAGAAGCCCAAAGGCCTGCGGGCAAGACCTCTGTCTGCTCCTTCTTTCCGCAGATAAAGAGTAGAACCATCTGCAACAGCTGATGTGCCTTGTGTTTGGTGGCCAAGAAGCAAGGCACGCTAAAACAGAACGTGGACCAATCCTCCACATGGGTCATTAATATTTGACATCTCCATGGCTTGGTCCCTGCCATAAAGATGGAGCAAGACTCTGGGATGCCCAATTAGCACTTGAGGTTTCCATGTAGCAGAGACTCCATTTCCTTCCACGCCTGGAAGAGTGTAAGGTCTGGTTTCCTTTGCGATGTGTGTGTTTGAATTGCTGAGGATGAGGGTCTTCATGTGGGCAGGTTAATTCTCTACTCCTAGTTACTCATACTGAACAGGGAGCTCTCGAAGGTTCAGGAAGAAGTCTCTTGACCACCCAAAATAAGTGGCTAATCCGGGCGGCCTTTGAGGGATTCAGACAGATGAAACAAGGAGCTTGTGGCGGAACGTACGTGAAGAGGCAGAGGCTGGATGGCGAGGAACAGGAGGCTGTCGCAGCAACTGAGGGGACAGGAAAAGAGTGTGCAGCAGTAAGAATGGAAGAGATAGGGGTGTGTGTGTGCACACGCATGCACACGCGCACACACACGCATGCACACGCACACGCACACGCGCATTGTTCAGAAAGAACTTTCACAGATGCTATTTCATTTCATCCCAGTAACTTTCCAGACACAGACTCCAGTAGAAGGCCAAGGTCACATCACCCCAGACACTTCATCACACAGAGGAGCTGAATTTGAGGAACAAAAGGAAACTCTTCCCATCAGAAGAAGTTTCCTCATGTCCCCCATTCTGCGTCACACAGCAGTGATACGGGAGAGTGCAGCCTCGGAGCCACGTGCTGTGTGACCCTGAGCAAGTCCCCTCACCTCTCTGTGCCTCTTCCTTCATCTTCATCCAGGGGAAAGCGAGCACCTCCTTGATAAGGTGTTGCGAAAACGAGATAAATTAATATATTTAAAAACCTTTAGAATAGTTCCTGCGATAGAATATGCCATACAAGGGGGTGCCATTATTTTATTAAATGCTCCATGACATAGTTGTCAAATCAACGATGCGGCATAAGCGATTAAAGGAAATGATAAAATTGGCTTAGACAAGGATAAGGTCCCTGTCCTGGAGCTTAGTATGGAATACAAGAAGAGTACAGACGGTGTCATCTCAGAAGCAAGTCGTTGACTGGTCTCTCCCAGACCCCCGCACCTCCTCCCAGCAGGGCGAATCAGGAGTTCGCTGAACAATTCAGTCTATGCTTCTTTTATCTTCTTTGCCTGGCTGGCAGCTCAAGGAGGAGAAGTATTAAATGAAGAGGCAAGGGAAGGAAAGGAGGGAGGGAGGGAGGGAGGGAGGGAAGAAGGGAAGGAAGAAATGAAGGAAGGGAAGGAAGAAGGAAAGGGAGGAAGGTAAGGAGGGAGGAAGGAGGGAGGGAAGGAGGGAAAAGGGAAGAAGGGAAGGAAGGAAGGGAAGGAAGGAGGGAAGGAAGAAAAGGAAGGGAGGAAGGGAGGGAGGAAGGAAGGAAGGGAAGGAGGAGGGAAGGAGGGAAAGAAGGAAGGAAAAGAAGAAGGGAAGGAAGGAAGGAAGGAAGGAAGGAAGGAAGGAAGGAATGAATTTATCTGCTTACCCAAGCTACCTACAATTCTACCTACAGCGTCTTCCAAATGCCACAGGGGGAGGAAAAGTCTGTCCAAAGATGGCCACTGCCAACAGTACGCTGGGGCAGAGCAAACCTTAGTTAACACCAAGAAAACCTAAACTCTCCGGCACTAATGAGCTGGAAATAATCTCGTGGGCCCTGGGCGTGTGGGGTCTGGTGATGGGAGTGTTGCTTGATGTCTTGGTCCTGTTCTTAGGGTTCTTGGGTTTCATGTTTGGCCTAAATTCCAGCCACTTTTCAAACAGAAAATTATGGATAGAGGCAGCATTTCTGTGTGCCTAACCTCCGTCCCAGCTTCCTCTAATAAGACGTGACAGGAATTACCCACGTTAGCTGGGTCGCGAGGTAACGGGAATGGCAATGGAATTTTGAAGAAACACAGGGCTTCCCTCCCAAACCCTCCTCCTCCGATGCTAGGAATTTTCCAGATTTGTTCAGAATATGCTTTTCTTTTTTTTAGGTTGAGTTTTTCTTCTTTTTTATCGATACATAATATTTGTACGTATTTATGAAGCACATGTGACATTTTATCACATGCATAGACTGTTGAATGATCAAGTCAGGGTAATTTAGGAAGAATGTGTTTTCTTCATGTGTGTGTTTGGATCAATTTCATCCTACTTGTCCTCTTCCCTGTTTTATAGGAAGATAATTAAAACCCCAAGTTTCATTCAAAGCTACAGCTTCTCCCATCGTCCCCCAGCTGGGGGTTGGTTTGGGGTGACAGCCGCAGTGGGAATGGGGGGTGTGTGGCTCCGTCTCCATGTCATCCCCAATGTGTCCCCCTCTCCTGTCCCTGCTCCCTGAGTTGTCTCCAGCCCTCCAGGGTTGAGGTCCTGAGCTGTCATGGGCTGGCCTTGGTTCTCTCTGGGACTGAACTCTTGTCCTTGTGGGGTGCCTTGTGTGTCCTGAAGACCCTGCCCACCTCCCTGCTCCTTTTCCATTGCTGGGATTTCTCCCTGCAATTCCCCGGCTTAAGCGAAGTCCCTCTTCCAATGAGTCATTTAAGGTTCCTCTCTTTGCCTGCGCCCCATACCCCCAGCCTCTCCCTGCTGGGGTTTCCTGGCCCTGCACACAACACGCTGAACGTCTGAGTCAACCAAGACTGACTCTCAGGCACCTGCACCAGGCTCAGCATGCTGGGATCCCAGTGGCTCCCATGGGCTCTTCATTCCGTCCCCTTCCAGCCACCAGCTGTGTTGGTCAGTCTCTTCCTTTAAAAAGCTCACTGTGTCCCCCACCCACAGGCCCCTGAACCCCCTTGACTAGGCAGGAGGTGCGGGGCAGCCCCTCCCACCCCTCTTCTATCTCCCCTCTCCCCCCAGCCCCAGACAGCCCCCTGGAGGGGAAGGTCAACATAGGGTTTCAAATCTGGTTCTCAGACAGCCTCTTTGCAAGCCGGGCTTAGGGCCCCGGCCCCTTGCATGGTGCGTGGGAGAAGGTGGAGGAGCCGTCACCTCGTGCCTGCAGACCTCCAACGACCCTGAGAAAGGGCCCTGTTTAACATCCCGCAGATGTCACAGGGAATGATGGCTTGAGATGGAAGCTAGAAAAGGCATTTATGAAGTCAGCTTTGTGTTGTTTTTGTTTCCTTCACATGAGTACGATTTAGCCTTTTGCAAGGGAAAGAATAAGGAACAGAAAGATGAGGGGTCCATTTTTCTAATTAACAAGCCCTTTTTTTTCCAGAGGGCTCTTCGGCTCACCTTCCCCACTCTTCTCCCAGCTCATGGTGCTCTGCCCCTTCCCCTTGGGGCTCTCGGTGGCCTCCGCCTGGCCCCTGCCCCCACGTGTCACTCGGACACTCACCATACAGACACATCCCCAGACAAAACCTCGCTGTCCCGCGACCCGTTCTTTCACTATTCTGCCCACTGGACAAAAGCAAGCAGTGCAAATGGGTCTACTTAGTGCCAGCAAGCGACACTTCTAAGAAATGCATCCGAGTTGACTTCCAGGGGACTGAAGGGTTGGCCCCACCAGTGGGGATTTCAGGCACCAGGCAAACAGTTGGGAAAACATTTGGGGCCAGTGCAGCAGGCTGCCCCGGGCTGCAATGCCCAGTCCTCATTTTGGTGCCAGGGCCCGGGACTCCATCGGGAGATCAACGCCCCCCCATGTGGTTGTTCAGCACGCATCTGTACAGCCACTGGCCTCACGTGCGCGTACCCTCTCCTTCCACCCGTGCACACACACGTCAGCCCGGCGGACTGTCCCCTCCTCTGCTACTGCCTCCACCAACACTAGCGTTGCAAAATGCTCTCTCTCTCAGAGGGGGGGAGGCATTATCCCCTCTTTTCCTGCGCTGTGCTGCGTGACCAGGAGCACCTGTCTGCTTTGATGCATCGTGCTTTGGCACGTTGAGACCATTGACTTTTCTGAAATGTGGCTCAATTGATTCCTATGTGTGTTCATTCCAGAGTTTTAATGTAAACATGTTCATTGAGACGGGAAGGAAATGTTCAAAACAAACAAACAAAAGACTCCAGCAGCCTTAAATGTGCTGCTCCGGGAGGCAGCGAAAGCAACCGCTTCCGAGAGTCTAGAAACAAAGCTAGTCTTCTCCGCAGCACGGATCATTGACACCCCACCCCTCCCCCCCGGGGCATCTTCCCCCATCCTGTGGCCACTAGACTGTTCCCTGATGCCCAGGGTGACCCGCCATCCACCGTCCTGACAAAAACCTGCTCGATGCCATAGGTTTTACTCTTGCTCCCTGTTCGCTTTCAATCCCTCCTAAATTCACCATTTTCCCAGTCCTTTGGTCTAAGTCTCGGTCCCTTGGTGCTGGTCCTGGGTCCGTGTGCACTGGGATCTCTCCCTCACCCTGTCCCTGCCCAGCCACGACGGCTGTTTCCATAGCTCCACGTCACCTGGCTGGAAGATGCTGGTGTGAGATGGGAGGGCAGTCGGAAGGGATAAACCAGGGTTTCCTCCTCCATGTCCCCTTGACCCTGGGTGGTGGCTCAGCAGTGGCCAGTTCTCCAGGGTTCCTGCCTCCACCAGGTGACCCTGGCCTTGGGGCTCCCATAACTCAGCTCCCCCCTTACCCCCGAGGCCAGGGATTGTACCGGCCTCCGGGCTCCTTTGGGCTTCTTGGCTCCTCTGTCCCCTGTGCTGGGCTCCTAGTGACATCACAGCAGCAACTCCAGAGACTCTAGAACAGGGGTCCTCAAACTTTTTAAACAGGAGGCCAGTTCACTGTCCCTCAGACCGTCGGAGAGTGCGCACTGTGGGCCCAGGACGAGTCGGCTGCTAAACAGGACAGGCAGTGGTGGCAAAAACACCCGGCGGGCCGGATACATGTCCTGGGCGGGCCGCATGTGGCCCGCGGGCCATAGTTCAAGGATGCCTGCTCTAGAACTTCTCTCGATCTAACATAGTTCGCTGTGTTGCCATTCTCTTATTTTCAAAGACAGAGAGTTTTCCATTTCCCTGTTAGGCCCACGGGGTAGATCTCCTTCCCGGATTTCCAAACTGCTGTCATCTGATAAAAGTCCTCTGTGACAGGCGAGAGTTGAATGGACAAAGTTGGGCCCTGAGATCAAACCAGTTGACTTTGGTTTTCATCTTAGCTCTGACATTTCTAGCTGTGCCGCCTTGGCCAATCTACTAAACCTCTCTGAGCCCCAGTTTCTTCACGTCTAAAACATGGATACTGAATCCCTCCTTTCCTCCATGGAGGTAGCCTCTGGTGACCTCCACGTGTCACCTGGCAACTCCTGGGTGCACAGTGAGCATTCAGTCCCCTCACCTTCCCCAGAGCGGTCATATCTGCTAAGGCATGAGTGCGTACACCCTCCTGGGAAACATATTTGTATTCTAACAGTGGAAATGAATACTTTAGACTCAGTCATTAATTTTAAGTGTGTAAATCTCAAACACCCATAGCAAGACAATCAGAAAGATATTTTTGGACAAGCTGACCTTCAAGAGAGCCTTCAAATCACTCCAAAGTGGTGGTCCCTACTCTGCGGGGACGGGGGTGGGGGGGGCTCCATTAGCTGATATGAAAAGTGATCCTCTCCCCGCCCCCCAAGGGAAGGAGGCGGAATGTGTGGGAGTCTGGCCGTGGGTTATTTTCCTTCCCATTAACATTCTCTTCTATATGTGTTTCAGCCTTAATCAAATGCATGTGTTTTTGTTTTATTTGCACTTAGTTCATCAAAGTGTCCCTTATGGTTTGAACTATGCCATGAAGCCTTGAGCTCTCCGGTGAAACCCTCATTAATACCCCTGGGAAACAGGAAGTTGCATTTAGTGAAATATAAATAAATTCAGCTCCCAGAGGCTTTTGCCCTGGTCTAGGTCAGAGAAGAGGCAGCGGCGGCTTCTCGGTCGGACTGATCCGTTGCCCTCTCTCAGCCTGAGCTGGAAGGACAAAAATCCCAAGACACTCAACAGAGAAGTGTCTTGAAAATGTGCCTCCCTTTGTTCAAAACCATTGCACAGTCAAGTGCAATTTGATGAGGGAAAGAGATTCTATTGATTTGGCTAAATCATCGGGTATCGTTCCAGATTTATTTCCCACCCCACCCCCCCTGGCCCCGATACTCTGAAACCAGGCGGCGCAGCCAGGAAGTGAGGAAGAGGGAAAAAAGCAAATGTAAACCTAAACCACGTCGCCGGCATCGCTCCGCGAGTCTCGGCTAGGAGGTTTCCCTCTCACCCTCTCGCTGACTCTCCAAGTGCACATATGGAACTGATTATGAACAAAGCCCGATTGTTGTATATTTGGAATTTCCCACATCAACTTGATGCTTTCTTTAACTGCCTCTCCATGTGTGTCTGCGGTGGAGACTGCGCCCACGTTTGCAGCCCCGGCCCCCACCCCGCCAGCACCCCACCCCACCCCTCTCTTAGCTGGTTCCCGATTCATTTTCACTTCTGGTGCAAAACTTCACTTCTTCCCTTTGCACCCCACTCCCACTTCCTATCAGTCTTGTTTGAATAAATGGGACCTTCTTTTCCGCCGTTTGCAATAAACTAAGCACCGGTGTGTAGCAGTGCATTAAAGCCGGTTCCCAAAGCATGTGAGTAACAAACATCATGCTAACACCCAAAGCATGGGGTTGCCTCAGAGGAAATGGCCATCACCCCTTTCATAAAACCAAGAACGGAGAGGAGCAGTGTATGTAGAAATACTTTTCAAAAGAAGAAAACGAAAATGCTTCACATCCTGGAAGTCCCTTGACTCGATTTTCTTTATAGCAATTCTCTCTGCTTTGGAAATAAGCCGATTTAAGGAGGAATAGAGACGGGGGAAGTAGAGGAACAAGTTATGATTTGCAAAATATTACAGAAAAGTTAAAATTTTAGACCGTTTGTACCATCCGTCTGAGAAGGCTGTCCGATCTGGAATGTGATCAGAGACAAAGTGACGAACGTGATGAATGAATCTGATCTTCCACAGTCCTTTCAGAGCCTTGTAAAATCAAATCTAACTTCATGTTTACTGGTACACATACAAATAAATGCTCTATAACACAAACATTTAAATGAGGAGATACCACGTGCAAGTCTGTTGTATTTTAATTGATTGATCAGAACCGTGTGATACAGTTTTTCCTCCTTTCTCTTTGTGGACAGCATTCACATATACGATGCATTACATGCGTGCATTTACTCTCTATGCGTTAGAAAGCAGGAGAAAAAAACAGATATGCATGCCTGATGCTCAGTTTCATAGATGTAATTTACGACTGCAAAGAGAAATCCCCTAAATCCCCAATGTGCTGTGTCGCTGGTCTTCAGATACCGTCCCTGCGTTCGGAAGAGAGTGCAGTCGGAATGCAGGATTGCACATTAATCTCCACTCCAGATGGTGATATTCCAAATAGTCTTTTTAAGGTGAGCATGTGACCTACTGTACTGCCGAGGGGCTTGGGAGTCACGTGACCGAATGAAGACTACGTCTGATAGAGCTTTGATTAGACAACTGACCTGGTTACCATCTGCAGCCACGGGAAGCAAAGTTGACATTTCTGGATCACTCTCCCCGGAAGCGTCACGAGCCCCCTTCTGGGACACAGCCGTCTCACCGAGCCAGCGCGCGCGGGGACAGACGGAAGGAAGCTGAGGATGCCGCTCTCTGCACGCTGAAGTTGCAGAACTTGGGCTGGTTTTCTTTTGTCCCATCCCCCCACCTCCTGACAAACCACGTCTTGACTCATATGGTCGAAAGAAAAGCTCCTTCAGTTATTTGATATTTGGGAAAACTCCAGGAACCATAACTTATTTTTGAAGAAGCCTCCCGCTCACTCCCTCCCTTTGCTGGGAACGCACACACACACACAGACAGACAGACAGACAGCTCTACACCATGGTGGTTCAGGCTGCAGTGGCTCCAAATAGATCCCAAAGACTTTTACTGAAAATACCTTATGGATCTCTGAGAAGGCGCAGCGTGGAGAGGGTAAGCTACGTGGCGGGCTGTTTGCTTTTCAGTTGCTCCAGAGAGACGGAGATGTTGGTTTTCATTGTGCACGGCGTTACTTCTGTTGCTAATGCTTTCCTGAACAATTCGACTTCCTGGGACTGTAGAATACTATGTCATGTGTAATTTTTTTTTTTCTGAACACATAATGATGAGAAATCTAAAACAGAAAGTTTTGTCACTTGTGGATCTGGGGTGATGGGGGCTGCTCTTAGAGACAAAATAATCAGGGAAAATATTGGAGTAGGAACTGCTCCCTGGAATGGATCTGAAAGATTTGAGTGCTTGTTGAGAGACGCATCGGGGCTGGGCTGCGAGACCTGATTTCTTCTATGTTTGTTGAAACATACTCATTAGTGCGGCAGAGCTGTGAATTTCCTCTGCTGGGTGGCGGTGTCTGTAAAGGAGGTGACGATGACGTTAGAGTGCTTCGAAGCTTTGATGGTTTAAATTATGCAGGCGGTAGATTAAAAGCCCCTTTTGTTTTCCCCGCCCCCTCCCCAAATACATTGTTATCGGTTTTTTTAGGTTTGTTTGTTTTTAATACCATGGATTTAGGCTCAAACTTACTCTGTTAATTTCCTGAAAGTATGCTTACTGTACGGTAGCCCCTAGCAGAGAAGATCTTATAAAATAATAACAAGGATTTGTCCTTCTCTGGAGTAGTGAATTTCAGGTGGAGGCTGGCTATCCTTAGTGCAAAGCTGGTTGTTCTTGGGATGTTGGGCTCAATGTGTGGGGACAGCGCCTACACCCATGTGGGGGTGCAATGGTTCGGTGGGTCTCAGAAGCCCCCAGAGGCCCCTGTTTGAGTTCTGGCAAGTCCCTTCCTGAGCCATCAGCATCTACATGGGCATCTTACATTACGATGTAGTCCAAGACCTAAGAAAGCAAATAGCATCACATGATGCTCTCTTGATAGGTACGCAACCTGCTGCATTTTATAAAGAACAGAGTTTAATTCAAGTGACTTTTCCTCATTGGTAGAGTGACTACTCAGTAATATTTAAATTTAAAAAAAAACCATAATTAAAAATTTAAAAATATGAGGGGCTATCTAAATATTCAGATGGTTGACGGCCTGACTTTTGATAGTGACATTTCTTCTGCCATCTGAATAATGAAGAAAACTTCACTTGCGTGTAGGTCTTGATTTTGATACATGTTTCTTGGGCTCAATATCAGGATTATCAAGTGATATGTATCAAATGCCTACTGTGTACTCCCTTTTATAGGATTACCAGTTCTAGCAAAATTTATGGACTTATCGGGCTTATGTTGAATGTGATTTTAGGCGCTAGTGAAAACTCTTTGTCCTGTATGGTAACTAAATTTTTATAATATGTTCTATTATTAAGATATTCATTCACAAACACTCACATGGAAATGGGAATTGTATGCCTTAGGGCTATGCAACTTGGTGATACTGAAGAGACAGTTACCTGCATAGAAGCATGTAAAAACCATAGTCACCTGGTAACCTCAAATTATATCAATAGGATCTCCAGATAAATGTTCGATAACTCGTGTGTTTGCATAAATCCAGGTGCATGCAGTTGATACTTCTGTCATGCACTGTCTATCAATTTAAGGAAAATAGGCAATGCAGGAGTCTAGCGATGGATATAAAACATATCTTCTGTTGCATATGTTTGCACAATATTTGCATTTAATACACACAGGCCTGTTTTCTGCCCTTGAACACACACCATTGTCACTCTGGCCTTTGGAGTGGGTTTGAAAGCTTTAGGGCCCCTCAGAGCAGCATGCACCGTCCTTGGAGAGTTGGATCTTCCCTGTGAACCTCCCCCGCAGTCGACAGTGAAAGTGATTGGAATATACGATGTCCCATCAATTCCAATTGCACGTCTTACACAATTCGGGGTTCTGTGACAATTGTCAGAATTGGAGTCGTATGTTTCTAGAAGAGGAGCAAAGGGGAGGGCGGACCCCGAGAACGGCACCCTTCCTCGGGGACTCCCTGAACTAAAACCAGCAATAGCTTTTTCAGTTCCATCAATGGCCTCGAGGGTGGCAGACGTTTGAGCTGGTTTCTACTGTCTCACGATACTCAGTGACGTGTAGGCCTCTCATTTCTGTGACGCCCTTACTCCTATGTGCTTCGTATCCGTTCCCTCCGTGTACCGCCGTGAGTTGCCAAGGAGACTCAGAGAACGGGGGCTATCACCCTTGTCCTGTGTGAACAGGGAAACCAAGGCATGGAGAGGTTTAATCTCCTGTCTGGGGAAATAACAATCAACGACAGGGCAGGACCTAAACCCAGGGACCTGGTATGTCACGTCCCTGCCACTGGGACAAGTTTCATTGCCTTTGCTCTCTGGGGGGGATATGACATGGCCGCTGGCCCTGAGCAGCGGGTTTTAACCTTGTCCCCAGTATGTCACATGAAAGGAAATTTGGAGAACATACCAAGTCAGAGATGCTAAAAACCAGGAGAATGACATGATAATCTAAGGCACTGACAGTTGTGTGGCCTTAGGTGACCAGGATTCAACAATTGCTTCTATTTTCCAATTGCCTAGAAGTGGAGTTGATAAAATATTAATTGCAACTTTGTAATTACGCTGCTTAGAATCCATCAAATCCTGATTACAGAAACACTCACTCAGGGTGGGAGCCCAGGCTTGGTTCTTGTTTACAGTTTTCCAGAGACTACCACAAGCCCATCTCTGTGCTAGGCAGGGTAGAAACAAATAAAATATAAAATGCCATATGACAGGAGCGATTAGGCATGCAATGTGTATATAAATGAAACAATTATAAATCGAGAGAATACAGGCTAGAATTAGGCTACAAAATAAGTCATAAAGACAATTTAGGTGATACGGAAAGCAGGACGGTGGGCGGAGTGGGGCTGGGAGAACCCACAGCCTCACGGTTCGCAGCGTGTGGCCTTGGCAAAGTGACTCAGACTGTCTGAGCTCCGGTTCATCCATCCGGACTGTCCATGCCCTCACGGTGGTTGTGAAGGACCAGCAGTAACGTGCATGAGGACCTCACACGATACCTGGCCATCATATAAGATGCCATCCGTACTGATGGGTGCATTTTTCAGCTTGCCTATCTTTGTATAGAAGAACACTTGGCTTGTATTTTAAATAACTGATGGCATTTTACATACTTAGTCACACCACCTTGCCACCTTGGGAGGTCCTTTTTTCTTTCTTTCTTTTTTCTGAGACAGAGTCTCACTCTGTTGCCCGGGCTAGAGTGCCGTGGCATCAGCCTAGCTCACAGCAACCTCAAACTCCTGGGCTCAAGTGATCTTCCTGCCTCAGCCTCCTGAGTAGCTGGGACTACAGGTATGTGCCACCACGCCTGGCTAATTTTTTGCTTTATATTTTTAGTTGTCCAGCTAGTTTCTTTCTATTTTTAGTAGAGATGGAATCTCACTCTTGCTCAGGCTGGTCTTGAACTCCTGACCTCGAGTGATCCTCCCGCATCAGCCTCCCGGAGTGCTAGGATTACAGGCGTGAGCCACTGTACCCGGCCCTTGGGAGGTCCTTGAGTACTATTTACCTGATCAAGCCAGGACGAGAAGTATGTTGTGGGGACAACTTCCCTTGGGCTCCCAATTTTATGGAAGACACGTGAAAAACAAAGTGTTTCTAACTGACCGCCCACAAATGCCAAGTAACTGAACTTACTAAAGCCTGCATACTTCTATCTGGTCTCTTCCTTCTAAAGCCAGATGTTTTTATTCCAGAGATAAAGTAAAAAATGAACTTCATGGAAAAATCTAATAAATATAAGACCAAAGCATATAAATGAGTTAAGGAAAGGGAAAATGTGGAAATTTTGTCTGGGAGTTTGCCTTGGGGCAGGGGGAACATTTTTATTAAATTACAATACATAAAATCATACAAGATGAGGAAATAGTTTTATGTTGGAAATTACTCCTTATAGATCCAAGAATGAGTGAGGCGGAAGAATGAGTGAGCAAACCTTTTATGCGGCCCGCGCCACGTTGTTTTAGTTTGTGATCCTAAATCGAGGTGACTTAAATTTGCTGGACTGCTTTTGTTCTCTGCTCAGGTTTGAGCTCCAGGAAACTGAGCCATGTGTATTTCTTCACACCCTAAGATACCATCCTACAAGGGCTCTGAGCCATTCATTCACGCAGGTACTGGCCCGGTTGCTGCAGCTCAATTTTCACCCGCTGATTTTCCAGTTCTAAGATCATCTCCTGAAGCGGGGGCATCATTTCCTGCATTAGTAGAGGATACTCATCTTGCCCATGGATTTATCCTCTGTAACCTCCACACCCGCAGACTCTAGCGGTGGACTGGACATCTCAGTCGTCTTGCGTATCTCAACACGTCGAATCCGGCACGTCCAGAATGGAATTCATCACACACACACCCACCACCTGCTGCCCAATCCTGGTCTTCCTCTGACATGGCCAGCTGCCTACATTCCCACCCAGACCCCAGGCATCTTCCAGCCTCCCGCCTTTCCATCATCTCCCCTGTGCAATCAGTTGCCAGTTCTGAAATGTCCCTCCCCTCTCTGCACTCCTCCCATTCCTGGGTGCGGACCACCTCATCTCTCACCTACTTATTGCCTTCTCATCGTCCCCAGTCTTGTGCCCCTCCGCCCAGGCTCCACGCTGCAGCCACTGTGATCTTTATAAAACCTAGGGGTGATTGCATCACTTTCCTACCTAAAACCCGTAAGTGGTTCCTTAAATGCCTAAACATCATCACAAGGCCTTTTATCTTCTCCAGCCTCCCCTGTTCCCATGCCTTCCCCTAGATGTGTTACATTCCAACCATGCAGGAAGGTGTTTGCGGTGCTTCCAAACTACCATGCCCTCTCCTGTCTCAGGGCCTTTGCACTTGCTTTCACCCACCTGCTTCTTTCTGTTTCCTCCCTCCAGCCCTTTAACTTTGTGTTCACATCCTTCAGCCTAAGGATACGATCCTGTGGGAAGCCCTTTCGGGCTCCCCATTCTCTCCCCATGTCTGAGTAAGTGCTCTTCCTGGGGTCCCCAGTAGCGTTCTGGAACCCCGTTACAATAGCACAAATCCTACCACTCTGAAACTGCTGGTTTGTGTCATGTTAGTCTGTCTCACGATGATGAGCCTTTTGAGGACTGGGAACACACCTTGGTCCCAGGAGTGTAATAAACATTCGTTAAATGAGAGAATGAATGAAATCTGAAGGTTCTTACATTCTAAACTTCCCTCAGTGCTAGTGAATTTGAGAAGAAGCTCAGCATTAAGACATAAACTGGAACAGCCTAATTCCTGTGCTAACTTACCACACGCCCCGTTACTGCTGGCGGAAATCGTGTTCTCTCTCACATGTTACCACAATGCTGGTATTATTTGTTCTGAACTCTAAGACCATTCCATACTCCTTTAAGTGGAACAAAGTTTATGCATGAACAACCAGCCAGACTCAAATTGTACGTCTCTTCTTCGCAAAGTAGTATAAATTTGACAGTTTTATTGGGGGGAAAAAATGAAACAAGAAAGCATTCTCTTTTGCCACAATTATTCAAATATTTTAGGTGAAAGCTTTTTTTTTTTTTTTCCTTCTAGGAAAGACTGAAACAGTGTGATATTTCTGGAGTGGTATTTTTAACACAGCATAAATTAAACCTCTTTGCACCCACATCATTCATTATTTGATGTGTTATTCCAGGTTGACGTATTGCCGGTCTATTATTTTGCAAACCATTACATTATCCCAGCTGCTAAGCTGCATAACTTAAGAATCTGGAATACAACAGCGTCTCTATAGTCGCGTGCGTGGTGCTTACATTCTGCATGTATTCATGCAGGGAAGTGTGAGACGTTACCCCAAACACATACAG
Source organism: Cheirogaleus medius (assembly GCA_008086735.1). Taxonomy (NCBI): domain Eukaryota; kingdom Metazoa; phylum Chordata; class Mammalia; order Primates; family Cheirogaleidae; genus Cheirogaleus; species Cheirogaleus medius. Next base: position 10,680,141 of record VBSM01003148.1, on the reverse strand, counting down.
CGGACGGCTTTTAGTGGATATTTATTACCATTGAGAGCAGACAGCCGAGCACTGTTCAGACAGATCAGCGTATTCACACATATTATTATCCAGCCCCCTCATCCTGCATACGGTTTTGTTCCTTCTATAAATAGACGCCTCTCTGGAGAAGAAGAACACGAACTATCAGAGACTCCAATTCTCTGGTTCACAGAATACACTGAAGGCCATTTTCCCTGTGTTGGTTGATCCCTTACAATTTTAAGTGACCCAAACTTGGTGAACCAGGACTTATTTTATTTCTGATAGCAGTTTATGTCCCATTGAACCAGTGACTCCTCGGCTTGGGCGGAAGGAGGTTGCATATTGGCTCGCAGTGTTGGGGACAAAGGCTGTCCCTATGGATACCACTCCAGAGTTTTTTGTTCCTGCTATAAGGAGCTGGATTGCAAATTTCTGTTCAAATGGTCAGGTCTCCCCAGAGCTTCATCATCCCGTGCAAAATGGCGGCTCTCAGGCCAACCCTGAAACTGGGCTACGGTTCCCTTCTTTGGGTCACTTGTTCCCAAGTCCGGAGTCCCTCTTATGCCCCCATAATGTCATTAGTCATATGCCATGACTCATCCTGAAGCAGTCCTTCTCAATCTTGGCTTCACATTGGAAACACCTGAGAAGCTTTTAAAAATCCCAATACCCAGGCTGTCCTCAGACCAACATGCATCAGAGTCCCTGGGGACGAGATCCAGGCTTCCATATGTAAATCTCCACTTGGTTCCAGTGTGCAGCCAACCTTGAGAACAACTGCCCCACATTAAGATTATGACCAAGACAGATCATCTGGGCAAGATGCTAGTTTAAGGAAATTAGCTAGTTCTTGTGTTTTCTGGTGTCTTCATGTGAAAGAAAAAGAAATAGGTTGATTGCCTTGAATTCTGGGGGTCAAGAGTGTCTTTCTCATTAACAGAAAAAAACATTTAAGCTCCTTGAGAGTTGGGTCCATATTCCCGGGACATCCTATGCAGTGCCCAGCTCATGGAAGCCACTGTCGGGGCAGTTTGGTGCAGCCCTCTGAAGTCACAGAGTCTAGTCTCATGTGGCACTTCCTTCCAGGCAATTTAGGATCAGAAACACCCGATGTAGCTTCTCCCACATACTTCTCTTCTCTGTGGAAGCACAAAGTCCCTTCCGGGGACTTGCAGATACATTCACAAAATCAATCATGTGTTCTCAGAACACTTTGTATAAGTGTTTTGAAACAAGTGTCTTGTAAATTGCCCCAGTCTGTGTAATATAAGAGTTTCTTTGAATATACAGTTGAAAACAATTCACTTTTATTTGTATCAATTCATCAATGAGCCACAGAGAACTGCATTATGTGTATAAAACAATGTAGACCAAAGTATACCGTGGATCTTTGTTCTCTAATCTGGGAGGGGATGAACCACATCTATGGCTTTTTAATTCTTTTTTTTGTCTTCTCTTACTGGTCACTCAATAACTAGTGGCTTCAAAGGACTTGGAAAGTTTTTCTACAAGGCTCCAGAGCCTAAGACTGTACCTGGCACATAGATAAGATAAATAAGTGTTCATTGAATGAATGTTGAATAGATGAATAAAAAGAATGCCTTCATGTCATAAACTCAAACCTTTAATAAAACAGAATTGCTCTCCAAGGGATAGGATTGCAAGATGCCTGCCTTTCTCATGCAGATGAATAGTCATGTCCTCATCAGTCCTAACAAAGTGACTTATTTTAGGATGCTAGCTCCTCTTGGTAGAGAACTTGACCATGAAAAACTTCTTGAAATCCTTCCACACAACCAACACCTTTGAGTGCGTGGGCAGTCCCTTCCCTAGCCCATCAGAACCTGCTGGGGGATATTTTGAGATAGTCCATGAACATGCGTCCAGTCATTTTCCTACACTGCTTGCTGACTTTTCTCAAAAATGCCAGGGCCACATTTTCACATAGATAGATTACTTCCAAATGGTCCTTCCAGTCCCTCTACTGGAACATCGGTGAGGGAAGTCAATAAGGCTTAGAAGTATGCTGACCATTGCTGGAAAACGTGGTCCCAGTCCAACCAAAGACAATCACTCTCAGGCCTAGGACCCAGCACCTTATTAATGAATGCCATAGATGTTTATTTAACACCTACTACAGGCCAGACAGTGTTCTAGGCCCAAGAGATACAGCACAGTGTCTGCTTTCATGAGTAGCTAGTATGTTGAGTAATAAGGTCTCTAAAGATTAACAAGGCAGAGCAAGGAGCAAGGGGAGATGGGGTGTGCTACATTTGCATATAATGTGGCTCTCGAGCCCCAGGCAGGAGACGCAGCAGGAATGATAGGTCTGACACGAGAGCGGACTCGATACACGTGAGGGCTGGCAAGGGCGCAGCTGAGCTGGGGCAGAGGAAAGAGACAGAGGCCGGAGGTGAGGACAAGGGTCAGAGAGCCTGTAGGAGCCCGGAAGGCACAGGCTGTGGGGCCATGATAAGGACCTTTGGGTTTTACTCTGAGCGAGACAGAAAAAGATCAGTGGGTGGGGGACCCAAAAATGACATTAGCTGGCACTGCAGCCACCAGGCTGATGGACAAGAACCTGGAAGCAGGTGACCCATGAGGTCATTAGCGCCATAATCTGGGTGAGAGACAGCGATGGTTTAGGCCAGATGATGCTCTGGAGGAGATGAGAAGCGAATGGGTTCTGGATTTATCTGGAAGGGAGGGCTGATGGTTGGGGTGGGGAGGGAAAGAGGAAGATGGGAGTCGAGAATGGCCCCCGCACGGGTGTAGACTGGAGCTGACACTTACCAAGACACTCTGCGGGAAGGGCTGGCAGTGATGATGGCTCAGGCAGGACAGGTTGACTCTATTTCCCACATGTTAAATTTGAGATGATGAGTAAAAATTCAGAGATATTTAGTGGACATTATAAACATAAGTTTTGCATGGAGGGGAGAGGTCCAGACAGGAGGCACGACAGGGACGTTACCAGGGTGTGCCGGGGCTGGCACAGGCTCCCCGGAGCTGACTGTGTCCCTCTCTTTCCAACTCCACACTCGGTGATGACATTTGGGGAGCCTGAAATGGGCCACAGAGGGGAATTTACACCATGGAAATTGGCAAACACTCCACAGCTGGGCTTTGTCCCCTAGAGAGTTGATGGTTACACATTTACCAGTACACCACTGAAGGGTGGCATTTAAGACCACAGAACTAGGTGGCGTCACCTGGGGAACGTGTGAGGATGGGCACAAGGACATGTCAAAGGACCAGGCCTGAGGCCACTCCAAAGTCGAAAGGCCAGTTCCATGAGGCGGAACCAGCAAAGAAGTCCAACAAAGAGCAGCCAGTAGAGGATGGGGTGGGGGAAGAGAATTAAAGAGAATGTTCCAGAAGGGGAACGATGGACTTTCAAATGCTACTGATAGTCAAGTAAAATAAGGACGAAGAAATCACCTTCGTGCAGTGTTACCAAAAAGACTGCACACCGTACACACCACAGTCACCTGGGTGTTTCTAAATCCACAGGCGTGTGGCCTCCCCCTCAGACATAGCGAATCGGATTCTTGGGGGCCTATGACATAGACTAAGGTTTGAGGGGCAGTAAATTCATAGACTGTGTTCCCAGAAACCAGTGGGTGCATAAAAGAGCACAACATGGCGAGGGGAGACTGACGCAGGTAGGAAAAGAGAGAAACTTCCAGAACAATTTTGACTCGCCCTGCGGCCAGGGCTGCACGGAGCAATTGGAAACCAGGGTGAGGATTAATGGCCTGGAGGTTATGACAACCAAGGCCACAAGTGCATCCTCCTCCCCGCTGCCCTGTAGAGTCACAGTGTTCCTGTTCCAAACACCCCTCCCTAAACCACCGTCTCCGCTGCAATTGTACCTTAGAGCTTGTCCGGTCCCGGCTTCTAGAATAAAGACAAGAGGCAGGGCGAAGGGCAGAGTTCAATACCTTCCGTGGGCCACCTGTGCCAAAAGCCTGCACCCCACTCCTGAGTCTCAGTTTCGCTAAGATCTAGCTGAAGGAAAACCTCTTTTGTTTTGTTCTGTTTTTGCCTCTAAAATTTTTTTTTTTAAAAAAACGGCTCGATGTCATCATGTGTCAGCCCTTCCTAACCCAGCTGAGTCCCAGAATATATTTAGAAAGTGTAATTTAGGGTTGAGCCAGCCATCAGATGCCCAAAATGAGCAAGTCCTAATTTGAACTCCGAATGTGAAGGCTGAGACGTATTCTGTAAAAGCAAATGGATTTGAATTGAATTGGAAGAAAATCATGTCGAAGTCCCGGGGGAGTTCTTGTAGAAGAAAAATCCGACTTTTATCTGCCAATTAGGCTAAAGGAAAGTGACAGCTGCCTGCGCCGTGAACATGGTCCCCTGTGTAGATCCCACCCATAAAAAGGCTTTCTGTTAATATATAGGGTTCTTCTTCACCAACCCTGTAATTTTCCTTTAGGTAAGAGGGTGCCTCTGGCAAGTCAAGTTCAAATCAGCACGACTCTGCGCCGATGTTTGTGAATTACCCTAGTTTGTTAGCATAGCTCAACTTGCGTGCCTCAGCGAGGGTGAGCGCAGTCGCCGGAGCGCTGAGAAAACTCTTCCGTTGCAGGTGCAGTGGCAACCTGGCTTGTCCCTCGCTGAGCTGCAGAGCCAAGTCCTTCGTGTAGGCAGCAAGGCAGGTGGCAGGTCCCAGAATCACTGTCATTACGATGTCAACCCAGGGTGCTATGGTCTGAATGTTCCTGTCTCCCCGAAATCCATGTGTTGAAATCCTAACCCCCTAAGTGATGGTATTAGGAGGTGGATCCTATGGGACATGATCTTTGCCCTTATAAAAGAGGCCCCAGAGAGCTAGCAATGTGAGAACACAGCAAAATGGTCCTATCTGTGAGCCAGAAAGTCTACCTTGATGTCAGAATTCCCAGCCTCTAGACCCATGGGCACTAACTCTCTGTTGTTTGTGAGCTACCCGGCTGATGGTGGTTATTGTAGAAACCTGAATGGTTTAAGACACAGTACTTGAAGGAAGGAAGAGGAAAGGGAACCCCTGTCACCCTGCTGGCCCCAGCTCTGGGTTCTCAGGTAGCAGACCATTTAGGGAGAGGAACTACTTAAGAAACCCCCCCGCCCCCGGAAACACTCCAGGGGACTTGTGGATTTGAAATCAACAATACAGAATGATGCTCACACCAGCCACTTGGCCCCCTGGCTCCCCAGGGCATGTGCCCTCCCACTCACTGGACGTCACCTCTCAGGGGACAATACCTAGATCCAATGGCATTTGGTTCACAGTCCATTTGCAGATCCTCTTAATTGTGTTTTATTTCTAGTAGGTTCCCTGGACGTGTGTTCTGTATTCTTCTCTAGACAGTATTAGACCATGATGCCTGATAGCAAACAAAAATATCTCTGGGGCTCCGTGACTTCCTTTTTTCTCCTGTCAAATGGCCTTAAGGTGGCATGAGAGAAACATGTATAACATGTCTTAGAAAAGGGTCTGTGCAGGGCAGGAAAAGCTCTATCCTTCCGAGACCCACCAATGGGCTATTTTCAAGCATTGATTTCTATTTCATATGGTACCCACAGGATGTAATCTTTTATCTGAATTCCTAGGGCTGTGCCTCTCTTCACCCCAGTCATCCTATAAAATAGGATCTCATACAGGCATTACGAACTCAAATGCCCACAGGAGCCAGGAAGGTAAAACAAATGTTGGACGACAAGGGAAGAGGCACGTTGCAAACAGGAAAACTCGTGCTGGAGCAAATGAGCGCAGCTACGACTCAGCTTTGCTACAGGGAAACTGGGGCTGGTGTTCCTGGACCTTCTAGCTTTGCAAAAGAAAATTGTTGTGCATTTTTCTTATATTTTAAGAAAAATGTGTGTGTGCATGAGAGAGAGAGAAAGATGAAATATCTTGATTTTTATACACTGGCGATTCATCCAACTTTAAAGAAAAACATTGCATGCCAAAGAAAGCCTATGTAACAGGCTACATTTAGCCCATGAGATGCCAGTTTTCAACTTCTACAAGAAAATGAGCACTGTCCCACCCCAAATATCTACGTCTTCTCTCTCCCCAGTCTCGAATTTCATAAAAAGGAGATATATCTGTACGAAAAAAAAAACGAGTCTTGGAATACATCCTCAGGCCCCTCAGCTGCCTAATCCTAATCCTACTGCCAAATCAGAATATTATTTTACAAAAACTTCTTGACAGGTCAAATGCAAATTTTAAGATACATTTCAATAAATTAAATACATGTCCCCCAGCTATGGGAAATAGGAAGATGACATCCTCTTTGCCGAGGGCATGGGTTTATTACCTAGCAAGAGAAATAGATCCTTAGAGGCAGCTGAACCTGTGGTCTAATTATCGCCTGATAGAGCAGCTTATCGTCAGTCACATTCTTTTGGTTTTGGCAGATGGTCCCTGGTGCTAAAGTGAACCATATCAAACAATTTCATCCAATAAAACAATCACCCCACTGCCTAGAGGTATATTTTGCTAACTCAAATCTGCAGACCAGCAGTGTGTGGTCCCAACTCGAAACTAGAGGTTGCATGAAAACCAAACAGAGGGTCTTTTATGATCAAGGTGGTTGACTGGTAACAGCTGAACTAAAACCTTTGAGTTCTAAATCATCTCTTTCATGCGAGATAGAGTAGGATTCTGGGGTCTCGGCCAAGTCCTTGAGCAAGAACTTGAACGGATTCACAGCTCCTTTTCTGATTAAAACATTGGCTCTGCCCATTGGAACACTTGCTCTTGCCGTGATGTCGAAGTGGCGTGAGGATGCTCTAGCTGCAAGTCACACTTCTCAAATGTCTCTTCTAAATATCAGCTCTCACTTGTCATATCCCCAGCAGAGATTTATCTCTTCCATTTTAATCTCAGAACATCCTCACTGCTGCCTCTTGCCGGATAAGGCAATTGTGAATTTACTACCTTTCAGCACTTAGCCAAAGGCTTCCTGGGGTATCAGACACCCAAGAGAAGCAGATCAATGGATATCTTGGCTATTCATCACTTTAATCTTTTTAGACTATATTCTTACTAAGTTAAATAATCACATACCAATATTCCTGAACTGTATTTTCTCAACTCCCTGCTGAAATTATTTTATAGAATTAAGATTCCATTCATCTTAATCGAGGGCTGCTGTTGCGTGTTCTTCTTTGGGGATATGCAGCCACCGATTCTGGGCCTGAACTGGGGATGGCCAGGTGACCTGAGACTGAGGCAGGACATACAGGTGGGTGGGTGGCATTTACAGAATGTAAAAGCTGCTGGCCGTGATCCTTCCAACGAGCCACGCAGACAGGCTATAGGGCCATGAGTCTGGAAGTGTTAGATGCAGCTGGAGAAATCGAGAATGAAACAAGCAGTTGGAAACCAGAGAAATCAGGAAAGAAGAGTCCCAATCAAAGCAGGGGTCAGAGGAAAAGTCTGGAGGAACCACATAAACCACTGCATAGCAGCAGGTGTGTCTGGGCACAGCCTGGGCCGGGGGCAAGGAGGGGATGGGTAAGGTACCATCTGGCTCAGAAAGCCAGCAGAAGATATATCTTGTAAAACACTTTGGAGGCCTTTTCAAAATGACCACTGAAGATATCATTCCATATGTTATTCAGTGACCCTTATAAATTCCATCCGGTTAATTCCTTTTAGGAGATAATAAGACGTATGTGATTCAATGTGCTTACCTTTTTCACCTTTGCTGCCAGGAAACTCAAAGCTAAAGTTGGGGCCCGACCTCAGTAACTTGCTCATTCTAGACACCTTTTCACTTTTATCTCATACTTTTAACTCATTTTTTTCTTTCTTTCCTCCTTTTTATACTATCCTTAATTTCCTAGTTTACTCCCATGTTCCATGTAAATATTTATGTGCACATATTTTGCACTCTTGCCAAGCAGCGTGGAATCCTATAACTTTTTCTTCTGTCTGTGTTAGTTTCTGTAAGGGAAACCGACACAATGGAAACATAGTCAATTGAGAGTAAAAAAAAAAAAAAAAGTAGAACAAAGTCTGCTACTTCCCTTCTCTTAGCAGAACTTATTGTCCCAACAGGTGTATCAAAAATGCTTCCAGGTAAGCTGAGACATGAGAACATCCTGCTCTGAACAAGGCAGCTCTTCTTCCCAGAAGGGGACGGATTCATGTGGAATGTTAGAGCCACTCCATTCTACCCCATTGTGTGTCACCTGGGGACTTAGCGCAGCCCCTTGTGACGGTGGCGTTGAAGGGGTATTGCTGGGAAGAGCAGGGAATACGTGGTAGAGGGGTTTCCCTGGTGGGGGAGGGGCAGCAGGGGGCCATATTCCCCTTCTGAATCTCTGTATCTGACACCCCCTTCAACCCAAGCCGCAGCTGTGCCTGAGCGTGCCTGTTCTGTAGAGTCCAAAGTCACGAGGATAAGGGCTGGAAAAGGGGCATATTCTGATTTCCGGTTCCCACCAGAATGTTGGCAGCCTCCTTTTTGTCCTTTTCACTCTACGCTTCTTTTCTCTTTCCCTTTCTACACGTTGCCGTTAGCGTGCTCGACTGACCGCTATCAGATGCACAGACAACAATAGCTTCCTGGGAACGATTTGCTGCCGCAGGTCAGGGGCCAGCGCCGAGAAGCGTAGGGACGCCAAGAGCAGGGTTTTAGGCAAAGCGCGGCATCCAGATAGCAGTTTCGGGCTGATTGTTCAATTCCATTAGGGGAGCCTGGCTCAGAATCCGCCTCGGAACCTGGCCTCAGTGTCTCCTCCAGGGGCACTTTGAGGTCCTCCCCCTCCATACCTTGCCTTTTTTTAAAATTTGTTTAGTGGTAAAGAACCGTCATTACTGGAACCTAGTATCTGATCGTGGTGTTCATGGAAAGAGAAAAATGTGAACAAGACCTGAGGGTCTGAGGCTTCCGTGGGGGGTCAGGTTTACTCCGAGAGGGAGAAACAACACGCTCCCAAATGCTCATGCTAGTGCTTAGCGGTTCCTGAGGATTTCTGATCTTGAGATACGAGATGTCGCGATCCTACGGCTTGCCCACCCGGCCAGGCTACTGAGGCTCCCGGTGCATGGCTACGTGTCCAGGAAGCACGATGTGGCTCCCTAGTGACCGAGCATCAGGACAAGATGCTCCGGGGAAGAAGAGACTCCTGAGTAGGCCCCGCTTCCATCCTTGAGTGAGTTAACTGGGTCGGCCGGGGTCAAGGAGCAAATATCGAGTTACACATCTTCCTGCTCCTTCCCAGCCACACGCCAGACATGCCCCACAGAGCAGCCAGGCCAGGACCCTCGGGAGAGAGAGGAAGGCCCTTCCCTGTGGCTTCTCACCTCCTCCCTCCCCACCCCACGCTCCCCTCCAAATCGCTCCAGCTCTCCAAGGAAAGGACCAGGAGCAAATTCAGGCAGAAAGGAAGCTCTCGAGACCCACAAGAGCTGGCCTCCATAGACAAGTATGGAAAGACCATTTAATGAGCTCTTACTATGTGCTTAATGCATGCAGATATTTCCTCCTCTAAGCCCCAGACCCACCCCAGGAGACTGGCTCTTACTCCCGTCCCCACTTTACGGAAGAGGAAAACAGAGAACGGAGAGATTAAATCATCTGTCTGGGTTTATGGCTGGCAGTGGCAGGTCCAGGCTTTGAACCCAGGCAGTCTGACTGCAGAGAACTCTCTAGAAGGAATATAACTGGGGTCTGAACTGAAGTGGTCCCCTTAGAGCCCAAGGTACTGAGAAAGTGTCCTTTTGGGGGAACTCCAGGTAGCATTGACAGATTCAGCAAGTGACAATACAGGATGCCCAGTTAAATTTGAATTTTAATAAACAACAAATAATTCTTTAGTATTAAGTATGCCCTCATGGTGTTTATCTGAAATTCAGACATAACTGAGGTATCCTATATGGTACCTGGCAACCTTAACTATTGGGTCACTTCCATTTTTCTGTCCCTCTGCCCTGTCTTCCTCTCCTTGTGAGTGTGCCATCTCCCTGCTTTCTTCCATTTCTCCTCCGTGTCTGTCTCTGGGACTCCTGAGCTCTGCTTCTCCACATGTTCTTGCTTTACAATCAATTGTTAACGATCACCTAATATTGCTTGAGCACCCATGGTATGCCAGGGCTTGTTGTTCAGAGGCTCAAAGGCCCTAGGGGTCCCTGCCACCCCCACAGAGGCAGAAGCAACTGCTGCTAAGACGGGGTGGGGGTAGGTGATGCCACTAAGGGGCCTGGAAAGACTTAGACACCTCATCCCTGACTCAGGAGAGTTCTGCTTCCAAGATATCTCTTATGTCTCCACCAAAGATCTCATTTGGGAAAATATTTCCATAATTGAAAAAAAAAAAGTTATTGACAATCACTGCTCTTGGCTGTGTTCCAAAGCAGAGTTTCTTGAACTTCAGTTGTATAAAGGAATCACCTGAGGGTCTTGTCAAATGCAGGCTCAGTCTGTATTTCCAAGGAGCTCTCAGTTAGTTGCTGATGCTGGAGTCCATGGAGGGCACTTTGAGGTCAAGGGTCTAAAGTGTCCTCACTGATGTATGTGCACATAGATTATTTTTCTTTCTCATCTTTGTTTCAGATATAGATGGATAGATGGATGGATGGATGGAAGGATAGATGTATGGATGGATGGATGGAAGGATAGATGGATGGATGAATGGAAGGAAGGAAGGAAGGATAAGTAGGTTATCTACCGGTCCATCCATCCATATATAGATATCTTATTTACCTACCCACCCATCAATCATCTTTACCATGACTATTTTACACCAATATTGAGACAAGATCAGTAGTGACTATCTAACTCACTCAGTGGCAAATCCCCATGGTGCAGGGGTCTTAAGAGAGAAAGGAAGGGACTGAGCACATTGAAATGTTCTATCTGAAAAGCATTCCTTCATTGGATACTGTGAATACTTAAAATACAATCCATTCTGAAATGGTCTCTGCCTCCCTGACATCCTACACAAGGTCAAAGCACCCGTGATGAGAATTTTATGTTTGCCAAAGTTGGAAGTTCTACAGACCTGAACAGTCCTGGGTATTAAACACTCTGTAACCATTGCATGACCAAGTAGAAGACTTTCTGGGTTGTACATAACCCTAAAGACATCCTCTACGTGAGTTAAAGGCATATCACGGGCTTTAGATATGAAGCAGATCATTTTCAATGTCCCTTTATGTCTTGTATAAATAGTAAATAAAATAAATAGGCCTGAGACACTGCCTTTGCCTACTGTCTGGTCAGATTTGTTTTTTTCCATTTTGGGTCATATCTCAAATGAACTAGTGATTGAGAGTTCCGTCTTTTAGAAAAGGAAAACTGAAGTGTTTATTTTTCAAATCCACAGATGATGTTAAGTGCTCCTGCCTTGGAATGATTTAATTTTTTTTTTTTTTTGTCTTCCTTTACAGCTGTGACCTAGTTAATTGTAGGTGGGAAGAAAGTCTGAAATCATTAGACTTTCTGCTTTGCTTAGAAATCTCACTCTGTTAAATTGTAGGATGTCCTCCTTAATAACAGGAAGTCAGGTTCCGACATCAGCAACATTTGTGCTCTTTGTGCCTTGAGATAAAGAAGGGTGAGTGTATCCCCTGCAGCTTCCTCGTGGTCAGGGAAGAAAGAGGAGAGAGAGAGATGAGTAAATGACCCCAGGATGAGTCACTCATTTCTAAAACAAGAGTCTAAATGCTCTTTGTTGGCTGCAAATTGTAACCTCTGAATCTTGTGGCCTCCCATCCACAGAGACAAAGGAGTGAGTGATTCAGGGTCTTGGTTTGGCCGCTTCATTCCTTACGCTGGGGAACTCAAGAACTGAAATATCACATCATTCAGAATCCATGTTAATTTAGAAATAAATACATGTTACTAACATTCAGGATTTTCTGGTCTGTAAGTGGGTCCTTGCAGTAGGACGAAAAAGTCTATTTCTTTTTTTAAAAAAATATTTCTTTTAACTATTTAATTTTTTTTCATGGGAGGGGCAGGGAAAATTTGGGTGAAAGGTTCTTAAGTCTTGATTTTCCATTCTGCACATGAGGAAAGGATCATGTATTAACCTCCTTCAGGGGCTGACTGCTGTGCAGGGGCATCCATCCCATAATACTTCAGAGGTACAATGGCAGATCTTTTGAAGCTATGTCAAAAAATGAAGCTGTACACAGTAAATACACTGTAGATAGAAATACACTTCTATCTCTCTCAATCCGAGACTTCAGAAGGATCCTGGGCCTAGATCCACGGCTCTCCAAGTCTTCTAGAACTTGCTAGAAATGCAAATTCCCAGCCCCTGTACTAGATGTACTGAGTCACAAACAGGGGTGCGGCCCAGAGATGTGGTTTACCACGCCCTCCAGGTGGGTCTGATGCAGTCTTAGCTGCAAGAACCACTGGCCTAGACTTTCAGGTCCCATCCTGAGTTAAAGGAGCTCATTACAGGATGCAGAGACCTCACCGTCTCGGGCTCTGTGGCGATGGCTCTTTTCCTTGGCCATGCATTAGAAACCCTGGGATGCGTCTCAAAAATAATAATACCTGGCCCCTCTCCCAGACTAATCCCTAGGGGTGGGGCTCGGGTAATAGCTTTTCCTAAAGCTTCCCAGGTGACCCTAATGGGCAGTCAGGGCTGACACCCCTGGGACTGCAGGGCAGGAGGACCCAGGTGGGAGAGGTTGTTAACTCAGCTGTCATGGTGATGCCTGCAAACGGGAGTGGGCAGCCCGCTGTGCAGAATACAAGCAGACCCTCTGAACTTGCCGTTCTTGACCATGACAATGACCAAAGCAAATGGTGGCTTCAGTGTGATCGGTGGGGCCAGTGAGGGTTGAGAGGGGTTCATTTGGAGTCAGTTGGCAGGGTCCTGCCAGACCTCACCTCCCTAGCCCGGCCCAGGTACAGGTGTGAAAATCTGCCAACCTGCTCGGTTCCGAAATCAGCACTGGTCAAGGCTGGCCAAGTTCTGGAAGGGGATCTGCACATGTAGGCAGAGTCTATCTGCTCTTAAAACCTGGTGGCCACTGGTTTGAAGAGTGCCAGGGACGCTCATGTACCCAGGTTGCAGTTGCTTCTTCCCAAACCCAGGCCAAACCAGTGGGCTGGTGCCCCAAGCCCAGACCTGCTGGCACGGAGGCTGCAGACGCGACAGCCTGCCTTGTTCTTGCTAAAGCTGCTCCCAGCTCAGGGTCCTTCTTCACCTGGGAAAGGATCCTGCTCTCTCTCTGGTATCCCGACCCCAGCATATACCTGGCTTTCCAGGTCCTTATGCCTGACCCGAACGTATACCCACTCCCCGACGCCAACCTGGGTTCATGGGAACTTAAATGACCCCAAATACCACTCTAGGCCAGTGGGACATGCTCAGTGGATCACGATGAGCAGAGTGGCCAGCCCTGAGTTTGCAGGAGGAGGGAAACCTGAGGATGAGGCAGGGCCACGGTGCCAAACATGCGAGCTGGACATCAGAGTGGGGTCCAGCCACAACCCGGGAACGAGAATGCACCCCAGACGTGCAGAAGGGCAGGGTGAGCTGGGCCAACCTTGGCCGTCCCAGGAGCTCAGGAGTTGCCCCAGGCCCACCCGAGCAGGGCTCGTGAGGCTGAGCAGGCTTAGATGTTGGTGGCTCTGTGTCTGTGGGCAAAGTCCCTGCCTTCCTCAGGAACGGAGCGAGAGCTGCCCACGGCAGAAGCAGTGGGTGAGAAAGACCAGGATCTAATGGCCCTGGTGGCTCTTCAACAGATCAAACACAGACTCACCATGTGATCCAGCAATTCTACTTCGGGGTATACACCCAAAAGAATCGGAAGCAGGGACTTGATGAGATATTTGTGCATTCACGGTAACATTATTCATGGCAGCAAAAAGGTGGAAACTACCCAAGCGTCAATTAAATAGATGAATACACATGGTCTGTACATGCAATGGAATGTTCTTCAGCCTTAAAAAGGAAGCAGATTTGGGCACATGCTAAGTGAAATAATAAGCCAGTCACACACACATAAGATACCGTCTGATTCCACACACATGAGGTGCGTAGAGTGGTCAAACTCATAGAGATAGAATGTAAAATTGAGTTACCGGGGGCTGGGGGGGGG
>VBSM01003148.1:10650924-10665961 GCA_008086735.1 Cheirogaleus medius | reverse complement strand
GGAGGCTTTTTTTTTTAAAAGTCATTGTGTTTTTCATGACGCATCAAACAATAAAAAGTCTCAGCTAGTTTTCCTTATAGATTTTCAGATGCTTCATGGCCTGGGAGGGTGTAATTACATTTTTTTCTCTCTCAGATCATTCAAGGGCACTACATTTCTTTCCACCAGGCATTTCCCTGGTCTTCCTGGCTCTGCCATTTCAGGGTTGCCTCGGCTCAGGGCACGTGAACTTTGCTTTATGCCAAATGAGGAAAAGGACCTCTTGCAAATTCAGGGAGACATTGAGCCTTGGGTTAAGTAAATATTTTACTTACATGGGCCAGTTAGCATCTGTCAGAGATTGGCAGGACATAGAAGAGGTTCAAAGACGGGGCATTCTCTCTATAGCCAAGACGTGTAGAACGTCGCAGGTACGCCGGCCTCACTTCCTCCTCATCACACATCAGCTGCTTCCACCTGCAGGTCATTGGGGCCCCACTGGGAGCTTGATCCCTGCCCCAACAAGAAAGATAGAACATCCCTTGGCACAGGCAGATGAAACAGGCTCCACCCTTCTTCACTGTCCCCTAAGTCTTCTGCCCCCGCAGCTTGCCTTTTCACATACCTTTCAGTCTCTTTGTCTAGACCTCCAACCCAAGATAGTTCTTGGTTTTCCAAGCCCTGTTGACAAATCCTAACCCATATTGACCATCCTCTGTCATCCCTGGATTCAGAACAGACCACACCACCTACAGTCAGGCTAATTTAAACAGCGCCAAAGAACAGTACTCCAGATAAATATTTTTATCTAGAAGAGATCTTAATGAGAAAGTACAAACTTCAATTCTTCAACAGTAGTCTAGGCAACTAACTAAATTAGTAAGCTTATCCTAAAACAGGCCTGATTTTGTATAGATCAAAGCATTTGCTTTTTGGCTCACTTTGAATTTATAATACAAAAGTCCGATTCATTGACTAATCTAATCCCCATTAACCAACTCGGCGTAGGTAATTCATGGTTGCTTTATATTTTGTTTTATTTGTTTTGGGTTTCTCTGTCATTGCGGGTTTGGGTGTTGTTTCATGGGAGGACTTTTGTCCTTAACGTAATAAGCTATCTATGTTTTAAATTTTAACCTGTCACCTATAATTCCTCTACACAATGCCTGAGATTTCTCTAGCAAGTAAAGAGAAGGTAGAATAGAATAAAATAGAGCTTTGCTGGAATGCAGTCCTCCTGACACCAGGCACATCTAAGGGCTTGTTAGAGCCCCGACCTCTGGACATAGTGATGCCAGGCTGCCAAGCCCTGGGGAGGGACAGCTCTGTGGTCAGCAGATAGTGTCCCAGCTGGATTCTTGGAATGGCCAGACATCCCTTACATCTCTGCTTTCCTTTTCCCCTTGCAAAAAGCACTGTACCGCCATTCCTTTCCCATGCACCAAGCATGGTGCTCACCATTGCATGTGATGTTTTCATTCCCCAATAAGACAGGGGATAGGGGTGCTACACCTCCTAGGTCTGCTCTTTGAGAAGCCAACCCAAGAAGAGGGAGTTCAAGTCTCACCTGAGTCACTTTTATGGCGGCGTGGTCTCCTAAGAGCAGCGAGAGAAGCCACAGCCTGTGTTTTTGCAGAAAATACACATTTTCATTCATTCAGCGGTCATGAAATTCCTATTACATTCAAGATGCTAATAAAAAAATAAGATTGCTAAATTAGAGGAGTTTTAGAGGAAAGAGACTCTATTAGAAATGAATAACACATTTAAAAACTGAAACCCTTCTAACATCTTATTATAAACAACATCATACCCCCACGTGGGTGGAGCGTTCAAAGGCATTTAAGCTTTAGGTAAAGACTAAGGGTTATTATCTCTATTTACCTCTTATAAATTCCAGTTGCCAGCCTTCTCGTTTCAAAGAGACATTAACTTTCTCCTCACTGAGCTCTCCTCAAACCTCTTCCCTGCTTCTAGACACAAATTTCCTAACCTCTTCCCAGTTCCTATGTGGAGGGAAAGAGTTAATAATTTCCTAAACAACTCTCCTGTGAGCATTAACTCAGCCGAATCTTCCTCTGTGAAAAGGAAGTCGCTCTAGGTAAACCTGCCCTTCTCCCTGGAGACCTGTTTTGCCAGCCAGCAAGCCCCCCTGTTTTGTGACCGGAACACCCACTTTATAACGTCAGTTATAAAGTGAGACAGTCCCCACACCGTGGCCCTTCAGAATGTGTGTGACTCCTAAACAAAACAAAGTAGGTATTTCTTTTTTCACCTTAGGCTCTGATCGCATAAACACATGCTTGCAAAATATATATTCCAAAATCATCCTTGGCCCCTGAGTTCCATGGAAACCAAATAACAAGAGATTAAGAAGAGAGAGGCTGAGGACTTTTAATTTCCGACTCAGGGCCTGGGCTGATTGAATTCAGGCTGCTCTGATTTTATTTCTATGGGAGCCTGGCATGCATATGGGAGCTGACTTTCCTAATGGGTAATGGATAGATGACATCATTTTTATGGCCATAGGATCGCTTGTGTAATGGTGTGCAGAGCTTGGGGGGGATATTTCTAAACATAGCTCTTGGCCTGCTTCTGGGGACAGATTAAGCCAGAGGGCAGCCCCTGCCTCTTGTGTACTTTCCCAGGAACCCAAAATATTTTTATATCCACAGTCAAGCATTTAAAAAAAAAAAAATGATACTCCTATCCCCAAAATGAACATAGTGAGCTCCCTAGCATTTATATAAATGGGTCTTTTGGGTTCTCAGGTTGAGAAATGATGATGCAACGATGACTCTTTGTCGGAGCTGGGACATTTTCCAGACCCAAATATGGGATTAAATGTGTTAGTGAGCAGTCCTGAAATGCCTCAGGATTTCAAAAAAAAAAAAAAGAAAACTCTTTGGGTTTGGGTTTTGCACATGGCCCACTCACTAAACCATACCAGGGCTATTTCTAAATATCCTTTTCCCAGAGAGCTGGAACTGGGATTAGAAAGTGACAAATGAATGGTAAACTTCCAAAAGTGTTTGGAATTTTTTGCCCTAGATGGTGGGTATGAGAGTGTTGGGAACAGAAGGGGGCGGTAGGGAAGGGCTATGGAGGGAGGAAGAGGAAATGCTGGGCTTGTTCACATTCTAGTCTCAGTTTCCCCGTAGTCTATCTGCTATAGCGTGCTGGAGGCTAAATCAGAGAGATACCAGTCGATCCTTCTAGAAGCAGCCCTTTCTCCACCCTACCCTACCCAAAGGCCATGTCATAGAATCCAGTTAGGAAAACCAGAACACTACCACTTCACTCCACGAGGATGGTGCAATCAAAAACAACATTGGCCAGTACATGGGGAAATCAGAACCTTATACACTGCCTGTAGGCATGGACCATCGTGTAGCTGCTCTGGAAAACGGTCTGGCAGTTCCTCAAAAGGTTTAACATAGAGTTGCCATCTGAGCCAGCAATTCTACTCCTGGGTATATACATACCCAAGAGACACGAAAAACATATTAATACATCCACACAGAAATGTATACGCAAATGTTCGCAGATTTATTCATAATAGCTAAGAAGTAGGAACAACCCAAATGTCCATCAACTGATGAATGAATAAACAAAATATGGTCTGTCCACGCAATGAAATATTACTCAGCAAGGAAAAGAAAAAATGTACCAACACATGCTACAACATAGATGAAACTTGAACTTGAAGACAGTATGCTACATGGAGGAAGCCAGTCACAAAGACCACATTAATGTAAAATGTCCCCAAAGAGGCAGATCTATAGAGACAGGAAGGAGATTAATGGTTGCCAGGTACTGGAGGAGAAGGTGAGGGGACATGGAGAGGGATGATGACAGCTAATGGATATGGGCTTTCTTTTGGGGGGGGTGAAAATGTTCTAAAATTGGATCGTGGGGATGGTTGCACAATCTTATGAATATACTAAAGAACAATTGAGTCGTATGCTTTAAATGGGTGAAGTGGATGGTATGTAAGTTACATTTCAATAAGGTATCTTTGGTTTTTGTTGTCTTTTTTTTTAAGAGCACTAGCAAACAGCTCTGGGCCACCTTCATTTAAAGAACAAAGCTTGAAACTCGGCCCCCGCCAGGCATTTTGATCACACATAGAGATTTCCTAACAAAAGCATCCGGTGGAGGGAAAGAAAGAAATGCGCGATAAGTTTAAACCTCAGTTTGAGCCCACGTTGGAAGGCACGAGAGGAATGTGGAATTAAAACGCGGATTAGTAGCTAAGAGGTGAGAAAGTCCGTATGTGACCGAGACGTAGAGGACGTCTGTGAACTGTACACAAAACCCGGAAGAAATCTGCCTTCTACAAAACCTGAAAATACGGTTGATGGGCGTTTCTGAGCACACCCCTGCCTTTCCCCCTCGTTCTTGTAGATTTATTTATTTTTCCATCACTATCTCAGCCTCTCTTTGGAATAAGTCATGTAGTGATCTTGATTTCTTCCAAGAGAATAGATCTTATGCTAAGGCATAAGATTCCTGGAAGTTTCTTTATATTGAGCCACAAATGCGCTGGGCTTTGATGTTGGAGGAACCACTGTTTACCTTCGGATCCTATCAGTAAAAGATAGCCAAAAACATTTTCCAAAAGAATCTTTTTTAAAATGCTGTTTGTGCTTCCCAGTAGCTGACTTTGACTTGTCGACAGAATAAGTACTTCAGCCAATCGTACAACTGACATGCTCCAAAATAGACAGCAACAGACAATCACTGAATGATTAAGATGGGTCACATTAGATGGCACTTCTGAATATGTTTCTTAGGTTGCTATGAATATACTTCTGTCTGTGTGCTATTTCCTGTATATTTGCAAATTTTGTTCACAGATGAGCTACACATTACTTTCAACTTCATTTTTCCAAGTTCTTTTCCAGGCAGTAATGATGGAATGTCTTAAGACATTCCCAGAGTTAGGCAAAGGCATTTATTGCTTAAAAAAAAAAAAAAAATTCCTCTGTTGTTACAAAAGCAGTGAAGGAGGGTCTGGGAACAGCGAAACACAGAAGCATGGAGATAGAGAGATGATACCAGCCGGACGGGGTGGGGGCTGCCGGAAAGGGGGCCTGGGAGGGGCACGGGCCAGCGTCCGCGTTGTCCCGTGTGCCGTGCAAGGTCCCACCGCCTCCTTTGCTCTGTCCTCGGGTGGGCCGGAACTCCTGGCTTCTGCACCGCCTGCCTCCGCACCCCCGAGGCAAGCCTCTGAGTGGGATTCCCGGCCTCAGCGCCCTCCCCAGGCACGGAGCCCCTTCAACTCTCGGTGTCCCCCCAGGGCAGGCACTAGGCAAACCTCAGCAGCTAACCCAATCCGGCCAACCCCTTCCATACCGGACTCTTTCCACCTCAAGTATTAGCACGTGGACAGCATCAAGGGAGGGGGAAAGAGACAGAGATCGTTCCCAGTTACGTCTTCCTAGTGTCAGAATGCTGTTCCTCTCCTTTTAGACACCGAGAGGTCATCCTGTCCCGGTCCATTACTTTTTAAGTTTTGTGATCAGCTGTCTCAGCAGTAAACTGCCTAGAAAACTCCTATTTTCTGTTATTTTCAAAGAAGGAGTAAAGAAAGCGATTAAAATGAGTTGGGAGTCGGTAAGACAAATCCGGGTCATTTGTTGCCTGGTGAGCCCTGGCGTCTTGCTCCAGGACCGTGTGCTGGGGTCCCTCTGCCGCTCTGCGCTGGGGAAACCTCCTCTGTGAGCTGACGGTGTGCGCGCACACACAGACACGTAGACATGGGGACACACAGTTAGAGACACACAGATACACACGCACACACAGACACTCACACAGACATGGGGACACACAGAAACACACAGATACACAGACACATAGACACACAATAGACAGACACATATAGACTCACACATGTAGACACAGACACATAGACACACAGATACACAGACACAGACACATGTAGACACACACACAGGCACATGCACATAGATATTGGCATAGACATAGACACACAGTAGAAACACACAGACACACACACAGAGACTCACAGAGACACACACACACAGAGACTCACAGAGACACACACACACAGAGACAGACACAGACACACACAGACACAGAGACATAGAGACACACAGTAGAGACACACACACAGACACACATTAACACAAATAAATACAGACATTCACACAGTCACAGAGACACACAGTAGAGACACATGCACATAGACACAGACGTGCAAAATGCACACACACACACACACAGGCACACAGTAGACACACACACACATACGGATGCGCATAGACACACAGTGACACATAGAGACTCACAGAGACACACTTAGACACACACACGCACACTCAGACACACAGACGTGCCCTCACACGGACACACATCTGTACCGAATTGCCCTGAGGTTTTAAATCCCTTTTCACAGCAAGGCCGCCGTGGCCGATGGCCGCCGTGCACTGTGCGCGGCTCTCCGAGGCCGTCTGGGCAGCTGCCCCGGGCAGCTCTGAATTAGCAGAACCAGGAGGCAGCGAAGCCATGGGGCCGGAGAAGTTGGACAACGTCCTCCGCCAGCACTGGGCACGGCCTGTCCTTGTCACCTGAGCTTCCACGTCACCAGGCGCAGACTCAGAACAAGCCCCCACGGAGGATGACACTTGTCCCCCCACGTGGTGCAGATTTCAGGGCAGTTTGCACAGGTCTTGCTGTTCTAAGGGATTCTTATGATTATATTCGCTAATATGTTTCAAATGCTTATTACAGCACCTTTATGCTTAAAAGATTCTCAGACCATAAGCTAAATGTATATTTAACTTTTTTAATTTTTAAAGCCACATTATTTAATCACAGAATAAAACAATGTCTTTAGAACAGTCCCTATCTATTCCATAGCTGCACGCTTTGAATACGAGCCTGGTTCACAGCCCAAGTTCCCAGAGGGTGGAGAGTGTCAGTTCAGGGTACACAGGCAGAAGCTAACTGTGATAGATCTTGCGTTTGTTTTTTCTTGAAAACACTGAGGCAGTTAGCTAATGCTCATGGAGCCATCATTTTCTGCATACTGTTTGCTTTTCAATTATAGTCTTTCTTTTTCTCCCTCCTTCCCCCCTTCCCTCCTTCCTTCCCTGTCTTCTTCTTTCCTTCCCTCCTTCCTTCTTTCTTCTTTCCCTCCTTTCTCCCTCCTTCCTCCCCCCTCCCTCCCTTTCTTCCTTCCTTCCTTTTAGATAAAATTATTTCTGTTGATGGAGTATTTGTAGAAAGGCAAGATTCTTCAGTATCCCCTCACCTGCATTTTATTACAGAGGTGTACAAATAAAGGAATAGTATACAGGAATAAAATTATGCATAATGTTTTACCCTAGAGCCATTATTCACAGAAAAATGATAAGAACTCCTCAAAAATACTTTAAATGAAAATGTTCTTAATGTATTAATTATACTAATTAATACATAAATCCATGGCAAAAGGAGAAAAGGGATTTTTGAAAAAGATGATTTAGAGAAACACAAATTTTGATCTCAAGAGTTTCATATTATCAGTGGTAGGTACCAGATCATGGTAAATTAGGGGCAGAAAAAACATCAGCCAAGTGCCAAGCTCTTCATTGTCTACTTTAAATAAGTAACCTCATTTAATCCCCACAACAACCCAGCGAAGTAGTTATTATTTCCATCTGACAGATAAATAAGTCAGAGATGTTAATTTGTCCAAAGTCACACAGGAAGTGATAGGGCCAAACTCAAACTCAGGTTATATCTGACCTCAGGACACTCCAGTAGGTCAATAGATTATGCTTTACTATTTTTCTGATGCTATTAAAGGTTACAGTTGAATAAACAGATAACAAATAAATTTAAAAATGTGCGGGAGGCAAATACGCCTCAGTACCTACACGGTTTTTCAGGACCACGCAGCCAAAAGGGCGTTAAGATGAAACGTGCCCCTTCTCTCACGTGTCCAGTTGTGTCGTCCCAGCTTTGGAAGCTCATCTTTTAGTACATAGATAACCTCTTGAATTAGGATGCAGACGCACTTATGAAAGATGGTTAAAAATAATCAGTCATCGCGACGACTTAATTGAAATCTCAAATAGTTGTACTGTAACCTGTAGTTTAACTGAAATGTCTTTCTTAGGGTTACATTCTACCTGCGGCTCATCCGATGTGTAATGAAGTAGCAAGAGCTTTTGTAGGAAATAACCCACTATGGGGAAAACTGAGCTAGGTTGACTTTTCCTCCCACATCCTGAATGTTGATGTTAAATCTATCAGATAAGGGGTTTTTGGTTTTTGCGTTGTTTTGTTTTAACGGCCGTTTTAATCCTAACCTAAACTTGGGATGTTTCCAAAGAAAATGCCTGGCTTTTTCCAAACTGCCCACAGAAATAGAAATTTCTCCAGTGCTGGTACAAAGCTGGGCTCTTTGCTTGGCCATGCGGAAACTCTTGGGTTCTCCAAGTTGTAAAGAGTTAAGAAAATAGACGGAATGTCCTGGGAATGTTGGCAGTGGAGGCTGCAGCTCTCTGCTGTCCGGGCTTTCTCACCCTGGAGGGGATCCCGGCACCACGAGACGCCGTGATGTCTCTGGGTTCCTGCTTCTGCCTGGATTCCGTTTCGACCTGTCCCAAGAGCCAGCCTGGGCGCCGCCCGCGACAGTCCACTGCAAGGCAGGGATGTGCCATTATCGGAACACTGAGGTTTATTTTTACCTCGTCCTCGGTGAGTCCCCAGAGACCTGGAGAAAAATATTTCGACTCAGGAGCCTTTTGCTAATCCTCGAGGGAAAACAGTCCCCGAAGATTAGCGAGGGTGGTGGCGAGGGTAGGTAGGGCGGGGAGGGCCAGAGGAAGCAGAGTTATTTTGGCTGCATTTTTTTTCCTTGCCTGATTAAATCTTAGCAACATTGGAACTCTGTGTCGCTAAAAGAACACAGCCTTGGGTGTGCGGCCTGGGACCAGAGGGGTGCCGGCGGGGTCTGGAGTAGGCATGGCCACTGGGCTGCTTGGCTTTGAGGACCTGCCATGTAGCTGGGACCTGACTTGCCGGTCACTGAGGACCTGCCAAGCGGGAAACCTTCGGGTCCTGCAGCTGATGTTGAAGCCGTGGTGCGTCTCCAGGGCCGTCTACCAGGTGGGACCTGATGCTCCGCTTGCATTTCTTTGCGGCGTGGGAAAGCCGTGCCGAAGGGTGGGGAAAGGGGCGTGAACTATTGTCACCTGCGTCCAGGACTCTGCGGCGTGTTCCATTACGCAGAGAGCAGGTTAGCATGAATGGAGCATCCTGTTCTGGGTGCCAGGCACGCCCTAATTCTGCTCGCAAAGCCACCCTAGCAAGGCGTGTGTATGTCACCGTTTTGAGATGAGGTTGTTGAAACTCGGAGAAGGATGTCAGTGGTTCAGAGTCAACCAGGGAGTAAATGACAGAGCTTTGTGATTTAAACTAAAGACAAAGGGATGCTCTTTGTACAAATTCATGCTCCTCTCACAAGGGATGATGTTTTCTCAAACTGTTGGGGAGGGGTGACAAGTGACAAGCAGGTAAGGGGAGTCAAAGGTCGAGGGGAAGAGCCCCCAGGAACAATACTGAATCTCCTTTCCCTCCTCACCTTCCTCTCCCTTGCACGGTAGCTCTGCGTGCAGACACACATGGGCCACCACCAAATCTGAGAAAAAGAGAGATGCTTCCTGCAGGAGAGCAGCATTTCTGCATCCGTTGGCTAGGGGTGCAGAGCACTGCACAAGAGGAGGACAATAGCATCTGTCCCTCTGGCCAGCAGTCCAGATTGGTGGCATTTGCCCCATCCCTGCTGGACACAGAGACTGCCCCGTCATCGGAGGCAGATGGATGGGGTGTGGGGACAGGAGGGAGAACTCACTTCCCTGGCCTGGCTCTGGAACGGGGGTGGCACTCATTTTTTCTCAGCTGACTGTTTTTTGTAACCTGGTTTATTTCATTAAGTCGACTTGAGTGGCTTTGGCCCCCTCTCTCTTTGGAACGGAGCAGGCACAGCTGGCCTTTGTATTTTCAGGCGTGATTTGGCAGTTTGTAATCCCTAATGAACCACAATGGCTAAACGACTCTGGCCCGTGCAGCCGGCCGCCCGTTCCCCACCCCTCCTCCCGGAATGTCTGGACTGACAAGGAAGGGACAGCCCCTTGGAGTGTATTTTCCCCACGACACTCCTTGAAGACATGCCCAGGGGTGTGGAGTCACTGTCACAGCCAGGCACTGTCCCCAGGGTCTCTGCGCCTGCTTCCTCCTCTGCCCCTGGGCAGATGGGGTGACGACCCTTCACAAACTCGTGGAGATGAGATTTTTCCAGACTTCTTGTGCTTGAAGAACATGTACCTAAAGCTTCACTATACACAGCAAGTGTGCCTGTCATAGATCATAGAGAAAAGAAACTGGAGAGAAATCTTCCCAACTTTGACAACCATCCAAAAAAATGTACACGAGATTTCCCATGACAAGTTGTGAATCTGAAATAATTCTAGGGGGAAAAAAAAAATCTCAGCTGGGGAGATTCAAGCAGTACCATGGCTGGTTTGTGCATGTGAAGCTTTTCTGGAACTTTGGTTCGGAGTCAAATGTCCCCCAGCTTGGTATTCGGGGGTAATTCCATCTTTCCAGCAATTATGAAGGCGTCTCCAAACCCTGGCTTCTTGCCTCTGCTTTTTTCTTCATCTCCCTCTTGGTTTTTTCTCCCATCTCATCAAGTTATATAAAAGCTGGGCTTGTACATCGAGTAAGCAGGGTGGGCTAGTCCCACGTTAGGGGGGGCTTTTTCAAGACTTCCATTAATGCTGTGAGGATACTGGGTTGGGGGGACATGGAATGATTAGCCATCAGACCTGGAAAAAAGTGTATTCCTGCTCAACCACAACTTGATTCAGTTCTGCAGCCCCTGACTGAGCAGCCACCATGTGCCTGGCACTGTCAGGACAATCAAAGGCTAATCACTCCGTGGGCTTGGCCATGGCTGGGCTCCTTCCCAACCAGCCGGCCTGTGGGGTCAGAAATGCCTCTGATCCACGTAGCCCAGAGGTGATCCCTCCCGCAGGTGGGTCCGGAAACCAGTTGCAGAGGGAAAGCCAGGATAGCAAGTCTACACTGGCTCACCAACCTGGGAGGCTTCGGTAACAACAAGGGGGCAGGTTAGCAGCCCGCTGAGCTAGGCTGAGGGGCCTGGGGAAGGTGGGAAAACCAAAAAGCAAAAGCTAGCTGCTCGGCTGGCCCAGGGGTGGTCTGAATGCGTTCCAGACGAGACTCACCAGCGCGTGGGCAGCCTGTACCTGCATTTCTCCCGGTGAGCAGGCTGGGTTAAGGGTACTTCTAAAATAATACACTGGCCCATCTCCAACCGCTCGTAGCCTTGTGGGGAAGAGTCAAGAACATAAATAATTGCATTTCAACAAATAGAGGCTTTGAGAAAAGTGCAGAGAACAGCTAACTTTGCTCAAGGAAGACTATACCCAAAAGATCTTTCAATCTCTCCTAGACTTTTGCTTTCTTTCTCCATTATAGGGTGGAGGTAATAGCTTCATAGCATTGTAGGGACTAAGGGAGGTACGTGAAGGTGTGTTGTAAATACTACCGGATATACAAATGTGAAATGTTGTTGTTTAATAGACTGTATTCTCACTGTTTTTTTCATCTTGGGAAAAATTCATCCAGAGTGCCTTTGTCTGTTCGTGATCTAGTGATGAATAGTCACTTTTTATTGATTTTGTTTAAGCAATGCTTTTGTGGTTTACGGTTTTTCTGTTGGCTAAGTTGATGGCTGTCAGTCTCTGGACGAATTCACCTGAGGGGCTTTGAAAAACTCCCACATTCAGGCCCAACTCCAAGAGATTCTGGTGTCATTGATCCGGGGCCTGGGTGTTAGGGTTCTCAAACCTTTCCAGGGGATCGTAGTGTATAGACCAGATAGGGCCACTGGGCTGGAGGGCCTCATTCTACTGTCGGGTAGTAGGTAGGTGCTTACAAAAGCCCAAACAGGCAGCATCAGAATCAATGCAGGGCCACTTAAAAAGAAAAAAAGAAGAAAAAAAAAATATATATATATATGCGTGTGTGTATATATATATATATATATATAAACACATACATACACACATACTTTGTTTCCCCGAAAATAAGACCTACTCATAAAATAAGTCCTAGCAGGATTTCTAAGCATTTGCACAATATAAGCCCTACTCTGAAAGTAAGACCTAGTGATGGGCGTGGCTACGCAGCGCATCTGCACAACCCATGCATTTCATCGCAGAGCGGTAAAGAAGACGAGCAGCCCTTCTCATCTGCCCCATCGTCGTGACAGCTACTATCCCAGAGGTGACCGGAAAGGTGCGGGCAGCCCCACCAACAAGGTCGGCTCCCCCCGTCAGGTCCTGGCCATTCTGTGCGTGCTGCAAGCTGAGGCTTTGAGGGGAAAATAACACATCCCCTGAAAATAAGCCCTAGGGTGTCTTCTCGAGGAAGAATAAATATAAGACCCTGTCTTATTTTCGGAAAACATGGTACTTATAGTGTCCTAAGCCACACCTTAGACTTAACAAATAGGCATTTCTGAGGGTAGGGCCTGGCAATCTGCATTCTTTATATGTGATTCCTGATATCAGTAGGAACCAGTACTGAGGACAAAAAGTATCGTGCGGCACCTAACAAACGAGGATCGTAGCAACGACCTGACAAGATGATCGTGGAATTAACTCAGATCATTCAAATTAAGCCCATTGCTTGGCACATTCAAAGCACCCAGTAACACGTTAGTGGCTTTTATGATCACAGGAATGAATGTGGCCACACTCAAGGCCACACTGGGAGGCAGGGGGGAGGTCTGATTTGTTATGCAACATTAGCGGTGCGCCTCTCTCCCAGCGAGACCGAGCTCCAGCTCTGGAGAGAAACTCTCCTGTGTCCGCATTTCCGTTTCGCTCCCCAAACCACGCCGTGCTCGTGGTGCAGCTCTGTGGGCAGCTCCGTCTCTTCTCGGCAGGAACTTTCATCTGTGTCTCTTACACGGCACTTCTTCACCACATTACTGCCCCGAACGAGGGCTAATGGTGGGACCTGCAACTTCCATGATGGGGATGGGGATGCTTTAAAAGGAACATAATGAAAAATTATACAAATTTAGATGTGAAAGGAAAATCACAAGTTCCAAATGTAAGAAAGCCGACACCTAGCAGAAGCATCACAAAATCCAGAAAGCTAACATAGGTTTGATGATTAACTGCCTAATCCATCCCTATTATCCTTTTCTCCTACATATTTTGGGGAAAGATAAGTCCATCTTTCCAACAACATGGCTGATCAAAATGTGTCCTTGCATTACTGATAGTTTAGAGAAGTGTCTTTCAGGTTCACAACTTGCCGTTGGAAACTTTGTGCAGAGTTTTAGAATTATTGTAGAATTCTGAAAGACTTCTCTGCAGTTTTATTTTGTTTTTTTGTTTTGAGACAGGGTCTTGCTCTGTTGCCCAGGCTGGAGTGCAGTGGTGCAATCATAGCTCACTGCAGGCTCAAATTCCTGGGCTCAAGTGATCCTCCTGCCTCAGCCTCCCGAATAGCTAGGACTACAGGCACATGCCACCATGCCCGGTTAGTAGAGACAGGTCTTGCTCTTGCTCAGGCTAGTCTCTGATTGCTGGCTTTAAGCAATCCTCCCACCTCAGCCTCCCAGAGTGCTAGGATTACAGGTGTGAGCTACCGTATCCAGGCCTTCTTTTATATGTGATATATTGCAGGACATGCTTGTTGTTTTAGAGTGAAACTACAGGTACGTGCCCTGTACACACAAGAATTATGGGAAAATCCAATCATATTCTATTCCCTTCAATAAAGAAAAAATTATATAGGGCTTTTAAATTGCATATGCTGTGCATTATATATACTCCTGATGGGGAAAAACTTCCATCTTTGACTAGGACTTATGAGAACTGAACTCCCTACTTATAATTTTACCAGTCTGATGATTGGAAGATTTTTCCCCGGACTGGCTTCTTGCTCTTCCCATTTTAAATCTTATTTCTTTTCTGCTGGCCACATACCTTTATAGCCAATTACAATAAGCTGCTTACAAAAGCATCTTGATAAGAATTCACATCTTGATAAGATCTCTGGTCCTCCATGAGCAACACTTTTGGGTGAAGGCTGTTGCTGGAAGCCATTCCTACACTGCTGCAGCTCACAGTAACTTGACTCTAGCTAGAAATGTTCATGAACCTCATAAATATATCCCTCGCTCCCAAACTGAATGTATCCTAACTCAACTTCTCTTCAGCTGAGTTCCCAAAAAAGTGTCCATGACCATTCTGTTGCTACCTGACCAAGAAGGGAAGTTTAAAGAAGGGAAGTCCAAGTAGAACGAGACATTAGTTGTAACTGATAACAATAAAAATATCTCGTCCTTGCAAAAATGATCATGGGAACATATTGCTAAGAATCACCCCAAAAAATGAGGAGCCTTGAAGTTAAACTTCATGAGCTTCACAATGAGTTGGCCTCTGTGTTCTCCCAACCCACATCACTCCTGGCCATGCAGTATAAACCAGAGGAAAAATAAAATAAATAAGACAAACATTCTGAGTTATTGGCCTACCATAAATTGCTTCTGGCCCCAAAGATGTAGAACACATATGTCTGGCACATGTAAACCTGTTTTAG
Organism: Cheirogaleus medius; assembly: GCA_008086735.1. NCBI lineage: Eukaryota > Metazoa > Chordata > Mammalia > Primates > Cheirogaleidae > Cheirogaleus > Cheirogaleus medius. The sequence continues at coordinate 10,651,321 of VBSM01003148.1, read as the reverse complement.
ATTTTTCTTTTTAAGTTGGATGTCATTAGTTTGGGGGTGGGGGGTTGTATTTGGTTCTCTTTTGGGAAGTTTTTTTTCTTTTGGTCTATTTGTAGAAACTTTATCCTTCGTAAGAGCTGTGAACTTTCTGTTTTTGTTTATTTTCTAATGCCTGCCGACGGAGCACAAATGCTTGGTCCTCTTCTCCCCCTGGTTTGGAGATATAACCTGTATCTGAGGCCACAGGACACATCCCCACCTTCCTCCGAGTATGGATGTGACACTTGAATGTCACATGGTTTTAAGATCATCCCATCACTGCTGTTTCTAGAAGGAAATATGGACCAGTGGTGATAGTGACCACTCAAGTGTTAGAAATGTAAGGAGAGTACTTTGTAAAAAAAAAATCCATATAGCA
>VBSM01003148.1:10612891-10650824 GCA_008086735.1 Cheirogaleus medius | reverse complement strand
AAGAAAAAAAAAAAAGGCCTTGCACCCAGAAAGAACAATTAGCGAATTTATTAGATTTCTTTGTTAAGTCTGTACATCTGTTTAACTTTCTCTGTCATCCACTCAGGCTGTTGGTGCCTGTCGGTAAAGGACAATGTGTTTGTATTTCTACCAGTGTGCTACAATTGCACACTCTGTCTTTTGCAGCCGTACTTTCCTGTCCTGATACAGAATCATATCTTTGCAACAGGACTGAAAGCAAAACTCTAATTTCTTGAATTTTCGTATCGCACTTCCTTGATGTGGACGGTATTTGCAAACCATGTAATAGCTCAGTTTTTACTTTCTTCTTAAAACATTTTTGAATCCAACATGGGGGATGGTTTCTTTTGCCTTGAAAGCGCTTTTCTTGATTCCGAGTGAGAAAGCAATACTGGGAGGTTTAAAATTAGCTGCCAGTTAGAACATCAGCCACTACTGGATTGGGCTCTGTCCCTCCACCCCCAGGATATGCTCATCTACTGCCAAAGCATTGTGGGGATCACTCAGAATTTGAGGTTTTGATCAACATCCAGCTACATTTGAACAATGACGGCTTCTCAAGGTCCACTTAGGTGGTGCTCAGAGAAAGTCATCCCGCTGGAAAAGAGTAGCCAGTTTTTGACTTAAATCGTATATTATCGGGGGGTCTCTTGGGGTGGAGCTGATGGACACAATGGGGAATCTAATCACCCTGCCATCTCCTTGAAAAAGTGATTATTTAACTAAATGGAGAGTCTATTTGCCTAAGAGCCTTGAAATTTTCCATTCTTCACCGACGGGTATCTTTTCAAAATTCCGTCCCTTGTGAGGCAAGTTTTCACACCAAGAAAACTACATATGCATATCTTTTAGAGATGGACAGAGTATGTTCAAATGCATTTTCTTATGTTTGATTCTCAGTACCCCGGGAAGGTAAGTGCTATCTTCATTTTATAAATAGGGACATCACTTTGAGGCTCAGAGAAGTTAGTGACTGTTATCCTCTGGGGAGGAATCTCCGTAGCGTCACCATGACATTGGTTCTAGGGCGATGATCTGCTTCAGAAGTGAAAGTTTATTTGAAGTGGTCTCTTTCAACAGAGTCATTTGGAAGCTTGGCTAGCAGCAGCTGCAGAACCAGATCTCCTGAATTGTATTTCTAGGGTATGGAATATTTAGCTTCCCCTGCCTCTGCTTCTCCATTAATTCTATGAAGATACATTCATTCATTCATTCACTCATGTGTTTGTTCATTCACTTAACAAATAATTAATGGACACCCACCCGGTATGTGCCAGACATTGCGCTATGTTCCAGAGATGGGATGGTGAACAAAATGTGATTCCATATTCTTGCAGAGGTGGAGATCTAACAACCACTCACTTATTCACTCAACACCCTTAATATGATGATTACGCAAATTCACATAAAATTAAAATTGGAGGTCAATGCTTTGAGGAAAAACTCTCTATCTGATAGTCTAAGATGTCAGGCAAGCCTGAGATGCCTCTTGGGCAGGCAGTATTTGAGCAGAGATCTTAAAGAGAAGTAGAAGTTAACTAGACAGAAGGTGTGGATGGTGGGTGGACAGGAGGAACATTAGGTACCAAACCACAGTTGCTGCAGCAGACAGAACAAAATCACTGAACAGTCACATGGCCCTGTTTAATAAATGTGATGTGTTTTAAGTCATTTACAATAATGTTGCCCATACTACCTGGCCACTGGACCCTCTCTTCGAAGCATTGTTATAATCTACCAGTGAACCTTCTGAAAACCAGCTAGGCTGTTTTGGAAGCCTCACCACCCAGCCTCAGATGGGAATTTTCTTCATTCTCAAGGGGATGAGCTCATTGCCACACCAGATGGGCTTCCAATGAATGATCATCGTGCAGTCTGATTATTTTCATGTCGTGCTAACTCCCTCTGAAAGATGGAAACAGGATACAGGGAATCTCTTTCTCATCTTTGTCAAGTTAGAGAATTTCCTAGTCGTGGTCACATACCCTACAGATTGCGAGAGAGCATGCAGTTGGGAACTAGGTGGGAATTCTGGCATAGGGGTCCACTTCCAATAGCTTTTTAACTGTGCACAGTTTTCATGATAGAGTATATCACTAAAAGTAACTTTAGCTTCTACAGCAGATAACTTGGACAGCTCAGTGACTTAACACAATAGAATTTTATTTAAAGTTCATATAAAGTTCAGCATGCTCTGGTTGGTAGATAGAACTCTATGGGATTGTTCAATGTCATCTTGTGACTCTGTCCCCCTCCAGGGTCTTAGTGGCCTCTTCATTTAGTCAGCAAAGGAGGGCAGAGAATGGAAGAGCCCCGTGAGAGATTGTTACTGGTCAGGCCAAGAAATGAGGTTCATCCCTTCTACTCAATCCTATTGGCCAGAACTCAGTCACATGACCACACCCAACTGCCAGACAGGTGGAAGTGCAGGTGGGTGGCCCACCCTTTCCAGACAGTGGGGTTAAGGGCATGTGGGTTAAGATACAAGTCCTGACTCCAAGGGAGTAAGTCTGAGGACAAATCACTTACCCTTAGGAGCCCATCTTCTTATCCAGAAAACAGGAAAACACTGTTTCCCACATAGTGTTATCCTTAGGATTGAAAAATTATATATAAAGTACTTAGACCAAACCCAATAAATAGTACATGTTCAATCCATGTTAAGCCATTATTATCAATTTCACTTCTTGCTACAAAATCAAAGCAAAACTCAAGAAACCTGATCCTTTCGTGTCATCTCATCTGAGAAACGATGAGTAGACATACAAAACAATATTCCTTTACTTCTCAGAAGATAAAAGCCTTGATTTCCAAAATATAGAATTGTTTTTACAGCGTCCTCACTGTCTTGAGCCTCTGTAAGGTTTCCAGGAGAAATTCAATGCGGGCTTTTGACGGACATTTTGTCAGAAAGGAAACAAACCACTACCAAGGATTCTAGGCAGGAATTGTTGGTGTGTTCGGTGGCAGATACCTGCTGGGGACTCACAGCAGAGTGAAGGTCGCGAAGTTAGCAGTTCCTAGACATCTAAAGAGCCCTCTGTTCTCTCCTCCCGGCCTGGCTGCAAAGGCGGGGGCTGCCTCTCCTACACCATGCGGCTTTGTTTGTCCTTCCCAAGGCCAGCATTCTGTGACTCGCCTGTTCTACGGGCAGCCATGGTGGCTTTTCCACAGCGTCGACTCGTCTGAGCCAAATAACCTGAAGTTCATGTTCTCTCTTGGCCAAATCAAGAGCGTAGGACACCCCCAAGCATTGTCTGAGCATAGGGAAGTGCTGGTTGATACTTAACCCTGGGGGGCAAATTGCAGCCAACTCCCAGTGCAAGGGCTGTGGTCCAGGAATGGCGGCGGAAGGGCAGGGGGTGCCAGCTCTTACTGTGCCCCGTGGCAGAAATCTAGGACGCGGATGAAGTTGGAGTGGCCTCATTTTAACAACTGTGTTAAATTTGGTTTGGCTCCCAAGCTCATGAAATGAGCAAACCCGTGAAAATATCAGCTCAGCTGTTGGGACATGACTTGGCCGTTGTCTAAAATACCCTCCTCTAAAAGGTCGCTGAAGGAGATTGAGCCTGTCACCTGATGATTTCAGATCTTAAAAGAAATCCCAGCTTCCGAATGTGGATAGACTTTATCTGATTACCATCGTTGCAGGGAGGGTAGATTTCTACTGAGAAGGGATTCTCATCCCAGCGAGTGCTCACGGCTGAGGATCCCAGCCAGTGCTGCCCAATAAAATTCCCATATTTAATGCATTTCATAGAACAAAATACTTGGAGTGCTGGGAACCATTGCCAGCTCAATCCAGTGTCATTCCTTTTCTTCTGTCAAAGCTACATCTCAACCACACAAAGAAACTACCAGTCTAGACTGGTTATAATTATAAAAGGTAAAATAAATAAATAGTGCTTATTGAGTTTTATTCCAAGTGCTTTACATATATGTTAACTCTCCTCATGACCCTATGAGGGAGGCAGCTACTCTGATTAATTGCCCCATTTTATGGATGGGAAAATGGAGGCTTAAGACAGCCCAAGGTCACACAGAGGCCAGATGTGAGCTCACTCTTCATTGCTGTTTCTAGTCATTTTAGAAAACACTGATTCATGTACTATGGTAGTAACCAACTCCTGCGAGATTCCTTTCTTTTGCCTGCCCTTAGCACCCAAAGCCATTGAGTGAGACTCTCTCTGCCTTAATCCCATTGAGATTCCGGTCAGCGCAACACTGGTACCTTGGGTAGTCCTTAAAGTACAGCCATCGGGTTGCCTTCTTCTGTCTCCTTCTAAAACTATCTGCACTTTCTCTGTGGTAATCGGGGCTGAAGGATAAAAACAGGGCTCCTTCTCACCCACTGAGTTCTTGTGAAATAGCCAACTTTGCCTTAACACCTGGATCCATTGCTTCGTTCCAAGTTAGAGGTTCCTGGTAACAGCTGACGTTAATTTAACTGGATGTGTGCATACTTCACATGTATGCATTTAATCCTCAAGGCACCTTATGGTCCAACTTTATCCACAAGGAAACTGAGTCACAAGGAGCTTTAAATCACTTGCCCACGATCGCACAGCTAGCGAGTTGTAGAGCCAGGATTCAAACCCAGGCAGTGTGACTTCAGTGAGTTCAGGGTTTGCAGCACTGGGCCATGTGGCCTCTGCTGCGGGGTTCGTGGGAGCAATCCACTGGCCACAGAGCTATTTCCGTATGATCCATCATCTTCCTCCTTTTGCTGAAGTTGGCCATTCGCCATGTCTCCAGCCATGTGAATTATAACTTCAAACAGCCTTGCCTTGTCTCCTGGACATTTTACTTAATCAAGTAATTCTTGATGGGGGCAGCGTGGCAGGGAAGTTGTGGGCTGAATCTCACTTTCAGCACCTACTAATTTTGTGATCATTCTCTTGTTACTTAACTTCAGTCTCCTCCCCTGTAAAACGGGGATAATAAGACCTCAACATTTTACTGGAATGAATGAGCTACTGTATGCAAAGCCCCTGGCATCATTCTGGTAGACCATAAGCATGAAAGTGACCGTCGCTGCTTTCCCATGGCCGGTTTACGTTCCGATCAACCGGCATTTGAGTTCCGCACTGGTCAGCGTGCTGGCACCCAGGCAGAGTCGAAAAAGACAGGAGACGGTATTTGCGGCAGCTTTCAAAGTAGCCAGGTAAATCAGTCAGGTGAGTGGGGAAAAGGTAGCCGGTGAGGCGTGACAGTGGCCCACAGAGGCCGAGTGAGAGGTTCAGACAATGACAACTCGGGTTTCAGAGGAAGGAGAGACCAGTGCTCAGAGGAGGATTTAGGGAGGAAGTTGAATGACAGACAGGATTTATATAGACTGTTGGACAGGGGAGGATTTCCAACTAGGAAAAACAGTGCAAACAAAGGTAAAGGGAAGGGAAAAAATCAGTGTATTCATAGTCACCACATATACTCAACTTCCTAAATACAGAGAGAGAGAGAGCATGCACACATACATTTTGGGGGCCAAAGAGATACAAGGAAACAGTAAGAAATAAATGCAATGGAAAACTGAAGATGCAAAAAGACTAACAATTTGCTCGACCCTGCAAATTAATATTGCTGGCAGAAATATTAACACCAAGGATTTCCAATTCCCAGTGAGGGGGAGGGTGTATACTTCCTCCTTTTCCTTTGGACTCTGCCTATGCTGAAGTACTAAGCAAAAAGGAGAGGGAAGGTCCATAAACACAGACAGTGGGCAGTGGAGCCTCTCAAAGGCATCTGCCTATTTGTCTGATCTTTCAGGTTCAAGGCCGACCTGCCTTCCCAGCCACATCTGCTGAGTCAGAGCCGTCAGCCAGGATGAGGGCTGATCTTGTTCTTCACGGACTGCTTTGGTTACCCTCGGGTTCGGAACCTACTGACTCTTTTCACACCTTTCTAAGCCAGTTATTTAGCAAGAATGTTCTGGACAAGCAGACACCCAGTTCTCAGGCCTTGTATGGGAGCCGGAGGGTCGGAACAAACGTGGAACTCATTGTGAATCTCAGTTTTCAAAAAAATGCTCAAAATCTACGCTTTCTGCCACTCCCAGGGACGTTGCTAAGGGCCAGCCTTGGGAGTAGCCCCATTTGTTTTATTTTCTCCTCCAACCTCCTGCTGTTCTACAAAGTCTTCATGCCGCTCGAAAGTTGAAGCCAATTCATCCGAATCTTAAAACTCGCTGCTAAATCTTCTAGTCGATGAACAATTTTCTCTGCCACTAGGAAAGTACATAGCCATGCATCCACAATAATTTTCTTTGTGCTCACCTAGTAATTTTAGATTAGCATCGTGGCGCAGCTGAGATGAGCTTCAGTGACTTTGGTGTCAGACTGATACTGGCCCAAATCCCAGCCACGTCATTTACCTCCTACATGAACTTGGAAAGCTACTTCATTGTCATGAGCCTCAGTTTTATCTTCTGTAAAATGGGGTCAACACTGATTTCTTGTGGGATTGTTTTAAGAATGAGGAAGCCCACATACATCACTTAGCACACTGTATAGCACATACGAGGTACTCCATAAATGGTAACAGTTTTGTTATTAATATTTTATTCATCATTTAAGCACTCCTAGGAATCTGGCTGGCCTGGGAAAGCCCTTTGTAGCAACTTTAGAGATTCATTTGGAAGGGTTTAAAATAAAAACCACCTGGATATTTTTCATATGCATTACCAATTTCAAACCAAGAACAGGAGGGGCTGGAGATACAGGAATACTCCTTGTACATACGGCTTTATGTACACTAATAATGTCCTCCTCCTCCCAGCGTGGACTACTGCCCAGCCCCCACCTCCCTGTCTCATTGTGCTGTTCTGGAAGGCTGGGGATCTCCACATATGGAACACAGTTCTCTGTGGGGCCTTTAATACGCTAGAAATTCCAAAACAAAGTAGACCCCGGCAGGGCACTGGCTCCACGTTGGCAAATAAGCTTGCCATCAGGCGCCACCTCTGGAATTACAACGTGTTTTTAATTAAGGAGGAAACCACAGCCCCAGACTTCAAGGGTTCGCCTTATGCATAAGTCCTGCAGGCTAACGTAGCGGCTCATCTGCGGGATGGAGGTTCCTGGAACCAGAGAGAAACTCCTCCACCCGCTGTATTGTCTGCCACCGGATCCTTTCTGCATTTATACTTCAGTGACTTGCGTTAGGAGTACAACGCATGGCCCATCAGATGGCATTTGAGAGGAAGAATTATTAAAATCAGGTTGGGTGACTACCTTGCCTTACGCAATTGCATATGATGTATGCTTTGTTAAGATCCTGTGACGTTTGAAAAATGGGGCCTGTCTCAGAAAGAAAATTGTGTCCATGGCTGAAAGAATTGAAGTCAATGTCTTTTATTAGAACATTCAAATTGCTTTTAAAGACGATGCCCCGATGGTCTCGAGCCCACCTATAATCTAAAGCACCACAAATTAAAAGTGTCACAAGGGAGCCAAGTTTGTGTGAAGACCCTGCATTCAACATGCGCACCCTGAAAAGGGTTTGGTTTGGGGTTTGGGACCCAAGCCTGCGGGTCTTGCCGGAGCTTTGCCAATGACCCCAACGACTCACACAGGCCACCAACAGCAAGGGATGGGGAAGTGCCGCCAGGGGCTGTGAAACCAGGTCAGGGAGGGCTTTGACGGTGCCGGGGCCACATTTCTCAATTTGATTCCTCTTCCTAGCACCGTAGGAAACTGATTAGAAGGAGGGACTCTCCTTTCGCTTATTTCTATACAAACACAACCCAACCTACAGAGCAGCAGCAGAGGCTGAGTGGGGAACTCAACACGGTGCACACGTTGGTCTGGCCCTGCCCTGACATCCTAGCACAGGGCTGGAGCCTTTGTTTTTGCTTCTGATTTGTTTTTTGCAGAGAAGGAATAAGTCCCATGTACTGCCCCTGCGGTGATTCTCTGCACGGTCAACATTCTGGTGTGATTAGGAATGAGTTCTTAAACTTTCAAAAGGGTAAAAAGGATAAAAAAAAAAAAATCTGATACTTCAAGGGCAATGACAATATGCAGTAGTCCCCCCCTTATCCTCAGGGGCTGCATTCCAAGACCCCCAGTGGATGCCTGAAACCTCCAATAGTGCCTAACCCTATATATGCAATGTTTTGTTCCAGCCACACATACCTACGATAAAGCTCATTTATGAATTAGGCACAGTAAGAGATTAACACCGACAACTAATCATAAAATACAATTATAATAGTATGTCAGCATCTCTCCTCTTGAGCCTGGGGGCTGTTATTAAGTAAGATAAGGGTATTGAACACAAACGCTGTCATCCTGCAGGAGTTGATCTGATCACTGCGAAGCTAAGTGACTAGTGGGGGTGACACCGGACAGGGGGGAGTTCACATCCTGGGTGGGGCGGGGCAGGATGGTGTGAGATTTCATCACAATGCTCAGAACGGTGCTCCATTGAAAACCTATGAATCATTTATTTCTGGAATTCGCCATTGAATATTTTTGGACCGTGGCTGACCATGGGTAACTGAAACCTCAGAAAGCAAAACGCAGGTGGGGGCTATTGTCTGCGGTTCTATCGCTTCCTTGGGTGAATCATGCCATAGCTCCCTTTAGAACAAAAAGGGAAATGTACATGTTACGGGAAAATGTTCACAAGTTAATGGTAGGTGAGAACAAAACAGGATATACAACTGTTCCTACAAAGCAATCCCATGTTCACCAGGGGAAGGACATCTATATGGAAGAGCCGGGAGGAAAATGGCATTATCATAACAGCAGGCACTGTTGGTTGAGTCCTTCCCATAGGCAAAGTACGGGGCTGTACGTTCCGGAGATGTGGCATGATCTAATCCTCACAAGAGCCAGGCAGTGGCTGTCACCACCATCCCACCCTATAGACGAGGACTGCAAAGTTTACGTAACTTGCCACCTACCTCGGTAAGAACGACAGTGCTTGATCTGAACCATGGCAGATGCTTCTAGAATTCATGCACTCTGTAACTACACTACAGTACAGAAGTTATTTCTGGGTAGTGGTATTACAGATACATTTTAACTTTATTTCACCTTTCTGTATTTTCCAACTTTTTCTTTTTTTAACAATGAGCCTAAAAAAATGACTCAAAAAATCAGAAAATCAAAAAATCAGAAAACTAAACGCATAAAAAGGAGGGAAAAAAACACATATATGGAAGAAAAATCACACTTGCTTCATCTTGAAGATGTTAAACCAGATTTAATTGGCTCTAAAACAAGCCAATTTTTAATTAAGATGACTGTCTTAAAGAACATCTTAAGAAAAGAACCCAAAACTTGAAAAAGCAAAGAGAACAAATATTCACATCTACCACTTCTCTGTAAAATTTTAGGTCATAATACCAGATTACCTCAACATTTTTTCTGTTGGGCAAGAGGACACCTCCTCCAAACTTGGCAGGATGAATCCCTTCCCCTCCACCTCTCTCAGCAGCCTTCTCCATCAATATAACTTCAATGGCTCCTCTTCTATGGCTTCCTCTCCATCTGTATTTCAACTTAGATCTTCCCAACTATCTTAAAAAATATCTTCTCTGAAGCCTGCTGCCATTCCAAGATTGCACACTCAGTGTCTCTCCTTCCTTCCCTACCAAACGCCAGGTGCAACACACTATTCCTAGAGCCTCACGTCCCCACCACCGGCTCCTTAACGCCCTCGTGACCTTGGCCTCTGCCCTGCTGTCCCTCCTTCCCTCCAAGATCACCACCGGTGACAATGCACTTCCCCACCTGCCTCGATGTTCCTGCAGCTTTGGTCGCCTCTGTGTGTGGAAGGTCTAGCACCCTTGCCCTTGGCTTTAGTCTCCCTGAACTATCATCCTTCTCCGCCTCCTTCTTCTCTGAGCCTATTCGGGTCCATGGCTGGTTTCTCTTGTTCCTCATCACACCTAAATGGATAAACCTAGAGAGCAATTCTCAGTCTTGTTCCTTTCTCCCTCCCTACTCCCTTTGAATCTCAGTATTTTTTGAGTCCTACTATGTTCTTGGCATCGTTAACCTATAACTCCAAGTAAAAGGAAGCTTCTGTTTCTACTGGGCAAGAGAGATGATAAAGAAATGAGTAGGATAAGGTCACCGGGAAGGATTTCCCGGCATGATGACATCTGAGCTGAAACCCAAACGATGAAAAAGAATGAGCCCAGCAAACTTCTAGGGAAGGAACAGAGGACAGAGGGAAGAGCAAGTGCCAAGGTCCTGGAGCAGAAACAGACATGGCCTATTGTAGGGACAGAGGGAACACAGTGTGACTCGGGCACAGTCAGTAAAGGGGAGTGTGGAAGAAAGAGAGGTTGGAAAAGCAGATTCGTCCAGGAAATGTGAAATCCACACATCACTTGCTACCCGGCCCATTCTGCCTTGCGATGGCATTATTTGCAATGATTTACATCATGTCTTCTGTCTCCTGCCTACCCTGGGCGCCTCATTTTCCTATCCTGCACAGCGCTAGGTCAACACAGCAGTAAATTAGTTGAATTTCAGTGAAGGAGATAAGAGAAAACAGAAATGAATTGTGAAGATTCAGACTTTTCCCAAGTTCAAACCAGCCTTTGAGTCACTCATCAAGATGTTGCCAGAAATAACATCACACTGAAACATCAGTAAAATTTAGTCACCTCGGCTAAGGCCAAATGTCCCTTTCTCTTTTGCCTCCGCCTGCCTGGGAATTCAACATTCCCCTAACGCCACTCATCTGGGACAGGCTTTTAGGGCGTGGGCATGTTTTTCATCTCTGCAGGGCCAGCTGTGGGTGGAGAGGTCCTAACACAGGCTAAAGTCAGACCAAATGAACCCAAAAGGCTCTTTTCTGGGGAAATGGTCTACACATTGCAGAGTCAGTAACGTCGCCAATGAAAGAAACATTTTCCGAGATGCTGTGATCTGTCATAGAAAGTGTTGACTCCTGATGACATGGAAAATGAGAAGCATCTTATTTCACGCATTCCAAGAGAAAACTACACAGATGTGAGTGACTTCTCTCCATACCCAGAGCTCCTGAAACAAGATGTTGTGAAATCTCCATAGTTTAGGGTGCAGCTCGGAGCCAGAAAACATATGCTCAGTGTCAGCTTGGTAGCATTTATTAAATGTGTGACTTGGGTTGTCCCCCAACCCCTCTGGGCCTCAGTGTCTTTGTCTATAAAATAGAGATTTATAAAATCTATCCAGTAGGGCTGATAGGAAGACCACAGGTTTGTGAGATTGCTTTGTAAGTTGCAAAGAGTCTTACACAACGTAAGTAAGTTTGAGGCTTTTGAAAAATCTTGGCAATTATCAATTCTGGTCTTCATGATGTGGAGCTTCAAGAGCAAAATATTCCGAGAGTTCCTTTTGATTAAGTCTGGCCCTAGACCCTAGATGTGAGCTCCTAGGACTCATGCCTTATTTCCCACAACTGGAGGATTAGGACATAAAAAATACTCAACTTGAAGTCATGTTCAAATTCCCCTGTGAACTAAATTGTTGTGTAAGAAAGCAAAGTTGAACTTAAAAAGTTAAGTTTTGGAAAATGCAAGCATTTACCCTATCCCTTTTTTTTTTTTTTTTTTTTTGTCACTAGAGCTCCTTTCACAAATTCCCCCATGCCAAGTCCAACAAATTATTTTATCCTGGGCATCGCAGACTGCCTTTACTGAGTTCATAGATCTTGAAAATGAAAGGCCTTTAAAAGTGGTTATGTAGTAATCAAAACATGGCATGTTTTGAATTGTGTTCATTCCACAAAAGATTTAGCCAGTACTAAAAATGAACAAGTTCCAGTTCCTAAGTGCTTAGCAGATAGCCGTACTTTTGCAATAGGTCTACAAAAGCTCAAACACCAATTGCAGATGTCATAATAATATTTGAATGAGCAAATAAACTATTTGCATTTTAGCTTATAAACAATCCTCTCTTGCCATGAGCTTGACAATTCTGTGGGTGGTTCCCTCCATCCCCACCATCTGCTCTCGCCTCAGATCCTTTCCCCATCCTGTACCTTTGAGCTGCCCACACGATACTCCTAACCTCTTCCCCACCTCCGTCCTACCGTCTTCACCTTCAATCCAGTTGACCCATCAATGCACAAGCCACTTGTCTGCTATGATATCAGTATCTTTATTATCTCCTTTATGCCTATTTCAGGGTCAGGTGTCTTAGAAGCAAAACCCTATGAACCCTATGCCGAACTCCCAATATATAAAATAGATTTCAAAAGTGATACTTTAACAGCATAAGTGAGTAACATTTATTTATTACAAGGCCATTCAATGGGAACCATACATATTTGGTTGTATGATTTAAAAAAATCCTGCTACACTCTGATAAGTATTTTTTTTTAATATGAGTGGACATAAGTAGACTGGAGTATTTGAAAAGGCCAGCATAGTGTTACTCTTGTTGGCTCTTGATGACATGGAGAGGGAGTAACCAATGAGGCATTTATAAAAACTTCAAGCAGATCTCAGGTGATGGCAGAAGGAACTCTGGCCCACGTTCTACACTGAGGCGTGCAAGGCCAGCATGGAGGCCTCCACTGTGCTATGGTACATATTGGCGTGAAAATGGTAAACATGGTATAGTTTTTAAATATAGCATATGTGTCGTGTGTGTGTGTGTGTCTGTGTGCATGTATTTTTCTTTTTAATGACAACTAAACCCAGTCTTTACAGAATCCCCTGGGCATCCCAAATAACCACAGATCTTGGTGTGGTAATCCACGATCTTCCCAACTCCGCAAGGAGAGATAACTGAGTGCCTGGTTTTAGTAAATGGGCGCTGGGACCAGCCTCCATAGGTTAAAATTCCGCTCCATAATTTACTGCTTGTGAGACCTTGAGCAATTCAACCTCTGTGCCTCAGTTTCCTTGTCTGTTTAATTAAAGATAATGACAGTCTGGTGAAGATGAAGTGCATAGAGAACAAGGCACTTAGTGCTAATATTTCTATTTCCAAACTTATCTCTTTCTATTCACATATCCATAGCCTTCGCTTAAGTCAAATCCTCTATTAATTGTTCCCTGTGCCCCTGGAGCACTCGGATCTCTGCTATTCATCCTGAGGTTGTCTACAACGTGGAATGCTGGGAGCTAATACAATTCTTTCTTTCATATGGTTGGATTCCTACCCAGCCTTTCAGATGTGCTTTGATTAAAGACTACTATGATGGCCCCGTAGACAACCGATAATACTCCCTCCTCTGAAGTCCTCCAGCTCACACACATTCCTGAAGCCCCTAAACTTCCCCCATACAAGCAACTCCTCTTGCTTGTAATCATTCATCTAATGTCTGTCTTTCTCCTCTTTGTACCGTTAAGTTCCCTGAGGCCAGGTCCGCTGTTGAGTGCTGCATCTCCAGCCCAGAGCACAGGGCCAAGAGCAGGACAGACATGGAGAGGCAGACACACATGGATGGACAGACAGACAGAGCATGCCATTCAGGCTGCACACACCCTACTTCTCCAGTTCTTTTCATGCAACCGTGTTAGGCTGGCCACCCTGATTTTCACTGATTGATCACGTTATTGCTTGGCAAGGAAAGGGCTAGTAAAGGAACACAAACAGAAGTTGGAAGTTGTGAAAGAAAAGACGAGAAAAAAGAAAGGCTGAAGCACATTCCCTCAGTAAAGCACCACCCACCACTAAAGGTTGGTGCCACTAGGGTTTGTAGACTGACCCAAGGAAAGTAGAATGTGTTTAGTGAATAAAAGACACAAGGATGTGACGTGGGGAAATTGTGTTAGGTGCATAAACAAGTGACAACCACACGGAGGACCCATTTTTTTATGGTGAGAAAAACCCCTCCTCCCCCCGAAGCCTCCAGCATTCGCGAGCTTGCTGATAAGATGGCGGCGGTCCGGACGTGGCTTCCGGGTGCTTCAACTTTGTGGATCCGGCCCCAGCCCTCAACCTTTCAGAAAGGTTCCGTGTGTTCAGGGAAGGGCCTGCCTAAAAAGTCCAGCTGAGTTGGTTCTTCCAGCTCTGAGGTTCAGGAAGCATTTGCCTGTGTCTCTCACTTCGCCTGCCCTCCCCAGGCGTGTTAGGTCAGGGCAGGGTCATGAGAAAACGGGGTCCCTTGCTTTGCCCTTTCTGATCCCAACTCCTAGTTGTGGGACCTGAAATTAATACTGCACACTGGGGCAATCCTAGTTTTTACCTCCCTAACCGCGTGGTGTGTGTTGCTCCGAGAGAGGAGAAGGAAATCTTAGGGGATGTGCAAATAATGTCTGGGCTCTGATTGATGGCTTTGTTTCCAGCCAGATGGAGGTAGAACTGAGGCCCCTGACCCTGACCTGGTCTGGCTTCTTCCTCCAAGCCCAGAGTAATAAGCAAGGAAATGAAGGCTCCGTTCCTGGGGATAACTGGATAAGGAGACAGCAACAACCGCCAAGTGCATAGTTCTCTCGCTGTGTGGAGGGGGAGGTGGCAAGATTTCCTGGGGTGACCCTGGCTCTATAATGGAGCGAGCTTTGTTAAATGACTTGTTGCATGGCACATGTGAAGTCTCCCAGCCCAGCTTATATAACACACTGTTGGAGAGGCGGAAACCGGCTCGAATTTGAACCTCTGCAGCAGAGCCCTGCCTGGCAGATTTGCAGACAGTGGTGCCCATGAGACATCTCAAAGTTTACGACTACATATTAAAGCATTTATGAGACTTGAACTGTGTTCCATTAAAATTGGGGAGGGGGGAGAGGCAAGGAAAAAAATCTGAGACTTCCAGCGAGGGTAATTAGCCCCAAATGTTTCATAAAGGGTTTGATACCATTCTGGTTTTAAGCTCCTTTCCCGGGTCTGTCATAGGAGAGAAAGAGAAGAAAGAAACCGATTAAAAATTCACCATTGCTTTAAAAAAATATATCACGTGACCAAACCAAGCAGCTGGAACCATGTGTAGAAGGAGTCTAACCACACAGACCCCATCCCAAGGTGATAGATTAAAATTTTACTGGGGAGAAAATATTTAAGACATGGAGTTGGCTGTTTTTGTCATACCTACCAAAGAAATTCCTTTCTTTTATGCCTCTGTCCATTCATTCGACTTCTTCCCTTTTGTTTCTGAGTTTGGCATCAGCCTGGCTGGCTTGGGGCCTTTCCAACCTCCCACTGGATGTGGGTCTATTTCCCTGTGACTCCCATTGCACCGTTGCCGGTAGGAGGCAGGAGGAGTGACCACCGGAATAGCAGGGATGCCCGAGTATGGCCAGTGTTAATCCCTGCCCAGGTGACATCACGTAAACGTGGCTCAACCTGGTCACGCTGACGTCCCCACAGGGAGAGCCACACCACAGGGTTCCCGTCAGGCTACGTCTGGCAAAGACTCAGACATTCATTCAATGTTCTTCATCGGAAGGGTAAAGAGTCGCTTTCTATGTGATCCTGGGTGCATGGCAGAAAACTCACGTCATCAGAATGTGTTTGTTAAGCCTTTCCTTTTTATGAAAGGGACTTTCAGAACAATTAGTCAGCAATGAAGGCAGCACTTGATTGCAGAAATAACTCCGAATATATCAACAGAAGAGTTTTCTATCTAATGTCAGGGAAAACACCTTGAACTTGATGCAGACGTGTGCTGAAGGGTGTGTGGTCCTGATCTCATAGAAGATCCCCAAGAAATAGACAGCGTTCATGGTTTTGACGTTCACCTGGCTGGAGAGAGGTCCTGGGCAGGGACAGGTGGCCTTTTCTGGTTTGTCCAGCTCCCCAATTCTGTTGTCTCTGGAGGAAGGAGCGTTCTAAGTGCTCTGATCAATGACCCACAGTATTCATGGTCCACTCCCTTGTGCCACCACGGCGAAGACACCTTCCACGGCCACTCTAAGTCGGACTTTCCGCAGCAGTTTCTCCCGTCCACACAAGCTTTCTTCCATGTCGGGTATTTTTAGAAACACAATCAATATATGGCTTCTCTATTATCTAGAAAGAATGAAAATCATTCACTTTATAGTTACACGTAAAACATCACTCTTTGATTTGGGTCTATTTTTCATCAAATTGTCTATTTCGATCTGGCTTTTGTGTCCTCGTCCTGGACATTTGGCCACGTGAGAAAGCTCAGTGCTCCACAAATGTAACAGAACTGTGCGACAGGAAACATCTAGCCCAGTTTTAGAGAGACCTGCTACCATTTTATATTTCACGAGACCCCCATCCCCAGCCCCAGTTTTGTGGGATTGATCTGAGATTTCATGACAGAAACCACAACACATCTTGCTTCTCTTAAGGAAAATAAAAACAGAAGACACAGCTTTCTCTCTCTTTTTTTTTAACCCTTTCTTTGCCATCTGGGAAGAAGTCTTTCTGTATTCACACAACATTTGGATATCTTTGTAAAAATGACCTAAAAATAACCCCAATTCATTCATACCTTTCCTAGGCATCTCGGGCAGTGAAATGCCAGCCCTGTGTCCTGTGGACTGTTTTGATGACAGGAACCCGGGCAGGCCCTTGGCCATCCTCCTGGGGAAGCTACGGGGGCCCCGAGCGTGGTGATCTCTGCCGGATGCCTTCAGCACCAGCTTGCCTTTCAGTGGGAAGACGTCCTTTGTTCACAGAGCTCAACCCCGCTAGGTCAGCCCTTGCGGCTCTCCCGTGGAGAGCACGGGGCCATCGTCGCTGCGATAGCTTTGGAGACATCCAGACGATGCCTGGAGGAAAGGGAGCGCTCGTTAGTGTCTTTAATGAGCCTTCCCCAGTTTCATTTGTGGCTGAATCAGAAACTTTCTGAATCATTTACCCCGTCGCAGAGCCGTTCTCAGACATGAAAAGGGTAGGGCTGTTCCATCACAAAGACACCCACGTTCTAGCCCCTTCCTTTACGGCAAGCAGTTCTCAAATTCTTAAAAGGATTTGAGCCAGGCACAGTGGCTCACACCTGTAATCCCAGCACTTTGGGAGGCTTACGTGGGAGAAGGGACTGAGACCAGGAGTTTGAGACCAGCTGGGCAACATAGTGAGACCCCCGTCTCTACCAAAAAAATTAGCTGTGCATGGTGGTATGCACCTGTCGTCCCAGCTACTTGGGAGGCTGAGGTGGGAGGATCACTTGAGCTATGATCGGGCCACTGCACTCCAGTCTGGGTGACAGAGTGAGACCCTATCCAGCCAGGGAAGGCGAGGGTGGGCTGGCTTTGGCCATAGGACTTGAAGAAGCTGGCTGTCCGTGGGTGGTGGCGTCAACCCATGACCTTGGCCTCAGTTCATGCTACTCTGAGTGAAGCATTGTCACTCCCCCAGGGAAGCAGGAACAGGGCACAGACTCCTTCAATGTCCCACCCATACCTGGGCTGTAGGAATGTTTCTCACTTCCTAACTCGTAGGGCCAAGTGACTCGTGGCGGACAGGACTTCAACAATTAAGTTGTTTTCACATATTGATTTCAATCAAAGAGCTGTACTCTTGGCTTGGTCAAATAATTGGAAACTAATATCTTAATAAGCCTTACAAATGTGTATCCCTTCCCAGTTTAGAAAGTACTTCGACTACCAGGACAGTCAGCTTTGTTTTCCAACTAAGGTGATGAGACGGGAAAGTCTTTGCGCTGCCGGGATGGGAAATCTGACTAGATACCGACTTCCCTTGTGGTCATCCTGTTGAAAAGAAATGTGGCACATTCAGAAGTTGTCAGAGAGGAGGGTTGCCGTGTGGCGGCATCCATGATTCTTGCTGTTGTTGTTGGCTCCGCAAAGTAATTCCAGGGTTTTGTTCCATTCTATATTTAGTCATGCCTGCTATTAAATCAGGGATACTTTTATATCACTGACCTTTGACATATGGACATTTTTCTGGAGAGGGGGAAAAAAAACATTCAAACTCTCACATTAATGTTGGGAAAGTACAAGCCTCAAAAACGTGGCAGTTTCGAAGTAAGTCAGAGCCAGGAACTAACCAGGCAGAAGTTTATATTACAAATAAATCCACTCATTATGCCAGGAAAGCATGTCAAGGGCTGACAGTTAAGCTCGCCAAGCTAAAATGTTTCCTGAAAAATTAGAACTCCCAAATAATGCATGACAGCTTTTACCTTATGAAAAATGGAAGCAAATTGGGTTGGTAATCGCATGATAAAATAAGAAGTAGATCCAAAATATAATTAAAACCATGCGGTTGACAATTCTCAAAAACCTCAAATGATCTCCAGGTTGGTTTCTCTCCCTAATCCCACCCTACAGTGATTAATCCCAGGAGACTCTGGACGATTGGAACCACACCGTTGGTACCGGAGTTGAATTCCCCACAGCTGTTTCGATGGTCTCACATTGCCACGAGGGGGCCAGGAGGGAGTGGCCCAGGGTTTCTCAGCATTGGTCCCATGCACAGTAATTCTTCGTTGGGACGGTTCTGTTCAGGGTATTGTAGAACGTTTAGCAACACCCCTGCCCTCTAGCTACTGGTGCTGGGTTGTGACAACCAGACTCATCTACAGATATTGGCAAATGTCCCCCCATGGGCTGGAGAGGGCAGGGTGCAAAGTCAACCCTGTTTGAGAACCACCATTAACCCCTCCGTGCTCAGTACAAAGCTTCGCCAAGACTCAACCTAAAATTTGTGCCAGATGAATATATTATATTATGCTCGATTAAGGCTACATAAAACCAGAGCACAAAGTAGTAAATTAAAACCACAACAGGAATGCATTCTGAACACAAGAAAAACTTTTCTAATATTAAGAGGGTTCATCATGAAATATATTCAGTGCCATTCTTTGATGGTCCTTAAAAATTAGATTAGTAGATGATCTGTAATGAGTGGTTTAGGGGCAAATAAGTCCAAGAGAATTCTCTTAAAATTGTTGCTCAGATTTTTTTGTTTGGTTTCTTTCACATTTAACAAAAAGGATATGTAGCAAAGCATGTGAGTATCTAAGAATACAAAGGAAAAGTAAATTATTTCACAAGAAGTTTTTTTTTCCTTCTTTAACTGAAGAACTAGGCATAGGGAAAAAAAACCACAAGAATATACATAAATGAGAAACAGTGGCGAATGAAACCGGGAGATCAGTGGATCATTTATAACATAATAGAATGGTTACAATTAAGAGATTTGCCTACTGATAAATGTTTCGGGCCGTACCATGGCACTAACTGCTCTTCCATCCCTTTCACTGGAAATGGATTTAGAGATTGAAGAGCTCTTTAAATTTTAATTTTAAGTCCCTTTTTCATTTCTGTTTTATTAATCTCCATCATAAATATTAATTTATGAGCGCCGATGCCCAGACGGCCTCAGGGTACTCACTCACAAAGGAGAATGAATATCACTACGCAGTTAACCCAAATGTAGATTGAGCATAAAAGAATTGAAGATTTGCTACTCAATCTGAGGCAGGTCCAAACCTAAAAGGCACCCTCTTTATTGGTGATCACATTTAAAGAAACGACACCATAAATAGAAGTAGAGCATTCAAAGGCCAGGCATTGAGCTGGGAGGGTGGGTTGTAGTTTTGACTTTCACAGCATAAAGAATTCTTAGCTAAATGCACATACACCTAAAGTTGTTTTTCAGTTCATCTGCTAACTAGCTATTGTTTGACCTCTTTGCTTTCTGCAATAGAATACATTCTCCACGGGGACAGTTATTTCAGACCTGTGTAACCAGAGGGCAGTTCCTTCTCCACCCACCTGAGGTTTGCTGTTATCAGATGAGTGTTTTCCTTGCCTCTCTGCAAAGACACGTAGCTCCTGGAAATAGCAAGTGTTTGATGCTTTCTAGGGATAAAGGCAGTTACCTGACAAAAGGTTTGCAGAAATGTCACGCCCAGAGAACTTTTGCAACCTCCCACTTGCTGTCAGGAGTGATTGCATCTTGCAAAGAACCCCAGGCCCCTTCTGCTAGCACAGCCAGAAGTGCAATCAGTGCCTGCCTGGTCACTGGCCGCAGAGACCCGAGCAACATCTATTAAGCGGATCAGAGGCAGGACAAAGAAATATCAAAACAGTTTATTTAAAGGGAAAAGCTTAGTCAACATGAGTGTGCTGCGTAAATGATGAAAGTGCAACAAAATGAGAAAGGTTTTTCTTTAATCAATGTAGCACATAGAATCTCAGATCTCTGGGACACAAAGCAGCCCAAGCCTCCCCCCTCACTTACAAGGAGGAGAGTCCTAGCCCATCCGGGTTGCTAGAACAGAATGCCATAGGCTGGGTGGCTTACGAACAACAGGAATTTATTTTTCACGGTTCTGGAGGCTGCAAAGTCCAAGATCAAGATGATCAAGATGCCGGTTGATTTAGCGTCTGGTAAGGGCTCACTTCTTGGTTCATAGACGCTGTCTTCTCACTGTGTCCTCACTTGGCAGAAAGGACAAAGGAGGTCTTTAGGGTCTGTTTGATGAGGACACTAATCCCATTCAGGAGGCTCCACCTTCATGATCTCTTCTCCTCCCAGAGGACCCCTCTCCTAACACCATCACCTTGTGGGTGAGGATTCCAACACAGAAATTTGGGGAGAGTACAAACATTCAGTCTACAGCACAGAGCCATTCATCTCGGTCCACCCAAAGTGAATAAGAAACTGGGCCAAGGAGCCCAGTTTGGTGGCAGAACGGGGTCCTCGGACTATAGCTCTGGGCCATTCTTGCCACTCCACCACCCCTGGGTGACTTAGAATGATGACTACTGTCCTGCATGACACAAGGAGCCCCCTAAAGCTCTTCGCTTTCCCCTAAGCTCATACGCTGCCGCCTTCAGGAAGCTCTCCTGGATTGTACACATCCATCTTATATGAATAGTTTTTTGTGCACAAGCACCTATGGGCTAGGAATTGCATCCACTTTCTTTTATCTTGTTCAATATGAGATCTTATATCTTGTCCAATATAACTGAGTTAATGTCTGACTCAGTAGCTTGGACAAAGGAAAAACTAAATAAATACTTTTTATGCAAACACACTTTTCTTTATTCACACAAATCTACCATCTCGGCCACTGAAAGGGGGCAGAGGAGAGAGAAACGCCCTAGCCATGGCAAGCTGGTGCGATGGAGCACACATGGTCTCCAGAGTGAGACAGACTTGGATTCACATGTTGGTTTTTCTACTTATAGAATGCATGCCTTTAGGGAATTCATGTAGCTTTCTGAGCCTCAGTTTCTTATCTGTAGGAAGGAGCATAGCAGTACCTAAGCTGCCATGGCTGGCATGAGACTCCAATGTGACAATAAGCAGGAAGAACACGATGTAGCCCTGGCACATAGCAGGAAGTCAGAAAAGGGCTCCTAGAGGCTGCTCCCTGCTTACTGGGACTTGCTTCACTTCACCACTGAAAAATAAACATCAGAGACGATAAACTTGTCTTTATCCATTTTCTCGAAACCATGGCACACTATATGCAACAGTATTCTTACCGAACACATTGCATGCAGCTCACCATGGAATTTTCTTGAAAAATCATTGATCCTTTGGTATCACTTTGAAAACGAGAGCTGAGCTGCTGCTCTAGTCTTGGATTTACGTGGTGTTATGGTCTGAATGTTTGTGTCCTCCCCAAATTCATGAATGGGAGTCCACCATCACGAATGAGATTAGTGACCTTGTAAAAGAGGCCCCGGAGAGCTGCCTGGCCCTTCCGACGTGTAAGAGCACAGCACGGAAGGGCCATCTGTGAAGCACACAGGGGCCTCTCCAGATACCAAGATCTACCGGCACTTTGATCTTGGACTTCCCAGCCTCTAGAACTGTGAAGAATATATATCTATTGTTTGTAAATTACCCAGTCTATAGGATTTTGTTATAGCAGCCTGAAGGGACTAAGACACACCATTCTCTTTCCTAACCTGATATTGAATTTTTTACAAGGTCATGAGCATGGGTTCCATTTCTAGTTTGTCTGGAACAAAATCAAAACCATAATTTTGCATTCTAATGTAACGCTATATATGTAAAAGTGTTCTGCAGGAGATTGTCAGCCAAGGAACAAGCCATTTTATGGCAGCAATTGTGGAGTGAAAAAGCTTAGACTCTTGGGAACCTCTGATCTTTGTCAACCCAGATTTAAGTGGGATTGTCCCGTGAAGTTTTCTTCCCTCTATCCTTTGACTGTGAAAGGACAGCCAATGTCTCAAGTTTTTACAAAACATTTTAAAATTGATGGCTAAGATACTTTCAGATCCTGTTTTTCCAGCTATAAAATTAATCTGAGAATTCAATGATTAAAGTAGATTCCTAGGTATTTATGGAAGGAAAGGGTTTTAGACTTTTCTCCAAATTCTGATGTCCACGCATGGAGAAGAATAGTTCTGTCGGTTCCACTGGCACAATTAGAAGCTAGATTGTCCATACCTTACTAGAACCTGTTCTTCATTCTAGCTGTCATTTGATTTAGATATGATAATAACTGAGATCAAATTTCCCTAAAAACAAAGCAATTTCTAGCCCTTTTTAAGATCTTTCCTTATTGCTCACTACCCTTAACTCCGTCATAGTCAATGGATTATTTTTAGCCATAGAACTCCTATATTTTTTCCAGAGTGTGAAAATTTAATTAACCCTGCCTACAGGTGCTTGCCAAATTCTATAGTGCTTTTTTTGATCTCGTCTTTTAGATCTTCATTCATAAGGGTTTTTTAATGTTCCTTTACAACCTTGGTTGATTCTGGCTGCTGCTGTGTTCTGAATAATAGTTATAGACCTGTCAAGGATGCTGTATTTCCCCACACAGTTATAACGGTGATGTTTCTATATTTTGCCCAGAGTTCAACTTCCCTGATGGTCCCTCGAAACGAGCTTTTCCTCCCCGTCTGTTTCAACACCTGCCTCCGCCTCCCTGGCCAGCTTTTCTGTTGCCCGAGTCCTTGGGGAGGCTGCCTACTTTCTGGCTGTGCCTCCAGGGCCCCCTGGGGGAAGAGATACAGGAGGGAGGCATCATGCATTGGCCACGATTAACCAAAATAGCCACAAAAACAACAAAACTGCTCTTTATGTTGAAAATCTAGAAGAGAAAAATTTTAAATGTAGATTAATCTGATGTTAAAAAACATCTGGGCCTGATATCCCAGCACTTTGGGAGGCCAAGGTAGGAGGATCATTTGAAGCCAGGAGTTTGAGACCAGCCTGGGCAGCATAGCAAGACCCCATCTCTACGAAAAATAAAAAAATTAGCCAAGGAGGTGGCACACACCTGTAGTCCAAGTTACTTGGGAGGCTGAGGCAGGAGGATCATGCAAGCTCAGGAGTTCAAGGCCGCAGTGAGCTATGATCATGCCACTGCACTCCAGCCTCGGTGAGAGAGAAAAATCTTGTCTCTAAAAACAATTAATTAGTTAAAAAATAAAAATACAAAACATCTGTTTCCCCGATTGACATACTCTCTGTGCCAGTGTGATAGATTGACTTCTGTTATGTATGTAATTGGGAAACCCTTCAGTCTTCTAAATGTATTCAGAAATATTTTTTAAGCTAGTCAGGTGTGGATTTTGGCGCTGGGGGTGGTGGGAGACATTAACATTAGTTAATCAGCTTAACAATAACCAACAACCCTCAGAACAACTATTTTTTAAATTATAATGAACAAAGGCAATTACTATTTTGAGTAAACACACACACGCACCTATATATTACAACATATTATCTGTTATCATTTTATGTGTGTTATTCTTAATAGACTGTAAGTTTCTTGAGAGCAGTGCCTTCTAAAAATACAGGATGGTCTTGAATGGCTTTGTAAGTTCAAGAGGAGTTGGGAGTGTTGCCCAGCAATTAAGGAAGGCAACTTGATTTTAAGTCACTTCCGCAGAAACAGAGGGACCAGCTCGTGGGAAGAGCAAGCCTGCCCAGCCTTTTCTGTGTCAAGCGCAGTGTTGCATCTGCAGAGTTACCAGCTAAACTGACCTCTGAAAACCTTTTAGTTTTCCCAGAATAGGCTTTCGGGTGAAGGCTCTAGAAACTCTGTCTCTGAGCAACAGAAAAAATAGAGAAGTTTACCTTGAAGTAGAAAAAACATAGAGAGGACATGATCAGTTCTTAATTAGTTAATATTAAAGCATTCGTTCAACTTTCACTAAACAAACATTTGCTGAGCACCTTTCATGAGCCACCCACTGTGCTAGATCCTAGAGAAACTAAGAACAGGGCGGAGGACCAGGTTACTACTTTTGCAAAACTTAGAGTTAGTCAAGGGATCCGGACAAATCGGTTTTCCTGGGGGCAATATGATTTGGGTTACTGTGGAAATAAAAAAAGGCCATTTGCCTTATTATTTCTTAATTCTGTGTCTTTATGTTCCTATTTAACTGCTTTTTTTAAAAAAAAAAACAACTCCCTGAAGAAGAGGCAGCTATGCCCCGTGTGAGCTGTGCAGTAATCTGAGCTGTGATGGAGCCTTTTACGGGCACGGGCATCAGGAAGGCCCTTCCCGGGGAAGGGACATGGTGACTTCTGGACACAGAGACGTGCGAGATACAGAGGAACTCATCGGAAGGCAGGGTCATTGGTATCCGGGTCCCCGGGGTGTGGCGATGTGTTAAGCCTAGAGGGAGAGTGGATTTTGTCTGTCCTGGAGTACAGCTCTCGCTGGCGGAGAACTTGCAGGTGGAGGGTCCACGAAGGTGCGGAGCCAGAGGTCAGGTGGTCTGGACTCTAGTTCTGCCTTGACCTTGGCTTAGCTCTGGGGCTTTGGGCAACGCATCGAGCTCTTGGGACTCAACTTCTTTCCTGGCAGCATATCGGTGGCCTGAATTCTCTCCAATCTCCTCTCCCGCCTGACCTTGACGTTGCTCCGTCACACCTTGGGTGTAACGTTAAAATTTTAGTAAATTTCCCGGCGAACAATATAATTTAAGAACCACTGCTCTGGGAATCGAAGGCAGTAAAAGGTCCATTTACCTTTTTATTCTTAATTCTGCGCAGTTTTACTCCTACTTAAGTGTTCTTTCCTTCAAACAACACTTTCCCCTAAAGCCAAAATCTCCATATCTGCCTCCTTCCCTGCAGTCCCTTTGGGAATGTCTGGCCGTGCCGCTCTTTGCATGGGACTGGATTTTACAGTGGATTAGAGAGAATCGTCTTCGACACCGTAGGGACAAAGCATACCTCACTCAAAAACAATCCCCAGCCTGTGTCACCGAGTCTCCGAGGGCATCAGCGGGCCTGCGGAGCTGACACTTCCTTTCTGATTCCTCGGAAGGCCCACACAGGAAAAGTAACCCCTGCGGCTTATCTAGCACAGACCGGTATTATCAGACACTTAGCGGAGAAGTCGGATAGTAGCAGGAGCCCTGTCTTATCACTCGTCACCTCTTTATTGCGGTTCTGAGCCAGAGCCACACAGGCCATCAAGCCCAGTGAGCTGCCTCTGATGGATGCAGGGTGCGGTGAGCAGCAGAGGCGAAGTCTAGTTCAGCCCTGCGCACACCTGCCCGGGCCTATTGGGATTTTAAGCTGCAAGAACTCCACAAACACATAGTTCTGTGCACCGGCGAAGCCATCTCTGTCTTCTTACCAAGTCTGAAATATTGCATTAGCATTGCGTATCCCTTCTTTTTGGAAATCCAATGTATTTTTCTTGGGCAAAAGGATTGATACTCCTTATATGTCCTGGCACCGAATAATAATAATTATAATCATTATAGCTAATATGGATTGCCTACCTATTGTATCCTAGGCCGTTTTCTGTGTGATTTTCATAGAATATCCAAATTTAATCCTCAACAACAGCCCTGTGAGAGAGACGGTTATTGTGTCCATTTTATAGATTAGCAAACCGAGGCACAGAAAGTTTGACTTAATTTGCCCCCGATCATAGAACCACTAAGTAGCAAAGCCAGGAGTCAAACCCACAGCGTCTGACCCAGATCCTGTGTCTTTACCACTATACCTTACTACCATTTCACCTGCTGAGAACTCAAATGCTGAAAGTTACAAATACGTTGCTGAAGTTGACACGTGGGAATGGCTTAGAACTCATAGTAGAAGGTAGGTGTCCAGCTCCATTTGCTCTTCATCCCCTCTTTTATTTCAGATGGCAAAATAAGGCCAAATCCCAGGAGTTAAACCAGTTGTCCTGGGTTCTCCTTCCAGAGGTGATGTCAGTTGTCATGTTCATAAACCAGTCTTTACTCTGGATGTGACAACACTGCTTCCCCGCCAGACTCTCCCTTTGGAAGCTTCAAGGTGCCTCACTCCTGTTAGCAGGGGACCCCGTGCACAGGCTGGCTGCTGCGCAGGAAGGGTGTCCAGGCGCACACTGTACCCCCAGGTCAGGGTGGTCGTCAGCAAGAACTCAGCCTGCAGAACTCGCAGGAAGTCCTCCAGACAGCCTGCTAAGCATTCCGTAGGGAAAGAGAATGGACCAGACGAATTATGAAACATGAGCCTGTCACCGTGACTACATGATTATGGAAAATTTACAATTTTGTAATGTCAAGTGGCAACTTAATTTAAAAATAAAAAATTGCTGCAGGCTGCCATCCCACAAATAATGTGTCGCTTGCGGTGCGGCCAAACATTCCTCCGAATGGTAAGGAAATAAAATGTGAGAATGACAAAATGGCTTGGCACAGGAAGAAAAGGATCCCAAGCATGTCCAGTCACTTTCAGACCGATTTCTAATATGCCATCAAATGCTCTATCGTGTTTGGAGCAAACTCGAGGCCTTATTAAATTAAGAATTCCATGTGACATTATTCCAAGTAGGCCTTCTGCTTCTCATTATTCTGTTGCACAACTCTGAACAGGAGGGGAAAAAAGAGGAAAACGGAAGTTAGAGAAGGTGCCCCGTGACTTGTGCCCACCTGGCCGGCCATGTGGCTGAGTGCCACAGCTGGTCCTCAGCACTGGGGGATGGCATGTGGGTCCCAGCAGAATCCCATCTCCTGCCTGGTGACACCTCCACACATCCTCAGAGCCGGCTTCAGTGCTGTGCGAAATCTTGGAACAGGCCATTAAGGAGAATATATGATCTCCATTTATCTCTGAATGTAAAAAGAATGAAATGGAGCCACTAAAATAAAAAAAATAAAAAAAAAACAGCTAGTTTCCTGGAAAGCATCTTTATTTTTTAATCCCACAGATTTTTTTTAAAAACGTGCATTTAGATCATTTGCCAGGATATAAATGCCAATCCACATACTGGTGCAAATTTGATTTTCATTGATCGGAATTCAGAGTTTAGGATTTTTTTTTTTTTTTTTTTGGTGGAAGAGAAAAACTCAGTTGTGAAATCAGCTTGAAGATGTGTTAAATAAAACCATCCTTTTTCTTCTGGCTGAACTTCTCATTTTTTTAAATAGATCATGGAGCTGTAATTTTAAATCCTGAATACAATTCAGTTGAATTCTGAATATGGACTCTAAAATGATACCGGAAAAAAAAATCGGTTACATTTCTTATGATCTCTGGTTTAACTTACATGTTCCAAAAGAATTCAGATTTCTTGAATTTCCCACCCTGCCAACTGTTTTAGAGTCTAAAGATCAAATGGTGTTTACTTTTCATATGTTCTCATAAAATTGTAGC
This sequence comes from Cheirogaleus medius, assembly GCA_008086735.1. Classification (NCBI taxonomy): domain Eukaryota; kingdom Metazoa; phylum Chordata; class Mammalia; order Primates; family Cheirogaleidae; genus Cheirogaleus; species Cheirogaleus medius. Next base: position 10,623,372 of record VBSM01003148.1, on the reverse strand, counting down.
CTTCTATATAGGTCGTCTCTACACATTTAGAGAATTTACAGAGTCTGCATTTATTATCATGTTAGCTTCATTTTTAAAAGAAGACAACCTACTGAAAATAACTAGACCCTTTTCCTGAATCTTTCCCCATACAGAAGATATTTCTTGGCTATTTTTAAATGATCTCGCTGCTCCTTGTAGATCTTGTATCTACAGAAAAGAAAGAAACCACCTGAACCCAATTGAAATTCAAAATACTTCTTGAATGGTATGAAAAAAATCAGATATTAGTGTATGACTTTATAAGCTGTAAAAATCAGTCTTCAAGCAGAAATTCAGGGGTAGACATGAATTTAGGGTAAGTCTAGCTTGTAGAAATTTACATTTTAATAAAATTCGTCTTTCTGAATAGATGGTTGTATATGTTAGGGGAGAAAATGATGATATTGGGCTTCATTCTAGATAGAAATCTTAAATGAAGACTTACGTAGAACTCCTTGGATTTGGGAGAACTTAGCCACGCTGCCCTCTTTGGAAGGGATTCAATAATTGGAACTAAAGATGGAAACTCCAGAAGTGACCCCACGGTGATGACTTATTTCTCTGCCTTGAAAGTTCTCTGGGACTTGGTGGTGCTTCTGGATGTCTTAATTCCTTCATTCTTTGCATTCTTGTACATCAGGACACAATTTTCTTATTTGCTGATGTAAGGAAAGTATCTAAGTAGAAGATTCATGTGCTCAGTGAGCTCCGAGTGAGACAAACTCCCTGTCTTAAGTGCTACAGTCAAAGCTCTGTTTCAAAAGCAATTGGCGGACCACAAAGGAAACACTGTGCTTTATGCTAGCATTTGAAGGAGATGACAGAAGGAAGCTTGCAAATAAGGATCTTTAATTTTGGCTTCTAAATTGCTGACTGATTATTGGCACTGCCTTTGTGTTGCTTTTTATGGAGGACTGGAATTGCTTCTGGGACTGTGTTGGCATCAATCAATATCCATTATGAAAGGGAACAGCCTATGACATCATCCTCCTCCCCCCTTCCCCAGACCAGTCTGGCTGCAAATGCCCCCCGTGGTGAGGTTTTCACAGAAGATCAGTGGTCACAGTCTGCCAGGGCACAGTGACAAGTATTTCCCGATACACAGTCTCATTTTCTCTTCTGCTCTATGTCTTCGCATCACTTCTATTTAACGCTCATTATGCAAAAGCAGAAACAGGACAAAATTGGGCTGAATATATTCCCCTTCACTGTGGTTTTCAAACCTCTACAGCCAAGAATTTCTTCTTGCAACCACACACGATGAACAGATACCTAAAAAGAGAAATGCACAGTTGATTTCCTGGAGCAGCACATTTTTGCCATACATTGTATTCAATCAATCAAATAAAGGTACTGACTGATAACAGGAAATTGCATGAGATAAAGGAATCTTTGCTAAAAAAAAAAAATCTTCCACTACGATGGAATGTTTCACTGGGCATTACAGTGTTATGTGGAAAATGGGTTTAAATGGAGGGAGAGAAACTAAAATTAAAGAGCATTGGTGTGCTACCTCTCACACAAATGAACTTTTCTGGGAAAATGGTCTGAATAACCAAAGTTGGAAGTGATAAGATTGGTGAGATTGAATTTTTTGTACATAGAAATAAACATGTGAGTACTTTTGGTTGATGGTAAATATTGTGATCAGAGGAACTTCTTCCTTTGATGTCTATATTTCTCTATTTCTTTTGGTCCAATAGTCAAGTTCAAGTCCCACCATTGGAGCAGTGAGCGAGTCTAAATCCTGGCCAGGAGTGGGGCAAGCGCCACCATCTCGGTGATCTCTCTTCCTTGAAGGAAGTCACTGTGCTCTTGCTACTTGTGCCACCAAGCGGACATGCAGGCTGTGTTAACGAAGAAATGCGGCATTCTCTATTAAATCATTGTTTCAACAGGTGTCCACTGAGCACACACGCTATATGCCAGGCACTCCTCGAAACAGCGGAGATAAAGCAGGAATAAAACTCGCCCGTGCCCACTCGCATGGGAGTTCCGTTTCGAAAGGACCCAGAGCAGACAGAAAATAACAAACAAATGCAAATATGTACTATTTTAACACGTCAGATGATGGGCAATGGCATAAAGAAAAATAAAGCCATCTGGGAGGATAGACAGTAATGGCCGGGAAAAGGATGTGGTTTTCGACTGGGTGCTCCTCTTCGAGAGAAGAGACGCTATCTGGGGGAAGAGAGTTCCGGGCAGAGGGAACAGCAAGTGCGGCAGCCTGGAGGTGGGGCATGGCTCGTCCCACGACTGGAATAAAGGGAGGGAGAGAGAAGAAGAGTGGGAGGAGATGAGATGGCACAGGGAGGAGTCAGCCAGATAATGTTGGGATCTTAGGCTGGTGTATGCAGTTTGGAATTTACTCTTAATTAGACGGGGAGATATTGGAGGGATTTGAGCTGAGGCATAATGCAATCTCGTTTGTGACTTTAAAAGACTCTCAGACTGACTGCATCATGGACAATATACTAAAGGAAGCCAGGTTCTAGAGCCCATGTTGTTTTTATCCATCCCCTGGTTGGGCAACACAGACAGCGTGTTCATGAGACTTGCAAATAGTATAAAACTGGGGAAATAACAGCTTCAAGATCTAAAAAGGCTACTTCTTAACTCTTGAAACCCAGCCAAATAGCAACCTCCACTGCCCTCTCCCCCATCCTCCCCCTGCTCCACTGTATGGTCAGTCTCTCCCATGTGGCTTGTCGTGAATGTTGGATACACGCCCACCTCTGGTACCACCATGCTCTGTGACTTGCGGGCTTCCTTGTCTCTCTCCCCTTTGACACTTCTCCTGTCCATCCCCCAGGGCTGGGATTCAACAAGGCCTCTTTGAATCACTGAGCGCTTTAGTAATCTGTTAGCACTGATTAGCACCAGTAAGATCAAATATATTAAAAATCAACTGCTTGTGTATAAGATAAATAAAGCCTCCCTTTGCAATAGTCTAGGTTGAAAAAAAAGTTCTGATTTTTAGCAGACCTTGAAATAAAAATCAAATTGAGGCATAAGTGTAATATAGATGCTTTAAAAAAAAAAAGTTAATGAGGTCTTATGGTCTATACAATTTGGCCGATATGCTGAGCAGAACAGAAACATCCTATGGTATACATGATGCTGTACTAACATACCTGGTTTGCGTGTGTGTGCGTGTACATATGCACACATGTGTGATCAGAAACATCATCTCCTATTGTATCAGAACAAGGACCCAGCCAGCAGACCCTAAATCTGAAGTTGTGATACCGGTAATTGGGAAGCAGAAGATGCCACAGTTAGAAACACTTTGTACAGAGGCGAGTGTTTCATGGTCCTTGACTTTGCAACTTTGTAACTTGGTCTTGGGCTTTGTTAATCTCTGAGGAAGAAAGCCATTTATTTATGTGTACACTGCGGAATATCCTTAAAATGAAAGGGAAGACCTTAAATAATCACCTTCAAGGAAACATACATGGATGCTTCTAAAATTCAAACAAAGAGACAAAGATTTTGGGTAAAATTGCCCTGGAAAGCCTTGCTTGACATAGACCCTGGACTCTGGGGTTTCCCACCATGCTATTTACTGTGTGCAAGGTATGCATTCCCTGTTATTTCCTTCAAGAAAATACATGACCACCCTAGGTTATCATGAATTGAGTGCATTTTTTTCATCCCATTTTCTCACTCTGTGCGCGCATAATTCAACCAAAGAATGAACTACTCACGGTTGGTTATAATATGAAATGGCAAATCAGTCCTGCTGCTTGAATACAGTCTATTTATTGCTGACAATTACTGTAGTCTGAAGAAGTCATAAATAGACAGACGTGGCAGAAATAGTCAACGTCTCTGTCACATGCCTCATTGTCATGATGCAGTTCTACTAACAATTTCCTAGAGAGAGAGAGAAAAGTTACAAAGCGCTGAACTTGTGAGTTTCTAAACAATTTTTAACAGGCATCATGGGATGCTAATTTTATCTTATATTTTGGCTTTTCCTCGTCAGAAACAGTGCGATCTTGTCGTTGGAATAATAAAACAGGAATTTTGCCTTCTACTTCGAATCAAGGCAAGAGCTTCTTATTTTTAGAAGAGTCCACTTACCTTATAGATAGAAAACAATCTACTCCTACAAAATAAACCACCATCTGTCTACTACTTGTGCACACTTTTATGTGGCCTCGAACAAGTCACTAAACCTGTCTGGGCTTCACTTTCTTCTGTAAAATTAAGGAGTTAGAGCATACACATTGTCTGGCTCTATAAAGTTCTTTAATCCTTATTATAAAACACATATGGACATTGGCCTTAAAGACCATTGTCTGTCTTAATTTTCATAGCACCTTAGTTTTTTATTCATCACTGCATATCACTAGTGTCAGAGATAGACAGATGAATTGTCACTATCTTAACCAAATACCATAGACTGGGTGGCTTAATCAACAGACATTTATTTCCAAGGTCAAGATGTCAGCAGATTCTGTTGCTGGTGAGGGTTCTCTTTCTGACTTGCAGATGGCTGCCTTCTTGCTGTGTCCTCACGTGGTGGAGAGAGGAAGCTCTGGTCTCTCTTCTTCCTTTTCTGAGGATACTAATCTCATCCTGCCGGGTTCACCCTCATAACTTATCTAAACCCAATCACCTCCCAAAGGCTCCACCTCCAAATACCATCACACTGAGGGGTAGGGCTTCAACATATATGAATTTGGCGGGGAGGTACAATTCACAATCATCATATGAAATTTCCAAATTCTTAACTTATGCTGAGTCAAAGGTTGCTACAAGAAACATTATAGACTTATATAAAGGCATTGGAGCCACACTGTCTGGGTTTGAATTTCAGTGCTTCCATTTGCTAACTCTTTGACACTATTTCTTACCTGCTGCTATGATCTGAATGTCTATGTCCCCAGAATTTATATGTTGAACCTGGCCCCCAAGGTGATGGTATTAGGAGGTGGGGCCCCTAAGTCATGAGGGTGGGTGGAGCTCTCACGAAAGGGATTAGTGCCCTTTATAAAAGGGACCCCAGAGAGGTCCTCTGCCCTCCCACCATGTGAGCACACAGAGAGAAGGCAGCTGTCTGCAGACAGGAAGACAGCCCTCACCAGAACCTGGCCATGCTGCCGCCCTGATCTTAAACTTCCAGCCTCCAGAACAGTGAGAAATAAATTGCTATTATTTATAAGCCACTCATTCTATGGTGTTTTGTTATAGCAGCCTGAACAGACTAAGACACCTATAAAATGGGGGTGTTACAGGATTCAGTGAATTAAGATAGATAATGTGTTTGATGCAATGTCCGGCGCACAGTAGAATGTATTAAATCTTAGTTATTACCTTGCTACTGAAGCATCTATGCATAAAACCAGTCACATTCTAAGAGCTGTAAGGGAGTTAAAAAGATAAAAATAAAAGCAAAGCATTAAATATAAAAAATTGGCTCCCAGGTCTGAACAAACGTGATGTGTGCAAAAAAAAATTGAAATAACAATGAATGATCTTATAGGTCAAGTGCAAGACACTTTGTGTAAAAAAGAATGCTCCCATGGGAGGACCCAGTGTTTAATTTCTGACATCCTGCTAATAACGGGAAAATATCCTTTAGACATAAACAGTTTTCCACTATACACCTATGATACTAAAATTCAGGTTCTGTGAATTTGGGATGCAAAAATTTGGATGGGCCAGATTTGGATGCAGCCAAAGGATATGGTGTATGGCAGGGTCTTACCTCCTAGAAAGAATTCCTATAATCATTTTAAAATCTGCATTCTGGATGAAAGAGTTTAATACAATCTCTAAATGATCAGGCAATGAGTGGTGGGTGAAGACAGGCAGGGTGGAGGAGAGCCATGGAAGGTGGTCAGGTAAATAACCTCATCTTAGTTTTTGAGGACGGGATTTTCCTACTCAAGCCAAAACATTTGGATGGAGAGGATAGCACGGGGTCAGTAGGGCCAAGCTTTTGCTCCCACCAAAAAATGCCTACATGTTAGAAGAATGTTAAAATGCCTGACTTCTTTTTTTGCACCCAACTGGTTTCACAAAGGTTGGGTGTGGCTCCGTGGTCATGTTATACGTGATGGCTTTCCTCAATTGCTATAAACCCTTCACAGCTTTAAAAATCCTGCTCCCTTTCGGAGAGATAGGAGACATTTGGGACCATGGGGAGATGGTTACTGGAGTTTTCATTGGCTTCCTTAGTGGTGTCCATCGTGTTATATGAACCAGGTCAGATGTACATACAGGGGTATAGTTTCAATCCAAATTTTTAAAAAATTTCTTAGGGTTTTGAAACAGGTATTCTTCTAGTTAATTGCTACTTTTTTTTTTTTTTTTTTTTTTTTTTGAGACAGAGTCTCACTCCGTTGCCTGGGCAGGAGTGCTGTGGCATCAGCCTAGCTCACAGCAACCTCAAACTCCTGGGCTCAAGCGATCCTCCTGCCTCAGCCTCCCGAGTAGCTGGGACTACAGGCATGCGCCACCATGCCCGGCTAATTTTTTCTATATATTTTTAGTTGGCCAATTTTCTTTCTATTTTTAGTAGAGACGGTCTCGCTCTTTCTCAGGCTGGTTTTGAACTCCTGACCTTAAGCGATCCTCCCACCTCGGCCTCCCAGAGTGCTAGGATTACAGGGGTGAGCCACTGCGCTAATTGCTACTTTTTAACTTATTGACCACATATATACACACATACATACAACTTTTATATATAATAATTATAAATGTAATTGTGATGCATTCTCTATACTCCAAGTCCAGTGATAATATGTTATCTTTTGAGATATCTGTGCCACAAATATGTTTCTAAAGGTTCTAAGATACTTCTAAGTTTTCCTTCTCTCTTGGACTCTTCCTTTCAAATTGTTTACTCTGCTCCTACCCAGAAATAAAGTGGGGCACATAATTGGAAAATACAGGCGTCTAGGTGCTTATTAACTCATTAGTACAATGATGGATGAACAGCTTCCTAAGTAAAATGATACCCAACTGCAGTATAAACAAAGTGGCAGACAACTGGCTCCTTTAAAACTCATCACGCTAGAGCAGGGATTTTCTTTTCAATCCTTCCTGCCAAGGGACTCTTTTTCTGCACGTCATCTGTATTCATTAATGCCATCTCTGAACCCTGCTTATCTCAAGTAATGCAACGAGTTTAGAAGCAAATATGGAAAAAAAATCAGACATTGCAGTACCTTCCCCTCAGCATCGAACTAGATGTCACTTTGGAAATTAAGACAAGCCTCTTAATTCTAAAAACCAGCCAGCAAAAGCAAAAGTGTCTGTCAATAGGCTCTAAAGACACTAAGTAGAATGCTTTGGGGATTGAATGGGGAATTAGGTGGACCTGTCGTTTACATATGTACTTGAAATCTTTTTTTTTACAAAAACCATTTTGCTTTGTTTTACAATATGCTTGACTGATACTCATGACAGACACGTAGCAGAGCCCAGAGCTTTGCACATAGTAGATGCTCGATAAGAATTAGTCAAGTGAATCAATAAATAGATAAGTGAACGGCTCTCATATCCTGCATCCAAAGATCAGGTTCCTAAAACTCTGATTTTTTTTTTAACTGCTTATTCACAATATCGGAGCTAAGAGGTAGGATGGGGTCGTTTAGACTAGAGATGCCACTTGGCATTCATCCATCCAACAAGGATTTATCAAGCCTAATGTGTGCCAGGCACTGTTCGAGGCTCAGGCAATACACCAGAAAGCAAAACAGACAGAAATCCTGTCTTGGCAGAATTCCCAGCCTCATGCAGGGAAACAGACAACAGACAAATAAACAAAACATGTAGTATGGGAAGTGATGACAACAAAGGAGAAACATAAACCAGTGATGGAGAAGAGAAAGTGTTGGGGGCAATTTTAGATGGGATGTCTCCTTTTCAATAGCAGGTGAGCTGAATTCTCCCCATTGGAAAAATGGTCTGTTGACTAAGGTGATAGTAATCACTTTTTGTAGAGTGGTTTGCAATTTACAATGTGTTTGCTCACATCACCTCCTTGGAACTGGTCTGTAGCAAGTTCATAGGTCCAGATAGTCCTCATTTTATCAGTGATAAAACTGAAGGTCAGAAACTGATTAAATAGCTTGGCCAGGGCCACACACCTAAGAGCGCTGGGGCCCACCTGTGGCTCCGATTTCCTGTCCCTTTTGCCTGGTGGGGTAACAAGAGTGTCTGTCAGTGTCAACTCTGCCAACGGGGGAATGAGGAAGCTTATGCCGTTGTGTTTGTATCCTCCTCAGAATAGCTCTTTCCTGGAGTTAGATGTTTACAGTTCCTGGTTGGTTGGTTGGTTTTCTCCCCAGGAGGAATAAAAATACAACATATGTTTATTACTAAATAAAATCTGTGATGAGTATTAAGGTACAACAAGAGAGAAGAATGGGGGGGAATTGTAGAGTCTTCCAACAATATCAGCATCAGCGTGTTCAACTCTCCCACCTTTGACAATCTCAAATCACACACTAGCTAGAGAGCTACATGCATTTGTCATCTGGGCTGTCACCTGACTTGGTATTCGTCACACTGAAGCCCCTTCTTGGTAATGAGAGTCTCTACCAGAGAGAATGAGTCATCCCGGCTCTACTAAAATTTTTTTAAAAAACTTTTTGAGAGCCAAGACTTCAGTTGAGCCCACAGAGACAATTCTTTTCCTACTTAGAAGGATCCAAGTATAAAACCTCAAAGCAGATTGTCAAACGCAAAGCTTTCCTTTTAAATGCACTCAGCCACCATTTAGGTAAAAGCCATGGAAGATTATTGCTTGAATTTTTTTTTCTTTTTTGAAATGAGTGGAGTATTTTTCTTCATCTCCTAAAAACAAGCAAACAAATAAAAAAGAAATGATCAACACATACTTACTCAAAATATGGCATCGTGTTAGTAAGATGCTGACCTAAAACAAGCACACTCAGCAGGGTACACTGGAGAAAAATATAGGTTTTAGAAGCAGAGGGAGGTTTGAATTCTGGTTCTACTGCTCATGGAGTGAGCTTGGGCAAGGTACTGAGCCTTTGAGCCTCGGGTTCCTCTTTTGCAAAATGGGCGTAACATTCGCTCTGAAATGTCACCATGGGGACTCCATGAACTATAGACTAAGTGTCTGGCACATATTAAATAGTCAATAAATGGCACCATTATGGGGCTAGTATGTGACAATTACACAGCTGTTGGACCTTCCCTCCAGGGCAATGAAGACCTTGACCTGGGCTAGGATCTCCCAAATTCGGAGGGGGAGTGGGTAGGGCTGGACCCCAAGAGCACATGTAGAGCCAAAGGAAGCATGAGACCCGCAAGCCTCAGGAGAGTAAGGACCGCCTGAAAGACCCACGGAAGAAGGCAAGAATCAAAACCAAAATGAACCATCTGCAGAGGTGATCAGGCAGATAGCAGTGAATGGCTCAGATGACAGAGCAGAGAAGGGCTCCCTAAGACATGGTCACAGGAGAGAGAAGATGGAATGAAACTTTCTAAAGGACTTCACAGCCAAAGTCATGGGTGGGGCCGGGCCGGGCCGGGCAACCACAGGGTATGTGGGACTCGATAGGCGAAAAGCTCGCTTCCGTCTTGGAGAGACTGCGCGTTTGTAAGTGACCTGCAGTCAGTGCCATTCCAGATCATGGTTACTTCTCCAAGTCTATGCTTTCAGCAGAGGTTAAACTCAGACAATGTTGTGTTTGTTCTCTGAATACAAATTACTAGTGTTGGGAAACCACAGTGCCCGAGCCAACCACCCAACTGGAGCTCTTTGTTCACGGTGGCTGGTCCCTGACTCCAGGAGCTATGAGGGACCTCCGAGGTCAGGAGTCCGACCGCCCACCCGGGGCAAGGGAGTCCCGCTACAGCAGGAGCACAGGTGGTGCCCGACCTCTGCAGGGACGCTCCCAGCGACAGGACGCCCACTCTCTGCCTCCCAGAAAGCCATCGAGTCACGGGGCAGCTCTGAGCCGTGCATGCCTTTCATGCATTTGCTGTAAAATCTGCCCATTCCTGAGCCCCCTTCCTGACCCTGCCACCTTGCAGTGGTGCTAGTGTCATGCACCAGCTCTTATGACATCTCATCTCTCAGAGAACATCTCTCCAGGTAGCCGGCTCCCACCTTCCCACCACGACAGCTACCCTTTTGGGACTAAACATCGCCATTCCCGTCAAATGTTGAAGCTGGCCCTGAATGTTTCTTCATCCCGATTGACATAATCAAATTTGCAAACACCTATCATAAAATGTAGGCTATGAAATGGAACCCCGGACTCCACATAACGTTTTGGATACATTGGTCCTGTGAACGCCCTGTGAGCACACTGTGATTTGTTTTATATACTAATATTGTGTTAACTTTGAGATCCACCACATCACACTTTAGTCTCTGTTCGGGTTGCCGTCAATAAAATTCAGGATGTGTGGGGTTTGTGTTTGGTTTTTTTTGTTTGTTGGTTGGTGTTTTTTTTGGTTTGGTTTTG
>VBSM01003148.1:10596695-10612771 GCA_008086735.1 Cheirogaleus medius | reverse complement strand
GACTACAGGTGCACACCACCATGCCCAGCTAATTTTTCTATTTTTTTTTTTGTAGAAATGGGGTCTTACTATGTTGCTCAAACTAGTCCCAAACTTATGGCCTCAAGTGATTCTCCCGCCTTGGCCTCCCAAAGTGCTGAGATTACAGGCTTGAGCCACCACACCTGGCCTGTTTTTTGGTTTTTTGGTTTTTTTAATATTAATTGCTTTTCTCACCCTCCATATATGTAGTTATTTTAATTTAATCTCCATTTCACATTGTTAAACCCATCAGTCTCTCTTCCCCTACCTTTTTCCATCCTGCTTTTTAGCTCTCTTTTTAAGTTTCTGTCATTTAAAAATTTTAAAGTCATAAATTTGGCCAACTGATAATAAAAGTATTCATCAGTACATAACCAAGTACAAGCCCCTGTGTTACACAACCAGAGATTAGTGAAGCTCTTACTAGACTAGCACTATTATTGTTGTTAATAATACCCAGCTTCACTGATTAGTGCCATTATTAGTCAATAATATTATTTTTTCAGACTATGGATGTTATTATGACTGTCAGAACTCATCATGAGCATATTGGGTACATTAGTCATTAATTAATATATTATTTCATTAATTGACATTCTTTGTATGTGCTTATTTTACCAGTTATAAGGCGACCTATGGTAAGGGTATGGTTTTTCATCTTGTCCTCAAATATAGCATGAGAAACTTTGTAAAATGTCTCACTGAAACCACAGTGTGCCCCAGCCAGTAGCCCTAGCAAAGAGGAGATGACGCTGACATGTCCCCCAGCTTCTGACAACAGAGGTGTCTCCTGTCCCTTCCTCTGCTTGGGCGGGAGTGGAGGCGGAAGCTGAGTTACTTGGCAGGGCTTTCACATTGACCCGGTTGGTTCCTTCTCAGTATGCATGAAGGTGCTCCAGGGCAGAGGGCAGGTGTTGTGTCTATAGGTGGTCGAACTTCACCTGCCGCCAAGTTCACCTGCCAGGCTCTTGACCCAGTCATGACGACTATCTCTCAAAGGCGTCTGCCTGTCCTCCCTCCCCCAGCCCCAGTTCATGCCCACCCCATATCCTACGCATGTATCTACTCATTTTCATTATCAAATCCCTCACCTGGAACGCCAAGCTCAGGAGTACAGAGCCCCAACTTTTGGGGTGTCTATTTTGTTCACTAACTGTATCCTTAGTACTAAGGCTAGTGCGTGACATGTTATAGAATCTCAGCAAGTTAAAATAAAGTCATTAAATGAATGAAGGGGGATCGATTACCTAATTGAGAGGATTTGGCTAGACCCCTCTTTGGGTGTCTTCAGATCGTTGTTACAATTATAGAATCCCTCCAGCCCCAAATACCCTAATGGCAGAGAAGAGCAAACGCTGCTCCAGAGCCTGGGAACAATGTCCTACTGAAAGCCAGATACTCACACTTATTATTATTATTGAGATATAATTTACATACCACACAATTCTCCCACTAAAGCATGCAATTCAGTGGTTTGTAGTACATTCATGGAGTAATGCAACCATCGCCACAATCAATTTTAGAACATTTTTATCATTCTTCCCCACAAAAAACCCTGAACCCATTAACTATCATCCCCCTACACACTCACCCCATCCCCTCAGCCCTAGGCAAACACTGATTTACTTTCTATTTATATAGATTTAGTTTGTACTTTTCCTATAATGGAATTTTACAATATGTAGGCTTTTATAACTGACTTTTTTTCATTTGGTATAATGTGTTCGAGGTTCATCTATGTTGTGACTTCTGTCAATACTTAATTCCTTTTTGTGGCTGAATAATATTGTATTATATGGACAGATCATATTTTGTTTATCCATTCATCTGTTGATGGACATTTAGGTTTCTGCTTTTACCTGCTATGAACATTCATGTATACGTTTGCATGTGGACATATGTTTTTAACTCTCTTAGGTGTGTATCTAGGAGTGGAATTGCTAGGTCGTGTTGTTTAACCATTTGAGAAACTGTTTTCTGAAGTAGCTAAGCCTATTACGTTCCTACCAGCAGCGAACAGGGGTTCTGATTTCTCCCCATTTCTCACCCAAGCTGCTATTGCAGACTCCTTTTTAATCTCATTGTCGATCTTACATTCCTTGTAAATTTTTCATGCTTTTCCATAACATAAAGGGTTCATTTATTGAATTTAAATTATTTACCACCAGGAAAAATAAAAATTAGAAACATTTGGATGGTGCCAATTCATTTTGCAAAACTGAGTTGCATTAGAGAAAACAGAAGAAAGCCAAAGCTGTCACGTTCAGCGTCCAGAAAGTTTCTCTTCTCTGTTTTGGTACCTCTGCATTTTGAGGATCTAGACTCTTGTAAATATGTGGGTACAAAGTGAAACAGTTCTCTCCTTGCTGTACATGCGGGGCTAGCATCGTCACTAGGGGGATTCCTTGGGCTGCTACCAAATGTGGCACATCTTTGGGTTTCTGCAGGTGGAAATGTCAAAAAAAAAATAATGCATCTTCTTGCATATGGTGAACTGAACTCCGGTCCACTAGTCAATCTCTTTTAAATTTTCAGAGATCTAAGATTATTTCAGTGAAGTAAGATAATGGACGATGTTTTTCTTTATTTCTACCCCCGGAACTGTGGTTTTTCATAACATGAACCAAACTAGAGTTACAAAATACTATAATAATTGTTCCCCATCATCCTTTTGCATTTTTTTAACTTTTTTGCAGAGCTTTATTTTTTGGACGAGATCTTACTATGTGCAGGGGGAAAAAAGCATTCATAACTTTGCTTTGCACTGGTTAACTGTGAAAGCTCAGCTTTGCAAAAAGCTTTGTGAACCATTCTTCATAATTAATGTTATTTATTTGGATTTTTCAAAGCCATAGTCAGGATTTTTGATTGTGGGCATTTTCTTCCTGTGAAGAACATTAACAATTCATCTCTGAGTTTGAAAACTCCCACCCGCACTTTCCCCTGGCCGAAGGAAAAGGATATGCTCAGAATACTATTTTTTTTAAGTCAGATTTCAGAGGCAGCTTTCATTTTCTTACTAATTTCCTTTAAAAAACAAGTTTTCAAACCATTAGATTTTTTCATGCAACTCCCAGAGGCTTAACAGTGTCATGTTTTTGGTGAATGATGCAACGGTGGCTGGTGCATGCACAGGGTGAGATGGTTGGATGCAGCTGTGTGTCTGTCATTGACGGGTGCCCAGCTGTGCACACAATTGTTTATCGGTTCCAGTTGTTATTGTGCTCAACAAAATATCCACAAAATTTGTCGAAAAAAATAATCAGTTATTTTTCCATCAAGTCCTTTGCAAATCAAGATATATTCACCAATTTCATCAGCATAAATATAGCAAAAGAAAAGGAAATGAAATTAGCAGCTCTGCTTCTGCAAAGTGAAGAACTGAGTTAGACTGTGTCCCAATTAACCATTGCTATGTAACAAATCATCACAAAATGCAGTGGCTTAAAATAACCAGTATTTATTTAGCTTGTGATTGCATATGTTGGTCATTTAGGCTGGGCTCAGCAAGACAGTTCTTCTGGCCTCCCTCATGCATCTTTGGTCAGCTGCAAGTCAAGCAGGCAGCTTTGCTGATCTCGGCTGCAAGTCTTTCACCTCACTGAGGCCTCAGCTAGGAGAACTGAGCTGTCTTAGCTTTGATTTACCTAAGATTTATCTCATCTTCCAACAGGGTAGCCCAGGCTTATTCACATAGCAGCTAGGCAGTATTCTAACAGATCAATTAGAAGCCTGAAAGACCTTTTGAGACCTAAGTTTTCAACTTGTATATTATTACTTCTTCTGCATTTTATTGGCTAAGGCAAGTCAGAAGACCAGTCCAGATTCAAGAGAAGGGAAAATAGACTTCACTTATAGACATCACTTTACAGTCACATTATAAAGGGTATGGATACAGGAAAGAGTGAGGGATAATGGCTGTTTTTGCAGTATACTACAATCTATTTCGTGACTGTCCAAGAATGTATTAAGAACACGTGGAAGTGTGTCATTTTGTTGTATCCTTTGCTTGCAGGGCTTTCTTTATATATAGCTTAAATTCATCTTTTGGACCTAAAAGAGATTGACTGTATCTATAACAAAGGATTTTATCAAATTTTCTCTTTTGATATGAGCCGCATGTTTCTGGCAATTCTGAAACTGACCTGAAAGAACGTGCCATGCAATTTGTGTGTGTGTGTTTTTTTACTTTATTGCTCTTAGCCAAGACTTCCTCCTTTTTAGTTGCAAAATAAGTAAGTGGTTTTCTTCAAAATTTTTATTATGGGCTTTCAAATGTCATTGCAATAGTGATGGGTTTGTACAATTTTTGTTTATTTTCTTACACGAGAGATACCATGGCTTAGGATTGTTTGCACATCTATAATAATTAACCCATCTTTTAAATAAGCACCTGAGAACATCCGACACATTTCAGATTAACAATTGCTGTTTATTTTGAACTTACTAGTTGCAGTTTACTAGTGGTTATCTTATGTCTCTGTACTGGTTTCAACTGTTGACTCAAAAATTAAGGTGGTTATAATTCCAAAGGTAAAGGAAGGAAGATAACTGTGGATATTGGGAAATGTGGGGTTTTTACATTGCTGCTGGGAATGGAAGTTGGCTCAATCACTTCAAACAGCAAATCGGCAATACCTAGGAAAGACACACACCCTACAAAAAGCAGTTTTATTTCTAAGTGTTTATGCTAGAGAAACTCTCAGATAGTACAAAGGAGACATGTGCAAAGATGGTCACTGCTTTCTTTCATTCAGTTATTCATTCACCCAGCGAGTATCTACTGCGCATGTGCTGCTCTCTTGTGGGTACAACAAGGGACAAAACAAACAAACATCCCGCCCTCAGGGAGCTCACATTCTAAGGGAGGAAGACAGAAAATAAGCAAAATAAATAAGGAAGACGTATTGCAGGTAAATTGGTGATAAGGGCCATGAAGAAAAATAAAAGAAAGAAAGAATAAGAAGTTTTATGGAGGGTAAAAATTCAATAGGACATGCAGGGATGGCCTCCCTGAGAATGTGCCAATTAGAGCCACAGATTTAACAAATGAAAACACAGGATTCCCACTTAAATTTTAGGTGATCGGTGAATTTTTGTTAATTACATCATGTACAATACTTGGGGTATATTTATGCTACACACTACCTTGTGTGTCTGAAATTCAAATTCAACTGGACATCTGGTATTTTATTTGGCAATCCTCCTAACGAATGAGTCAAACCCTGGGAGGAACAGGAAGCACATTAAGTGGACTCGATGAGAAGATGGTGAATGAATGAATTACGGGGAGACAAGCGTGGAAGGAAGAGGAAACAGTAGGAGCAAAGACCCAGACTGTCTGTAATAGCGAAAACTTAGAAGGGACTCGTCCCTCCGCAAGAGAACAGATTCACAACCTGTGGTGTATTCGCATGATGGAATCCCTCAAGTGGACTACATCCAAATATGCCCATATTGATAAATCTCAAGAACCTTATGTCGAATGAAAAATAAATTGGGAAAAAGTAAATCTGTTTTGGTTGCATTTCTGTAAGGTTGAAAAACACACAAAACAGTGTGTGCTGTTTATGGCTACATTCGTATGCAAGGGACAAAAACAAACACGGGAATGATACGCCCCAACTCTAGGACATTGTCAACCTAGAGCAAAAACAGCAGCGTTTAACCCTTATGGTAGTTACATGAGAGTCTGATATATTCTCTGTGCTTTTCTGAATGCATGTAGCATTTCATTATTTAAAATACTTTTTGAAAAAATTCCTTCAAAAAATTTTTTCTTTAAAAAAACCAGAACTTTAGGTACTTTTGTATGGTGAGGAAGTCACTACAGTAGGAAGTAACTTATGATGGTGTGAACGTTCGATCGAGCAACAATCCTTCACCGATACTGGCAGATGACAGTTCTTGGGGACCAGTGCTCGTGACCCCGAGTGAGGAGCCGGGTGTTCTCACTCTGAACGTCCCACAGACTCTCTAGGACCCTCGGGCCAGCGAGGAACGCCTCAATGCCCGTTTCCTCATCCGTCAGGTGGAGGTGTGGACGCGAGCCCTCGACCCTCAAAGCTGCTACTAGGAGCAATGAATAAGACAACAGCCGCTCGGACAGTGCCAGTGTCCTAAGAATGAATGTCGTGGCATTTCGCTTTGTCTGATCTGCGACGCGCCCTGAACTGAAGATTGAACACACTCGTTTGCTATTTCTCGCTTCAGACTTTTTCCCTATATGAAATAGACTTTTAGTTCTGACGACCCCTGAAAATAGAACAAGGTGTTGGGGGCTCTGCATCCGTTTTGGCGGGGTTGTCGCTGACTTGCCAGGTGGCCAAGGGTCTGCGCAAGCGGAAGGTCACGTGGACGTGGACGAGCTGCAGCACACTCAGGGGTAAATGCTCTTGAATTCTCTCCTACGTTAGTCACAGATGAGCCAGGTGAACGTTCTCGACAAGGACAGGGCACATGGTGCACTCAGAGGACAGGGAATGATTCAGGACAAGGATGTTTCCTGTGATTTACTTACAGGTGTAACTCACCTGGCGTCTCATCACCGCTCACGACACCCACATACATATAGGGCTCACACCAAGAATCAACATCTAGCGTAGTGGGCAAGGTGGCATTGTATACAGACAAAAGCTGCCAGATTTCGTGCCCTTAGTTGGCAGAGAAAATGCAAATAATACTAACAGTGTATGTTTTATTAATATTAACCACATGCTCTGTGCCAAAAACTCTCTCCATATATACGTTACGCGATGGAATCGTCATAGCAAGCCTATGAATAGTAAACTGAAGTTAAGAGTTTGTTAGCTTAAGGTTATGCAACTAGTGAGTTGCTGCTGGTCTGTGGTTCGAACTCTGGGTAGTCTAGTACTATAGCTGTTACTTCTAGCCACTGTGCGTGTGATTGCTCTCTGCATCTTTGGGCACGAAAGTGGATTGTAACACCAGCTTCAGCCTGCTGTGTAGACAGACATGGAAGGCCCTGCTGGAAAATTCTGGCTGTCCTGTGCGAACCCTCACACAGGGAGGAGGAGCGTCATCAGAGATCTGACTGTGATAGCCACTGGGATTACGTTGAAAGTCGAGAAAAATCCATAAGTATCTGTATTTAAAGTACATACCAAAAATTATGCCAAGGTTGCAAACCGGGGGCCGGCAGAGGCTCAGCCTGGGTCCTGACATCGGCCCTGGCCCTGTGGGTCCAAATCCCTCCTGGCGCTCTGACTCAGTGCATCGGTTCTGATTCCCCGCGCCGTCAGCAAACATGTTCCGCCACTGAACATGATCTTTGTGTTTCCCACTTTCCGTTCCCTCCTCGATACCCCGTCGCCCCCCGACTCCACCAGAACCAGTCCTGAGACTCTTCTTACTGGCAGCTTCTATTGACCAGTGTTCTCTTTCTGCTCAAAATTAAGCCACAGTGGAAAGAACACACTTTTGAAGTCTTGGAGACACAGGTGGATTCAAGTTTGCCTCTTTCTTTGTGCAGACTTTTGGCAAGTTACTTAATGTTCCTGGGCCTTGATTTCTGGTTCTATACAATGGGAATTAAAAATTCCTGCTGTGGGCTGGGTGTGGTGGCTCATGCCTACAATCCCAGCACTTTGGGAGGCTGAAACAGGAGGATTTCTTGAGGCCAGGAGTTCGAGACCAGCCTGGGCAACATAGCAAGACCCCATCTCTTCAAAAAATTTAAAAATTAGCTTTTCTCTTCACTGTATATTTCCTCTTCCACTGAGAATTCAATTTCTTTTTTGAGAAAAGACCTGTCTGTACCTTCCTATGGTGGGGAACCTGTGGCCTCAAGGCCACATGTGGCCCTCCCGATCCTCAAGTACAGCCCCTTGACAGGATCAAACTTCACAGAACAAATCCCTAAAAGGATTTGTTGTGTAATATTTGGATTCAGTCAAAAGACTGCATTCAAGGATCCAGAAGGTCCCATGTGGCCCCAAGGCTGCAGGTCCCCAAGGCAAACACCAAAACAATTTAGAATTTACTAAGGAGAGACTAAGCGGAGAGATGGAAAGATGTCCATTTCAAGATAGAAATCCCACCTGCTCGTTTATTAAGAGTTTTTATTAGGTCCCTAAGAATGCTGCCAGGAATCTTCAGAACATATTGCAGATGTCCCCCTAAAAGTGAGCTTTGGTGTTGGCCTTGTGGCGTGCAGACCGGCCCCGGTTCATGTATGAGAGACAGAGCCCACTCGCGGTTTCAGGTCGCCTGTCGTTTCGGCTGCCTTTCTTAAAACGATGATACGGAACTGCGTAGTAACACTGGACAAACACTGGTTCTGCCATCACAGACTCTCCTGGTTTTTATTAGCTGTATGGATTTAACTATAAAAATCTACCAGATCATGATCATACTATATAAGAAAGCAATAAAGCAAAATTAAACACTATACACCGTGTACAGATTACCAAGTTTTGAGGACTTGAAATACAATACTAAGATGAAAAGCGCTGCTGTGATTCCTACTCTTGAAGAATTCCCAACAGAGCAGGATACAGACATATGCAAAGAAGCTTATGGAAAAGTGCTAGTGTAGGGATGTGCACCGGTTATTTAAAGCTGGGAAAAGGGGACCTTCAGGGACGGCCTCCAAGGGAGTGGGTGTGGGAGCTGAGTTGGAAGAGCGAGTGGCAGTTAAGCAGGTGCATGGGGGTCAGGAGGGCCTTGGCGCACCTGTACAACTGCGCAAAAGCAAGACGGCAGGAAGCAGGAGGGATGTGCATTAGCTTCGCATTTGCTGGGAGGTGACATGCCAGCAGGGAATGGTGGCTGGTGAGGCTGGACAGGCAGGCGGATCCTGTTTACAGCCAGGCTGTGAGCGAAAGGGGACGTCTGCTCACTGCCACGTCCCAGCCCCAACCAGTGCCTAGCGAGGACCCAATGCCAAGGAGCTTTGGCTTCACCCCGGGTGTGAGAGATTGTTCAGAAGCAGAACAGCCCGTGGTCATACTTCATTTTAAATAGGGAGACAATCAGGAAGCATTTCCATCAGAATTCAATTCTTAAAACTGTAATTCTGCATCTCAAGAATATTCATTCATTCATTTCATTCACCCATTCAACAAATATCCATTGAATGTTTAATTTGTGCCAGGGACTCTTCTAGGCTTAGGAGATTCAGCAAGAAGAAAAGAGACAAAAATTCCTGCACTCCTGGGAGGGACAGATAATACACAAAGCACCTCAGTAAATAAGTCGTGTAGGGTGTTAGAAGGTGATACGGATGATGGAGACAATGAAACAGGAAGGGGTTAGGAACAGGAAAAGCAGCAGGAGAGCAGGTGAGGGAGTGGCTATTTTTAGTAAAGGAAGTGAGGAGAGAGCTCACTCATAACGTGACATTTGGGCAGGGACCTGAGAAAGATGTGAGCTTGATTCCTGCTGGTATCTGGGGAAGTGCATTCCCAGCAGGGGACAGTGCAAAGGCCCTGGGGCTAGCAGTGTTGATGTCTTCGGAACCTGTTTAAAATGGAAGTTATTAAGCCCTGATCCAACCTAGGAATCAGAAGCTCTTGGGTTGGGGGTGGGAGGTGGGGTGAGACCCAGGAATCTGTTTTGACAAGTCTTCCAGGTGATCCTCACGTTAGCTCAAGTCTGAGAACCACAGCCTTAGAGCCAGGTCCTCTCTCTCTGTCTATAGTATTTTACCTAATCATCAGTCTCCATCAGTTTAACTGCCTCCCATGTATAGGCATTTCCAACCTTTTTTATTTTCCACCCAGATATCTCTTTTGGGGTTCTAATCTTGTGTCTCCAGTCCCCATCTCAACAAATAGCCTAACCATCTTCCTATTTAATTAAGTCAAAATCTTAGAAATTTGCTAACCTGAATTCATGTTATTCTTTTTTTAAATTTTTTAAAATATATTTTAGAGACTGAGTCTCACTCCATGGCCCAGGCAGGAGTACAATGTCATCATAGCTCACCGCAACTGTTAACTCCTGGGCTCAAGCGATCCTCTTGCCTCATCCTTCGAGGAGCTGGGACTACAGGTGTGCGACACCATACCTGGCTAGTTTTGTTTTTTTTTTTAATTTTTTTGTAGAGATGGGGTCTCACCATGTTGCCTAGGCTGGTCTTGAACTCCTGCCTCAGCCTCCCAAAGTGCTGGGATTATAGGTGTGAGCCACTGTGCCCAACCTCATGTTATTCTTTAAGTAACAAACTATTTGCCGTTTTAGTCTGGAGTAGGTCTGACTTTTACTGGGTGGAAGGAGAAATCGTCCTCTCTCAAGTCATGACTTGATGACAGTTTCCAGCCCTGTCCCAACTCTGAGAAACTGGCCTTTTCTGCCTGGGGCACATATTCTCTTAAACCTTGGGCTCTTCCTTTTGGCTCTGGGGCTTCCTTTCAATATATTCTTATTGCTCGCTTGATAGATTGATCGAGACTGATCAACTGGTATCACCTGTATATCAGCCTTCACACTATTAGAAGTTACATCTGAAAAAGGAATATTTGCTGAAAATCTTTTCCATTCAATTTCACAAATATTTCTGCCTTAACTGCCTTTTGCAATGAGGCAAGGAGCCAATCAATAAATAAAAACTATTTCTGCTGGGCTCTAGGAGGGATGCAGCGCCTCCAGATGCTTGAGCACTGGAAGGGAACACGTGTGAAGGTTAAGAACACCAGCTCTGGAATCAGACAGCTGGAGTCTGACAGTGGGCAGTTGCCTGTTTATGAAACTATAAGGATCTCAGGTGGGTTATCAGACCTCTCTGAGTGCTTTAATTCCCTCACTTATAAATGGGGTTAATAATGGTGCTTATCTATAGGGCTGTTGAGAAGATCGAGTTATTATATGTAAAACACATAATCAGTACCTGGCTCTTGTAAGTGTGAATTGAGCGTTAACTATTCTTATTAATGTATATTTCTGAGTAAATAAACAGAAAGGGTTCGCTGAGAGAGCTAACCTAAGGTCCTTGAGCATCCTTACAACGTTAACCAATTTTATACTGTGCTACTCACTGTAATACGTGCGCTCCCAGGGGCTCTGCATTAAAATTAGCTTGCGATATTTTTATTGATTCTTGTCTGCCGTGTTTCAGAAAGCCTTGCCCTGGATTTTTATTTATTTATTTTTTGCCACGAATTGAGGCATGACTCCCAATTGGAAAAAATAATGAGCAAGCATCAAATGTAGTGAGAACACAACAAAAGTATAAAATATAGTTATTTTTAAAAAGACATGGCTATTTTTTAAAATAAAACACACATTAGATCATTTCTTCCTATACCTCAGGGACCATGGTTTTAAGGACTTGATCGCAGGCTGTGGGAGGAGATGCTATTCTCTCTTTTTGATTGAAGTGGTTCAGAATTGGCCTTTCATTGACCTGGGAGTGAGAAGAAAAAAGGATTGGGTATAAAAATATAATAGGGTTCACTTGAAACCAGCCAAGCACTAGAACCTTCCCCAGAGGGGTCTTTCTCTGCTCTTAAAACCTGGTTGAAATATGAAAGGCAAAGTGTTATTCACCAGAAATAAAGAAAATGGGATGTAAAGCTATGCCCACTGGTACAAGTTAGGAATTACTGGATCAACACAGCATACTGTCAACTCCCAGGGGCCATCCAACTTTGGGATTCCATCCATAAGTAATGGTTTATATAAAGTCAATCTGTGGTCATGTCTCCTGTGATTGCCAGTATATTTGGTGTGTATTGTCTGTGGTTGTCAAACATGGAAGATAAGAGCTCAGTGCCTCAAAAGGAAGGCTCTGGTTTCAAATCTGATTAGCAGAATCATCTCAGGTATGTGGCTTTGTCTTTTTAAACCCTGGGTTCCTCATCTGTAAAAGAGGGATACAATAGTTCCCACTTCCTAGGAATCCTGTGATGATTAAATGAACTGATGTTTGGAAAGTTCTTAGCCCTGTGCCTGGGCACAGAGTAGATACTCGTAGTAACTGTTACAACTCATACAACTGTTCGTTATTATCCGTGGTGTGGTTTTGGAAATACTATGTGTTGAACCCATAGTCCTTACCAGGCTGGAGAGAGGTATTATTATCAGGCTCATTTTAAAGGTGAGGAGAGCAGGCTTAATGAATGAAGACTCATTTGAAGTCTTGCTGGACAGAGAGTCCAGGGCTGACCCATGCTACTATTGGCTCCCAGGACAGGATTATGCAGCCCAGGCTCAGATCCACCCTCACCTTGTCATCTGTCCTCAGCGAGCAGCTAGGCAGATGCACAAAGGCTGGAGTGGGAGCCACCTTGCCCCACCTGCAGCAGGACCCTAGCTGCAATATCAGGGCTGAGCAATCGTCTCCTGATGGCCTCGTGTACTGCTCCGAGCTTGTTAGGGAAGCTTTGGCTTCAGACCCCAGACTTAAAAACCTGGTACTTTTTATTAGTATAAAAGGTATCATTTTCACTCCACAACTTTGGGCATAAAAAAAATATCACATTAATGTATTTCTCTAAACCTAGTTAATTCTGACTATATCCTCACTCATTCATCAAGATGGCCAGAGTTGGTTCCCTGTGTCCTCTCCCTCAGCTCACATTGTACCTCAAAACAGGGAAGGGGTCTCTTGTCATCAGGTGAACAGTTGCCACGGAGGTGCTCGGTGCCCAAGGGCTTGCAGTCCACTTGAAGGCCAAAGACTCTGTCCCTCCCAATTGAAGCCAGGGATCCTTTGCAGTGCCTAAGACACGCCTCTTGGAATGTAGACACACCGAGGTCCACATGTCCCCTCAGATGACTGCCCCCTCTTGATGCCCGCAGCAGGCAGAGTGTCTGGTTGTCGTTTGCTCACCACGTGGAGATGCCATCCCTTCCTTCTTTGGGGGGCAATACCACCCTTCTCCCTGCCATCCTGCCTCCCTCATTCCCCAGCCTCAGAGTACCTCTCCTGTCTTTGAGAGTTCAGCTGTTTGCAAAACAAAGCTCCTTAACTCTGTGTAAGAGAGGCAAGGGGCGACCCAGTAATCAAGTCTCAAAATCCTGCTTGCCACTAGAACAGCAAAAAGAAAGATATTTGTCCTTCTTTCTGACCCTTCTCCGGCAATGACAGCAAAAACCCAAGGCAAATGTTCATAAACCAGCCTGCCACGCTTCTATTTTCAGGAAGACTCTTGAAAAAGTATCAAACTCAGGCTGAAAAGGAAACACTCTATATTTTTTAATCACAACTACATGTTAGGGCTAGTCGGTGGCCCCACACGTTGCAAAAAACCCTTTGATTCTTTATACTTGAATTCTCAGTGGTGGAACTGGCTACTCTTTGAGGAACAGACCATTACGGGCAAAGCTTGTTATCCATCGACTCCAACGACAACCGCTGGTGAAACAGAGAATCTATTTCTTTCAGGTTTTCATTAACTTCCAGGTAACTTCAGTTGGAATTTCATTTCATTCACCAAGTTTTACCATGGCCTATTTCTCCAAGTACTTCGAATTCTTCAAATACAATTTTTCTTCCTTTAATTCTGATCCATTCTTAGACTAGGCCGCAAACACCAACATCTTAGGGAATGAAGAGATCCCGTGCCAGGTACCAGTCGAGGCCGTGGGGATACAGAGAGAATAAGATACCTACAGGCCTTCACAGGCTTTGTGCTAGTATAGCCAGGCCCTGTTCTCAGTACTTTACATATATTACCTCACTTAATCCTTATAACAGCCCCACTTCATAGATGAGAAAACTGAGGCCCAGAGAGGTTAAGAAACTTGCCTAAGATTGCACAGCTAGTAGGTGGCCCAGGCAAGATTCAAGCCCAGGCAGTCTGACATCGTTGTGTGCCCTTAACACAGGGCTGTGAATACCGATCTATGGATTGATCGATGGTAGCTGAGTGTTAAGAAAGAAATAAACAAGAAGGTAATACATAAAGTTGGGGGAGATGGGCATCCTCATGTGCTGATCACCAAAGGTTAGCCAGGAGGCAGCATTTGAACTATTAAACAAAACTTGGAGGATGACAAGGAGCCAGCCACCCAAAGAGTGGGGTAGGGAGGGTGACAGACCTTCCGGGCAGGGGGAACAGGAACTGGAAAAGCCACAAGAGGGCAAGAGAGGTTCCAGGGCAGATGTGAGGCCTGTGTGACAAAGCACAGGGAGGGTCTGGAGAGTAACATGTGAGGGAGACAGAGAGGATGCATCAAGAGCAGTGAGAAGCCACCGCCGTCTTTAACCAAGCACAGCAGTGATGTGATCTGAGTTGCTTCTCCAGGCCGGGCTGCTGGGTGACCAGGGCCTTGGAAGACGGTGATGTAGGTGGAGGGGAGGGGATGGCAGGGTCTCTGGTGTGGTCAGGTGGGAAAAGGTAAGACCGGATGGACCAGGAAGGCTGGGTGCCCGGGACCATCTGAAGGAGTGTGTGACTTTGTTCCCAAGGCCAGGGAAGCCCTGAACAGGTTTTAAGCAGAGACGTTACAGGATCCAATCTGAGCTTTAGGAGAACTGCTCCAGCTAGTGCGGAGGATGCATTCGAAAGAGACAAGACATGCTGGAGACATCCGGTGACAAGTGACGTGCACTGGAGGTGGCTGGGGACAGCGGTTACTCTTTCATCCCCCGGCACTGTTGGAATAAGTCAGCCAAGGGGCTGCTCTCACGGACCTTTCAAGAGGTATCAATGAGGACAGGACTGGCGATCAATTGGATGTGAAGAATGAGAGAAAGGAAGGAGAGAAAAGACCCTTCTGTCCTTGGGGGAGGAGGAGGGAATTGCTATTTAATAAGAGAAGAGGATCTGCCAGTGGGGCAAGTTCAAGTTAGGACACAAAGAAAACTCCAGCGGCCAAGATGGAAAAACAGTAGGTGTGGACACAGCTGGAGCCCAAAAAACTCCCCTAACCATGGGGAGGAGATACTGGAAGAGAAAGAGAGATCTGAACATTTCCTCATTGCCTCCTCCTAGGTGTTGGAATCAAAACAAACCAGAACTATCGAATAGAAATAGTCTGCTTCCAAAGAAATAATATTCCCTTTGAGGGCAACAGCATGCCAGGAGATAGGGGCTTCCATTGCATTGCAAAAGAACTGGGCTTTGCATGCAATCCATCCTCAAGAACTCCAAAAGCGCCAGAAAAGCTCATTCAACCCTGGTTTCCCATTACTCAGATTCAGATCAATAAGTCAAGTCCCCAGTGATCAGTTAGGTGATCACCACGACTTGCAATAACATCTGCGATCCTTAACGCTGGTGTTCAACTTTTTTCCCCCGACCCTGATCTTACGTGAAGTTTCCTTTCTATCGACCTTGAGACTGTCAAAAATTTTCGCCACTGATCTTTAGGAAAGAATACACGACCTAAGTCTGGAAAGAGTTAATCTTCAGTTGATTGGAAGGTAGGATGTGAGAGATTTCTTTTTCATTACGAAGTTTGTGAGGCTTCACCGCCCGCTGGAGCCCTGGAAATGAAGGCACCAGATCTCCTAGGCCTCCCACCGTGGTGGGAGGAAAACCAGTCTCTCGCCTCCAGAGTGGAGGGTTGCACGGTGGGAGTTCGAGACTGGAGCGGGTGCTAGAGAGAGATTTTACCCCTGAAACAAGTCAGCTTTTGCTCAGCGGATGCTGGCGCCTGCTTCTCCCTTTATTTTATCACCGTGTTTTGACAATTCATGAAAAAAAAATGTGTCTAAGAGCAAATTGAGCTGCTCAAGCAATAAACATTTAGACACACAGTGTGAATTGAGTTATTGTTCTCGGTGGGGGTTTTCCCAGAGTTTGTTTCTCTTTTTGGGGAGGAGAACGTGCCAGCCCGGTCCCCTCCCCCGGGTCTCGCTGGAAATGGAAGTCTCCCTTTCTCGGTGATTGTCGCGAATCCTCGACAATAGCCCTATGACTAGGTGACCTCGCAGCAACTTCCATTTAAGAGTTGAGGGGAGATTCAAATTCAAGACAATTGCACTGGATCCAGGGGTCAGAGCCGCGCCTTCAGCCAAGGGAGCCGCCGTCTCTGGGCGCGCAGGGTAGGCGAGGGCCTCCCGCGGGGGGTCCGGGTGGGCTACTAGGGGTGGAGGGCGCAGGGGGTGCACGGTTTGGGGATCGGCGCGCCGGGCACCCCGCGCG
>VBSM01003148.1:10576129-10596595 GCA_008086735.1 Cheirogaleus medius | reverse complement strand
AAAGGGACATCCCACTTCTTCTGGACTGGGGGCTTGGAGTCTTTTATTTCGCGTATGTTACAATTTTGAAATGCACACCCCACGTGGGGTACATACTACGCTGCCTTCTGCTGCCCTGCCCCCTACACACACGCTCTTTCCTTGGGCGCCTCAAATCGCGCACTGTCTCATTTACCCCGGGAGACAGGAAAGGACATTGCTGTAGGCAGAGCTGCATGGGGTTTTTATTTATTTTTTAAATTTTTTTTCTGGAAGTGACAGGGGAGTCCTGTCCTTTGGGTGCAGAAGAAGGCGTTTCAGGCAAGGGTGGCAGGAGGCCGGCCGCTGATCGCAGGCTGCCTGCGACCGCTAAGATGGACTGACTGCCTTTTACATTCCAAATGGCTGCAGCAACTTTGATGCAGGGAAAAGGGAAGTGGAGAAGGGGAGAACAGGAGGGAACCCCCTTTAGCACGTGCTCATTTGAAATTGGCTAAATGCATCGCTTCGGTATCGTAGGCAGCTGCCCAAATGTTGGTGCATGTTGAATTCTGCAGAGATGACCCGGTCCTGCCTGCTCCGCGAGCGCCGCGTGGGCTGCTTGTGTGTAGCAGCAAGCCGGCGCCTTTCTCCACTACCCTGTGAGCAGAGTAACTGCTCAGTAGATTCAGGCATATTCTGTGAAATTTCCCAGGGATGGCTGATCTAATAATAGCTCTGGCGGTGGCTTCTTAATACACATCCCCATTCTGAATGATGCAGTCATGCCAGCACCCCCGGGAAGCGGGGCTTGCTGAGAAACGAGATCCAATGCCTGCCTGCCGGTAAAGGACTCCCTGACCCCACCATGAATGGATGAGGCTCTGTCTCCCCTGTGAATGGAACATCCCAGTAGAAGCTGCTACCGCCGTTTCTGGCTTAGTTCAGATACTGATGAAAGGGTTGCTCAGAAAACCTAGACAGGCACATTTCTAAATCCGAGCTAGTCGGTGGTGACAACCTGTTCCATTTTGGACTGACATCTACATCTACCTGATTGAGGGTTCCCTTCCACCTCCGCATCCGTAAGTGTCGTCCTTTTCCAAAAGCCTGACTGCTAAGTGGGAAAGCACCAGAGAGCCCAGGCTGCTGATTTCATCTAGGGAAGCCAGTGTTGAGTCCCGGGAAAGTACCCAAGGAGTTGCAATGATCAGTCCCTTAGACTTTATGGGATTTAGCTATGTGTACCATCTTTAATGCACACAATGTGCTTTTGGGGGGGGGGAGGTGTAGGGGAAGAGGACACATTTCATTGTTTTATTTCTAGTCTTTAAATTGCATCAAGCCCATTCATTGCCATAGTGTTTGGCCTTGTTCGTGGTGGAGTGTGACTTGAACAGAGCTGAAGACCAAAGCCTCAGATGAGCAGAAATCTGGTTTTGATCCTCAAAGTGATACTTGTCTCTTGCAACCTCGAATGTCAGGGGAGTTGAGCCAACTTGGACATTGTCTTCTCTTGGAGCAATTCTGCTGCAAATGAAATTTGGGTTTCTTTAAGGCACAGCAGGAATGAGGGTCCCCATGGAAAATAGGTTTGAAGCCATTTGGTCCTGAGAGGTTGAATAGCTCCAATTAATTTAATTGGAGGCAATATTTGGACATGCTTTGAAATCAGCCCTGCATTGTCCAGCCAATGAATAGAATGTTGCCTGCAGATAACTTGGAAAGAAGTAATGACTGATGGGCAGAGTTGTGTGGGTAGAAGTAACCTTTTAGACAAAAGTTAAATTATTCTTTCATTAAAGGGAAACAGTTTTAGTAGGAATGAGGCTCAGACAATCTCTCTACCCTCTTTTGTTCTGGCCAAGTGTGATGCGCCACCGCCATTGTAATATTCTTTTTGGCATTTGTCTTGGACTAATTTTATTAATAAGACTTTTTATTTATGGCACTAGGTCTCTTTGTAATTTGTAGACATTGTTGCTGAGTCCCCTGAGAGCCTGGCAGGTGGTTAGTGCCATTAGCATTATCTTGTCATTGGGGAAACTGAGGCCCCTTGAGGTTCAGTGAGTTGCCGATTTCATAATCCATGGGAACTGTATCCCAGATGTATGCAACCTTGGGTTTTATTGTTACAGCAAAGTTGTAGCCTGAGGTCAAAGAAAAAGATAAGAAATGAGTCCTTGATTGGAACTTGGAAGAGAAAGTCCAGTGGCATAGTGGAAATGCAAGAGTTGTCCAGGAAAGAACTTGAGTCAGCCTTGCTTAGGGGGTGAAAAACGTGTGATTGGTTTGTAGTGGGAAAGAGAGTGATGAGAAGGAGGTTTCAGGAAATCTCTCATTGAGGGGACGCATCAGGCTAGCTTTGTCTTTAAGTAAGTGTGGGGCGAGACCTCCTTCAGAGATCGTTACTGACTTTACTGCATAAATATACCACTCATGCTCACACTGTTTATGCCGGCATGTGTGTGTGCAAAATGCTTGTAGTTCTGTTCGCATGTGTCCTGCAAACCATATACTTATCCCTTACAAGAGCTGCATTTAGCCCGACACACCTCCTGGAATGAAAAAACACAACGGAACAATTTACAATCTAAAGCTTTGGAAGATCAAAGGAACGGTATAACTTTTGGAGAATTTCTAGTTCAATATGTCAAAATGAGAAATAGGCTTGCTTAACCGCTAACTCGCTTATGAAGTTCTTTTAAACTACGCTCTACATAGTTATCGGAATGTCTTAAGTCTGGGTTCACTGGTGACTTTAATTCATAGCTTTCATTTTTTGTGTATCACTTGATGTGATGATAAAATTTGTGGCAGAAATTCTCTGCTTAGGTTAATGCATTGTGAAAAATCTCAGCATCTCAATTAGAAGTGATTTCTAATGCCTGCTGATAAGAGGGCAATAGGGTAATGATCTTCCAATGATTATTCAATCTAAGCCCTAAAATCTGCATTCCTCTTGAGCTAAACAAGGAGCCAAAGAGGAGTTCCCTCACCTTAACAGGATCACTAGGTAACCCAGGCCCACATTCCCTTGTGACCTCCCCAGGACACTATGTTTGTCCACGTGTCCCACGTCATCCATTTCTCCCATCCAAGTACTAACCAGGCCCGACCCTGCTTAGCTTCCGAGATCAGATGAGATCGGGCGATTTGAGGGTGGTGTGGCCGTAGACCCCCCTTGTCCATTTCTGATTCTCTTTCTTCCATTGCTCTCTGAAAAATTCCTTGAAAGTTCCAAAACAAGATATTAGATGTCTCCAAAAAGTTAGGCATTCCAGTGAGAAAAGGAAGAGAAGGGATTATTGCATCAGTTGTGTAGGATATGTAAATACTTGAATTTTTCCTATAATGAATAATATCAAACAGTCGGAGAATATGGGAAAAGTGGCTACTAAAAAATCTGATCTGTTGAGCAAGAGTGAGCTGGGAGTATTTTATCTTGTGGGGTTCTCTCTAGCCGTCATTGGACTGAAATATATTGGCAGTATTTTCCATTTTTTTGTTTTTGCTTTTCTTAGAACATTTCATCTCCAGAGCTGGAACAACAGCTCTTGGAACCCTGGGCTTCAGAGTCCCCATTGCACACAAAAGCCAGTTTCACTACTCTCTTCTGCGAGAAGTTTTCCGCATCAGCATAAATCCAGCTTATCAAAAATTCTGTCCACAGCAGTTTCCTTTTAGTTCCCTAAATCCATCACCTGCCACCCTTTCCTCTGTCCCATCGGATCAGCATGTTTTTCTCTTATAAGGAATAATTTAGACACACCCTACATTGAAGGAAGCCAGCTCTACCATGAGTAGCTTTAGCCTAAAAATACCTATCATTGTTCCTCTCTTGCTTTTACAGAAGGTGATCAGAGCTGTTGCTACTGTTTAGCAAATTGTACTAATGCTTATTTTGGGTGCTAATGAGTGTTTGTGTGGGTGTGTATGTTCAGTTCTTAATTATATCAGTGGAAATCAGGTATCTTCCCCGCAAAGAGAAACACTCTTCTCTTTGAAGATGGAAATTACTACTAAGAATAAAGACCACAATTGTTGGAAAGTAATAGAAGAATATGAAAGAGCTGGTTCAGTTCAGTGGACTTATTACTACCAAATAATCGAGAAAAAATGAGCTGGTGGCCTCCGTTTGAACCAAACGAGTAACCTCCTACAGATGCTAAATCATAACTCACTCCAATTCAGAGCCGGCTCTCAGGGGATCTAGCTTGTTAGGAAGCACGATCTCTATCACGTGTCGTGTTTTCTAGGTTTTGGTTTTAAAGGTGAGCTCCGGCCATCCCATGATGCAATGCAAGGAGCAACTTGTCGTCCATGGTCAAGTGCATTGGTAATGCATACCTGTAGCTCCAAACTCTAGCAACATGCACGTGCTGCTTCTTGCTCCTGTCATTTTAGCAATTATTTACCAATCCATGGCTACTGCCTATTTTTTGTTCACATCATACTCAGGACATTTAACCTGCTGCTCATGATAAGTACTGATCCTTATTGAGTAATAAGCAAATCACAGAGTGAATGTATCATACCACACTCCAACGCGGATCCGTTTAGGTGTCATTAGAAACCTAAAAAGCCAGTGATCCAAAGTATGATGTAACTTGTTCGAGACTCCTGCATCTAATCTTTTCTTAATCTGTGCTGTGATGCGGCTCTTCTTTCTCAGTTAGCAATGCATTGCAACCTTAGAGTCTGGATCCTTGATCCTAATGCAAAATACTAAACGTGTTCATGATATTTTTCACTTCAGATTGGCCAAAACCTCTCTCCCCAAACTTGAGGCTGTAACTCCACAGTTTCTACCAGAATCAGCCTGTCCTTTGGTGATGCCGGCTTCCTCGCAGGGCTCTTGCCCTTCTTTGTCTCTGCTGTAGGAGGAATGCATGGAAAAAAACGGCGTGTAATGGCGAATTAGATTGATAATGCATGACAGGGAATGGAAATAATCATCGGCCAGTCGCCAGGCTGTGCCGTTCATAACCATAAAATGCACAATTACGCTCTCGCCACATGCCTGGAAGAAGTATACAGATGTGACAAACCCAGGCTAGGAAACCAAAGAGTGCGGGCCACGCAGAGCTGGGCGACAACACACCTGCCAGGAGTGCTGGCTCACCCGTCCCTGCTCCTGCTGGCTACGGCCAAGAAATACCCGATATTTACTCCTCTGTTGCTCAAAGAGAGGGGAGGGTGACGAGGACATGAAGCAGACATGCAGTGGAGCACAATGGGGAGCAGTGTTCTGCCTTCTCAATCCCCTTTTATTGGGCTGGTTGAGTGTTTTGCAACAGAGGAGCTGCAGAGTGACCAGTAGCACAGATGTAGCCCGCAGGTCTTGGCAGGAGGGAAGAGACATGTGCAGAAGGCGACAGTGGCGACGGCTACCGTGGGCAAGCGCTGCGTGGCACGTTCCCGGTTCAGTGCCCTCTACGAACCCCGAGCATACGTGATTAGGATTATCGGCCAGGTCAAACTTTTTTTTTAAATTTTATTTATTTTTTCAGAATATTATAGGGGTACAAACGTTTTGGTGATGTAAATTGCTTTTGGACCATTTGAGTCAAAGTTTTAAGCATGCCCATCCCCTGGATAGTGTGCATTGTACCCGTTAGGTGTGACTTTACCCATCCTTTCCTCCCCCCTGCCACCTGCTTGATTTCCGATGAATGTTACTTTCTTATGTGCAAGTTAAGTGTTGATGGATTGGTCCCAGTTTAATGCTGAGTACATGTTGTGCTTGTTTTTCTGTTCTTATGATACTTCGCTTAGAAGAATAGTCTCCAGCTCCATCCAGGATAGTACAAGAGGTATTGGTTCACCATTTTTTATGGCTGAGTAGTACTCCATGGTATACATATACCACATTTTATGAATCCACTCATGTATTGATGGGCACTTGGGTTGTTTCCACATCTTTGCAATTGTGAATTGTGCTGCTATAAACATTCGCGTGCAGGTGTCTTCTTTATAGAATGTCGTTTTTTTCCTTCGGGTAAATACGCAGTAGTGGGATTGCTGGATCAAATGGTAGGTCTACTTTTAGTTCTTTGAAGTATCTCCATACTACTTTCCATAGAGGTTGTACTAGTTTGCAGTCTCACCAGCAGTGTATGAGTGTTCCTATCTCTCCGAATCCATGCCAACATTTGTTGTTTTGGGACTTTTTGATAAAAGCCATTCTCACGGGTGTTAAGTGGTATCTCATTGTGGTTTTGATTTACATTTCCCTGATGATTAGAGATGTTGAGCATTTTTTCATGTTTTTTGGCCTTTAGTCTGTCTTCTTTTGAAAAGTTTCTATTCATATCTTTTACCCACTTTTTAATGGGGTTGATTTTTTTTTTTTTTTGCTGATTTGCTTGTGTTCTTTATAGATTCTAATAATCTGCCCTTTATGGGATATATAGCATGCAAATATTTTCTCCCATACTGTAGGTTGTCTATTCACTCTAATGATTGTTTCCTTGGCTATGCAGAAGCTTTTTAATTTGATCAGATCCCATTTATTTTTCTTGATACTGTGATTGCTTTTGGGGTCTTCTTCATAATAGTTTAGAGAGATTGCATGTTAGGAATGCAAGAGTGTATGTAGATCATTTTTGCAAATGAGGAAGAGCTTACAGGCATCGAGAGCCCACGCCAGGGTCTCAGCAGCTGCACCAAGCCTGGAGTCCCAGGCTCCTGACGTGGCTTTACAGGATGCAACACAGCGTGGCAGACAGGGTACTGTGACATCATCTCACCCTAGGTTTGATGGCCTCACTAGCTCTGCCACTTACTACCTATGAGGCCTTGGGTGAAGGACTGAACCTCTCTGAGCCTCAGTTGTCCTATTTATAAGAAAAGTTACATTCAGAGGAGCAAATGAGATAATATCTGTGAAGCATCGAATGATCAAAAAGTATGAGAAACTCTTAGAATAAGAAATTTTGTCTCTGTGTTCCCCCTCTCCCACTTGGCTTACTTATGCCACTGAAAGGCTCAATAATGCAAACTTTGAGGGGACTTCGAACTCACTGGGGTTCGAGAAGGCAACTGGCTGTGAGAGTGGAGATACTACGGAAATAAATGGTGCATCCTCACTTACAACACAGAAATGAGTTTTATAGAGAGAAGTAACATAATGGGAACAAATGTTAGCTTTGATATTTCCTAAGTGTCATCTAGCCTTCCAGAAAGGGCTCTGCAGGTAAAGGCATCACCCTAGCAAGCCTTATCTTGTTAGGAGCAGGGAAGGTCTGTGAAGACTGGCAGATGACAGGATGGAGTGGAGTCTCCGGGCTGTGAAAGGGAATGAGAGAAGCCCAGGGCTGTCCTGTGTCTGGGGTCTCCAGTGAGTCTGTGAGATCAAAATAGAGAGGGCTGGTTGGGGGAGGGGAAGGAAGAGAAGACAGATGATTTTGCCTTTGTACTAATGGAGTATATCACCAAACTTTCTAAAAATTTTCAATTTTTTAAAACGATCAGAAACGCTCTTAAAGCTTTTCTCTTGAAAAAATTCTAGAAGAGAAACCAGAATGACCAAGGTTGTGTCAATGAATGGCAATGCTATCCCTTTCTTAACGACAAAGGCAAAAACCCAATCCCTGCATAATACTCTCTGGTTACTTCCTATTCATTGCCATTAATTAGGAAGATTTTCAACTCCTACTTATTTAATATATTTTACTCCAGTAATTAATGCAACAAGTTAATGGCAGAAATAAGCCTGGATCCTGAGTATACTAAATGCTTGTTGGAGTTTTTTTTATACCAACCACTCAACCACTCTGGAAATACTGAGATAGGTTCCTTGTCGTATGAAAAAGTCAAAGTGCCAATTTGCATAATTTTCATCAAAAATTATTTAATCACTTAATGACCTGCTAGGTGTTAAATAAAATAAATCAGAATGAGGGAGGAACCATCTTTCGGAGCCTGATTGAACAGGCAGACACAGGCAGCAGAGGAAAAACATTAAACAGCAAGTACAAACAGGGAAAGTATTTATAGAACATTCTCTCTGCATCTAAGACTTAGGATATATTTTAGGTGAACCCTAAGGGACAGCTTATGGCTATCTTTTGCCTAGACGGGGTGGGGCGTGTCTGTCATTTTATGGAGAAATTATAAGCTGGTATTTGTTTGTGGTTCCCTCCCTACTTTATTGTGGAAAATATGGCTTTTGTAATCCACAGCGATTTCGTTTGCCTGCTTTTTTCTGTTCCTAAGGTTACAAATTAGTCAATAGAGAGTTTGTGCTATTTCGATACAGAGATCTACAACTTCCAGCCTGGAAAGATTGCCAAATACTCTGAGAATGATATCCCAAAACACAGCCCTTTGTTTCTTATGCAGCTAGATTCTTCTTTTCTTCTTGCCAATAGAGCTGACCACCCTGCCCGAGCACTGACAAAACTCAACTGAAACATTCCGTGAGCTGTTAAGTTGCAGCTTGTGATTTTTGGCTTTGTGTTGGACATAGAGAAAAGTCAGTGCTCGCGCGCCCATGCTCCTTGCCGGTAGGGTAGGTGTTGGTGGGGAGCCCAGGTCCTGCAGCTTACCCCGCTGGGACCCTCCCTAAGTGGGGTTGTGTGTCAGGCTGGCTTTGAAATGGCTCACTCTGGGTTTGGCCACTTAGCAATGTTCTCTAAATACTGTTCCCCAGAAGATCCTCGCTGGCCGGGACTCCAGGGCTTGCAGATGCTTTGCTGTGTTCCCTTTGTTGTTCCTTAGCCCCACCTGTGGTTTTCTGATGACTGCTCTTCCCCTTCCTCCTGAGGCTCGGCCCTCATTGTCCTGCGGGGACTGAGTCACGGCGCCTGCCTCACACGCTTCCTCTCTGTTCCGCTGCTGGGATGCATCTCTGCCGTAGCGAGCCTTTTCAATCTCATTTCTCCAGTGCCTCCGTCACAGGTTGTCCTCCCAGGTGCTTTTAGGGTGAGGTGCCCACTGCGTCCGCATCATCATAGCTCACGGCCGCCCGTCCTTCCTGAGTCATTGCAAAATCAGTGCCACTTACCCTTTGTCACCTTCCTATGCCCCGACCCCCACCTCTCCGCCCCCTTCCTGCCTTCATTCTCTGCAGACCACAGTCCTTAGCGTGGAACGAAAGGCCTGTCATGATCCAGTGGCTTCTTATTTCTTAAACTTCCTTTCTTAGGTTGTCCTTCACACACACGCCTGCACCCTCACCTCTCCGTGAGCACATTTGACCTTATCCGGACCACAGCCTTTGCAGTTACTCCCTTTTTTTTTTTTTTGGAGACAGAGGTCTCATCACTCTATCTAGGCTGGAGCACAGTGGTGTGGTCATAGCTCACCGCAGCCTTGAACTCCTGGGCTCAAGCGATCCTCCCGCCTCAGCCTCCTGAGTAGCTGGGACTACAGGTGTGCACCACCATGCCTGACTAATTTGTCTATTTTTTGGAGAGACGGGGGTCTCACTATGTTGCCCAGGCTGGTCTTGAACTCCTGGCCTTAAGCAGTCTTCCCGCCTCAGCCTCCCAGAGTGCTGGTATTACAGGCATGAGTCACCGCACCCTGCTCACCACTGTGGCTTTTTAAGGGAAGGACTGTGTCTTCTCAATGGTTGATTCCACAGCACCCAACGTTGTGGCTGGCATTTGGGAGGTGTTCAGAATTGTAACTTCGCAACTGCTTGTCATGTTCGCACGTGCCTATGAGTGCTGTTTCCTGCTCAGCCCAGTGGCCCTCCCTGTGGGTGCCTCTTGCCTCTGCCCTGGTCTCTGCCTTCTCTCTCCTGTTTCTTTGTCAAAGGGCAAGAGAACAGGGACAGTGTGACAGCTGTTTCTTGTATGAAAGGGGTAGCCTGGGAACCCCCAGCTGGCACAATGGCAGAGAGTATTTGAGCACCACAAGTTCATTCATTCATTCATTCATTTATTCGGTCATTCCACGGGTACTTATTGGTGTGCCTCCCAGATTCCTGGAACGTCTCAGGGAGGAAAACAGAGAAAGTCTTGTCCCCAGGGAGCTTGCCTTCGAAGAGGAAGGGACAGACAAAACACACCATCAATAAGTAAAAGACAGAGGATGCTAGAAGGTGGTAACTGCTATAAAAAATAAATAAATGAGCTGGGTGTGGTGACTCACGCCTATAATCCTAGCACTTTGGGAAGCCGAGGTGGGAGGATCGCTTGAGCCCAGGGGTTTGAGGTTGCAGTGAGCTATGATGACATCACTGCACTCTAGCTGGGGCAACAGAGCGAGACCCTGTCTCCAAAAAGAAAAAAAAGATATATAAAATGTTAAGTGGTTCCTCAGAGTGCTAAGAACTCTGTTGAGATGTGCAGTTGCACAGATGGGACCTTCCATAGCATTCTCCCGATGGTCTCTTTTTAACATGTGAAAGAGATGTCTCTGACTTTCGTATTTTAAGCAGATTTATTGATGGATCATTGACATACAACAAACTGCACATTTTTAAAGTGTACTTGTTGGATGTAAGTTTTGACATATGTCTACACCCGTGAAACCATCACTGCTATCAAGAACTGTAACTCCAGACTTTTAGTCAGTCATTTTAACTGGGAATCTTTCATGTGTAAAGCTCAGTGCTAGACACTAGGGAGGATGTGACATGTCATCATTGTCCCTCCCTCATGTCTTGGCCCTGATTGAAAATTCTGGCTCTCCCTATACCGTTATCTAATCACAGACTCATTTCCGGGTCTTTTTCTGAAGGTTAGGGGTGCAAATACACTGAAGTTTGGTTACCGAAGGGCTTGGAGAGACATGGTGACCTGTTTACCACCCGTGTGGCCAGTTACACCAGGAAAGAGCAAAGATCAGGAAGCTGCCGTCTTTTAATCAGCTCCGATCCAGGCAAAAACATCTCTCCTGTTCCTTCTTTCATGGAAACAGTCCAAACAGTAGGCTTGGTTTCAGCCTTTTCTTTCTTTCTTTCTTTTTTTTTTTTTTTATGAGTAGTCAACACAGTGATTATCTCCTGCTGAAAGCTCTGAGAAATTGTTCTGTGTCCAATTAGAATTCTTGATTTGACTAACAGATACAACATAATGTCTTTATTTCTGCAACTGCCCGCTAATGATGTGCACCCTGGATATTTTTAGCACTCCTGTTTGCCATGGTCATTGCGTTTCAAGGCCCCAAATTCTTTTCTGTGACAGTGTTTCTGCTGCGAGGCTTGTAGACCTCAGAGTGGACAGGACAAGGGGGGGGGATCTTTGAGGTTTTGGAGTTTTCCCCCTCACCCTTTCCTCCTCTCATTTCCCCTCCTTTCCCAGCCTCATCCCCTACCCCGTGGTTAAATGGTGTTGGGTAACAAAGAGAACAAGCTTTGTAACTTGTCCTCTCCTGGGAGCGGGAGCGGATCTCTGTCTGGGGTGGCTCTCGGGGCAGCCGGCCAGTGTTGGAACCTCCCACAAGATGAATGGAGGGAGGAATCTTCAGCACAGCTCCTTGCAAGACTGAGAAGTCCCTGCCAATGACATTCCAGCAGAATCCTTTCCAAAGAACTCTCTTATGTAAACATAAAGGCGGCAGCCTCCAGCCCAGAGGGACTGCCCCTTACTGTTGTCAAAGTAGCTGTCACCCCTCCCCTCAGTGGAAGCACGGCAGGTCCCCAAGCTCTCCTCCCTGCAGCTCCGTGACCCGGTGGGGAGAGGTGTAGGGGCTTGCTTTCGACCCCCCAGAGCTGGGACCAGGAGATCACCCTGTAGAACTGGTGGTCTTCAAGTTCTGGGGCACCTGTATTTCCCAGATGTGTTTTGCTTCGATGCCGCTGGAAATTGGGTCCGATCTAAGAGTCTTAGTGGGGTCAGCTGTGGGGATGGGGTGCTTCCTGCTCAATGTGGTGGGACTTGGCATCTGACCACTCAGGCCCTGGATTCTGCAACTGGGACCAGGGTGGCTGCTTCATATCTAATGCAGATTCAGCCAAAGCAGGTGGCCTGGTGGACCATACCCATTCCTTAGGTGGCCATTTTCCTGCTACGTGTCAAGAGCAGTCAAAGACCCAAGAGTGGAATTTGGAAAGCTTGCAGATGGTCTAGAATACCTACTTTCAGCCCCACACGTCCTTGGGGGGCCATGTAGGATACGACTGTAGTATAGTAATACACAGAGAGGATTGTGTATGGGGACAAGAGCTCATTCTCAAACTCTCTTCCCTATGTGGCCCTGGCAGATTGACGTCCATTCTACCTGACAGGTGGTCGCGCAGGTATATGAACTAAAAAGAATGCACTTGTTCCTTGAGCCTGGGTTTGGGGGCACGTTTCTACAGAATAGGCAAATTAAAACATATCTCACCGAATGCACATTGAGTTTTACAGTACCTATATTATGAAATTGCTGTTGAAATGATATATAAGGATATATGCTGTTTAAATATGTATTTATTAAGTCATGTAAAATATTTATAGAGTGTCTATTAAGGCAGTCACACCATTCTATTTCAATCACACATATTATCATTCTAATGTCAATAAAATATTTACAACTGTGAAAACATTGTGTAATAAGAGCCATGGTTGTAAATAGCGCTGTGTCTCTTCCCATAGATCACAGCATAAGCAAAATATTAAAAATTAAAATTTGAAATGACAGGTTAAATTAAACACTGGAGCAAAGTAGGAAAATTCCTATTACCAACACTGTGGAGGTTCTTGGTTATGGAGCACGCAAATGCTTTCCCAGGTCGGCGACACACAGCTTTACGTTTTACGTAGAGGACATTCGGTTGCACATTTATGCAAGAGAAATTGGTAGGACAAAAAAAGTCAGAAAAACGTGTGTGTGCCTATTAATCTGTAGTGCAGTTTTTTTAAGCCTTCTGAAGCAGCGAGTGAATGTTGTGAATATTTGTCCCACGGAACTGTGTGTCGTATGGAAACCAGAAGCGTTACAAGTGATACATCAGTTACTAGAATCCTTGGAATTCTTGTCTTTAGGTAGATATCCTTGTCTTCTATATCGCAGCTTATTCGAGGAGGGGAAGGGATCTTAGAGCCCGTCTGTCTGGTAGTCTGTCTGGTAATCCTTTCTACGACGACCCTGGCTCATGGTTTCTGGCCCCTACCTGATCACGAGCAGTGATAAGGGGGGACCCATTCCACGTTGAACAATGATGCTTGTTCAGAAGTTCTTCCTTCTATTGAATTCGAATGTGTCTTCTGGAATTTCCACGCATTGATTCTATTTTTTGCACACCGGAAGCAAAGCCCTTCTCCTTCCACATTACATACGCATCCAATTAGCAAGTCCTCACATATGTCCCTCCAGATATGCCCGGGACAGTCCCAGGTTATACCTGTTCTCTCCACGTCATCGCAGGGGCCTCCTTTTTCACTCACAAAAGTGCCTTGGGATGGCCAGTAGATTTTACGGTCACACTACCACGAGAGCCTGTGATATCATGAGCTCCGTATGCAGTTTTAACATCAGTCCTGGGAAGTCGTGGGGTGACGGTGTACCCTGCCTTGGTCTTACTCCAGTTTCTTCCATTTTTCCTATGTAAAATATGGCACCCAGAGTTGGACACAGATTTCCAGAAACCATTAGTAGAACACGGGGTGCCTCTTAATTCCATTATTCTGGATGCTTAAGCTTCTGGTGTGTGGATTAAGAGTGAGGCACAAAAACATCGATAGTATGATCCCAATTTTTACATTTCGAAGCTTGCATCTGAACCTCTCTGCCTTCTGTGTACGTTTACAGATCGCCGGGGGAAATGCATGTATTGAGACAGACAGCTTATATTTGAGTATCACGTTGCAGTTTTCCAAGTGTTTGTTGTACATCTTGTTATAATGGCACTGAGCCCCAACATTTGCCATGGGAACCCTCTTCCCAGACTCCTCTCCCTTTGGCCTCACTTATGGTGAAATTGATTTGATAGCAACTTTCAGCAGCTACTTACTATTTCATGAGTGATGTGGGCATCCTCAGACCCTTGGAGTTTCGTCTATGTTGTCATAAGTTGTATTTGTCACCACTCCTTGCCCACCCACCGCCTCTGTCCTCCTGCTCATTGCTTGGCAGACGTTTCCAGAACATGCGACATTCTCTCCATTCAAGTCTTTTTCCCTCACGTGGCCTCTGCCAGCTGTCCTGTTCTGCAGACACCATTTCCACCAGGTAAGAGTTAGGGTCTCCCCCAACTCCCACGCCATAGCGTCTTGTACCCATCGTCATTGCCACACTGATCACTCTGTACTTGCCTGTTAACTTGTGTGTTTTCTCCGTGGCTCATAGAAGCATAAGTATAGTAACAAAAACATGTTCACCATTATATTACCATATCTAATAAGATGCCTGGCACATGATAAATAATCCATAAGCACTTGAGTAAACACACACTGTGGTGAACATTTTTACATACTATTCTTTAATTCCATTTCTCTGATTTCATTAGGATAAATTCCTAGAAGGGAAATGACTGAGCAAAGCGTATGAACTTATTAGCTATTTGCATTCTAGTTTATTTCCTGTAGGGTGTTAGTGGGCTTCTAATTAAGTTGTAATTATCTGCTCATTAAACAATTTTATCTTTACCATATCAATCACTCATTATAGGTGTCACCATCCCCTCCTGAAATTGGCACATACTTTTTATTTCTGCTTTTTGGGCTTTGTACAATTATTATTTCATTTTAGAATTATTTTTAATTTAGTCAAATCTATAGATTTTTCCCTTTGGGCTCATTCATTGCTATTATGCTTAGATAAGTATAATATATAATCATCTAGCTATTTTTAAAATTTAACTTTATGAACCACCTGGGATTTATTTGTGGAAGATAGGTGTAGTTAGTTTATATTCTTTCAGTGCTATCCCTTTGTTCTCTTCTTGGTTGAGAAGGTTGAGACCAAACAGGAACTGAGTGGTTCAGCGGTTCATCTGCTAACAAAAATCCACTGGCTCCAAACAATAAGTCCATTTCTTTCCTTGCTCTTCTAGCTTTGAACATTGTCTTTAAAGGTTCTGTTGTCCTTGTTTTGAATATCATCTTCAACTTTCCAACTTCCTTCCTATAAACTTGGGGTGCATTGAACATAATCCTCATAGGTTGTGCGCCTTTGATAACTTGGTCTGTGTTTTACTAAAATCCAGTCTCCTGTGGGTGTTCTCCATGCACATAATACTTGGTGTTCTTAGGATGTCTCAATCTTCACTTTCTCATTTAATTTTATTTTTATTATGTGATCAAAATTTTATATTTAAAGTCTACATCTCAGACAAACCATATTCTTTTTGATCTAAAGAGTCAACCTTATCGCTTTTTTAACCTTATTTTTTTTTCTGGACTTTTTAAAAAAACTGTCTTGCTTGAGTCTGGGGTCCCCATCGAACCCTCTTTGTCTATTCTAAAAATTCCAAGTACAGTCATCAAAACAAAGGAAAGGGTAGATATTTGCCTTTTCTGTTGGAAAAAGTCCCTTCATTCTACGCCAAACTAACATATATACAGCCTCTGTCACTCAGATAGTGAAGCCACAGCTCCAGTGTGGCCAAGAACATGTGTCACTTTCTTTCCTCTTTTTTTCACTGTCCCCACAGGGGAGCAGGTGTATACGTTCCCACTACTTATTTGCATGTTCCGTTTCTTTGGAGTTTACACCTTGCTCAGCTGCCCTGGCAGGATGTCTGTGTGGACACGTGTGCTGTGAATAAGAATTACATGTGTGTGTAAGAACCACACCTGACATGTCATACATCGATATTCCTAAACCTCCTTTCTTGGGCCAACTCCGGCATCTCTTATATCAGCTCCCTGCCGATCCCTGCTGGTTAGCGCAGGATGAGCCTGGGGGCCGCTGGTGCCGGGAAAAAGAACTGGAACTCCAAGCCCCTTCTCTGGTGGAATCCCCCATCTCTATGTCTGACCAGGACCCGTGGAGCTCCATTCTGTGAAGCCCCAGAGCTTGCTCAGTGCTAGGCAAAGCCACCCAAACGTCACCTGCCCAGAACCAGCCTCCTTGCCCACCCTACCAGAGCCACAGACAACCTGGCCTGAGTGCACAGAAAGCGGCAGCCCCTCCCTGGCCGTCCTGTCGGTGGGCTCAGCATTCCGAGTTCTGCACTCTATGTGTATAGGGACCAAGGCCCGTGGCCCCCTAAAAGTTTGCTGAAAACCACTGACACGAAGCAGATTGCTTAATAGGAGAAAAGGCATACAAACTTATTAAACTATTGAATGTGTATACACAAGAGCCTTCAGAATGAAGACCCAAAGATCCAGGGGGAATTGTCCATTTTTATGCTTTTGTTCAGTAAAGTATAGACAGCCATGTAGAAATATGATTGGACAGAAAGGGTATGATCTGACGTCCTGTTTTCTGAAGATACTTTAGCAGTGGCAGAACCCAGGAGGGACAATCCTGTTCTTTAGGTGTCCTGTTCTTATTTTTTTAGAGACATGGTCTCACTCTGTCACCCAGGCTGGAGTATAGTAATGCTACCATAGCTCACTGTGACCTTGAATTCCTGGCCTCAAGTGATCTTCCCACCTCAGCCTCCCACAATGCTGGAATTACAGGTGTGAGCCACCGCACCCAGCCATAGGCGTCCTGTTCTTCAGTAGCTGGTTGCGATGTCACACAGAAAGCGCTGCTGCCTCCCCAGAGCCCGGAGGCCTTCCTGCACCTGCCTGCCACCCACGTGTGGCTTGCTGCTCTGCGCTCTCCAATGTGGTGTCCACGGTGCATGACCTAACTCCGGGCCCATGCAATTATACCTGCCGGTGTCTATTTCCTTGTGACCATTTAGTTATAGCTCCCAGACGCAGGGAGGGTGATAGTCCACCCTGGCCCCTTGGTTGACATGCACCAGCTGAGCCTGGGGCCTTTCACGTCTGAGATGCGCTGTCCAACGTCCACGCCAATGGCTTGTCCTCAAATTGGGATCTTGCGTTGCAAAGTGAAAAGCATGCCCTTCCTTCCCAACACCCTGCAGCTGAGCTTTTGGGGCGAGCTCCTCTTCCGTGAGATCGCGTTAGACCATCGGGAGAGCGTCCTCGTTCTACCCACCTCTTACGTGCCCACGTGCACTCTTTGATGGCTAAACTTTAGGCCCAGAGACTGATTATTAATGTTTTCTGACACTGGGCCCTGCAGTACCCCGTGGAAACAGTTAAATTGCTTGTGCTATGGGACTTGTGGCTTGAACGCACACAGACCACCGGGTCTTCACACCGGGACTTGGACTTCTCTTTTGCACTGTCAGAGAAAACCCAATTTCCTCTGGCCGTGGGTGGAGAAGAGAGACCCAAGCAGCAGCTGGGTCACTCAACTGTGCTTTCCAGAAATTCTTCAGGAAAACACCAGCCCCGGTTATGACCTCGTCAAGTGCAAACTTGCAGGCAGCTGAGCTTTGAAGAATGCATTGCTTTTCCCATCTTCTGTGACATCACATCGTCGCGTTCATTTGTTTGTAGTAAAGCCACTCACTTAATAACTTTCATCTGGGTTTATAAACGACAACTGTATTCAGCAGCCAGGAACCTCAAGGACGCACCTGTGTATGTTCTTCTTTTAAATCTAGGAGGGTCATGATGAAGACAGAGGTGGAATAATTTGCCAGAGGTCATGGGGCAAAACAAGGACAAAGTCAGTTTCTCCGAGTGAGACTTCTAGTGTCTCGTACCTGGATCTCCTTTCCTTTCATTATCTTCTTTCTTTAATATGATGCCATTTAAAAACAAGAAAAGGAAGCTCAAGATAATTCAGACGGAGGGAAAAATTATAATAAAAATAGACAATCTACCTTTAACCTTTAAAGGTTACGAGTGGAGACCCCACATGCCCATAACCTTTAAAGATCGAAAAGATTGTAAAATTTCAGTTGTTGTGTCTGTTATTTCTATGGTGACGGCGAAGCGTGGGCAGGGAATGGATGAATTTTTTAAAATAAATTTTATTGTGTATCTTCAAGGTTTATGTCGTAATATTATGGGATACACAGAGATGTATAGAGACATAGATCCAGAGCAGATATGTAAGATGAGCAACTCTAGGGATCTAATGTACAACATGAGGATGGAAGTTAAAATTGTATTAGGGGTTTGTTCAATAGGTAGATTTATGTGCTCTTATCCCACAAAAAAAGTACCTACGTGAGACGATCAATATGTTAATCTGATTGACCATAGTAACCATTGCACTAACTCTA
Organism: Cheirogaleus medius; assembly: GCA_008086735.1. Taxonomy (NCBI): domain Eukaryota; kingdom Metazoa; phylum Chordata; class Mammalia; order Primates; family Cheirogaleidae; genus Cheirogaleus; species Cheirogaleus medius. Next base: position 10,578,492 of record VBSM01003148.1, on the reverse strand, counting down.
TGTACCTATCTGGATGAATATTTTTAACAAATTTTAAGCTGCCTGAGGTCCTTTCTGTATCTGTGTATTTCCTGTTGGGTTGAATTTCTTGAGGCTGCTGTGAACACGTAGCGTTCATTCATCTTCTCTGGGCAGTGCTTTATGATTATTGAGATTTTTGTAGGATTACAACTTTCAGCTACCAAGAGTGGTCCTTGGGTCTTCATTTTTCTGAAAAGGAAATGGAAGTGGAGAGAAGGATGTGACACTTGAGGTGACCCAGAAAGCAGGAGTTCCAGGGGTGACTTGTGCTGGGAAGTTGTCATCATGGCCTTGGAATTTCCTTCCGAGCCACAGAGTAGCCTGGGTCAGAGGGCAGATTGTGCGGCGCTGTAGTCATGCATCCGGCGTGCTCGCGATGCTCCCTGGCTTAAGGAACCGTCCCCGGGGAAGATGTGCTGTCAGTCTTAAGTCTCCGTGTTAGGGCCTTGGCTTGGATGCTTTCGCGATCGGAATTTTCTGTCTGATGATAATGTTTTAAAGGGCAGCATTTCAGGTTGTTTAGGGAGTATTGGTAATTTCCCAACTAAAGCATGTCTTGAAGTGTTCGTTCTTTGTTTTGTGCAATTCTAGTGAGTTATTAATATTTCTTATTTTATTGTTTCATAAATGTATTGCCTCAAAAGTGAATACGAGTCACAACTTGGTAACTCCAGTTGCACAGAGACAGATTATTAATGTAAACAAGTAGGGCATGTGGTAATTAGGTTAAAAACATTTTTTGCAGGCCTGAGACCATTATGGTAAAGAGCCTCTCTTCCCTTGACTGTCCCCTCCCTCAGCTCCATCCCCCAGTGTCTTCCCAATAACAGTTTCAGTGTAAATTAACCTCAGGAAACTGAAGAAATATAACAAGTATTGATCGACTGTTTTTTAGTTGTTTTTTTAAAAAAGCATGTTTTTTTTATGAGTTCAGGATCAATTTGCACAACTGCATACATTTCTACAGCCTGGGCAACATAGCAAGACCCCATCTGTACAAAAGATTAAAAAAAAAAAAACAATTAGCTGGGTGTGGTAGTATCCACCTGTAGTCCCCACTACTCAGGAGGCTGAGGTGGGAGGATCACTTGAGCCCAGGAGTTCAAGACCAGCCTGGGGGATATAGTGAGAGCCCCATCTAAAAAAAATCAAAAAGTGTTATAAACAGTGGAACTAGGATTATTTCTTCTGAGCTCTTCTTGCACATGTATATACCATGGTATATAAATAATTTGGCAAAAGACAAAAAAAAGGGGGAGAGAAGAAATCTAAGAAGTGTCCAAAACAAAAGGACAGAGAGAAAAAGAATTGTAGTATGTTGAGAAAAAGTGAGAAGTAGCATATGAAAATAGGGTTGACTTGGTTTTGAATTTGAAGGGAAAATAGTCTTAATAAAACATATTTGGTGTTTTCTCAACTCAAAATATTTGTACTGTCTTTAAGAAAAGGCATGCCAAACCTCGAGTTCTGCTTTTTCTCTACCCCTGGGAGGTGTGGGCAGCAGGGTGGTTTGAAGTTTGCCATCCTATGACTGTTTCCAATCTAAGCCTAAGCCAGAAAAAATAAATTCACATCCTGAGCTCAGTACCCTGCACCTCTCCTGGAATGGCCATTTGGGGGTTTGTCATGGCTAGTTATTTTGTTTTTTAGTAATGCCCAGAAGAGGGGACTCCCCTGCTATATTTGAACAACAGTTCTCTCCACCATCGTGAATATGTCAGGCCATTGTAGACGGATGTCCTCAAACATAGATATTTATAAACCCTCCCTTTCCAGAATCTATACTCTGGGAATGACTTCTGGTCACAACTGGCTTCCCGTTCATTCTGTCTGCAGGGCGAGAATGGGTCAGACATTCAGTCTCAAGTATACTGTGCTATGTGACAACTCAAATTCCCATTTGTATATTAAAAGATCTGATTTTATATGTTAAAAATATAGGCAATCTAAGCAAATTTGCCGGGAAAGAAGTTTCTCAGTCTCCATTTCCTGTAGCTCACCTCAAACAGTATCATTCATCTTTCTAGATACAGTTTCTTTTTCACATTTTTTTAACTAAGAAAGAAAGGAACAACATGTTAAATAATATTGGGGGGGGGTGGGAACCTCCTTTAAGCCTAATACCCTAGCAAATCAAATCAACTACTGTGTTTTTATTTTTGCCTCTTAATCTTTGTCCATATGCATGACAATTAGCACACACATTTCATAGTCTGCTACGCTCACTTAAGCTAGTATCGTAAATGTTTCCATGTTTACACACAGTCTTCGTGATTCAGAGAGTTTCCTTTCTTTTCTTTTCTTTTTTTGAGACAGAGTCTCACTCTGTTGCCTGGGCTAGA
>VBSM01003148.1:10518222-10576029 GCA_008086735.1 Cheirogaleus medius | reverse complement strand
GGGTGATGCCAGAGCTCCAAAGAAAATGAAAAAGAAAAAAAAAAGGAAAGCAGTATTATTTTACAATTGTTAGTATTCAAAAGAAAATTTCAGTGTTCCTGGCAAGCCTGACAAAGCTACAGATGTCAACTCTTTCTCTGTACACACCCAAAATGGGGCGGGCACCTTTTGAGAACTGGGGATAAGAACAGGAGACTCTGATCTAACTTGAGTAGGGAACAACACACAGGTGTTCCTTTTGGGAAGCAAACCACAAAAGTGCTGTCAAAAGAAAGTTATACCTTCAAAAACATGAGGATTCAAAGGTGAGTGTCTGTTTAGACTCACTTCTCCGTGATGACGTTTGGCAGGGACACTTTGCTTTCTATAAGGAAGGCATTAAAATATGGAACATGCTTGCATTTTCCCCAGGAATTAGTGTTGAGGCTTTGTTGAAGAGAGAACTTGGAAGACCTTGGGTAGATACTAACATCTTGGTCGTAGTTACTTCCTTACATTGTGGTGAGATCATTTAATGTCAGGAGAAGTAATTTTTTGTTTCTCAGATGAAAATGAGAACCTCATTTTACCTTAAAAGGGTAAACTTTTAAGTATGGGTGTGAAATTTGTGTGCTTTGAAATATTTTGAGAAAATGATAATGCTGCTACCTCTTCGTTACTGCGATTAAAATTTATTTGATCCAGTGTCTTTCAGATACCAATTAGTTTGCATAAACTTTAGTAGAATGTGTATAAGTAACTGAATAGCACATTTATGCCCTTAACCTTTGGCAAGCAAATGAAGCTCAAAACTTGGTGTTTTAAAGATGCAAAGGACAAGCAGAATTTCTTTCTTGAAACTCTCCCCATTCCCAATTTCAAAGAATTCTCTCAAACTTATGATAAATGTTTTTAAGAGAATTTCAACATAATATGCTGGATGGTCGTACCATTTTTTGTCTTAAAACTTTCACTCTATTAACCTTAGCTTCTTTCTAATGAGAACTGACTTGCTGTAGCTCTAAAATTATATCCAAAGCACCTGTGCAATTGCTATTAACTGCCCTATTGAAACTTGAAATTAACATTTTTTGGTGTCCTTTTTGATGAAGGAATACATTTATATGTGTTGGCATAGCAGCAGATATTTTTTAGTCTCATTTAAAATTGAAGTGGCTTTCATCGAACGAAGATGGGGGAATAATTGAAAGGAAATTGATAGATTTTTAAAAATTAAGTCAATCAGTGCGGATGCTTACTGCATGCACGGTTGATAGATTCTAATAGGACTTGAGCCTGTTTTCCCGCTAAGACAATTAACACCTGAAGTTACGAGTGCAGTGAGTGAATAAGGACTTTGCGTACAGCTGTCTTATAGCCGTAGCTGCCTGTTTTGGCTTGTGTGTGCAAAATGGCAAGCATTTTTTACCCCTTGTTTTTACATCTCTTTTAATCGCTTTGTCAGAATGCTTAGGAAGATGGGAAACTTTTCTTGCTGATTTTTCTCAGAGCTGGGGACTGCTGAGTCATTATCATCATTGAGAATTAAGAGATGGTTGAGATTCGCCCCATGCAAGCAGGACATGCTGTTTTGATTTAGAGCCCAAAACAAGAGAAATCTGACTTGATGAAAGCGTGATAGGGTGGTTTCCTTTGAGGAAGGAATAAGGGAATTTTCTCATAGGTTTCTAATGACAGCTTTAAACATGCTGATGGTCAAAGAATATAATCCCTGTTGAACAAGACGAGAAGAGGCTCTTTTCCATCTTTCCTGGAGGGGGCACTCGTGAGAACTCGGAAGGCCGGTCAAGGAGACAAGGCCAGGATCTGCTGGTGTGCAACTTTTCTTTTGATCTGTTCTAAGTGACCCATAGCTGGGGAAAAGGTGTCTTTAGTGGGATCTACAGAGTCATGTAAAATAGAAGTGCTGGAAGGGACCTTATGGCTCATCCGGTGCAGAAAGTCGTGTTGGAACCAGTCGACACCAGCTTAGGAGAGCCAATTGCTACATTTGCAGGAATTCATGGAGCCAGTTGTAATACAGTGCCATCATTAAACTTAAATTAATGAACTTATATTTAAATACATTGTATTTAAAAAACAAAGGTAATGAATACCCAAAATACATCACTTTCTGATTATTTTACTACACTTTACTATTCTCTATGCTGTGGAGGTTATTTGTGTCTGTTGTATCTGTACGTTGGAAAGACCATCAGTGTTGTCATGACAGTAGCTTGCAATCAGATGTCGTGATTTCTGCAGGACAATTTATGGTTAGAGTGGTCACCAGCTGCCATCTCTGAGAAGCCTTGTTCTTCAAAGGGTTTCCTTTGGGGGAGATGCCAGGGCTCAGCAAATGCTACAAAGCAGGCTTTTTCCTTCCAGAAAGCCAGTTGTTAAACTCCCACCAGCAGCCCACTGGGCCTGGCACATTCATTTTCGTATATGAAACTGGGGCACAGAGACCAACAGAGACTTGTCCAGAGTCCTGCAGCTGCCGCTACTGGCAGGGCCAGCACTAGACTTGGGACTCCGGGTGCCCGTCCCAGGTGCCTGTCGTTCAGTTACACCGCTCAGAGATATCAGTCCCGAAAGGCACAAGGAACATGGGTCAGGTTTAGTGGTGGGCACTTGTCTCCAGGGCTTTTCTGTTCTTGGTGACAGCGTTGTGGGGAATCAGGTCAGACCGGAGGAGGGGGTGATTAACACAGAAACAAAGTCAATGCCAGATGGCTGGTCACCTGCTCACAGGTGATCAGCTTGGGGGAAGAGGAGGCAGAGATGGGATCCTGAGCTGTCCCTAATGCAAGGTGCTACAATTACTGAATGGACGGATGAGTAAAGAATGAGTAACACTTAGCGCCACCGGATCGCATGTGATATATGTATTTGCTAATTTATTTTATGTCCCCCCGATTAGAATGTGAGCTCCATGAGGACAGGCTGTGACTTTGTCCTGTGTGCTGCTATGCACCCAGCTCCCAGAACAGTGCATGGCCTATAGCAAGTGATCAATAAATATTTCCAAACGAATGAATGACCCTGTCCTGCCACTTCTTGGCATTGCATAATGCCAACTCCCAGAGGACGCTTTGCCCAGAGGAATATGCCTGGTGGAGTCCACCTTAGGGGACCCTCTCACCCTTGTCCGGCTGCTAGACTCATGATCACCTGTTTCTCTTCCCTCTTAGATGACGGAGGGCCGGCGATGCCAAGTACATCTTCTTGATGACAGGAAGCTGGAACTCCTAGTACAGGTAAACCGCTTTGGGTCAACTTTCTAAGTTTCTGCGGAGACCGATGTGGTTGAGATGTTGATTCAGCTGGGGGTGGGAGGGGAAGAATGTGACCTGTTTCTGAATATCTGTTAAAATCTCGGGGAGAATGACTAGGACACACCAGGGTGTTTAGTGCACGTGCTATTTTTTGTCTGTTCTGTGTCTGTATGCGCTGGAGCCTGAGGCTGGTCAAGGCTAGATGTGTATCTAACCTATTGTTGCAAATCTCTAGAAAAGGAAATTGCACAACTGCCCTTAGCTATTCTTTCTGCCTGGAAGGAGTTAACTACAATGTAACCAAAATAACTCTTGCTGTAACTAACGCTGATTTAGTCTTCCTTGCGCAGAGGGGATAGAAAATATTAATAGTTCATTCTTTTCAAGTTCAGTTTTCATAGTTGAGAGGAAAGATGGGCAATCACTGTGCTCTGTCTTCCCTCTAAGGGCTGAGCGGCCCCTTCTTGCCCCATCCCGGGGGTCAACATTGCCATCCTTGGTTAGCATCTGGAGACACTGAGATGCAGGGAATCAGTTAGTTCGTCCCTAACTAAAACCACATCAGTGTCCCCCAAGGTCAGAGAAGTAATGGGAATCAGAGACCCTCATCTTGGTCAGCTTGCTCTTGGAGAGATCATTGTTTGACCCAGAGCCCTAAAGAATGGTGATGTTTCCAAACTTGACTTAAACAGTTTGCCATTCCAAGCCTGTTGTTCTGTTCCAACTTTTATTACATTTGCTTGGTATTCTCAAATGTCTGTGTCAGGTTCTCAGGGTGCTGTGTCCCACCCTCCGTCGTATTTTCCTAGGAAGAAGCTACAGTTCATCGGGAATGGGGGTGGGTTTGAGATGGTGCCCACCTGCCCAATCACAGTGGACACGATTCTGCTTCAAAGGGGAGATTCACGTACAGATACTCATCTGGTGTTACCTTGTGCTTGCTGCTTTGGGTTTGAAAATGTTCAAATTGATGACTTTAAAAGTTAATACTTGTAATAGGAGTCGAATGATAAAAGCTTTAGAGATGCAATATAGGAAATAGAGGAACTAGGAGAAAGCTCATAATTACCCCATACTGATTCAACTACTATTCTCATTTTGGTGGGGGTTTTTTTTCTAGTATTTTTCATATTTATATTTCTTGCATGGTTGTAATCATAATAATATGTATAATCGTATATATTTTATTTTTCACTTAATGTTGTCTTTCACTAGCATTTTCCAAGTTACCATAAATTATTATCTTTGCGAATAGCTGCATAAATTCCAGAAGTGGATATACTATTATTATCTAATCATTGCCCCATTTGGGTATAGTTAATGTTTTTTGTTTTTGTTTTGTTGTTTATAATTTTTTCACCATTACGAGTATATGCTGTGATCGCCTTATCCCTATGTATAGAGTTCTCCTGCATGTTGAATTATGGCTTTGTTAGGCTAGATTCCACAGCCTACGGTCCTTAAAAGTCACACTTATGGTTTGGATTTGGGGACTAAGGCAATAAAGTTGAGCAAGATCTCTTTAATTAGCAGAATCATTAACTAAGATTAAGAATCAGTGTGAGGAATTTATAGGTGAGTGACCTGGTGTGTTTTATATGCTTTTCTTAAATCACAGCTTGGGGGCTTAGAGAGAAGCTCCCTTCTGGAACAGGAAATGAGACCTCCAGTGGCAGTTCTCTGGGCCAGCCTGCCTTGAGAAAATAGGAATGGGGACAGCTGAGATGGACTTGAGTCACAGAAAATATATTTAATCGCTGATGTGCACAGTTTTGGAACAGTCACCCTCAATCCTATAAAATCAAGGAAATGTTGAATTAGGCCAAACCAGAGAAAGGCACGCTATTCCCACCGCTTTCTAGAACATGCTTCACATGTCATTTCTTCTTCCTAAATCACTCTCCTTCCCACACTCCCACCCCCGGGCCTGGCTAGTTTCCATTCAGTCTTTAGTTCACAACTTGGAAGACACGTCCTTGCCCCCAGCCAAGGCTCTCCCTGTCTGTCCCACGTCCCACGTCTGGGTCTTAGCTCCTCCTCCCTGAGCTTCTCACAACACGGCCACACCTCACTGTCATTGCCTATCCTCTTGTCGCCATTTCCCGGAGCCTCCAACAGCGTGAGGGGTGGCTCTGCGTCTTGGCCCCTGTGTGTCCCCAGTCCTAGCCCAGCGCCTGGCACATTGGTCACTAAATAAAAATTTGTTGAATGAAAGAAGGAACGAGCCCTAAAATGCCTTGGTATTACTTCCCTAAAGGACTTCTTGCCATAGTACCAATTGCTTGGCAGGGGATTTAGCTTAGCACATCATATTCATAAAAGGAAAGAGTCTTTTTTTGTTTTTTTGAGATGGAGTCTCACCCCATCACCCCGACTAGAACATCATCGTAGCTCACTGCAACTTCAGACTCCTGGGCTCAGACAATCCTCCTGCCTCAGCCTCCCCAGTAGCTGGGACTACAGGCGCCCACCACCACACTTGGCTAATTTTTTCTATTTTTTAGTAGAGACAAGGTCACACTCTTGCTCAGGCTGGTCTCAAACTCATGAGCTCACACAATCCTCCTGTTTCTGCCTCCCAGAGTGCTAGGATTACAGGTGTGAGCCACCGAGCCTGGCCCAAATAAGAGAAAGATTCTAAACTCCATTGCAGAGCGAGCTTCAGCAAAACTCGAAGAAACAAGGTTCAAACTATTGGACAAATGCCAACTTAAATATATGACTCTTCTTTCTCCTCCACAAAGTTCTGTATCCAGGTGCATAACCTTTTTGGCAGAATTCTTTTTAAAGGGAGTTTCTATTCTCTAACTCATTTGAACCCATCTCAAGGTTTTTAATGACATAAAACATCTTGACCTATTACCTTCTTTTTGATATTGTATATTCATAGAGTGATAACTTTCAGATTCATTTATACTTTAGTCACCAAAATTTTGCTGAGAGAGTTGTGTTGTTAAGAACAATGTCAGGATGTTCATAATAAGCCTTAGACCAAGCAATGCCTTTCCTGATCTCTTGGTCTAGAGATTTGGAGAGGGGGAGGGGTGGAAAAGACTCCTGTGTTGATCTGATGAGGTTTGTAGGGTGCAGAGGTGGGTTTGGAGGAAGCATTTATCTCCCCCAGAAAAGTAAACAGGTTTGCACAAAGGTGATGGAAAGACATTAATAAGAAGTGTCAGAGGTGGGAGTTTAGGTTTAGCCACTTGCTAGGAGGCTAAGACACTCATCGAAGGCTACACCTCGGATCATCAGAAGCAGAGAACCTTCTCTGGCATTGGTGTTGGATGAGCAAACTGTCTTGGCCTTAAGAACCAACTCCCTCATGGAGAATTGCTTCCTGCCGGGAGGATGCTGGTGGCCAGACAGTCACGCAGATCATTTCAAGCAGTACGGTCAACCAAACCACTCTGAGTGTATGTAACATTTCCCTTCTCTGGGCTGCAGAGAAAAATGGCCCTCATCCTAACATTTAGTGCTATTCTGCAAAGCACTTGGAGATTATCTAGTGAAATCTGTGCTTCCAAATCCCTGATTACCCCGAGTGGATCACACACTACCCGCACCAGGGAAGGGCAGACAGTCAAGGGTGATCCGCTAGGAATTAATATTCGAAAGGCTCATCCCTAAATCCATAGGCGATGCCTTGACACCCCCGTCTTTACAACGTATTAAGAGCTCCGAACGTGAGTCCTCAAATTCCGCTTAAGAACAGCTGGAAGGTGATTCGAGCATTCAGCAACAGACCAGACCTTCAGCCTTGGCCGTGGACGTGAGGCAGGTCGAACGGCCAGACCACCCTGCGGTCCAGCCTGCAGGTGGTGTCTTTCGCTCTGTCTTCCAGAACTGTTTCCACTGATTAGAAATGCACTCAAAACCCCTTCATTAAAATGAGAGAGGCCACGCCCATCTCAGTCTCTGAGTTGGCCTCTTCTTGGGGCTGTTATAGCCAGATAAGAGGGGGTCAGGCATGTGTCGTCTCAAAGTGAACTTCCCAAGTCTTGTAACCTTACTCCTTTAAAATTATTTTCTTTATTTTTTTTCCCCTGATCTAAATACACATCTAGGAAGAGCATTTTGCAAGCCAAGAAAGGCAAATGTGTACTTTAGCTGTAGGGGGAATAATTTGAGGCTTTGGGAAGAATTTCTGAACGGCGAGAGTTGATAGATGGACTACAGGAAGCCGTTAGTAGGGAAGGTTCTGGACTCTTCCTCCTGGGCCTCTTAAAAATAGAAAAGATTTTCACTAGAATGGAATGGCTGAGGTGTGGCCCTTCCTTATTAGGTTCTCTCAGGGCTTAGGATACCGTGCAATGTCCTGTGTCACGGGGAGACAGCCCAGCATGAGAAAAACACACACGCCTTCCACGCCCAGGGACGCTTCATTTTAGTGCTTTTCCTCGTCTCTTTAGATGAGTCGATGTTAGACTCTGTTGGCAGAATTTCTTCCCTTTGGTGATAGAGGTTTGCACATCAGAGTCTTGTCCCTCTCCCCAGATTCTACCACAGTGAACCTCACTCCTGGCTTTGCGTAAAGAGCTGCCCCATGACAGAAGGCTGTGTCCCAAGTCCCCAAGTCCCAAGTGGCCCTGGGGTTACTGCGTCTCTCCCCCTCTGCCTCAGTCCCTCAGTGGCCATCAGCAAGATACTCGTAACTGTCTATTTCTCTTCAAATAGAGGAATACTGTGTCCTTGTGATTCTGAGAAATGGAGCAAACTTTAACCAGACAGTATTTTCAAACAGAATAAAAGATAGCAACTAGATTATTGCTGCATATGACACGGTGCTCCTAATCCCAAGAGAGCCACTGGGACAGAAGCTTCAGGAACAGTCTCAGCTGCTCTGCGTTGTATAGTAGCTACCAGCCACACGTGGTTCTCTGGCCATGGAGCAAAATGTGGCCAGTGCATATTGAGACGTGTGTAAGTATATAACATATGCCAGATTTTAAAGACTTTGTATATTAGAAAAAGTAAAATGTCTTATTAATGATTTTTGTATTGATGATTCCATGTTGAAAGGATAATATTCTAAATATATTAGGTTAAAGAAAATATATAATAAAATGAACTACACCTGTTTCTTTTTACTTTTCTTTTTTAATTCTTTATTTATTTACTTTTTACAAACAGGGTCTCTCTCTGTTGCCCAGGCTGGAGTGCAGTGACAGGCATAGCTCACTGCAACCTCAAACTCCTGGGCTCAAGGGATTCTCCTGTCTCAGCCTCCTGAGTAGCTAGGACTACAGGTGCACACCACACCTGGCTAATTTTTTATTTTTTTTTGTAGAGACACGGCTTCCCTCTATTGCCCAGCCTGGTTTTGAACTCCTGGCCTCAAGCGATCCCTCCCACTTTGGCCTCCCAAAGCCCTGGGATTATACAGCTGAGCCACCGCACCCAGCTTCTTTTTACTTTTTTAATATGGCTACTTAAACAATTAAAATTTTATATAGGGCTCACTTTTGTGGCTCACATTATATTTCTGTTGCACCACTATCTCTGAAGGGTAGAGAAAAAATAAACAAAAGGAAAAATTTCCAACATAATAAAATTGTTTAGAGTTGCCCTGATATCCTACTGCATATTTGGCACAATAATGACTACATTTTACAATTCTTTATAGAATTTATATGGAGCATATCTCATTTAATCCTCACACTGTGTAAAGTAGGTGCTATCTCAGATAAGCAAATAGAAATTCAGAAAGGTTAAATAACTTGCTCGAGGTCACATAGCTAGTTGAGTATATATAGCCTAAGCATAGGGCTTCTGTTATTGTATCCCATTCTCCTTTCACTGCGCCATAAAAAGTATGTGCAATAAAAACCTGAGACAAGACCCAGTTCACCAGTGACAAGGCTGCCCTGCTGGCCCCTGACTCCAGCATCCTACATGATGGCAATTAAAGACTTTGAACCTGGTCTCAGTTCTGCCACTGAGGATGGGTTTGCCCAGGTCATTCATTTAGTTCCTTTGAACCCAGTTCCTAATCTATCTAGGAAAGATTTAAACAAATGACACATCAGGATGAAGGATTTTCACATCACGCAAAAGCCTCAGGCTACCAGGTGTGGAAGAAACTTCTACGGGAGGAGATGGAGTGATTGTTGCCTTCCTATTATTTTTCTATGTCTGTCAACGGTGATATTCCGTCTTAAAGCTTATGAACGTTAATATGGGCTGGCAGTAAAGTATCGTTGAAGGCACAGTCAATAGTCTGGCCTAACATGGGCTGGAAAAGAAATGTCTGTGACTGTTTAAAGCATCTGGAACTCTGATAGTGCCACATGGAATAAATGAATAGACTTGAGTTCTCTGGGTGTGGACACACGCCCACGTCTACACAGCCTCATAGCCCAAGCGTAGCCACTTCTGTGGCCAATAATATTCTTCCGTAAAAAAATGCAAGGGTTCGTTCTGTACCAAGTAAACCAGGAATTCCCCCAAAGCACGTATTGCCAAGGGAAGAATACAGGGTTGATGCCATAGCTTCCCGACTGAGCCGGGTGGGCAGGTGGGTTTCTTCTGATCCACCTGCTGGGCCATCTACTGGAGTGGGCCCCAGCTCTGCCATCTGCTCCCGTCTGCTCTGAATTCAGGAGTCACACTCTCAGCCAAAGGCTGAGAAGCTGTGCACAGAAGCTGGGAGCAGACGGAGGGACTCGGTGTTAGGAACCTTCTGTCTGGGACCTCCCAGGCCACCAGGCCACCTCATAAAACAAGAGCCCGAGGGGCGTCTGGGAGCACCGCTTTGGGCTGACCTCACACTTCACCGTGATTGCCATCATCACTTATGAGACTCCTCTCTGCAGAGCCCGCAGAGCTGGGCACTCCACCAAATGAGCAAAACAGATGTCTTCCCAGCCCCTGGGGGTGGCAGATAATATTTAACATTTGAAAGGCACATGGTGAGGAAAGAAATGTTAAGATAGGAAGTAGACACAGATAAGCTAATGGTAACTCCATTTAGAATCACGAGTTCATTTTGTGGTTTGGAGGAATAAGGAATAGTCCATGAAGCATATACCCTTGGGGGACACAGGCAGCTAAGTCATACCTTGTTGAGGGATGAGGGACGTCTTCCATCTCCCTTGTCCAGCCAGCGCCTTTGTGGAAAAGTTTCTGCAGTGGCTGAGAACAAAGGCGAATCCCAGTTTCCCCAAGGGGCTGTGGGAGAGGGCTGAGTGGCAGGAAAGGCAGATTGATCCAATGTCTGGGGACCCCGACACACACACACAAACACACACAGACACACACGCCCGGATCCCAACCAGACAGCTCAGCCAGGCACGGGGTGAGGAAGCAGAGGCGGCCATCGCTGTCTCCCCGGCCGACCACCTGGTCCAGGCTGCTGGTTGCCTAGCAACAACCTTCCCCTCCCTCCTCCTTGCTGGAGCATCTCCATTTCTGTGCTCGGTTCACCCTGGATGCTAATCTTAACCTGTTTTAAAATGTATTCGTCGGGCCCATTTGAAATTGCCAATTTTGGCCAACTTGGTCCTACTCAGAGGACAATTCCATGTGGCTCAAATTGAATGTGAAGGAAGAGAGAGAAGAGGGGAGGGAAGATAGAGCCTTCCAGAAAATTGTTTTGTTGTTGTTGTTATCTTACTGCTGAGTTATTTTTTCTGCAAATGCTTTACAAAATCATCTCCGCATCTCCCCTAAGAAGAGAGTGTGAGCAGATGAGGAGCCTCTGGAGGTGGCTGTTCAACTATGTGCACCTAGTTTCTGCCTTTCTGCTAAAGACGGATGAGAAGGAAGTGAGGAGATTAAAACCAACTCAACACGAAGTTTGAGTTGAGCAGTTCTTAGTGAAGTGTGAACAGTTGTGTCTGCAGGGGAAAGGCACGCATTAAACACACACGTGCACACACCTCTAAGACGAGTGTGGAAATGGGGAACAAACTGGCCCCCTTGGAAAGGATGGGGTGACAGGAACCTGAGTGGTTTTTTTAATCCATAACTCACAGTTTGATTTTGGGCACATTGCTCAATTCAAATACTTGCTTATTTGATAAATACTTAGTATTTGTCTTCCACTGTGCTGCACAGATCTAACTATTCATTTGGGCTAAGAGTCCATGTCTGGAGGTGGTAAATGATTACTTAGGCTGTACAACTTTTTGCAAGTCCAGGGGTGGCTGGTTCATTCTGTTCCTAGGATGGGCTGGGTGTTGTCACTCAGCTCTGCCGTGGCTAGGACAGCTGCTTTTCCATGTGATTTCTTCCACCGAACACTGTCCTCTCTTGTAAGGAGGGGTCCAGGAGGGTGTGGGGACATCAGATTTACTCCTCTGGCAGCTTCCGCTGCAACTTGCCCCTCCCAGCCCAAAGAATGAAGGGAGGAAGCCCCTCTCCTGTGCTGTCAGGTATCAGAAAGGGTGGAGGAAGAAACCGAAAGATGTGGGGAAACTTCATCTTCTCTCTTTGTCCCTGACTCTTCTAGCCCCGAGACCTGCCCCATAGCCTGGAATCTCTCTGCTTTCTGGTTTCCTGCCTGGCCTCACACAGAGCTGACAGTTCAGCTGTCAAAGCCACGGGAAAAGTTTCTAAATCTTGCCAAAGCCCCAGCCCCGCCCCTCCGGCTGTCTGCCAGGTCTTTGTGACGGACCCCCTGGGTGGCAGTGCCAACGCCTCTCACCAACCCAAGCAGGTCATTCCCCTTCCTCCCCCAATCCTGGTCATCTTGTTGTCGCACCTGCTTAGAAAGTGAGCCCCCAATTCTCCAGATTGACCTCTTTGGTGTATTCTTCGGCCCCATCCCCATCCTAAAGTCCTGCCCTTGTTTTTTGCCTCCTGATGGAACGACCTTCCTTCTCCTCTCCAGTCGATATCCACTGTGGACATTTTCCACCCTGGACTCAGCATCTTCCCTATGCCCATTGTCACTGCACTGTTTGTGTAGAGCTCTGGAGCAGCTCCTTTCTGACCTCCTGCTTCTGTCTCTGTTCACCCCAGTTTGTCCTACACGACATGACCAGACTGTTCCTTCTCATCCTGTTGGAACTCCTCTGTTTGACTCTCACGTCCCTCTGTGATCTGGCCGTGTCCTGTTTGCAAGAGACAGTATATGAAAGAGGAGAAGAGGGTAGTTTTGCCCCAAACTACCTACTCTCTGAGTGGCATTACAGTCGCCACACTCTGCCCATCAGAACTGAGGTCCTGAACTTCCCAGTTGCAGGGAATTGTGTCCATCGTAGTGGACACAAGCCACCCTGTGACCAGAGTAGGGTCTTGTAGACCAACAATTCTCACACTTCTTCTAGCTGCAAAATCCTTTGTCCAGTATCATGTAAATGGAGAGGGTCTGAACCCCACCAGCTTGTTCCCCCCGCTAGCACGGGGCACCTGGGAGGTCTCAGCAGACTCCAACGAGTTTGGAAATCACTATTCTAGAAATAAACCAGAGGATAGAAAATATAAGTATCCTTTATGCAAATAAACACTCTCCTGAATAGTTCAGTGTAAGTTAAGCTTTAATTATATACAACATATTTTAAATGCTTTGGGAAATTGTATCGCTTAGTGATTGATCATCAAGTGAGCCAGTCGAACACTTATTTTTATACCAGACTCTGTTCTAAGAACTTATTATGTGCTGAGTCATCTAGTGAGCCCCACAACTCTATAAGGTAGGTCACTGTGCCCATTTTTCAGATGAAGAAGTTGGAGCACAGAGTAGTTAAGTAACTTACTCGGAGTTGCACAGCTAGTAAATGGTAGAGGCATGATTCAGAACCCGCCTGGCTCCAGAGTCAACGCGGGCTCCAGTCTATTGAGAGCACAGGCTCTGGGGCCAGATGGCCTGGCCTCCCAACCTGACTTTGACACTCAGCTGCTCCATGACCTTGGCCAGTTATGCCACCTCTTTAAGCTTCAGTTTCTTCATCTATAAACAGGGAATAATAACTGCTTCCCGTCTTCCTGCTGTAATTTTATCTGTAAATTGAAACTGGTACCTGCCTTGTAGATTTCTGATTAGGATTAAATTAACTAGAACATCTGAAGTGGTCAGAAGACTCCCCGGCACATCAGAGCTGTCTCTTAGGCTGGACCACTTAGTAGCCATGGTAACCTGGGCAAGTCACTGGCCTTTGCTACCTCATGTGTAAAATGGGAATGATAACCACCTTGGCTTTGGGGGAAAGCATTTAGGAGACTGAAATGCTACATAATTTACAGTGCTATTATTCCTAATAATTAGGTCTTCCATATGAATGTGTGCAAGGCTTCATGGAGTATTTATAGAGTTCAGTGGAAGTTCATTTGACAAGTGATGGGTTGACAGTCCATCAAAAAATGTCTTAACTGCCTAACCCTTCCAGGCTTCCCAACGCATCATCCCCCGATGTGTTCACGAACAGTGGTTATCACTGCGTATCTTTCCAATGTCATATATGACTCATATGACAAGGTCATAGGATGATGGGCAGGAGATATATGCATGTATTCATACAGAGTCCAGAGAACCATCTAGACAAGTGGATTAGGTTTCGTGCTCCAATTATGTCAAAGCATGCTAACCACTCATCATTCTCAGGGAGAAAACAGAAAACAAAATGATTTTGATGGGTGCATCCCAGCATCTTATAAATGACCCCATCCTTAATGTTTTGCATTAAAATGACACTAAAGCACAGTTATATATGAATGAATCCCATTGGCTGTGATCTGTGGGAAGGTAAAAACTAAAGGTTCATGCTGTCCCATGCATTGTCCCTTATAAACAAGGTGGTGATTAGATTTTGCATTCCACTACTCACAGACTGTCACCGTAAGTTCACGTATGAACTGTTGTTTCCCAGAGGGGCTGCAGCCTCCGCAGAGATTGCAGTGCCCGATTTTGTAGGGCACAGTGGGGCACACGTTTAGGGGCATTCACACGCACTCTAGGTGACTGTGCAAGGCTCAGAAACGCACGTGACCAGCAGAGTCTGCTGGAATCCCAGCAATCTTGGACGGTTCCCTGGAGAACTACATTTTCCAGGAAATGCCCAACTGCCACTTCAAACTGGTCGAGAAATGTTTTCTTTTAGGAAAAAAGGTTTTAAAATCTCACATGGAGTCCTTGGAGGATGGCAAGAGATCAGCGCAATGATTCTTAAATTGTTAATAGATCTTAAGATATATTACAACAATAAAGTGGGCCGTATGTTGCAATTATAAAAATCCTTATTAGCAATCTTTTACTTTGGCCTTCCTTATTCTTGTAACAGCGTCAGTATTTCATAAATAACAAAAAGAGTATCAATAGAGCAATATCTATATATTTCAGACAAAGATATTTTAGAACCGTAATAATCCTCCAAGATGCCTCGGTATTTTATTGCATTTTACCTCATGTGAGTATGAGAGTCAGGGAGGTGTGGGCGAGTCGTTGCCTTTCACTCGCCGTTTGAGACTAATAAAGTGACGTATAGACTAGTGAGTGCTGCAGTAGCGAAATGCCCTCAGCATTAAGTTGGGTCTGTCAGCCACACCCTAGCATATTCACACACACACACACACACTCACATATGCACTCATACACACATGCATGCACACACATATTCGCATGCACAATCACATACACATTCACACTCATACACTTGCACACTCATGTAACACATACACACAAACATACATAACACACATGCGCACACTCATATTTACAAACACACATACACACTCATGCACTTACACACTCACATACATACTTGCACAATCATACACATTCACACAGTTGCATACTCATGTAACATACATATATGCAAACACACATACTCACATAACACACATGCACACATATTTACATACACACTCATGCACACTCACACATTCACACTCTTGCATACCCGTGTAACATATGCAAACATTATACTCACATAGCATACATATGTACACATACATACACACTCATACACACATGCACTCATACACACTCACATTCATACACTTGCATGCACACACACATTCACATTCACACACTTGCACACTCATGTAACACATGCAAACATGCATACACATACATAACACACATATGCACACTCCCATATACACAATACACACCTTTATGGTCACACACACACACATGCACTCACATACATGTTCACACTCACATAACATATATGCACACATGTGTATTCACATAACATGTATGTGCACACTCATGCTCTTGTAACATGCACACATTCATGTACATATATTCATATACACACTGATGATAAATACACACGCACATATACATAATACACACATGCACGCTCATATGCCCTCACATATACTCCCATGCACACTCACATTCACACACTCACATAACACACATATATGTACACCCATGCTCACATAACACACACATACACATATACTCATATAATGCATAAATCCTAGAGAGCAGAGCTGACATGCAGTCCTTAGCTCAAAAACGGTTTTCTCACCAAATCATACTCATAAGCAAGAGAAACGTGCTAGTGTTCCCATACGGTTTGCCTCTGAGCGCAGTGCAATTAAATGCAGTTAAGTCCAGGTGAGCTCTGCAGGCTCCTTGACTTCTGTCCTTCCCACCGGCAGTGGTTGGACGGGCCGCGGGCTCGCTGCAGCAACCCCAAGCCCACTCCCCACACAGCCATGCTCAAAAGCAGGAAAGGGAGTTTCTCCTCTCGTAACTCTTTTATCAGGGAGGAACCAGCTCCCCACACCTCAGTTCCCCACTGCACCCCCGACCGTGGCTGGTTTGTGTTATTCCTGTATCTGAACCCGCCACTGACCTGGGTAACAGAATCAGCGTGATTGATGGGAACCAGGGGTGCTCAAAGTGTGGCCCTGCACAGCATCCCTTGGGAATGTGCTAGAAATGCAGGTTCCCAGTCCCCACCCGCAATGTGGAATCAGAGGCTGGAGCGGGGCTCAGGGGCAGAATCGCTCCGATGCAGACGGCTCTGGAGCGCACGTGCTTACCCATGGCGTGGGGCGTGAAGGCTGCAATGATTGCACAAATAGGAGCGTGCAGACAACATCCTCAGAGGCTCACCGCTGGGGCAGTACAAGCCAGTGGTTCCCAGACTTTGTGATTTAAGGGACCAGAAAATTTAAAGAAAAAAATTGTTTTTACCAAGTAAGAGTATGAAAAAACATTGTCATCTACTTTAACCATCATTTGTACAATAAAAAACACTGAAAAGGATATGAAATCAGAATTAAGAACAGTCTTTCAAATAAGATACATTTAGCTTCATTTAAAGTTTACATACATTAATACTATTGTTCTCATTTCCCCACTGACCAATGGAAAATGTAGCAGGACTTAAGAGCCACCAATGTGGGAAAAGCTCACACTTTGGATAAAGTCAGATCCAAGTCTGAATCTTGCGTGCCTCTTTCCATGTAGATGATGTGTGGCCTTGGGAAATATTTACCTTTATGAACTTCAACTTTCTTATTAATAAAATGGGAATTATAATAAGTACCTTGCAGGATTTTGGTGAGAATTAGAGATAATGGAGCCAGACACCTACCGTGTTTCCCCGAAAATAAGACCTACCCATAAAATAAGCCCTAGCAGGATTTCTAAGCATTTGCGCAATAGAAGCCCTACCCTGAAAATAAGACCTAGTGATGGGCGTGGCTACGCAGCGCATCTGCACAACCCATGCATTTCGTCACAGAGTGGTAAAGAAGACGAGCAGCCCTTCTCATCTGCCCCATGGTGACAGCTACTATCCCAGAGGTGACCGGAAAGGTGTGGGCAGCCCCACCAACAAGGTCGGCTCCCCCTGTCAGGTCCTGGCCATTCTGTGCGCGCTGCAAGCTGAGGCTTTGAGGAAAATAACACATCCCCTGAAAATAAGCCCTAGGGTGTCTTCTTGAGGAAAAATAAATATAAGACCTTATCTTATTTTCAGGGAAACATGGTAGTCCCTGGAACACGGATATCCTACAAGGGGTGGCTGGATCATCAGAAAGTGGACTCAGCGAGCTGGGCGGAGGGGCTCACACCTTTAACCCCAGCGCTTTGGGAGGCCCAAGCAGGAGGATCTCCTGAGCCCAGAAAGTAGAGGTTACCATGAGCTATGATCATGCCACTGCACTCCAGCCTGGGCAACACAGCAGGACCCTGTCTCTAAAAAATCAAATTAAACAAAAGTGAAAGTTAACTCGATGTTATTGAATGGGCCAACAAGAGGAACAAATAGCTAGCCAAGTAAAAAGTTCTTATTTCTTCAATTCATGACCTTTGTCCTCATTTGTTTGTGGCAAAAGGGACAACTAAACTCTTTTTCAGTGAATCCAAGTATATGGGCTAGATGATACTCAGCAAACAGGAAGAGGAACATAGGGATGCGTCACAGGCTCGCCAAATTATACTTGGAAGAATCATTTGAATTGCTAAAATTCAACCACCCCTGGAGGCGGTAGTTATTGTCCCAAACACCTCTACCTTCAAGCACTCAGCTGCATATTAACCTATCGGTGATTGACAAAGCCCCAGCTATTGAAAGGCACGAGCGACACAGTGTTACATGTCTAGTGAGTGGGCAAGAGGAAGGATAGTTGTAATATTGCAGTGCAATTCTGGGACCAACCACCTGCGGCTAGTGCAGACTCCACGGGTTTAAGAGCACAGTCGCCAACAAGACGGCCCTCACTTCGGACGCCAGCTGCAAGTTCAGGGGTCCAGAGACCACCTGTACTTCTGACCAACTGGCTGAAAATTTGAGGGTCCTCAGACCCCTCTCTAGCTCAGTAATTCACTAGCATGACTACCAGGATTCAGGAATACATTATATTCATGACTACGGTTTTATTATAAAGGATGCAAACCAGGACCTGCCAACTGAAGAGACACACAGGGCAAAGTCTGGAAGGGTCCAGAATGCAGAGCTTCTTGCCCTCTCCCCCTGGCATTGGGGTGCCTCACTCTCCTGGCTCATTGATGTGTTTGTTCCCCAAACAGGAGGCTCCACCGAGCCTCGGCATCCGAGTTTTTATTGGGGTCTCATTACAGGGGCATGATTGAGTGAATCACTGGCCATATCGTTGAACCCAGTCTTCAGCCCCCTTCCTCTCCCTGGAGGTTGGAAGGTCAAGCCAGTAACAGGTGGCTGAAAGCCCCAACTCTCTAATCACGTGGCTGGTCTTCCTGGTGACCAATCCTCTGCCAAGTTATCACATTAGTGTACACTGAGGGGCGATCCAAGGGGCTCATGAATAGCAAAAAGAATCCTATTACTCAGGAAATTCCAAGGATTTTATGTCTCCCTCCCAGGAACCAAGGACAAAAGCCAATCAGAATTTTTATTATGAAACAATAGCTAACTTTGCAGGCATCCAACATGTTAAACCTCGGCCCGAGATTGTTGAAACAGGACCACCGTTAATGCATGAAGTCTCTGCTGCTGCCGAGTGGACGTCAGACCACTTTTTAACCGCCTCTGTATTAGTCAGCTCGAGCTGCCATAACAAAATGCCATGGATGGGGTGGCTGAAATGCAGACATCTCTTTCTCACAGTTCTGGAGGCTGGAAGTCCAAGTCAAGGTGGCAACAGGGTTGGTTTCTTTGAGGCCTCTTTCCTTGACTTGCAGATGGCTGCCTTCTCTGTGTGTCTCCACGTGGCCTTTCCTCTGTGTGAGAGCGTCCCTGGTGTCTCTTCTTCTTCTTATGAGGACACCAGTTTTATTGGATTGGGGCCCCACCCAAAGGATCTCATTTAACCTTAATTATCTCCTTCAAGGCCCTATCTCCAAGTACAGCACATTCTGAGGTGTGCTGGGGTTAGGACTTCAGCATTGAATTTGGGGGGGCCTGGGGACATGATTCAGTCCATAGCAGTGACCTTCAGCAAATGACCTCTTTAAGCCTTAGAATTTATATGAGCTTTTTTTAAAAAAAAAGAAAGAAAAAAAGGAAAAGAATAGATAATGACTATTGATGCACAATAGCGAAGCATAAAATCAGCAGTGTGGACAAAGCTGCCCACCCCAGAGTGTCCTGAGGCAGCCGTGGGCCTTACTCCATCATTTTTATAGGGACACACTATTGGCCGCCCCAGATGAGCCTCTGTCTTCCCTCCACCCCCTGGCTGGGGACGTCAGTGCTGCAAGGGACGCTCTGCCCTGCCCTGGCTCTGAAGGCAGCAGCAGACTCTAGACCCAGCGTCTCTCCAGGGGAAGGCAGGCCTCTGGCCATGTCAGCACACGCCACCCTGGCGTTAGGTGTCTGCTCCTCTGTGGTCTCAACCCCCGTAGGACAGGGCTGATGGATGGCTCCTAAGGCTGCCCTGCCCTCCTGAGTGGGGGGGCTGTGTGCAGCAGGCTGTGATGTGGGCCTGGGGCTTGGTGGGCCTCCAGCCGGAGTCTGTGCCATGACCACGTGGCCATTTGCAAAAGCACCTGCGTCTTGAGCTCACAGAGTTCTGTAAGCTTAAAGGAGAAAGCAAAGAAAGAAGGATGCTCATTGGACTCACAGCCAAATTAACTGGGGCCTCACCGAAAACCTTAAGACTTTGCAACGACATCTACAGACTTGCCCAGGGTTATTTAGGGCGGCATTTTACGGCAGGAAACCTGTTGGCTGGGATCGCCAGTGAGGGAGATCATTCAAAAAGTATTTCCTTACAAATATAATTTCCTTAGTCTTCTGTCCAGATGGATAACTAAATAAACAATGACCTCCCCAAAATGCCTTTAGAAATGGTGATTCTTCCAGCCAAGTCCTGAAGTGATGTTAATCATTGTGTTTATCTTAATCATCATCAGATGGTTTTTGTTCAATATCATGGTCACGGTCAGTATTTGAGACTGTATAATAAAGGGAAACAGACAATATCCACATCTCCCAGGACCATGCGATCTAAAGACTATAATATAACGTCCAGGTATGTAGGAAACACTCCAAAGAAGCAAGGCAGCAAGCCAAAAAGCAGCTCAGGTGACTTTAAATAAGTAGATCGTAAATGAGACGTTGTCATTCAGAGATCTTGCCTGTGATGTTTTGAAAGGGGGATGATGAGGGAGGAAAAGTGATGCTCTATCTTTCACGGGAAGGTTTCTAGAGGGGCTAAGCCCGCTTTCTTCCTCTGTCCCATTGAAAGGTGTTCACTGAGGAGGTCACCTTAGGGGCCACCAGGTGCCCGACTGCTCCCATGTTGTCGGAACAAAAAGCAGGGAGAAGAGAGCGAGGACGTGAACAGAAGACAGAGAAGATGCCCGGTGCCCAGCGGTTCTGTGTCACGGGAGACATGTCTGGAAGGAGCCCTTGCAGGGGAAGGGTGGGACTGGGATTGGATGTGACAAAAGCCGGGAGTCACAATAGCACCACGCTCATCTCTGATTGTGAACGCGAGGTTGTGCTGTCAGGCCGAGCACCCGGGAAACAGAATGTTGTCAACACGGAGATGAGATGATCTTGCCCAAACAGGTGAAAAATTAGAAGCTGCCTGTTGTAACTGACTGTTCTATAAAGTACAGTGGCTGAAAACGTGACCCTGTGATCCTTTGTAACTGTCTATGCTCCCCACTGCCAAATTTCTGATCTATGAAAAGCTCTGAACGGTTTCCTTAAACAAGGTCAGGAATCTTGGCTAGAAGTCTTGGCTTCCTGGTGCCTGGCGTGGCAGAGGCCAGGACTCAACGCCCAATCAGGGCCCTGGAATCCAAGTGTCGGGGCCCCGAGCCTTGCCGGGCCCGGCCCAGTGCTCTTTGCGAGCTGATTCTGTCCAGCTCGGTGACCTTATTAAGGGGGGAGAGAAAGGCGGAGGTCAGGTCGGTTTAAACTTGTAATTTTGGACGGTCCTCTCAAAGGGCAGTCCCCCCGAGGAAACCGTTCCCTGAAACGGTATTTCCAAAAATGTGCTGGAGGAGGTTCCGTGTCAATTACATTTGAGAAATGCGTCACCAAATGTTCCCATTTGAGATATGGGCACATTCGATTGTTAAAAACCAGTGAGGAGCCCTGCAGTGAAGCAGTCTTCCAGGCCTCCCTACCCCTGAAAATCCTGCCCTCCTAGACCACAGATTTCGTAGGGGGCATATACAGGGTGCCCCAAAAGTCATCGTACATAGGGAAACTGGGAAACGATAGCTAAATGTACCTCTATGTACAAAATATTCATTATAAAATTTTTCCTTTGTATGGAGACTTTGGGGATACCCTGGTCTCGAACTCCTGAACTCAAGCGATCCTCCCGCCTCGGCCTCCCAGAGTGCTGGGATTACAAGCATGAGCCGCTGCGCCTGGCCCGTTTCCTCGATCTTGATAACTTTCCTGAGAAGGCAGAAGAACTGGTATAAAAATCATCATTTTTTTTTAACAAAGGAAACAGAGGCACAGAAAGGCAAAGTGGCTTGCTCAGAGCCTCCAAGAAGCCTCTGCCCATTCCTTAAAGGAAGACGAATATTTTGAATTCTCTGCTCAGCTGGGTAATGCCAAGCCCATAATTGGCACTTTCTAGATATTTAGTGAATCAATGAATAAAAATATTAATACATAAGGAAGATAGAACTCTATGTAAGTTGACATATTTCTATCTTTTTTATATAACAGTAGATAAAATGGTGAATGTTTATGTGCCAGGCACAGTACCGGTACTCTCGTGTGTTGGCATTGATTCTTTGGGACGACTCCAGGAGACGCCGTTACCTCCATTCTGCTGCTGATGAAATGGGCACCCAAAGGGTTAAGTCAGTCGCCGCAGCTCACACGGCTTCCCGAGTGCAGTCCCTGGGCTCAAACCCAAGTTCGTCTGATATCACAGCCCTGCTCTTCTTAACCATTGCGTGTGCCGCTGTGCAGAATGAATGCATTTCGAAAAGGAAAAGAGAGTCTATTTCTTACGGGTGCATCCTCACCAACTCCACCTCAGGCTCTTTGGCAGCCTGACTTCTTTGGTCTCACAGAGGTGACACCGCTGTGACATGTTCTCTGTGCACGTCGCCATCATGGCAAATGATCTGACTGTCTGGAAGTCCATTCGCCAGAGTGAGACTAAGGGAAAAACGGAGCAGAGAATTGCAGAGGTAAGAACGAGGCCTCGTGTTGTCAAGAGGGGAAATGTTAACCCTGTCAGCCTAAAAAGCCATTTGGCCTCCTCTTGCACGCATTTAAATCACCCACTTTTAATGGCCTTCCTGAAAGTATGTCACGTGGCCGTGTAGGCCTGTCACAGTGCCCTGTTCCCCTCCTGTGGGCCCCTGCCTTTTTTCTCTTGATGTGCTTTGTAATCCTGAAGACTGTTCTCTGGACCAGAAATCTCAGGCGCATCAATTTAGTCTTTCCTGTGCCCTGGGGGAGGAAGCCAGGCTTTCAAATCCTGGTACCCTTTGACTATTCAGAAATGAATACTCGGAGGATCTAAACGGAGCCTCTGGGGTACGGGGCTCGCCGCCTCCCGGCTTTTCTTCCCCTTGGAGAACGGCACAAGGGGCTGAGCTCATGTCTGCAGGCCGGTTGTATTTTAGGGCAGGCTGGGCTCATTTGTGTCTAGAGCCTGGTTTCTTTAGAGAGCTGGTTCTGCTCCCGGGATACTTGGTATTTTCCAAACCAGCTTACACAGTCTCAGGGAGGAGAACGTTCCTACTCATGGTTTCACTTTGGACTTGACTTTTTAGAGCATCTGTCTAAAAAGTCCCTAGAACTGGGGCTCTGGGAGACTTGTGATTGGGAGAGGAACTTACCGATCCCTGTGGACACCTTTTACTGTTTGAGTTTTTATCATGATCATATATCATTTGTTTTTGTTAAAGAAACTTTTATAAGTAAGTTGTTGTTGTTGTTGTTGTTGTTTTGAGACAGAGTCTCACTCTGTCACTCAGGCTAGAGTGCTGTGGCGTCAGCCTCGCTCACAGCAACCTCAAACTCCTGGGCTCAGGCAATCCTCCTGCCTCAGCCTCCCGAGTAGCTGGGACTACAGGCATGCACCACCATGCCCGGCTAATTTTTTCTATACATTTCTAGTTGACCAATTAATTTCTTTCTATTTTTAGTAGAGACAGAGCCTCACTCTTACTCAGGCTGGTTTCAAACTCCTGACCTTGAGCGATCCTCCTCCGCCTCGGCCTCCCAGAGTGCTAGGATTACAAGCGTGAGCCACCGCGCCCGGCCTATAAGTATGTTTTAATGGCTTTATCGAAGCCTAATGGCCATACATCAAACTGCACATATTTACAGCATAGAATTTATCCTCTTCACCTGGGTAGACAGCTGTGAAACCTTCAAAAAGTCTCTAACTAGTTCTGCAATCACAGCTAACTGTGCGTCTCCCCTGAGCCCCCCAAGACCTCAGCCACTCGATGTCCCTTCTTGTTGACGCTGTTGGCCACACCACGCCACAGTGCAGTTCCCGGATGACACAGCCTGTGACGTGTCGTGGGGTGTTTGTTCACAGGCTCTTGGGAACCACGGTAGGAATTTTTAAGGGCTCTATAAAGGAAAGGCAGGCGTTTGTCTCTTTACTTCTCCATGTCGTTACCCCCATACTCTAAGCCGGGGTGTTCTGGGTCACGAACGCTACACGGGGCATTGTCCTGGGCTTGAAAGCGTCGCCGGAACTGTGAACTGCGAGCTGTTGGCTCGGCTGCCAGGCTGCGGGGCTCCCTCGGCGTGGCTGGAAGCTTTCACTTCTTCTTAGGCAGCAGGACAGGAAGACTGGGCAGGAAGAGTCCTAGCAATGGGGCTTTTTCAACAGGAACTGAACCCGAAAATAACGTTGGGGAGGGCACAGGCCACTAGCGGGGTGGACACCAGAGCAGAAAGTTGACCTGCTGCCCCTCCCCGGGTTGCCCGGGGGTCCTCCGCCGTCCCCTGGTATTTGGATCACACGTCACCGTCAGACTTTCAACTCCTGTGACAGTTCCTGTTGTCCTCCCAGGTGTACGGGCGAGTAAACCAGAAATGAGCAAAAGTTACCAACGGTCTGTTGATGTTCAAATGTTGAGTGATAAAACTTTCATTTCAAACACATTCACCTTCCTGAGGCCTCTGGCGCCCATACAGAGGCACTCATTTGAGGACAAAAGGTAACGCCACAAGCTGACGTCGCGGTCTGATTGCCGTGCTGAGTAGTCGGTGCAGCTTTGGGTGCGTGGATGGCTTTGTAAGCAGACTCCATCCGCACCGGGCATCTCACCTGCTGCGATGGCCATCACGCCGGGTGTCCTCCGGGACGGGTCGTGGTTTGGACTCACTCCCTGAAGATGCTAAGTTTGCCCGTTCCTGTGGCTTGCTGTTCCATGTCATGGTTATGATTTATTCAGAAAGAAACAGATAAAGGTAAATTCAGAATCAGACCATTTGCACACTCCTATGTCAATTGAAGTTGAAAGAAAAAAAATAGCTGATGCACATGAAAAACAGGACATGCTGCGTCAAGTGACATCCGTGACATTTACCCCTGATTTAGGCCGAGAGGAAATGAGCCGGGTGTCAGATCTCTGAGATTTTCCTTTCAGTACTGCTCCTTAATTTAAACAATTTCCATAGTTTTAAGATTCAATTTTAACAGCATAAAATGTGTGAATCCCTTCTTCCTAAGGTGATGGTGGTCTGTAAATGGAGAAGATACTTCTGGATCAGTTTCTGGGTGAATTAGTAGGTTTTCTGAACAACTGGACTTGTATATTTGTTAAGTATCTTTCTTTCTTACATTTTTATTTTATTTGTTCATTTATTTTTTTGAGACAGGGTCTTGCTCTGTCACCCAGGCTAGAGTGCAGTGGCAACATCATAGTTCACTGCAGCCTCAAACTCCTGGGCTCAAATGATCCTCCTGCCTCAGCCTCCCAAGTAGCTGTGACTACAGGTGCATGCTAACACGCCTGGCTAATTTTTCTATTTTTTGCATAGATGGGGTCTCACTAGGTTGCCCAGGCTGGTGTCAAACTCCCGGGCTCAAGCAATTCTCCCGTCTTGGCTTCTCAAAGTGCTGGCATTACAGACATGAGCCACCGCGCCGCTGTTCCTTGTGTTTTTACTATATTGTATTCTTGCAATGCCGTCGTGAAGGATCAGGCAATAGAAATGAGACAAACGAAGGAATTCCAAGTTAATGATATTGAAAGAGGCCTGTAAGTTTGTGTATTTCACCTCCCGTCTTTTAGGCCATACCTGCTGAATTTTGAAAATATCACTGATTTAATTTAACTTCAAAATATACTTGATACCTTATTAGATGAGTGTAGAGTTTCAGTTTTGCACAATAAAAAGGGTTCTGGTGATGGGTTACCCAACAATGCGAATGTCCTCAACGCTACTGAATCACACACTTCAGAAATGGTTAAGATGGTAAATTTCAGATTATGTATGTTTCACCACACGTTTAAAAAATGTACCTGAATACCTTGCAGCCTTCTTGGAACGCATTTTGGTAGCCAAAGCCTTCTAAGTGAGGGGCTTCCTAATGTCTGTGTTAATTCTCTTCCTGATAAAATTTCACATCATAGCCTCTTTGGGAGAAAGAAAGAAAGTGCTTACTTAACACCACCTGTAAAATGTGCTTTCTAAGCACAAATAGGCTTCAAGGGTCACTTTGCTTAACAACCTCCAAACCACTTCGTTCTGGAGAAGAGAAGAGAAGGACGGTTCCTTGGAGATTCCGGCACCCACTTCGTGAGTTCAGGTCGTCTGTTTTGTAGACCTGCCTGCTGAGAGAGGCCGCAGAGTCAGCCCCCTGCTTTGAGAAGGCTCCCTGGGAAAAGTCGGGGAATCCAGTGTGACATTGCATGCAAACAGCGACACTCGTGCTGTTGAACCCACTGCCAGGAAGGGAGAGAGGGCAGGTGGAGCGCCCAGGCAGAGAGAGGTCGCCCAGGCAGAGAGAGGTTGTCCCGGCAGAGAGAGGTCGGCAAAGCCATGGGGAGATCGAGGCTGCCCCTTCCTCTGCCTCTTCCCACACACACGTTCACGCTCCCTCCAGAAAGCACAGAAGGTTCCTGGAAGGTTCAGCTAAGGGTGGTACCCTCTGGCTTTCTGGAATGTTCTATTCCGGACTAAAAGCTCAGACTTTGGCCGTGGGATCCCACCCAGTATACTGGTCACTCAGACAGAATGCAACGGCTTGAAGAGCCCAGAAAAGGCAGGAAGTTGCAGCTGCTCTTTGGAGTGGAAGCAGCAGTGTTTCCAACATCTCCAGTGACAGGAAGTGGGCCTCGCAGGCCGCGTGCTTGGGTCTGAATTCGGACTCCAGCCCTGGCCAGCACTGTGACCTTAGGTGACCCATTTTGCCTCGGAGCTTCAGTCTTTCCAGATGTAAAATGGGGGAGGAGGCTTCTCGATCCTACCTGCACGTTAAAAGCAACCTTGGACCCACCAAGACCAATGAAGTCAGAATCTCCAGGGTGGGCTCAAGCATCTCTGGCTTTTTAAACTTCTCAGCTGACTGGAGTGTGCTTCCAGGGCTGAAAGTTTGCTAATCTAGAACAATCTGCAGGTGACATTTCTGCGCAGACTCCCTGCTTCCCCTTTTGAAACCCCCGACTCTGAACAAAGCACGGGATTCTGTTTTGGGGAACGAATGTTGAGCGTGCAGTGGACAGTCCTTGAAGTTGTCATTGCTGTTGATTGGCTGCAATCAAGAGGTGGCTCTGGGATGGGTCCCGGTGGAGAGGCTGGAGGGAACTGCCGAAGGTAGGCAGGAGACGCAGTGTGCGGGTTCAGCCCCCGTGAGCTGGGGGCAAGCGGGTTCTCGTGGTCTGACTCATCATCGGAGCCCACCTCTGTGCATCAGAACCTAAGTCCAGGGCAGGGTTTTATTTTTGCTTTTGTTGTTTGATATTTTTCCCTCCACTCTCTGAGCAAATGAAAGTCTTGAAGATCATGTGTCAAGAGGAGATTTTGTTTTTTCTTTGTTCTGTCTAACAAAGTCCAGAGCTCTTGGACTGGATGGATTGTGATGGAGGTGGGGTCCACCAGCGTGAAGACCGTCGCAGCCCAGCTCAGCCTCTGCCCGGGTGAACGCCAGGGTGTTCCCACAAAGTGACAGCCAAGGGGCTCTCCTCCCCAAGGAAGGAAGCACAGGATGTTGCTACAAGGGTGACATGTGGAGGGGAAATGCGGAGTGGACGTGTGGAAGGAATTAACAAGGATTAAATGATAATCATGTGTCAAGAGCTGAGTTACAGCTCACACATACTGTCTTATTTAATCTCTGCAGCCTTCCAGAAGGTCAGCGGTATTATGTTCACGTTATAAAAAAGAAACTAAAGCTCCGAGAACGTGAACCACTTGGTCCCGATCCTAAAACAGTTCAGGAAGCAGTGATGCCAAGCCAAGTCCCCAACTCTGAAGCCTTCCTGTTTCCCAGCAGTGATCTTGAGTTCTTAAGGCTGAGATTGGATGCCCACGTCCCCAGATGGCAACCAGCAAGGTCGATGTCGTCCAGAGGAGCTCAGAGAACTTGCGTCCGGTCTGAAACCCAGCAGGACCGTGGAAGTGAGCAGCCCACCTTCCTCTCTGTGCCTCTTTGTCCAGCGGAGAAGTGTTAGGTCCGGGGTGATATTTACAAAGCAACAGTTATGATACTGAGTGTGCACGTGCGCACACACAGGGACACTGTGTGACCTTGAACATGAGTAGGCACAGTCAGACTTCCCTGTTCTTTCAGCATCCTGCTGTGCTTTCCCTGGTAAGTAGAGTAAGGATTGTCACAGAGCACTAGATGGTGAGGCCAAGATTGCATGAATGTGCCACCTCGTGCTGGTTCTGCAGAGGGTCGGGCTGGATTCCATGAGGCCATTGGAGTGGACCATGGATCCCACCTTCTCTCTTACTGCCATGGAACCCTGGGGCCAGTAGAGTCAGGACAAGAACCTTGACCTCTGCTCTCAGCCCAGGGCTCATTCAGAGTCTGCACCTGGCTTTGGAGAAGCTCTGGGAGGAAGAGGCACGCACGCATATTTTTTCACCTTCTCGTACTAAGGCTGTCGCCATCCCGAATCCTTGATTTCTTTGGAAGGAGTCTGTCATAGAGACTGAAAGGCAGCGGCACAGACAGCAAAATCTCTTTTGTGCCCATGACCTGGACAGATGTCTGACCCTTCCTCCTGCCAATGAAGGGACGAGGAGAGTGAGGAGTGACAGCTCCCTGCCCCTGCCTGGCAGCCGGTAACACTCACTGCAGTGGGGTCGTGGCCCGTGATGATTTCTCTCTCTGCAGATTGACACGCTATTATGGATGTAAAGCATATTAACTCTCCTCCAGAAAGGAACATCCGAGGCCTCCCGAGAGAGGGCAGCCAGGGGCAAGTGGGGGTCAGCTCCCCAGATGAGGTCACCGCGAGGCTCCCATGCGGGACCAGAGACAAGAAGCGGCCAGGGGTCTCCCGCACCGCATGGGAATCGTCTCCCCCAAAGGCTTCAAGTTCAGCATTTCAGATGGCCCTGCCAGACCCCTGGTTTATTTTGATGAAACCCTTATGACCAGAAGAGATAGGCAGGTGACACAAACAAAGACTGGGGAGCTCCCCACCGAGGAAGGGCGTTTAACACTAACAGGGTGACACACGCAGGACAAGGTGCTGGACCTAAGCCGGCCCCACACATAGAAGATCCCTGATGAACAAGTGCCCATCTGCAGTGGTTAAAGATATTAATACTTCTGATGCCTGCGGGGAAAGAAATCTTTGCTGGCTTTGGGAGGCACTGACTTAGGTGGGAATTAGAACCAGCAGAAGGAAGGAGTTCACTGAAGGCTCGTTGGAGATTGAGAAGGGCTTGGACGTGGGAACGGAACTCAGGAGAACACTGGTTTTTATCAATCTGAAGGCTTCTCTTGATAAGATCCCATGCACCTTACTGTTCATGCCTTCATTCATAAGTTCACCCGGACTGTCATTTAGCCTCGGCCATTTGGGCCACCTCTGTGGGAACAGAGATGCATGCATGCAGTCCCGTTCCTGCTCTGGAGGCATCACCTTGCAAAGACAGGGACTTACGAACCTCCCCCTGACCGTCTCCCAGGGGCACGCTTGCAGATAAAGGCCATTCCCGCGTCCTGGCAGACTACACCAGTGCCTCCAAACGTGCATCTGCTTTCGCTTTCTTGAACGTGATTTTTCGAACATTCCTACCTCTTGGCTTATCGGTCAGCAGGATGCTGTTTCGCTTTGCTTGAATTGAAACTGACTTCATATTTATTGTGTGGTTTGGCTCGGGGATCAAGATGGAATGCCAGTGCCAAGCTGCCTAATGGCCGCCATTAGCATGTGTTAAAAACCTAATAAAATAGTGCCTCCAAAATCTCTGGCCAAATGCACTTATGTAAATATCTAACATCAGGTCTCAACCCAGAATATCCCATCAGGTGTCAGGAGGTTGTTTTTAAATCTGCTCCAAGAACCCGTGCAGAGAGGAGGGGGCTTGTGTGCTGGGATTTATTGGGGCTAGACGGTGAGGCAGTTTATGTCAGCCACGTTTCTGTGTTTCCCAGAAACGGTGTGGAAGACATGCCATCTGATGTCCCTTGGGTGTGCTTCTGGAGTATACTTCTGGGAAAAGTCTTGCCTCTACCTGTGGACGTAGCCTGTTTCTTTTGTCTGCTAACGAAGCCCATGTAACCAACCTAGTGGGATTTCTCTCTGCAGAGTCCAATTCTGTTCCCAGGAACAGGAATTCGTTTATGTCATAAATGCCAGACCCTCTTCAGTGGACCCTGTCTTACTTATGATCTTAATCCTTATATTTTATATGATTTAGAATTCTGTAAACCTCCTCTCAACCTTAGGAAGTAGGTGGGCTATCGGTCAATAATAATATTTTTGGTCCAAGAACGAGGGCATTACAAACACCCAGGTCTCCTTTGCACCCAATGGTGCCTCGCCTGTTTTCATCCATTTAATGAGCAGAGCAGAAGGGAGGGGGCTGGGCTGCCTTTGTATCCTTGCTTATCTGACTTTTCATGAAACTGCTCTCTAGGAATAAATATTTTTCAGCCAGAAGTTGATCCTTCCTCCTTGGCCTCCTGGGAGACCAGTATCTGTGCCCTTTTTCATTACCGTCCTAGCCCGGGGAGAGTGCCTTTTTAATTGCATTGGCAATGACATCATCCGCCGAGCCAAATGTGTCTCTCCCGCATGTACCTGCCAGCGATCTGCAAGAGCTGCAGGGAGGTGATGCTCCAGGGACAGGGTCCAGAGGGAAGGCACTTGGGGGACTTCCAAATTAAAAGGCTGGCAAACACTGAAAAGCCAGTGCCGTGTCTCTGGGCATATCCCCGGAGCCGGAGCCGGAGGGAGACTTCTTTTTCTTCCAGCCAAGAAATGTAATTTTAACCCTTTAAAGAAGCAGTAGGTGGAGACAGATGCAAGGAGGTGATTCCCTCTAGTGAATGGAGGGGATGTAACTGTGTAGACACTGGCAGCAAGAAGATGTGCTGTTTAGGGCCCGGCGACGCGCACGGGTTCAGTTCCAAGGGACGTGGTCTGCGTTCTGTTCCCCTTACTGTGTAGTGATGATTTATTCATGGTTCCCGAGATAAAGGATGACAGTTCACTGCAGAGAGGATTTAGATCCAGATCAGAGAAGGTCCTTGTCAGAGCGAGGAGGGGATAAGTAATTTTTATAGGGATTCAGTTCCTGATGAAAGGGAACGGGGAACTCTCCTACCAAGCACCTATCATGCACCAGGTAATTTATACGTGACAATTTATTGAATCCTCGCACAGCTTTGTGAGGTTATTGTCGCAATGGTCACGGTGAAGGTGGACGTGGTGATCAGTTTACGTATCAGGTAGAATCGAGTTTCAAAGCCCTTCAGTCCAACTGCAGGTCTGCTGCCCATCTGTCACGAAAGGGCACTTACATTTTAAGAACAACCGTGGTACCTCCAGCTCTTGGTCTCTGCAGAGCTTGTTTCCAGGACCCCTGAAGATACCAAAGTCCTCAGATGCTCAAGCCCCTGAAATACAGCAGTGGCCCTTCTCTGCGGTTTCATTTTCCATGTTTCATTCACTCTCAGTCAACCGGGGTCCACACATATTCAATGGAAAATTCCAGAAATAATTCATAAATTTTAAATTGTGCACCATTCTGTGTGGCATGATAAAATCTCTCACTATCCAGCTCCATCCTGCCTGGCATGTGAATGCTCCCTGTGTCCAGAAGGGTCCACGAGACCTACCCCTTAGTCACTTGGGAGCCACCTAGGTGATCAGTGATTGCAGCGCTTGTGTTCTAGTCATCCTTATGTGACATCATAATGCCCCCAAAGCTCAAGAATAGTGATGTTGGCATATTGTGGCATAGTTGGCATATTGTGAGAATTGTTGTATTTTATTATTAGTTATGCTTGTTAATCTCCTAGTGTACCTAACGTATAAATTAAACTCTGCCATAGGTATGTATGTATAGAAAAATAGCATGATCTATATAGGGCTCGGTGCTATCCACAGTTGCATCCACTGTGGTCTTGGACTGTGTCCCCCAAAGCGGTGTAGTATTTGCCTATGACCTGGGCACATCCTCCCGTATACTTGAAATCATCTCTGGATTACTTATAATATTTAATGCAAATGCTATATAAAGAGTTTTTATAGTGTACTTTTTATTTTATATTACTTTTATTATTTTTTTCTAAATTTTATTTATTTTGTTTTTGAGTCTTTTCCATCTGCAGTTGGTTGAATGTGCAGATGTGGACCTCGGGTTACGGAGAGCTGACTGTGCTCTCGCTACCGTCATGCCAGGCAAGCTTCCTCTTGCCACTAGGGCAGCAAGAGAGCCACATGCTCTGAAGGCCAGCCTCGCCCTAGGCGGAGGATGTCAGGTGTCGCAGGAGCTACCCCTTCTGCCCTTTACTCTGGACAGGTAGCAAGCAGCCCACCTCTCCCTGAAAATGGCCCCAACTTCACCTTCCTCTCCGCCCGATTGCTCTACAGTCGCTTTGCTGGTGAACTCCTAAGAGCTCCTAGCTACAGCGACCATGATGTCAACAGGTCATGTGATTGAGACCTGCCTAAGGCTTCATCGCCTTTGTGTGTACCACGGAGAGCCTGTTTCATAACTGCAACTTCAGCGGCTGCTCCGTGTGCACTTAGATGACAACCTTTCTCTGCTTTCCCTGAGCACCAAACGAATGGAATAACCCGGTGTGCAGTGTCATGAAGACATCAACTTGGAATTGGTCTTGGTGCCATTTGGCCCCCTGAAAGGTACCAATCTGCTAACGCTTTGTTTTGGAGAAATTACCTCCCCTCCAGTGAATGCATGGGGAGTTTATATCCAAAATAGTAATTTATTACTCGCTGCGGGACAAGATAGGGTTATAACAGAGTGCGCGGAACAGGTTTCTTTTTAACTGAAAGAGAGAGAGAGAGAGAGAAGGGGAAGGGGAAAGGGAGAAAAGAAAAGAAAGAAAGAGGAGGGAGGGAGGGAAGGAAGGAAGGAAGGAAAGGAAGAAAAGAAAAGAAAGAAAAGAAAGAAAGAGGAGGTAGTAGACAAGCCACCGTGGAAGATGAAGCTTAGCTGATCATCCTCGTTTTCACTATAAATATCTCAGAATTTGGGCTGCAGACTTGACAGCCCGATCTAGCAGAGGCAAGTTGAGAACTGCCTGTCTTTTTGTGTTTGCCCCTCCCCAAAACTGCTACTGTTTCATTAAAGCAGAGAGGCTGGGGGGGGGGGTGGACTAACAGTCCTGGTGACATTGCCCCGAGCGGGCTAGAGTCCGGGGGTTCCTCTGTTAATCAGGAGGTCCTCCCTAATGAACACCTGCCCGCCTCCCAGAGTCCCCAGGGGATGGAGAATAAAATAGGCTCCCCCGCCGGCTGGCAAGCGCCTCTGCACTTCCAGAGGGGCAATAATTATGCACGCCTGTCAAAGCCTTTCCATCCGGCATCATTCACTCGCGTGCACGAGAAAGACCCCCTCCCAGACTCACGTCAGCCCCAACTTTTCAGAGAACACTGAGACCAGGCTGCAGCTTAGAAAAATACAGAAGAAATTACGTGGAAAGAAGAGGGAGAGACCAAGGGAATAAAAGCATACAGGGGAAGGCAGGGGACCAAAAGGCAAACTAAAAAGGTCGCTCCCAGGGAGTCCCCGTCCCTGGGTTAAAGGACTGAGTGAGTCCCTCGGAAGGAGGGGGGAAGGCACTGGTGTAGGGCTACAATAGGGACATGACACATGCTTTCTTGGGCACACAAGTGTACATCTCAGGCCCCTTCGTGTGCCTGGAGGTGTGTGATCTGTGACCCAGCGACGGTCTCCCATCACCGAGCACACGACGCCTGGTCCCATCTGCCTCTGTGTGGCCTCCTAGTCCCCGGCCAGCACTTCTCTGCTCCCAGCCAGCCCCCAGAGAGTGCCCAGGTTTCATCCTCCCCCAAACCCTCCACCCTTTATTCTAGCCCATTCTACCAATCAGAAACCTTTATTAGGCACCGACTGTGCGCCAGGCACTGTGTGAGGGGAGACACAAATACCAATAAAAAGTGATCTCTGCCCTCTGGGAACTTCCTGTTTGGCAAAATTCTGTTGCATTTAGAGAAAGTGACTTGAACATTTTGACCTCAGAGAGGAGTCTGTTATTTGCTGGGTCCGTAGCCCAGCGTACGCAAGCGAGGCTTTGTTTAGGAGATTTATTGTACCTCTCGGTCATCATAGTGAATGACAATGTCTTATACGCTTGTCAGTTGCTGAAAGAATAGATTTTAAATGTTCTCGCCACAAAAAAATAAGTGTGTGAGGTGATGGGTATGTTCATGAGCTTGATTGAGTCAGTCCACTATGTATACATCATGTTGTACAGCATAAATATACAGTTTCTCATGTGAGGGCAGGAGTTCGAGACCAGCCTGGGTAATAGCCACACTCTGTCTCTACAAAAGATTTTTTAAGAATGTAGCTGGTCACAGTGGCGTGCACTTGTAGTCCCAGCTACTCGGGAGGAGACTGAGGCAGGAGGATCACTTGAGCCCAGGGGTTCGAGGCTGCAGTGAGCTACAGTTGAGCCACTGCAAAGATTTTTTAAGCATGTAGCTAGTCACAATGGCGTGCACTTGTAGTCCCAGCTGCTCGGGAGACTGAGGCAGGAGGATCGCTTGAGCCCAGGAGTTCAAGGCTGCAGTGAGCTACAATTGAGCCACTGCACTCCAGCCTGGGTGACAGAGCGAGACTCTGTCTCAGAAAAAATTAAGAATAAAAATAAATGAATCTGCAAATTTAATTAAACATGAAGCAAGGCTTTGGAGTCAGCCCTAGACGGAATGCCTTGGTAGGCCCTGCACCCTTTGGGGATTGTGACGTTGGGCTCACTGTTTAGCATTTCTGAACCCCAGTGTCCTGCATAGACCGAGCATTGCAGGGTTACTTTGAAGATTAAACGAGGTGATGTGAGCAAAGCTTGCAGCCCAGGTGCCACGTAGACGCCACTGGTGCTGGGGGAGAAGGGACCCCAGGAAGTCTAGATCTGAGCATCCTTAGTGTCACTGGCTGCTTTTTCTCCTTCCAGGACCCCCTTCCATTCATGCACTTTTATTTTCTTTCCTTCCCACTGCAAGGCTTTGTGACCTGCTCTATCCATACATACGTGAAGTTTCAGGAGGGGCAGAAGACTGCTGTTGGGCACTTGGGTCCTGCCCTACCTATGCTGGTAACTTAGGTGACCTCCCTTGTCCTTGGACAGGCTCCTGGACCCCTGTGGGCCTCAGTTCCCTCCCCTGCAATGCAGTGGGCTGGGCAGATGGTCTCTCCAGCTCTGCATAATCCAGTGTCCCTGTGTGACCTACACTCATCTCTCCTTAGTGGTGCAGATGTGCCACTTCCTAGCTGTGTAAGTTTGGCAATTCGCGTCTCTCCCTCTGTGCCTCGGTCCCCTCCTCTGTCAGTCCCGGTGTCTACTGCACAGGTTTCCGGTTTCTAGCATGGCTGAGTGAATGCACGCGCAGTAGCCAGTGCAGACCAGGACAGACGGACTCTGTTTGTGTGGGCCACTGTGTTTGCAGCCAGCTTCGCTGTGACCTTACGTGGCTGTTCTCTGCCAAGCTGGAGCTGGAGGATGAGTCTCATGTCCACTGATGGGGAGGCTGGATGGGGAGGACCTTCAGGGTGGAGAAATGCCCTCTGATCTTTGCTCTGGGCCCTCCCCTACCTATCCTGGGTGCTTTGAGCCAAGCCAAGAGCAGGTCACATTGTTCTGCATACAGGAAGTGGCCTCTGTGTGTCCCCTGCCAGGGGACCCAGGGCAGGAAGGAAAGCAGCCTCTCCGGCTAATAAGCAGAGCACCGTAGGGCAGCAGGGAGGGGAGTGGCCAAGGCCTGCTGTCCCTGCCCTGGAGGAGCTGCCCAGGCTGACTCCATGCCTCGAATCAGAGCCGTGGGGGGGGGGCACTTGCGGGCTCCCAGCCCCAGGGGAGGGGGAGGGAACCAAACCTGCCTTCAAAGAAGGTCTCAGGCCTCATTTACTCAAAGCTGCCCTCCTCCCCCCTCCCTCCCTCTAGATTTTCATAAAAATGAACCCTAGCCCTTCCTGCTGAGAAAGAAGGGGCAGACAGCCTAGCCACGCTTTCTGCCCTCTCCAGGGACCGACCCTGCCTGCCACCTCACAGCTGTGACCACCCCTAAGGGGCAGGAGTCACCCATCCGTGGGGTCCCAGGGCCCGCGGCAGAGTGGGTGGGCGGGCAGTGCCAGGCACAGAAGGGCATTGGGCTGTAGCTGTGCCATCCCATCGGGTCACACGTGGCCCTTCCCCTGGCAGCCAGGCAGGCGCTGTGCGCCCCGCAGTGACGAGTGACTTGTCAGCAACACCCTTGCTGAGGAGGGGGGCTGGGAGTGTCGGTCTTCGGACTTGGCCGGGACTCCTCCCAAAGCGCAGACGATGGGAGTCACCTGGCCGTTGCTGTCTGAGGTTTTATTTTATTTTATTTTTAATGTAATGGACTCAGGCAATTTCTTGCACTTAGAATCTGTGAGATGCCCCAAGGGACTGGAGTCCTGAGGGCAGAGTCCCTGGCTGAGTCACGCCCACTTTGCCCTGACTGCCCCAGGGCCGGCTGTGGGACAGAAGCTCCTCTGCCTGCCTGTCCAGAGTGTCACTGGTCCTGGGAAGAGGGGACGCAAAGGCCAGGTCACGCGTGTCTCAAACAAGCAGCAGATACTGAGTTTCCTCTAACAAGGAACCGTGTCCACGCACGCACCGCGACAGGGACACGAGATCTTTGGGGTTTGCGTCTGAGGGTGGCTGTGAATGTCCTGTGGCTGCCGTAACAAGCGACCACAAACCTGGTGGCTGGGCACGGCAGAAGCTGCCAGCGGCTGCTGACTTGCTAGTGTATCTGTCACTCCCGTCTCTGCCTCTGAGTGTCTCTGTTTCAAAAATCCCTCTGTCTCTTTCTTTCTTGGAAAGAGACATGTGACAACATTTAGGACCCACCTGAATAATTTAAGGTAAGTTCCTCCTCTCCAGTACCTTAATCACACCTTTTGTCATGTCACGTGACATTCACAGGTTCCAGGGATTAGGGTGTGGACATGCCTTTTTGGGGACCACTGAAAAAGACGGATAGCTTTTAGGAAATGAAGAGGTTAATTTACTAATAGCATGAAGGCTCTCTTAGGGTAGGAATCCATTTTATTAGCTCTAGTGTGCCGATTATACAGATGAGAAAACTGAGGCCCAGAGAGGTGATATAATTTGTCCACGGTCACCTATCTGGATGTACATACGTCAAGTCTAAAGTGGTGGCATAAAACATAAGGGATGGGAAATAGATTCTGTGAAGGGTGGGAGAGGCGGGTGGGTGCCACCAACTGCGTCCTCTGACTCCTTTCCCCCAGGGTTTGCCTGAAAGGCGCACGGAGGTCACTGGAAGGACCTTTGTCACGTGGGTGTCCCGAGAGCCGCTCACGGCCCTGCACACGTGTTCCTTACAATTGGTCATGTCCCACTGGAAGAAAGCAGGCCAGGAAGTAGACAGTCTAATGCAGAGCTCCGTAATACTCTAGCTGTGTGCACCGTTCCCACGGGGAGAGCCCGGAGCCCCCAAGAACTCCGATCTGGGTCCGAGTGGCACCGACTGAGAGCTGCTCTCCCCTCCTCGCTGGAGGACCTGGCCGAAGCCCGGGATTGCAAGCTCAGTTGGCTCCGGGAACACTGTCCTATTTAACTCTAGGAGCAGCTCAACCCAGCCGTGCACTTCGAGGGGGATGTTTATAAGGAGATTTCATTTGTCAGATAGGAGGAGGAATAAAAGCTTAGAAGGAGAACGAAAGGGAAGAGGGAAAAACTATTGAGCGGACAAAGTTAATAACAAGCTAAAAGAAAGTCAGCAATGACCTCGCAGGGCCAGGATGGCCGATGACCCAGAAGAGGCTGTTTCTGACCACCCCAAGATGGGCAGAGCTCGCCTTGCTTGAGTGGCCTTTGGGCGCCTGCCCGGGTTGTCCTGCAGAACTCGCCCGGGCTACGGGCCGCCTTTCTGGCTGCGCTCCCAGCCTGATCCCTGCAAAGCGCCACAAATGTTTACAGCACGAGTAATTGGCAAATTATAATCAGCAGGGTTCTGTAAACATCCTTTCAAAGGACATAAGAGTAGACCGCTTTCTGCTTACCCGGCAACTTTCTCTAAAAGAGTTTCAGAAACTTTTGCAACAGTGTAGCACGTTAATCACTGTCGTGTCAAGGTGGGATGTTGCCTTAGTTTGCAAGATCAGGAAATCAAGGGGCTGATGCCTTAAACAGTTTTAAACCAACCATGCAGAGAATTAAAGATCCGGTGCCTGAATGAATCAGGATAGGCTAGGTTCTGCTACCATGACAAACAACCCCCAAAATCTCAGAGACTTAAACAATGAGGTTTATTTCTCACTCACACTGCACGGCTATCTATCCGGTGTTGGGTGGGAGCTGTCACTCTTGTGGATGGAGCAGTCGCTTTCTGGGCTGTGGCCAATCACCAGGACAGCAGGAAAACAGTGCGTGGCTTTTTAAAGGAGTTCAGATGCAGGAGTTATAACCTTGCCACCTTCTGGAATCTCTGCACAGCCTTCGTTCCTGCACTTGTAAATTGTGGGTGATAAATGTAGGCTTTTCTTCCTTGAAGTGCTACATATGATCTCTAATAACTGTTGTGTAAAGTAATGGGACTGACCTTTGTCCTGTCAATTTTGATCTAATAAGCTATGCGTCCAAATGAAAAAGATTTCATCGGAAAGGACGAAGTTTATTCCAGCAATGGTGTTACTTACCGCTCAGCAGAGCCTTTTAGTTGGCCTTCAGCTTATGAGTCACCAAGAAAAGTCGTTTTATTATTGTAGAAATTCCAATATAAAAAAGGGCTGTGTGGCAGACTAATTCAGAGGGACATGTCACCAGGAAGAAGCCGAAAGTCAGTTTCCACAAGGCTCCCAAGGTGGCATTTGTTCCTCCGGTGAATTCTTCAGTGAGTCAAGCCATCTCTTTATCTGTGCAGGCTCAGAAATCTGATTTTTCA
The DNA here is from genome assembly GCA_008086735.1 of Cheirogaleus medius. Taxonomy (NCBI): domain Eukaryota; kingdom Metazoa; phylum Chordata; class Mammalia; order Primates; family Cheirogaleidae; genus Cheirogaleus; species Cheirogaleus medius. The sequence goes on along the minus strand of VBSM01003148.1, from coordinate 10,537,374 downwards.
TCCTCAGGAGAAGACTCACATTACCCAAGTTCAAGGTAACTGATATATAAATCCATCATGCCAGTGTGCTGGTCTCAAGTGGGCGATATACAGCCCTCACCCAGCCAGGGTTCTCAAGGCACATTATCCTTGACCTCTCACCCAGAGAGTGGCCTCCGCAGAGGAGGGATGGCAGAGGGGTTGGGCACGTGGGCTCTGAGGCCAGCCAGACCTCATCTGATTTCTTTTTTGGTTTTTCATTGTGCCAAAATATACGTAACATAAAACTTGCCATTTTAACCATTTTCGTGTGTGCAATTTAGTGGCATGAAGTGTTTTCACAAGATTATGTAACAATCACTGCTATTTCCAAAATGTTTTCATCCTCCCAAACAGAAATTCTGTAACCATTAAATAGTAACCCTCCATCCTTTCCTCTCGCCATCCCCTTGGTAACCTCTATTTTATGGTCTCCGTAAATGTGCTTCTTGTAATTACTTCCTCTAAGTGGAATTGTGACAATATCTGTCCTTTTGTATCTGGCTTCTTTCACTTAGCGTAATGTCTTCCAGGTCCATCCGTGTCAGAATTTCTTTGCTTTTTTCTGGCTAAATAATATTCCATGGAGTGTTGTCCGAACCTTGTTTTGAATCCTGGCTTTGCTATGAGACAGAGGACAGGCTGCCCGATGTCTCCAGGCCTCAGAATCTTCTTTGGCAAAGGAATGATAATCTCTGTTCTAGAGGATTATGAGGTCAGCATCGTGTCTGGGACACAGTAGTGCCCCCATGAGCTCCCTGGAAGGCGTGGACTTAGAAGGAGAGTTACTGTAATGTGATCAGCTAGAGTAACTCCATGCTTCCACTTCTGCCATAGGAAAGGCCTTACCCCTGGGGAGGTGGCCGGGTGCTCAGTGCCTGTTGGCTAAGGTCACATTTGCCTTCCTGGCTCCCTTCTTTCCTTCCCCAAACTTCCCTCCCATCCCTCTCTGCACACCCCCTTCCATTCACCCTCCCCCACTGTATGGAGCAAAGACTATATTTAATCATGGTGTAGATACGCTACGCCAACCCTGGAAATCATTCCTTCTCTTCCTGGGCAAATTTATGTGTCTCTCATCACATCCATTGAGACATTGGCTTTCAAGTTTAACTCTCAAAGAGAATGCAGTCTTATTTCTGTCATTTCCAAGTTTGGGCTGGACCTTTTACCGTAGTAACCAAGAACCCATGATAATTACTTTATAGTCACGCCTCGTTTTGTGAAACTGGGTTGACCCAGCTTGGTCACCCATTCCTTCTTCTCCTCCTCCTCACGCCCCATTGACTTGACTTCAAGTGACTTTTAACATTTGAAAAAAATCAAGTCTGTTCTGGGTACAAGAAGATTTATCACCAGTGAAAACGCTTTTACAAATCTGACATAGACTTCAAGGGCAAACCCGAAAGATTATCAAAAATGTTTTAAGAAATTGCAAGCTTCATGGAAATGCGGTGTCTGCTTTGAAAGGGATGGCAGTCATTTGGACAGGTAGATTTTTGTACAGACAGTCCTCAATCTACAACGATTCGACTTACGATTTTTTACCTTCACGATGGTGCAAAAGCAATGTGCATTCAGTAAAGACTGTACTTTGGATTTTGAATTTTGCTCTTGTCCTGGGCTAGTGACATGTGGTACAGTCCTGTCTTGAGATGCTGGTTGGCCACACAGTCACGAAACTAAACAACCGATAGACTACACTGTACCATGTTCAATAAATGACATGAGATATTCAGCACTTTATTATATTATAAAATATGCTTTGTGTTTAACGATTTTGCCCAACTATAGGCTAATGTAAGTGTTTTGAGCAGTTTAAGACAGGGCAGGCTAAGCTGTGGGATCTTTGGTAGGTTAGGTGTATTAAATGCATTTTTGACTTACAATATTTTCAACTTCCAATGAGTGTATTGGGAGGTTGCCCCATCCTAAGTTGAGGAGCATCTATACGTTGCGATTTGAAAGCAGCTGCACTACCTCATAGTCAGAACTGATCCATCCAATGCCTTGTGAGTGGGCAGCCAAATACCTTCTGGGGTGGAGGTGGGGCTGGCAGCAGAGCCTGCAGCAGCCCATGGCAAACCCAGCATTTACTGGAAGCTTCTAGAACCTTCATCTTGCATTCTGCGTCGTGATCCATCAGTGACTGGTCTGAGGTGTGATATACTGTTATACTGATAGACTGTTCCAGAATTACCCCACCGCATTCCCCCTGGGACAGAAGTTCCGCTGTGAGTGAAGGAGGATCTGACCTGTCACCTTGAGTCCCTGTTGGCTGCAAACATTGCTCTTACACGTTCCAGCATTCCGTGTGAAAGGAAGTGTAGACTGTATTAGACGGAGTTGATTTGTCATGATGGATTCTCCTGTCTGTTTCTGTCATCTGGGTTCGAACCACTGACAAACCAGCTCGAACCAGTTCAGAACCAGTTTCAGCAGGTTTTCTCACTGGTGAATTGATGGACACTCAGGCCCTGAGGCTGCCCCTGGGAGCCCAGGAGTGAGGCAGCAAAGGAGGGGGCATCTGCTTTGATTTTTAAACTGAACCCTAGCTTCTTCCACTCTGTGGCTCTGATACAGTTTGAGGGCTGTATCGCCAGGTGCTGTGTCTTATTTTTGTCTCGCCTGCGGCATCTGGCTGGTGCCCTGCACACAGTAGGTGCTCAATTAACAAATGTCTGTTGTATGAAATGGAAATACACCTGTATTAGTCTGCTCCGGCTGCTATAACAAAATACCATATAGACTGAGTGGCTTAAACAACAGAAATCTATTTTCTCGCAGTTCCGGAGGCTGGAAGTCCAAGATCTCCAGGAGGCTGGCATAGTCCCTTCCTGGTGAGGGCTCTTCTCCTGGTTTGTGAGCTGCCACCTTCCCGCTATGTCCTCACATGGCAGAGAGAGAGAGAGGAAGCAAGCTCTTCTTTCTAAGGGCACTAATCTCGTTATGGGGGCCCCACCCCCATGACCTCATCCAACCCTAATTGTCTCCCCAAAGCCCCACCTCCAAAACACCACTGGGGGTTAGGGCTTCAACACATGAATTTTGGGGAGATACAATTTAGTCCACGATAGCACCCAAAAAGTGAAATGAGACCAAACTATCATGTAACATTTGATTTCTATCTTATCTACCCTCCTAAAATAGAAATGCCTAGCCACCAGAATAAGAAAACATACTCAGGAAGACTGAAAATAATGTACATAAATGTGTGTATGCGCACACACACGCACACACACACATGCAACACATTTTCTCTTCTGGTATCTTTGTTTTTGCTCTGATCTTGGAGATACCCAATGAGTGTGCTTAGAATAGAGGCAATGTGTTTTCATATGCATGGCCTGGAAACTAATTTAGAAATAACTATTCTCTTTTAGGCCACGTGCCCCATCAGACAGCCTTTCTCTCCTCCCCCCACTTTCGTGCCTGGTGTTCTTTGATCCTTTCAGTAGTGATAGACCAAGGAAAATCATGTATTGAAAATACTCACAAACTTCTACCAAGATTTTGTGCCTAAAGCTCTTGTGCACTTCTTTAGATTGGCAGAGATTTTAAAGAAAGAGTTTTATGTTATAATAAAACATTCTTAGGAAAAGACTATTCTTCTTTGAAAAAGCCAAGGGAGGGCGAATTTTTAGTTTATTACTATTCCCGAGGCTCTTTGGCCTTAATTTGAACATTTTTTGCAGGTGGGTACTTTTAATATTTGTATTTAAATTTATTGAGAACATACAGAGTGGCTGAGGATAGGGTCTCAGGAGCCAGATGTCCGGGATTCAAATCCCAGTCCCAACACTTGCTTAATCTGTGGGTGTTTGCTTCCTCCCTGTACAACAGATGACCTGTAGGGTCATGATAAGGATTAAAGATAATAGTATTTGTCAAGTGCTTAGAGCAGTGCCTGCCACATAGCATCTGCTGTATGAGTGTTTGTTAAATATATTAACTTTTTAAAAAGAGGGCATCTTCCTGTGGATTCAGCTTAAAATATGGGGAAGGAAAGCCACGGGTCTGATGACTCTGCTAAAGAGCCAGTGTCATCTGTTCATAGAACACAACTGCTCGGAAACAAGGCGGAAGGTTTCGGTCCTTTGATGGCCTTGACTTGGCTGTTTGCTCGGTAGTGTCGTCCTTGTCTGTTCCTTTGGGGTTTATAAAAATCATTTGCATCGACCTACTTGAGCTTCGAGACATTGCATTGGAAAAATGGTGGCAGCCTGAGATGGCCTGTTTTAGGAAGAGCATTCTCATGTCACTTAACCCTTCTCCGCTGTCTTCTCCCCCCAGCCCAAGCTTTTGGCCAAGGAGCTTCTTGACCTCGTGGCGTCTCACTTCAATCTGAAGGAAAAGGAGTATTTTGGGATAGCGTTCACGGATGAGACGTAAGTACCGCCGAAAGCCCTCGGAACCCGACGGAAAAGGGCAGAACCTGAAATGGCACTGGCTGCCCCAGCTGTCTGCCAGGGGATCAGCTGCGGGCCACTTGGGTCCCGTGGTCTGGGGTCAGTCCAAGTTCATCGTCCGCGTTTCAAAGCCCTTGTGATCATGCCTGGAACGGCCACGGGATATAATTAGGGTGATGCTAGTATTATGAAATTATTAGGTAAGCTCGTTCTTATAATCAAGCAGGTTCGTGTTCAGGCTGAAATGTTTAATTTTTAAAAAAAGAAAAGTAGATCTGCATGGGTTTGTTTTCTATTAAAGTTAAACGAAAACTTCTGGAAATGAAACGTTTTTCTCTCCCGTTTTGGGATAACAATAACAGGAAGCGGATTTAATGATAAATTCAAAATGAAAAGAATCTGTGCAGTTTCACTGTCTAAGCTGAAATCGAGCGAATATGAAAGTCAAAAATTCAGATCACTCATCTGTTGGGAACAATATTTGCTTTCAATGGTCTTTCCCATTTGGCTCTGTCAAATGGTACTTTATAATGCAAGTAAGGAGCATCTTTACTAAAATTTCAATTTGCTTCTTAATATACTGTTATCAAAAGAGTACGGTGAATACCTGCCCAGATTCGTAGATAAAAATAAGCTGTTGTAAGCAAATGTCTCATAATTCTCTTTCCTCTGTGTATACACACACACATACACACACATGCACGCGTGTGCACACGCTCCTTTGAATCTTTAGAATTACAGAGATGATTTCCTAAACTCTTAGTAGATCAGTGTCAGGTTAGGCTGGGTGAGACAGTACAGGGGTGCCATGCCCCAGGAATCGGGGGTGCCATTGAGGCAGGATGGGTTCCGAAGCAAGACCAGGCAGCCACCACGTGGTAAGCGGGAGACGTGTCCAGATGAGTCTGCACAAGGATCGTGCCTCCGGGAGCTGCCAGTGGACAGGGTGGCCATATGATTTATTGTCCAAATCGGGACACTCTGAATAAAAAGGGGTGCAAATTGGGACTGTCTTGGACAAACAGGAATATATGGTCGCCCTATCAGTTAGTGACATTTTGGGCCGTGGTCTGTTCAGAAAGGGGGAGGCAGGAGCAAAGCCGCATCTTCCTCAAGAATCAAGGTCAGCCCCTGGGCCTGGAGACTGATCTGGAAGGCAGGACGGCCGCCCCTGCTCAGGAGGAATGGCCACGCCTGCAGGAAGGGACGAGAAAGCCCCCTGGGCAAAGTTCAGGGCTGTAGCAGAAAAGAGCCAGTGTGATAATTAAAAAAAAACAACTTTTAAACAAATACACATCTAGAACAATTACTTTCTCAAATGCAGATGTCTTCTGCTCTTTCTCCTTAAACTCCTTAAATTGCTCTTCCTGCTTTCTTCATTAATTAGAAGGAAACCATAAGTTTCAATGAATCACGTCCCCATTGTTCACATTTCCCAAGTAAGTTCACTAAAAGATCCCGTGAACTTTAGACAGGCCCAATTAGACTTCCCTTTGGAATAAACAAGAATGAGGGAGAGTGAGCATGTTATCACAGGCCAGAGGGGAAGAGGGATGTCTGCTGAATGTTCCAGATTACTGCCCCAGTGGCGCTCACTGGAAGGAACTGATCCTAAGGTAGAAAGTCACTGTTCTCCAAGAAGAGACGAGGACACGAAAGCCACGTGTCATAGGAGGGGGTGCACACAGCAGATCCAATTGTCTCATCCAGCTAAGCCTGTATGTGTTGGTCTGCGCCGTCCTGGTTCTCTGTGCTGGCCAGGAAAGAGTGCATGTGTGCATGTATGTGCATGTGTGTGTGTGTGTGCATGTGGAGGCCAGGCCAGGAAAGAGTGCATACATGCACATATGTGCATGTATGTGCGTCTGTGCATGTGTGTGTGGAGGCCAGGAAAGAGTGCATGCATGTATATGCATGTGTGTGCGTGTGTATGCGTGTGTGTATGCATGTGTGTGTGCATGTGGAGGCCAGGCCAGGAAAGAGTGCATGTATGCATATATGTGCATGCGTGTGTGCATGGGGCCAGGCCAGGAAAGAGTGCATGCGTACATATATGTGCATATGTGTGTGCATGTGTGTGTGCATGCATGTGAAGGCCAGGAAAGAGTGTATGAATGTGTGTGCATGTGTGTGCATGTGTATGCATGTGTGTGTATGCATATGTGTGTGCACATGGAGGCCAGGCCAGGAAAGAGTACATGTGTGCATATATATGCATGCGTGTGTGCACGGGGCCAGGCCAGGAAAAAGTGCATGCATGCATATATGTGCATGTGTGTGCATGTGTGTGTGCATGCATGTGAAGGCCAGGCTTGAGAAGAGCATCTCGCCCTCTCTAGTAGTGGAGGTGGCAGCGGGGAGGCTCTGCGGAGATGGTGAGGAAGAGGATGTGAGCCATCATGGAGCTGTCTGGGGGAGGATGACGAGTAGAACGTGAGCCATCCTTCTGGCACGGTCCAGAGAAAGTGCAGCCACCTCTGTCACTGCCCTGGAGTCTGGTGGGAGATTCTGTCCAGCCGCGGTGGGAGTGGCGGGCAGCCAGCAGGAAGTCGGGAAAATAGCTGGAGCTGGCACATAGTTTCCAAAAAAGAACTGGCAGGTACGCCTGGTGCACCAGGGGAAAGGGCAGGTGTCAGGGGCCCAGAGGAGATGAAGAGCCAGCGCCTCCGCGGAGACAGAAACAGAGCGGCAGGGGATGGCTGCGACCCAGGGCAGTCGGTCCTGGCCAGACAATCCTGGGCAACAGACACTGCTGGTGCCACTTTGCTAATCTGAACTTGTCCCCTTTTCCTGGGAGCCAAGGGAAGAACAAAAGCTGCCCCTACAAAATAGTACCAGTGGGTGTCACCTGCTTGGGGTCGGTGAATTATGTGTCAATAAGCACTGGCCTTATAGCATGTCCCTGAGCCCGCCCTCTGCGTACCACTGACACAAGATCTTTTTAGTAACCATGTTTTCAAACTGCGCATGTGTACTGCGAGGGTGTGCGGTGTGCATGTGTGTGATTTATATAGGTGCTACACTGTGTGTTTTATAATAAAATGTAATAGAAGTTTCATTCTTTATAACAGCCTATGGTATAGCACATGCATTTGCCTATTTCCTGATGCAAACCAAACAGGATTAACACTTGAGAAGTGCTTATAAACTGTAAAATCCTGTACAAGGGCAAGATATTATTACCAGCAGTATTATCCTTCCTAATGGTAGAATTTCTAATAGCAGGATACTCATAGATCGTATATTGTGACTCAGAATTGACTGCTGCTGGCATTGTGTGGGATCTAGATGAAACTGGATAATGGATACATAAAGCAGGATGTAGATAGGAAATTGGTAATTTCTCTAGGCTTCTCTCGCCCTGTAAGTTGCATTCATTAATAAAGTGTCTGAGTCCACAGTGCAAGGCTTTATGCCCACGAACGTTGATGTTGCAGTGTTGATACTAGCTCCACCCTCTCTTTTTTAATTTAACTTTTTAGTTTGAAACAATTAGACCTGTAGAAAAATTGCAAAAATAGTAGAGTTCTCTATGCCTTCCACCTGGCTTCCACAAATGTCCCCATCTTACAAACCCTGTCCCATTTATCAAAACTAAGAAATTAACATCGGTACTGTATTATTAACTAAACTACAGACTTCATTCAGATTTCACCAGTTTTTCCATGAATGTCTTTTTCTGTTCCAACATTCAGTTGCATTTGGCCTCCTCTCAGTTTTTCTAACTTGTCCTAATAAAAGGAGATAGAGGTGGCCATCTATAAATGATCTGAATTGTGGTGACACATGCAAACAGTGACATTTGGGCTGAATTTAAAATATTCTGAAACAAAGTTAGAGCCTGGTATAAATCTGATCTTAGAATAATTATCTGTGTTCTGCCAAAGTCGTAGATCTCAACCTTGATTGAACAATGGAATTCCCTAGGACACTTTATAAAGGTACCAATGCCTGGGACCTACCCCCAGAAAGTCCAATTTAATTGATCGGGGTGTGGCCTGAGCACTGAGCTCATTCAGAACTCCCCAGTTGATTTAATGTACAGCCAAGTTTGAAGACCCCCGTTCTAGAAAGAGGGAATGTTGAAGTTAATTTCCTTTTCTCCCTCGCTCTAGAGCTAAGAAGAGAAGCTGATTCTACTTAAACTTTGAATGTTGGGGGCCAAGAATGACACATCCCAGGGACCTGCCAAGTTATAGACCCTCTGGGTTCCCTTCTCGGTTCTGTTCCTGACAGTTTGAGAACCAACTCTGAAGTTCAGATTTAGTTTTTCTGTGTGTACAAGTGTAACTGAGATGTTCATTTACCAAACATTGGCAGCCATCATTTAGAGAAAGTCATTTTTACATTTTATTTTTGAAATATTTCTATTGCTTAACCACTTGAGTTTTTTTTTATTTCAGCATATAATGGGGGTACAAATGTTAAGGTTACGTATATTGCCCATCCCTCCACCCCCCTCAAGTCAGAGCTTCAAGCGTGACCATCCCCCAGAGGGTGCACTTCTCACTCATTATGTATGTATATACCCATCCCCTCCTCCCCCCTCCCCCCTGCCCGACACCCGATAAATGTTATTATTATATGTCCACTTAGGTGTTGATCAGTTAATACCAATTTGCTGGTGAGTACATGTGGTACCACTTGAGTTTTGATTATTATTTTTTGTAATTATGGGCAGGGGGTGGGTGGGAACAGAGGGTCCCGTCATCAAAAGCTATCACTAAACAACTTTTAGACTATTCAGCAGAAATCATCCAACACACTCCAAGTCAAAGTCACGATTGTCTTAATGTAGTTACATTTCAATTTGAATCCCCTGTCAAAATTTTTAAGACTTGCTCATTGAATGCTATAAATAAGTATCCCTCTTAAAAAAGAAAATCTTTAAAAAAAATATTTTGAAATTTGAGCTAGAAGGAGAATAAACTTGGTTGGCCATTATTGCCTATTTTAAAAGCCAGGTTACAGTTAGTAAGATTTTCATACACCAATTAAGAATCTGAGTCGTTGTTAACCTCTTATTTGATCACAGACGCCTTTGCAGTTTGTTAAGAAGTTACATTCACTCTCCTTCACAAAAGTTTATATTTAAAAGTTTACAAAATAAATTTTGCTTAAATTTTTAGAGGATTCATAGGCACCCTTAAGCCAGGGTTCTAGAAAGAACCTACAAGGTAGACAATTGAGTTGAGGTTCTTCTGCCCCCCCCCCCCGCATCCTGTGTCTTAATTAATTGAATTGCTTGATTGGTACTATTTGGGGAGTCTGATTTACCCGAATAATTGAGGTGTAAAATGGCCTGACTTGTTGAAAATTCACCTTTAGACCAAGTGCCAGGCGCCCTGGTACGTGGGAACGTGCCCCGTTCTGCGTTGGCGTCCTGGCATTTGCCCAAACCGTGACCAGCATTGGCCGAGGCATCTGAAAAGGGTCTAGTCGTTCAGCATTCCTGGTTACAAGCCTATCTACAATTTAAAAATAAACAACTCAGAAAAGCAATTTTCCAATTGCAAGAAGAAACATCCACGAGAAGCCGCTCTGGGAAAGTCATTTATTTAGAAATGGGTTCGGGATTTCCAGTTATTACCTGCCGTTTCGGGCGAGAGAGGAGAAAGTCAATAGCACGGCCGTGGTGCCTGGCTGGTAGTGTAATAGTTGCTGCAGGGGACGTGGCATTCTGCGTTCATGACCGCCTCCGAGGTGACCCGGGCTACGTTACCAGACAACACAGCAAGCAACTGTGGTGCCTCCTATTTAGCGACCAGAGAGGGGATGGAGTGCAACTCCTTCTGTGTGCAGCTGGGATAAATAAAAAAGAATGGTGCAGTCAGTCCAAGGAGGGCTTAGCGACCCAGGCTTTCTGTTCCCTTTTTCCTTCCCAGTGCAAATGGTAGGAGGCAACTGGGATTCCAGGCCAGGTGAGCAGAGTGAATCCCTAACATGGAGTCTGTCGTTTCTTTAGGATAGGAGCCATGCCTATACCTGTGTGGCAGTCCTTGAACCTATAAGAATATCGATCTGTGGAGTGTATCGTGAAGCTGATGTAGTCATTCTCTTACCAAATATTTATTTAGCGTCAGCTGGTAACCGCTGGAGATACAGAAATAACTGACCTTTGACTCCTTGTCTAGTTTGAATTTGCACTTTACGTGATTAACAAGATATAATGTAGGATTCAGCCATGTAACAAAAACTACTTACTTATACCCCCTAAATCTATTTAAATAAAAATAAATAGATTGATAAAGAGAAGGTTTGGAATAGCATTAAGAAGACATAGCAGAGCAAACAATTCTTCCATAAATAAAAAATCAAAGCTCAGTGGGGCTGGATGATTTAGTAATCTGGTCTTCCCCGTGTACACCCTACTTGAACCTTTCTCTGCTGTTGAGGGTTCTAGTTAAATCAGTGTCCCTGGGCTGTCCTGATGAGCGCATATACTTCGGAGTCGAGGATACTAAATAGCTAAACATTCTTCCATTTGAAGAGCCCCCCACCCCACCTGCATCCGACAGCATCTGTAAGAATTTCATACTCTTGCTTTGGCTTTCTGTAGAAACTCGTTCCATATGCAATAAGCTGTCTGCAGTAAAAACATCCAAAAAGCAGGCAGCATCGTTCTCCCCGCCAGGTCTGGGAACTGTGGGCTCAGATAGACTCATCACACTCCTCCACCTTCCAGTGGCTACAAACAAAGCTCTCCCTGAGGCCATCCCCATGGAAGGTGCCAACACTTGAACTAAAAATCTATTTGTTTTAAATGTAGACGCTAAAAGCAATCAGTTAAATAAATGCATCCAATTTCTATTGCCCGGAAGCAACTGCATATTTATTACTGACCTGACATTTTTGACCTACTACCACCATAAACCAAATGAGTGTTATCTCGCCCAGCTTTAAAGATAGTTATCAGTCCCCGTAATAGCAAAAATGCTCTGTCTGCTGGAGTGCCTTTTTGCATTGTTACTGGCAAACGCGCTGAAATGTGCGATCTCAAATGAAAAATCAATGAGAATCATTGGAAACCAAGCTATCGGGCATCTTTAGTTAAACGATGTAGAGGAAATACTCTTTTACCTCTTGGCATTCCCTCCCACCCTAATACAAAGGGAAAAAATGGAAGATCGGAGGGAGGGAGGCCCTCCGAGTCAGGACTGTGAACTGTTAAATAGGAAAGAAAAGGCCCTCTGCAACGTGAAATCCTTGACCCTGGTTGGGTGCAGGAAATAGCGACTTTGCGTCCAACTTGAACAAAAAATAACATTTTAACAAGTCCTACTGCAGCCAAGCATAAGGACCCAGGATTATATATTAGTTTCTAGTATGCTTTTTTTTTCCTTTTCTTTATAATGCTTTCTTTTTTTTAATTTTTAATTTTTTTATTTCAGTATATTATGGGGGTACAAATGTTTAGGTTATATATTATTGCCTTTGCTCCACCTGAGTTAGAGCTTTAATCATATCCATCCCCAGACGGTGCACACTGCACCTATTAGGTGTGAATATACCCATCCCCTCCTCCCCCTCCCACCTGCCCAACTCCTGATGAATGTTACTACGATATGTGCACTTAGGTGTTAATTGGTTAAAACCAATTTGCTGGTGAGTACATGCGGTGCTTGTTTTTCTGTTCTTGGGATACTTCACTTAGTAGAATGGGCTCTAGTTCTATCCAGGATAATACAACAGGTGCTAGATCACATTGTTTTTTGTGGCTGAGTAGAACTCCATGCTATACATATACCCCATTTTATTGATCCACTCATGTACTGATGGGCACTTGGGTTGTTTCCACATCTTTGCAATTGTGAATTGTGCTGCTATAAACATTCGAGTGCAGATGTCTTCTTTATAGAATGTCTTTTGTTTCTTTGGGTAGATGCCCAGTGTGCTTTGTAATCTATCTTTTAGTCCAAATATGGGCAGTTATCATAAGGGACCTTGGATGAATCACCTGTCCCTTCAGTCTGTCCCTTCGGTGAGAGACTTTTACAAACTCAGAGCATGGAAAGAGCCAACTTCCACCCCCCACCCCCTGCCGGGTGCAAGGGCTTTGGATACAGGAAAGTCCTCCTTCCCATAGGACATCAGAGCCAGGCCAGCTTGTGTGTCCTGCCACCCTCACACAGTTGGAGAGGAAGAGTTTAGCAGGGGAAATGGAGAAAGGAAAGTCACTTGTCCTCAGAAGCCAACTATTCCATGTAGGGGCTCTATTCCAGCCTCCTCTTTCTCTTTGCTTCCTGGTCATTTTTTTTCTTTTCTGGTCATTTAGTTGATAAATGCTAAACCAATATATGGCTGGGAACAAAGGAATTTCTAGTTAAATTCATTGCTTAAAAAGCCATTCATTTAAAAAGTTTAATGTGAGGAATTCAATCATGTAGAGAGGGAATGCACCTATCTGTCTTCTGTTAACATGAATGAAGAATTGGTAGACCCAACAGAGTGGGATCCAAGTGACACCTGTCTCTGGCTCTCCTTGCAACATGTCCCCACCTTGCGGTTCTTCCCATGTGAGTGACGGGTCCTGGAGATCCGAGTCTAATCCCCCGCAGGCTGTGTGGTCAGTAACGTGGTGCCGGGAAAAAGTCCTGTGCTTTTGTGCTGTTCTAGTCTGTGAGTGATCCAGAGATTTCTCTTGTGAGAATGATGTAAAAGTGGTTCCCACCAAGCCCTTTATCAAGAAATATTGTAAAGGCACAAGATGAATATTCAAATCTCCCCGGTTGTGGGATGGATTGCTCTTGTGGGTAATCCATCATTCAATCGATGAACAAACCCTTCTTTTGAGCACCTCATATTTGCTAGGCATCGTGCTAGATTGTGGGGATAATTTTTTTAAATGGTGAAAACTTACAGTTTAGTTGAGAGACAGGTCATAGTTTTAAAATATTAACTCACTGTATGAGATGGCACCAAATGCCTTGTAGACAACACAAATCGGGAACTCTGGAGAAGTTTGAAAGAAACCCCGGACTTAGGCAGTCAAGGAACAAAAGTCGGGCTTGGACTCAGCCTTGAACAGTGGCTACGTGCTCAAATAAAGAGGACAGAGAAAATTCTCTGATCCAATGAGCAGAGCCGTGGTGTAGAGCGTGCATGTGGTGTTTCTACAAGAGGCTGAGCCCAAAGAGAGGACCCTGGGAGGTTGGGGGCATTTTCAGAGCCAGGAGGCGAGTGGCTGTAGCTTATAATCATTTGTCTCACGCCTTCCAGTGATCAAACCTGCACACTTTTGCCTTATGGGATAGATCTCCCGACATCTTCCAGGCCAGATGGAAAAAGTCAGTTGGGGGAAAATGAACGCATCCACAGAGTAAGTTCTGGAAACTAGGAAGTGCAGAAACACAGGTGGGCGTGGGGAGGTGGGTCTGGTCATTTTACTTACAAATACCATCTTCCTTTTATTTGTTTTACCCTTCCTGTATTCAGAGCAAGGCAATAAAAACATTAAGTTAAAGGAAAATTTTTTTTTCCCAGCTGGAGAATGTTAGAAGGAGGAAAAAGAGGCCAGAATTACTCAGACAGGCCCCCCATGAGGCAGACCCAAACATCACCAGCCTCCCAGCCACAGGCCTGGGCTTCCCTGGGAGGGATTTATTTTCTGGTGCAAAAGGTGCATTTTGAGTAAAGTCTCAAAAAGGGAATAGAAGCCCCTAATGTGTTTTCTCTCTTTGCTTTGTTGGAAGCGAGCATGGGCTTGGGGGAGCAAACATTTTTAGATAATGATGCAGGCAGATTTTGTTTCTTATTATCCACAAAACAAGCACCAGCCAACCTTTTGCACACGTGTGTGCATTATAAACATGGGTGTCACACAGTGTCAGCCACCTGGGGAAATGTAGTGAGGTCAATTGAGTCTGTTCAGTGTGAGTTTGCTCAGTAAAGTGATTATAGGACTCTGTCCCCTCCAGGATAGGGACTGAGATTGGTAAGAGAGGAGTGGATTCCTCTGCTCACAATTGTTCTGTATCTCTGCCTCACGCTTCCAAGACCAGCCTCCTCGAGGTAGTCTCCAGCGCTCTCTCTGGGTTCACCCGTTTCTCCCTACCTCAGGGCCTTTGCACATGCTGGTCTCTCTGCCTGGAAAGTGGTTCCTCTTTGTCCTCGCTGAGTTAATTCCTGCTCTTTCTTCAAATCTCAGCTCAAACACCAGGAGGTGCTTCTTGGACCCCCAGACTAGATCAGCCCCCCTTGTATGTCCTCCTAACTCATCCTAACGCCATTAGCAATTATGTCATTCGTTGTGGACATGGGTGTTGAGTGTCGGTCTCCTGACAAGAATATAAGCTCCAGGGGAGTGGAGATTGTGTGCATGTTGCTGGCTGCCCGTCCCCAGACGCTTTAGAGAGAAGACGGCCAGGGAACGTGTAGGGAAGGAAAGGAGAGAGGGATAGAGGGAGAGAAGGAAGGAAGAAATGCCCCAGTGACTCCATTCGTGTATCATCACATATCTCTGTGGTTCACTTTTTAAAATGGCATTAACGGGGCATAATTGACATACAGTAAACTACGTACATTAAAGTGTATAATTTGATAAATTTGGACACATGTCCACATCCATGGAAACCATCACCACAATCAAGGCAGTGAATCCATCCATCACTCCCAAAACGTTTCTTCTCGTACCCCTCAGCCACACACCCCCCCCCCCCCCCCCCCCCCCCCCCCCCCCCCCCCCGGCAACGACCGATCTCTGCCTTCTATCGCTGTAATTAGTGTGCGTTTCCTAGAGCTTCACATAAATGGAATCCTACAGTCTGTACCTGGCTTTTTTTTAATCTGCCTTCTTGTACTTAGCGTAATTATTTTGCGATTCATCAGGTTGCTGTATGTACGAGGGCTGTCCGGGAAATACCCAGCCATTTATTGTTAAATATAACAAGAATGGGGACATGGCTGGATACTTTCCGGACAACCCTCGTCTTTAATGTGTCGATAGCACGTTCGCTAATCACTGCGTAGTATTCCATTGTATGGACGTGACACGATGTGTCTATCCGTTCTGCCGTCGATGAACATTCGGGTTGTTTCGAGTTGGGGACTATGACCGCAGCTATGAAATGTCCATTAAGTGTCCGTGCACATTTGTGCAAAAGTCTTTGTGGGGACAGATGCGTTCAGTTTTCCTGGGTGTGGACCGGCTGGGTCATACGGTAGGTGGAAATGTGATTATTGGAGATACTCTGTATGGTTCGATTTTCATTCGGGTGCAAACAGACAGCGGGTCTCAATCCCAGGACTTTCGGATGCCTTTTCTTCCCGCTCAGGTGACTCGGGTGACTCACAGTCTCCTGCTGCTGCAGTGCTCCCTAGCTAATTCCTTTAGGGTCTTCAAATCCCAAAGAGCTAATAGTGAGGGGGGAAGGTCCGCATTTATCTGCCATCCAGCACGTTCTGCTCCACATAGACCCCTCATCCCAAAAAGCCTCTGCAAAATCCAAAGCCCTAACCAATTTGTCTTTATCTTCCTCAGGGGACACTTAAACTGGCTTCAACTAGATCGAAGAGTTTTGGAACATGACTTCCCTAAAAAGTCAGGACCCGTGGTGTTATACTTCTGTGTCAGGTATGTACACCTGGTATCTGCATTTTTGCTTTTGTTCTGTGTCAGAAAAGTCGGGGAGGGCAGAGAGATTCAAGGGGAAGGCAGGTCAGGTTTGTCTTGGGTCACTGCCAGGAAGAAAGGTCATTGTTTAGCTTAATTCCTCGTAGATACAGATGCAGGGTGTGAGTGTGTAAGGCACGTCGGTTTGTGTACATCAATCAGCACGTGTTTGTGTGCTTGTACTATGATGCTTGTGTAGAATGAACATAGAAACCGCCCCCCATTTTTTTTTGGAGGGGGGTGTCCTATATCTTGAACTAAACTGAGTCTCTTATCATACATAGTTCATGCCCTGGGATTCGTTTTTGGTGGCAATTTGAAGCTATATAACAAATGTCTCTGTCCTCTTTCCTTCTATCACAAATGCCCCTTGAATCTTTTGAAACTTGTGTGTTTTATCCCAAATAAGAGTCGTTGAAAGCCAGCAGCAAACCACAGATATCAAGGTATTTCCTGGCAAGGGAGAATGTGGCCTAATAACATATCAGATTCTTCTTGGCCTCTCTGAGCAAAACAAAATGAAAAAAAATAACAGATCAGAAATCCTGGGTATTTTCTGCTCATGAATCTATCCTAAGAAATTTGATTTTGTGATTGCAGAATGAACTGCATTTGGGATCTAGTGCTTCAAAGAGTTAACATTTGCAACAATCTTATAAAGGAGACGGGTCTTACCACTTCTGTTTGCAAAAGGCTGTGGGAGCAGGGCAAGTCAGGGGTTCAGGGTCAAAGTATGACTCAGGAGCAAGGTCAGAATCTGAGCCCCCAGATCCTGCAGCACCCTGAGTACTCGGTCTGTGGACCCAGCAGGTTCTATCTTTCTAGAACTTTGACTGCTACCCAGTTGCAGAGGCATCGGAGTTCTGACGCCTCAGTCTTCACATGGACACGAACACTTCCACCCAATGCATAGTTTAAAATATGCTAACAGCAATGCAGGCTTAGGACACAGAGCACGTGCAATTCGGTTCTTCCTAGAGAGCACAGCGAGGAACCTAAGACTCAAAGAGTCCACCGAAGAGGCTGGGGTGTGTGTCTTTCCCTCCGGAGTTAGTTCAAACTTGCCTTTGATGCGTTTTTGATTTGTTTACCAGCTGCAAACATATCCACGCTCCTCGTCGCCGTTTCCATCACTGATGGGAATGATCGTGTTGCCATATTCTCTTGAACAGTGTCAACAGTTTCTCAGATCAATGGGAAAGTGACCATAGACAGCAGAGAACAGCAATTGCACCGGGAGGGGCCGGTGGTCGCGCTGAAGCAGCTCGTTGACCTGTGGCTGCAGGGGGGTCGGTACACTGACCACCTGTCAGCCTCTCCCCTTCTCCCTGGTGGTTTGCACCAACATTAACCAGGAAGAGAAAATACTGGGCTCAGCTGCATATTAGGCGGTTTTCTTTTCAAGAGTCTTCTGGGAGTTATTTGTGGGTTTGGGGAACCAGGCCCTTGTAGGAAAGCTTGGGGCACGTCGAGATTGTTAGGGAAATGTTCCTCCCCCCAAATGTGCAGATCCTCCCCACGTGTCTCTGGTCCCTCAGTCTGTGGTCATGCAGCTTCTGTGGTGCCACCATACCGCTGGTCCCTAGAGGCCTCTAGACCCCAATTCCACGTGGCCCCTGTGGCTCTGGCCTCGATTGAATGTGCTCCCTGAGTCCTGCGTGGCTCAGTGGCTCTGCGCTGTCCTGGTCCACCTCCTCCTGGGTCCCTCTGTTCCTGGCTCCCCTGCTCTGTTCACCCGTGAGCGTCATTGTCCGTGACGTCTCGTCTTGATTGTCCTCTCTCCCTTCCCCTCCCAAGGTGTGATTTCCCCCCGTCCATGACTCCCAGCTCTGCTCTTTTTGGAGCCTCCAGGCCCTCTGCCCCTGTCCTTCCTCTCTTCCCCATCCCCGGGCCACCTCTGCTCATAGGCACACGCACGCGGATGCAGCACACGGGATCTAATGACGACATCATCTTTCTGCCCCCGGATGTGCTCGTCTCTCCGTGTCACCACTTAATCTCTGCGATAGGTGCCACCACCCACCCAGCCCCCCGAGCCGGACCCTGGGGAGTCAACCTTGACCTCCCTCCTGTTCTCTCCGTCACCACTTCCGATGATCTCTGTGTCTTCCATGGCTCTGACACCCATCCTTGCTCTCCGTGCACCCCCTCGGCTGTAACCAGCACCTCCAAAAACCCCTCCCGGACCTGAAACCTGCCCATTCATCTCTGCTTCCGGTCCCCATGCCTTCCAGTGTCCCCTAGATGTGGACACTGCGCATCTCTTCAGAGATTCTCAGCTGATCTCTGCTCCTGGTTTTTTCTGGCTTTCAATGAGCCTCAGGAAAGAAAAGGATATCATTAGCACATCACCTACGACGCAACCTCTGCCCACTCGTCCAGCCCCGTCCCTCCCCACCCCTTCGCCCCTCCCCCCTCGCACACGCAGGCTGTGTCTACAGCCAGGGGTCAGTTGATGACCAGGGTCGTTTTCAACCACACACCATTGTTTAGGACCATAAGGCAAGTTCCCCAGATTTGAGAACAATAACCAAGCAAGATTACAATAGGTCAAGAAAAAAATATAAGGACAATATACGTACCCACCCAAGGAAGTGTGTGTGTGTGTGTGTGTGTGTGTGTCTTTTTACAGGCGCAAGTTTGTGCTTGTAATGATGTGTACATGTCTGGGCTGTTCCTTTAACTGCGTCTTCTTCGGCCAAGTGTCCCCGTAGCTCTGATCATCTGTACTGTTTGCAGGAAAATAAATAGAGATTAGATTTGTCTGGGTTTCACAAACAATAAACCAAAGCAAACAGTAGAAAAATAAGAAAGAGGGGAGATGCCAGGAAGCTTTATCTGGAGGGAGATTGTGCGGCGGAGTCCCTGGGCCAGATTCTCCGTGTCTTCCCTGGCTGATTGAGACAGCAGCTGCTATTTCCTGCCGCTCACAATAACAATGATGGCACGGATCTAAAATGAGGTGCCTGCTACCCACAGCTTGCTATATTTCAGCTGGAGTGTCCCAGTTAAGATCTTAGAGCCGTTGTCATTCTAAACGCCAGCGATTTTGGCTGCAGAAACTCACAGCTTATTGTTCTCATTATTATAGTAATGCTCTTTTTTTTTTTTTTT
>VBSM01003148.1:10489662-10518122 GCA_008086735.1 Cheirogaleus medius | reverse complement strand
AGGAGGCTGAGGCGGGAGGATCGCTTGAGCCCAGGAGTTTGAGGTTGCTGTGAGATGTGATGATGCCACTGCACTCTACCCAGGGCGACAGAGCGAGACCTTGTCTTAAAAAACAAACAAACAAATAAGCATGCAAGCAGGGAGCGCATACTTATTCCTACTACACACTGTCGGATAAGACATTCTCAGCCCTGGATCATCTGTGCTGGCTTGAGTGTGATGTTTTTCCAATCTGGAGTCAAGGAACCTCTTAGCTACAGTTGCCCTCGGTCTAGAAAGTTGTTCCTTTTAACTCAAAAAGACACCCTACTATTTAGCCCTGCTGAATGTGCCAGAAAACGTGTTTTAGAATGTAGGTTTTATTGTTATTCAGCTGCGGTGAGGCCAACAGGTCAGGAGAGGACTGCCGTTAAAAAGATAGTTTGTTACAGTTTGGAAGAGGAGGGGACAGGCCACGCCACGCCACGCCACACCACGCCATGCTATGTCACGCCATGTCATGCCACACCACGCCATGCTATGTCATGCCATGTCATGCCACACCACGCCATGCTATGTCACGCCACGCCATTTCACGCCACACCATGCTATGTCACGCCATGCCACGCCACACCATGCTATGTCACGCCATGCCACGCCACGCCATGCCACGCCACACCATGCTATGTCACGCCATGCCACGCCACACCATGCTATGTCACGCAGAGGGGAGCCAGACGGAGTGAGGGCAAGTGTGGACGGGAGCCTTTATTGTGGTTTCCATGGGAGGCAAGGCCGGGTAAGCAGACCTAGGATTGGCTAGTTTGAATGATGCCAGCAGGCTCTGGGGCACAGGGCTGTCCCTAGTCGTCTGGTACGTGTCCCTGGGCTGATTGGGGCAGGGGAACAGTGGCCCTGGGTGTGAGAGCCCCTGGAGGTGTCGGGAGGGGTGGGCTCTGGACGGTCAGTGGGTGGCACATGGAAGTCGTACTCCCTGGGGAGCAGTTTACTGTCTCCAGGAATTGGCCGACCCTGGCCGGACAGTCCCTGCAAGGGCGGCAGGGCCCCTGATGTCAAAGCATCCTAGAGACACGGTTAATACAGAACCAGGCTTGGAATTGTCCGTGCAGACCCTCTGACTCCAAGAGCATTCATTTCCCGGGGTTTTCCCAGAAACCTGGAATGTTCTTTGTGAAGTGTGGAAACCGTCCCTGCCCGACACCGATCGTTACAGAAGTGCAACATCGCCCCCTACTGCCAGAGAGGAGGACCTCCAGCAAGGCTCTCAGGAAAATCAGAAAAATAACTGAATTTTTGAAAAAGAAAAGAAAAATCTTGACTTTGACTCCAACCATCAACACTCCCGTCTCTCTGGGCCCCGGTGTGACAGCCTCTCTCCCTGTGCGCATGGGGGTGTCTGAGGTCTGTTTCTCTCCAGGCATTGCTGCGTCGGTGGTTGGAAATTCAGGATGAGCTAAATATCCGAGTGCAACAAACAATAACAGGACAGGCCTGGAACTCCCAGGGTTTCCAGGCTGTTGTCTCGGTGAGAAAAGTGAACAGGAAACCACTTTCCAATTCTGTGTAAAGGAGGTGATTTTTTTTTTCCTTCATCTCAAAATAAGCTTGTTATTTCCTGGGCCTCCTGGGCCCCCGTTAGGGCCAGGTGACATAGCCCAGTGGAAATGAACGCTGTCCTCAAAGATGTGTCATTTGCTGCCTCATTTCAGTTTTCCATGATGAGAGAGTAGGAAAGACAAGAGAAGTGTTCTGTTTTCTTAATATGCTGTGCAGGAGGAAATTGGGATGCGGGGAGGGGAAGGATGTAGAGTATCTTCACTCCTTTTATTCTTAAGAATGAAAGCAAATGAAATAAAGATGGATGGTATCGCTTGTAAAATCAAGTTATTTTAGAACCTACAGATTTAGATTCAAAATTATTAGAGTACTGAGGTTGCTGTCAACCTCAGGAGGCCCCTGCTAATATTCTGATATTAGGGTTACCCTCCCCCTCCCCTTCCTTCTGTGTTTTCCTTTTTCCTTCCTTCCACTTATTTTGTTATTCTCATTACCCTTTGCCAAAGGCCCTTTGTAGAAGACATGGATTAGGTTTAAAACATTAAATCAAGCTTCGTTTATTTTGCTTTGAGATGTAACATGTGCTTCTGCCTTTCAGTTTTCTATTATTAAAGAACTGGAAGTTGTACGACTTTACCTCTGAGGCCATGGTGGAGGTGTACGCAGGCCTCCGTGCCTAAAACACTTTCTCTAAAAGCAGGAGGCGTGTGCTTGCTTGGGGTCGCACGGGGCGTGGAAGGTGACCCGCTAGTCCGTTCATTCCCAGGCTTTGCAAGTGTGAAGACCACTTTGTAATCCCTTGAGAATTATAGACCCTGACATGATGGTAATTGTGCTAATAATATCTGTGGACTGAGAAAACCTGATGTCTGAGGTTACTCTAGATTCACTCACACATTTATTTTATTTTATTTTATTTTATTTTATTTTATTTTAATTGAGACAGTCTCACTCTGTTGCCCGGGCTAGAGTGCCGTGGCGTCAGCCTAGCTCACAGCAACCTCCAACTCCTGGGCTCAAGTGATCCTCCTGCCTCAGCCTCCTGAGTAGCTGGGACTACAGGCATGCACCACTATGTCCAGCTAATTTTTTATGTATATATTTTTAGTTGTCCAGCTAATTTCTTGCTCTTGCTCAGGCTGATCTTGAACTCCTGAGCTCAAGCGATCCGCCCACCTCGGCCTCCCATTGTGCTAGGATTACAGGCGTGAGCCACCGCGCCCGGCTGCACTCACACATTTAAATGAACAGATACTATATTAAACACAACAGCCTCTGCACGCACTTGAAAAATGACAGAAGACATTATTTATTTAGTCTGTAGACAAAAGGTGACAAACCGGTACACGATGGCCTTGACCTAGCCTATAGACATGTTCTGTTTGCCTTATACGATGTTGGCTGGTTGCTTTTGCTGTGGTGGTGGTTGTAATTTGAATTTGTTTCCCATATTTAAAAACCAATGGACTTCTTAGGTGGTGAACCACTGACCTAGTCCCACTGGCTTCTGTTACAGTCTAGAAAACAGAAGCCCAGCAAGATCATGTGACTTGCCCTAAGTCACACAGAGTTGGTTCTAGATCACTGGTCTTTGACTCTCTTCCCAGGAGTCTTGTGGTCAGATTGTAGTGCTTTTCTAGACCGTAGTGCTTGTTTCTTGTCGTTTCGCCTTCTGCCTCCTCTCGGTGCTCTCGGTTTCCAGGAACCAGAGATACCCAGGACCCTCCGAGTCCAGTCTCAGGGTTGCCACCTCCCAGCACCTTCTTCACCTCCAAGAAGCTGCATCTCAACCACCCCCCACCCCCTGTTTCGCTCCTTTAGTGTGGCTGGTCCTTAGACAGTACAAGCACATTATCTCATTAAAGAATTTAATAAACTCGGAAGTCGATGTGTAAAGGCGCGTTTAGTGTAAACCTAAATAATGTCAGCATGTTTCATCTCGGGAAAAAAATCCATAAGCTCCATCTGGATAGAAATCAAGTTCTCATTTGGCTTAATATGCGCTAATATCTCACAGTGTTAACACTCACCCCAGCTCTCTGGATGCGCAGAAATCAAGACTTCACACCACCCCCAGGGAAGACACGTAGTAAACGACTTCAAAGAGACATGTGATTAAGCAGAAGAAATTACCTTTAAAAAATCCAACTCAACAACGATTAGGACTAAACAAGCAGTTGTAATGAAAACCAATAGCATTCTGAGAAATTGGAAAGCAGGGAAAGAAAAAGAAAGTAGACCAGTCAGTTTTAGAGTCTGGGCTTCCAAGTCGGTGGCAGACCGGTTCTTTGGCTCTGGTGAGGACTGTCAGGCAAGACAGTCCTGAGCCACTGTAGAGGTACCTGAAAAACAGTTTGCCCTTGAAAAGGAATCATAGAAAAGCAATCGATGACACCTTCCTCTTTTGCTCATGTAGGATTGGGCATTACAGTTGGCATCTCAAGTCATGTAGCTCCGGAGAACAGCTGATTGGCTGTGCCCGCCATGTCTGTGGTTCACACATGGTTTTTGTCTTTCAGGTTCTACATAGAAAGCATTTCGTACTTGAAGGATAACGCCACCATCGAGCTCTTCTTTCTGAACGCTAAGTCCTGCATCTACAAGGTAGGAACTTTCTCTTCCTTTTCCCGCTGAAATCTGAAAGTATTGTTTGAAGCCGGGAATCCCAAGGTGTTGCCCCTTGGGTGATTTTATTGATTAAGAGAAGTGATTTATAAATTATTTACTATAAATAAATAGAACTTCATGAAGCTAAAGGCATCTCAGGTTAATAATGGGATTCCTTCTGATCCATCTCTGTGTTTCCAGGCTTCATGGTGGTGTTCCTTAGCCTAATTTTGAGGGTCTCTTTCTCAACTGAGATAAAGGGGGGAAAAAACTAGATAAGTGTGACAAATGCACTAGTCAACTTAGGCCTGGCAAGTATGAATGAACTTCTAATAACCAAATATGTATATAGGTGACCATTTTTGGGTGGTCTAGCAGTATCTTTCAAGGGGATGCTTGTGACACTGTAGGTGAAACAATTCTTTTTTTTTTAAAATTGTAAAGTGCACATATATTTATTATCATAATCATTGTTAAGAGTACAGTTCAGTGGCATTAAGTGCATTCACACTGTGGGTACAACCATCACCACCATTCATCTGCCAAATTCTTTTCATCACCTCACTCTGAAACTCTGTACCCGCTAAACAACTCCCATTCTTCCCTCCCCAACCACCATTCTCCTTGCTATCTTTATGGATCTGACTACTCTAGTCCCTCATGTAGGTGGAATCATACATATCTGTCCTTTTGCGTCTGGCTTATTTCACGTAGCAAGATGTCCTCAGGGTTCATCCATGTTATAGCATGTATCGTAATTTCCTTCCTCTTTGAGCTTGAATAATATTCCACCGGGTATATGTACTACGTCTGGTTTATCTATTCATCTGTGGATGGACGCTTGGGTGCTTCCACCTTTTGGCTATTACAAATAATGCTGTCAAGAGCACAGCTGCCCGAATAGTTCCTCAAGCCCTTGCTTTCAGATCTTTTGGGTATGTATCCGGAAGTGAGATTGCTGGATCATATGGTAGGTCTACTTTTCATGTTTTGAGGAACTGTCTTACTGTTTCCCATAGCGGCTGCCCCATTTTACATTCCGACGAACAATGCAACAGTGCATAAGGGTTTCAATTTCTCCACATCATCACCAGCACTTAGCATTTTCTGTTGTTGTTTTTTGTTTGTTTTTTGTTTTTAGTAATAGCCATCCTAATGGGTATAAGGTGGTGTCTCATTATGGTTTTGATTTGTATTGCCCTAATGATCAGTGATGTTAAGTGCCTTTTCGTATGCGTATTGGCCTGTTCAAGAGACAGTTCTTAATTGAGTGGGACAGTCCCTTGCACTGTATCCAATTGGCCCATGTGCTTGGAGTGTTTCCTTTCATGGGATAACCCAAAATGCCCACACACCTTTCCAGCACACACTCTCTCCCTGGGGAGAGGAGCTTCCAGAACACCACCCAAGTTAAGAACCACGACTAGGAGGACATATTTAAAGGAAACACCCACCCCATTGGCTGCCCCACCTGCACGTTACGTCCCACGAGTGTAACCTTCGCGCTGCCTCCCGAGGGCTGCGTTTTAGCCACAACAGAAGAACAGCTAATGCCACGAAGCTCATGTGAGGTGTAGTGTTGTTACCTGCCAAGGGCATGATGCCCATTGTCTGATTGCGTCTTCACACCTTTTGAGATGGATACCACTTTTTATTCCCAACAAGGAAGTTGAGGCAAGCGAGTATTCACCCTCGGCCACATACCCAGTGAGTGGCCCAGGCTGTGCCATGCCTGGGGGGCAGACGGTCCCTGTACACCTGTTCGCAAAGTGGTGGATGGAGATATTCAAAGGAGTCTGAGAAGATCCCGCTGCCTGTATTTTCATATTTAACTCAACTCAGGTTTAGGGGATTGCAGCAACCCCCTAAACCTTAAAACACATAGGCAAGAGTTGAAATGGTATCACTTTTCCTTCTGGAAGGATTCAAGCACATTCGTTGCACAGAATTGTTCTACCAAGTGCAAATGTTCAAAGTAACGGAGGGACTGGTAATGATCAAATTCAATCCTGTGAAAAGACCTCACTTGGTGGCAGTTACTGAGCCAGGACTTAATCTGGGCTCAAACCCAGAGCCCTCCCATTACAGTATTTTTGGAGTTTTGCTGAATGGAGGGAAACGACACTAAATGCGGTTCCAGGTACTTGCAAATTCCTTCCTCTCTCTAAGCACCCATTTTCTCATTCTCAAGTGAAACTATTAATAATAATACCAACCGTACGTACCTCACAGGCTAAGAGTATCTGATGGTTTTTTGAATGAATGAGAGAAAGCACTTTGAAAAAGTTCAGAAATGAAAAGCGAGTACTGTCCACCAGGTGGCAGCCTTGGGCAACGAAATAAGTGGAAGAAAAGTCGCTGAGCCCATGAAATCGCCCTTGAGCCTCTCAAGTGAACCGTGGCTCCAGAGCGTACCTGTGCAGGTACCTGGGTAAAGGGAGAGAGAGAAGAGGTGTTCAGTTCTGTCTTGTCCCAAATGTGAGCTGAAAGTGACAGGGCTTCTGAACATCATGCATGCTGCAAGGACTCTGGTATTCAGGGAAAATACAAAAGGAGAATAAATCCCAGAACCGAACATTACAGATTCCCCAAGTGGAGGGGACGATCGCTTTGTCGCCAGCCGCATTTAAGATCAAGGTGCCAACAGCCTCAGCCTGCCTGCTGAGTGGCATCCCAGAACCCAGCTCTCTCTTCTCAAAATCTTCCCTTGAACTTGGGCCCACAAATGACCGCAAATAACAAGGGGTGGCTTCTCTCAAGTTTATATAGGAGATCAAATAGCATCACGAGGCCACTTGTCTCCCTCTCGTGTTTTCAAGAATAATTTTTTCATTTGCATAAATTGATACTTAGAATTTATTTAAAAATTTTGCATCTGTAGTATCTTATTTGAGCCTCAGAAACTCTGAGTAAGGTCGAGCGAGAACCTCTGGTTTTCCAGGGGAGGAAGCTGATGTCGAGAGAAGTTAAGTGACTTACTTAAAGACAGAGGACCTGGAGGTGGTTGGACAGGCCGTGTAAGCTATGTCAATATGTGAAGGTGATGGGAGGCGTGGAGCCGAGCTATTAGGAATTTAGCTTTTGCCATGGGGCAGGCTCGGTTCCCTTCCCACCTGTGCCACTTAGTGAATGCAATAAATGTGGACACCTTCTGCAGTGTCTCCAAGCTTCATTTTCCTGTTTGATGGAGCAAGGATATCATAAGCCCCTGCCCACAACCTTCTTGGGAAGGTTCAGCGAGATAACGCATGGGAATTTCTTAGCACCCAGCCAGGTATATTATTAGCTCACTGGATTCAGACCCGAGTTGTCTCTTGGCTGTGATTTTCTTTGTGCCTCCCATGCTGCCCCCTGGCACTTTTGAGGCCTTGGAGAGCCCAGAGGGTGGGGCCAGACCCGGAGAACCTGCCATGGTGCACAACCCAACCGCAGGCTTGGGTGTACCCAGCGCAGGTTTAATATCAAGTCCCTCCCTGTTTCTTGGGGAACGATTCTTACCACGCATGAGAATCTGAGTTAACTCAGGCAAAACATGCCACTTATTTTTGCTTCTTCAAAGTCCAATTTCATTCACTTTTTAAAGTATTAATATTTAGTGCTATCAAAGTCATATATGATGTAGTTTAAAAGTCAAATGGTTCTATGAAGCTTATTATGAAAGAGTCCCCTCGCCCCCCAAGTCCTGCTACTTGCAACAATTGTAGCTGTTTCTTCTAGTATTTGCCTCTCTGTATCTAAATAATTGGCACAGGACATTATTTCTTGATGTATCCATTGTAGATTTATTGAATTCCTATTAAAATGGGTGAGGGTTAGGGTGTCCCATACCATCACCTACACTTTCACTTTTCCCATTTTCTCAGTACGGCAGTGACTCGATTCTGGGTTAAACCCATAGTCATCAGCATGACATTATTATGACTAATCTAAGTAGTAGCCTGTGGTGGTGGTTCCTGTTTCAGACAACCAGTTGTCTTACCCAGAGGGAATAATTGCCTTGATTTTACTTGTTCAGTTTCTATGTACCCATCAGTTTTTTTCAAAGGCTTCTATAATTTCCCAAACGTCTACCAAGATTAATTTCCAAACACATTAGGCAATTCTTCGGTTCCTCTCTTTGGGTCGATTCTGGTTGGTCTTGCTGTTGTTGCTGTTTTCTGAGGCCTCCCTCCCGGACACCCCCGTCCCCCGTCCTCATGCTCCGGTGTAGCCCTGGGCCAATGCAGAGCCTCACCCGGGGACACCCTTCCACGTTGGGGTCTTCCCTTCACCCCAGCTCTGCATGGGATCCTCTGTTTCCCAGATCCTGAGTCTTCCTGTTTTTATGTTTTACATCATCGTTGCCTTGGAGAACATCCTGCAGTAAATCCAGAGAATGTGCATATGGGAGGTAAAATGTTTGGGTCCTGGCATGTCTGAAAAAGTCTTTATTCTACCTTCATTTTTTTTTTTTTTTTTTTTTTTTTTGGAGACAGAGTTGCCCAGGCTAGAGTGCCATGGCATCAGCCTAGCTCACAGCAACCTCAAACTCCTGGGCTCAAACGATCCTCCTGCCTCAGCCTCCCGAGTAGCTGGGACTACAGGCATGCGCCACCATGTCCAGCTAATTTTATATATATATTTTTAGTTGTCCAATTAATTTCTTTCTATTTTTAGTAGAGATGGGGTCTCGCTCTTGCTCAGGCTGGTCTCGAACTCCTGAGCTCAAACGATCTGCCCGCCTCAGCCTCCCAGAGTGCTAGGATATTCTACCTTCATATCTGATGGATAGTTTGAGTAGATGTAGAAATAGAGGAGGAAGATTTCTCACAGAATATCTAAGATGTTGCTCTGGGAAAGTCTGCTGTCCTAGCCATTGTATGTGACACCCCCAAGACTGTCCCTCAACAGTGGGACCTTTTAGGATCTCCTCTTTGTCCCTCTTGATCTGAGGTCTCAGGGGCTGTGCCTGATGTGGGTCTTTATAAATTCATCATGCTTTGTATGCAGTGGGCGCTTTGGTCTGGAAACTTGTATTCATTTTCAGTTTGGGGTTGGAGGGGATTGTTTTGTATTATTTTCTCCATATCTTCTCCCCTGTTCTGTCCTCTCTTTCTGGAACTCCTGTTAATCAGATGCTGGACAAAGCCTCCTGCTTCGACACCTTGTCTCCCCAGCTGCCACCTCTGTCTTTTTATTCTACTTTCTGGGAGATTTTGTCAGTGTTATCTTTAATCTCTACTCTAGGGACTTTTGAACCTTTGCTGTTGTGTTTTTTAATTTCCAAGAATTCCTTCATATCGTCTAATTTTTCTTTTTTTTATTTTATGTTGTTTTTGTCTTAGGAACATCATAGCCTCTCTTATAGCTCCGCTACTATTAATTATCATCATGATTATTCTGTTTCCTTCCAGTTCTTTTTTTCCTGTTTATTTATTTTTGGCTCTCTCTTTTCCCATAGCAGGAGTTTCTCAGTTGTCTGTTGGTCCTGATTCTGTCTGTTCTTACTTAAGAGTGAGGCACTTAGGAACCAACCAGATACTGAAGTCACCTGGTGTGTGTCCCTGTGGAGTGATCCAGTCTCAAGCTGGTTCTTTACATGGGGAACCCCAAGTATCAGTGTCTGGATATCTTTTTGCTGTGGCTCTTCCTTCTCCTCAGAGAAGACCCTTCCCACTTCCTGCCCTGGACATACCCTCCTACGTGCGGGGTTTTGGGGAGGGAATGGCCTCCATTCCGGGTATGGAATTCCATTTATTCCCTGCACTTCCCACTGTCCCATCTCAGCGTCCTGCTCCTCTTCTCCAGAGAGCAAACCTGTCATCTCTCCAAGAGCAGAAAGGTGAGAAAGGTGTGTTGCTTTGTTTTGCTATTCTTCCCAAATCAGGAATCAATCCCCTCTTCCCACCTTCCTGTCTTTCTTCACCAGGAAGCAGGAAGCACGACCAGGGTGGATTTCTCCCTCACTTTCTCTTCCTGCACATCTATTTTCTACAAAAAGAGTAGGGAAATATAGTCCTTTTCTATCCAAGTTGCAGAAAATTTAAATATGTTCCCAAGAGCAGGGCTGGAATCGTTTACTTTAGGGGAGACCGGAGGACGTATGGAATGGGATTCCCTGCCACCCTACTTGATCCGACATTTCTGATGTATTTTAACTTACTAAGGTGACACTTGGGGGGTGGGAAGAAAATTGATGGCTGGAGGTGGAAACCACTTGTTTAGAAATGTGTGTGCAGGTCTGTGGAAAACTCCCACGGGGAGTCTGCCCGGGATGTTGTGTGTTCTCTGGGAAGAGATGTATGCAAAGACTTTTCTGTTGGTCTCCCTCTGTGCCCACCTGAAGGGGCCCATCAGTCAGCCCCCTCAGGAGGCAGCGGGCTTGTCACACAAGACGGGAGCGATTCAGTGGGCGTGGACTCTCATCCCACCTCTTCCTCCACTTCCAGACTGCAGGATTGACAAAAGGAAACCACCATCAAAAATTAGTCACTGAAGTAATTTCCCAAAGTCTTGCAAACAACAAATGCTAGGTCATAAAATGACAGGGTCCGTTTAATTTTTAGGCTGAGCACAGTGGCTCGTGCCTATAATCCCAGCACTTTGGGAGGCTGAGGCAGGAGGATCCCCTGAGGCCAGGAGTTTGGGACCAGCCTGGACAACCTAGCAAGACCCCATCTCTATTAAAAAAATTAAAAAATGAAAAAGGATTTCTACAAATTATATATCTTAAAGTTATAAGGGAAATAAATCTTAGCTCTAGTTCCCAATCTTCTTTACACACAAACCTTCAGAGAGATAAGGAAATTGGCTTTTACATTGAAAACTTCTGTTTCCATTCACTTCCTCAGAGGAGTAATTTGATACTTATTTGATTTAGATTGGGTGGCATGACTGGCTATTCAGAATGAGAAATGGCTGCTAGGAATCTCATATTTTAACTGTATAACTTTGCCCTGGCCTGAAAGGGATTGGCAATCTACCCCTTAAGTATATTTGTCACATTTAAATTATATTTGATCTCAACCCTTACCTTACCCGGTGATGATAACCAAAGAAACAGTCCCCACGGTTGCCATGGAGAAGTTGGCGTCAGCATTTTTCTGAGCGGATGTTTAGGATCACTTTCCACAGCCTCTCACTATACTAGGCACAGAGTCAAGGATCAGGAAATTGTTTTTAATTGATTACCTTCCAGAAGTAAGGATTTGTGTATTTCCTGGGAAATCGCCAAGTTCGGTTCCTCCCTGCTCGCACCGAGGGCAGATCATGGCAGAAAAGCAGAAGCTTAAAATTTCTGTTTTACGTGTTCCAGTGTGTGGGGGTGGGGAGGGGGGATCTTGCCCACCTGAGATGTCTGCATCGGTCTGGGAGCTTCACAGATTATTGAAGGTTAAGTGATCATCCTTGGGCCGTGTTTGCTATGTAGGTCTAAATCTGTCGCTCTTACTGATAATGAAAAAAATCTTTGCTTGAGGTCTTCAAAGTACTCTGCTAATGAGCAGATGGTATCATCTCATCTGTAGGTGGGAGAAACAAAGCCCAGAATCAAGTCCCACAGGACTAAGGAACCAACATAAATATCAGCACTTTGGGAAGCTGAGGCAGGAGGATTCCCTGAGGCCAGGAGTTCAAGACCAGCCTGGGCAACATAGCAAGACCCCAGCTCTATAAAAAAAAATTTTTTTAATTAAAAAGGATTTCCACAAATTCTATATCTTAACGTTATAAGAGAAATAAACAAATCTTAGCTCCGGAACCCTAGTTCTCTGAGTTTGATGGATGCAGGTTTAGTGCATGCTCTTATGGGCCAGAGAGCAGTAGGAGAGAAGGACAGACTCATTTTCTCAGCTCTCTAGAAACAAACTCACGTGGATGCATCATCTTGGCTGCGCCCATGACTTCTAGAATTGCAATTCCTTAGGGTCCTGACGTGGGCTGTATGCAGTGGGTGAGCAGCACGAGAAACCGCAGTGCCACGAAACGAGGGTCTTGGCTCAGTGCGGGTAGCATGCGCCCCTTGGATCGTTAGGCAAACATGAAGTGACTTGACTGCTGAAAACCTGGCAAAGGGCTGAGAATGAGGAATTGCGCAAGATCTCAGCAGTCTCATCCTGGCACCGCAGCCCCTGTTGCCCCGGGGGCGACTTCTCGTGCATAGTTACGGTGAGTTGTGCAACGAGGTAGCTACACAGCCAGGGGAAGGAAGGAGCAAGCTGGGCTAAGTATGGGCACCGTGCGTGACCCACTTTAATAATGTACACTGTGTTAATGTTCTCTGGAGAAACAGAACCAGTAAGATACATATAGACATATAGAAAGAGATTTATTGTGAGGGATTGGCTCATGCAGTTACAGAGGCTGAGGAGTCCCCTGATCTGTCATCTATGAGCTGGAGACCCAGGAAAGTCGGTGGCGTAGTTCAGAGGCCCGAGAGCAGGAGCACCAAAGGTGCAGGTTCTAACCCAGGTCTGAGGACCAGGAGCACTGAGGGCAGGAGAAGATTGATGTCCCAGCTTAAGGAATTGGGGAGAGGGGATTCCTCCTTCCTCTGCTTTTTTGTTCTATTCAGGCCCTCAAAGGATTGATTGGGTGATGCCATCCACATTGGGAAGGGCAGTCTACTGAGTGTACCTGTTCCCGTGCTCACCTTATCCAGAAACATCCTCCCAGACACACCCGGAGCCAGTGGTTAATATGGGCACCCCATGGCCAGTGAATGAACCGTCACATACACGGTGACCAGTACACACACAGACACATACACACACACTGCCCATCTCTTTAAAAAAACAATCTTACTAAGTATTCCAATAAATACTAAGAAGTGCTGCAGAACAGAGGAAAACTGTGGAGTTCGGATCATCTATCGACACCAATGAGTGGACTTAAATAATATACACCTGATTTTGTAGCGTGTTTCCAAATCACCTCTACATTTATGCCTCGCCAAACCCAGTAAAATAATTGGAAAGAAACTGTTATCCCCATTTCTGATAAGGAAAATGAAATTCAAGGCAGTCAAGTGATTTAGTCAATGTCCCCAGCCATTGCGCTCGCTAGCCGGACTAGAACGTGAAACTTTCAGGCGAAAGTAGGAAGTGATCTTAAGGAGAGTGGCAAGATACTAGCAATAATCTTTAGAGGTTTTGGGGGTAAGAGGACAGGTGGTAGCAGCTGTCGAGCGTTCGTTAGGAAAGCCCTTGCGCCAGCCCTGCACGTGGCTCTGAGTGGACTTTGCAACGGTCGTCCTCATTGAAATCTTCTCAACCTACCGTATGGTTGCCACTTGCATTTTATGATGTGGTGATCTCATTCGTCTTGCGTGACAGTTGAAATTCCTGTAATTTCAGACCATGAAGGAATGACTCACATTAAGATCTTTGGTTGAGCATAAAGACCACCACCACCGAGTCCCTCAGAGTGGAGAGGTCCTCCAGCTCACACGACTTCTGGAGAACGTCCATAACACCTGCCCTTTGGGGTTCCCAGGGGCCATTCGTTAGGAACACTAGGAGAGCATCCGATGGGAATCATCCTGAGAATGTTGTTACCTACGATGCTGCTGATAAATGACCTCAAGCCTCTTCCTTCAGCCGCTTAGTCACCTGGGATAAAATGATGCTGAGTGGCAGGATGGGGGGACCTCCCCCACCCCTCCTCACAGCACACATGCACACACCTGCAGATGGTCCAATTTTGTCTTTCCATGCCATTTTTCAAAAGGTCAAAGTATTCGGTAGTAAGGAAGGCAGATACCCAAAGTGCACACCCAGTGACCATAATAACCCAAGGATGTCGTAGCTACCTATTACCAAATAGTCTCAATGACTATGACTACATGCCCCCCAGACAACCTGAGATTCCCAGGCAAGATGCTCAGTCAGAAAACCACCCTGCAGAACCCCTCCGTAAATGGCACAAAGAGCCTTGGGGGCTTCAGCCTGGGGCCCTAGATTGAATGGGCACAGGTGAACGTCACACCACTTCCTCTGCGTCCGCTGGATAGAATGGAAACTGCCCTATATCTTCTGGAAGAGACTCCTGCTCCTCCTCCCTTTCTCCCATTTTTTCCTCAGTTAAACCCAAAGCTCCAGAAAAGTGTGGGATTTTTTGCACGCACCCTTTGTGGGTTTCTTTCCATTTATTTCCTCTGCTTGAGCAGAAACTCATAAAAGAAGCCACCTCTGGGTAGCCAGAGAAGTCAGAAGAGGCAAAGGTGGGGTTGGTTTTGATGCTACATGGAAGCACATTTCACACAGGAAGAGCCCTGGAAACATCTCATAACTCCTCCGAGGGGCAGTCGGCTTCCAGGTTTTGAAGTTCAATGGGAAATTTGAGGAGTGGCCAAAGGTCTGGTGCTCTGTGTGGTCATGGTGTAATCTTAAGGATGAAATCACCTCGGTGGGCAAGGTATAAATATTAATTAACGAGACATCAGGGAATCGGGCCAAGGCTGCCGGCATGCGGAAGTCTTCTTAACAATTAGGGATGTGTCTTCCCACCATTTCTAGATTGCTTTGTATACACACCTGTCAGATCGCTGTGTTGACTCCTCTGAGAACATCCAATGAGGTGATCCTTGAACTCAATAAATATTAACTAGGAGTGGTGAGAAATAACGATGCAGCTCTCTTTCCATCAGACTTTGCAAGTGTGTGCGATGTCTGGGGTACATCATTCTTTAATCCTTTTTTTTTTTTCTCTTACTGGCTGCATTTCAACTCTTGCTGTTTTTAATGTCTTCACTGGGAGATTGTCAAGGTCAGGGAAGGTGAAAACTCACCCCAGTTAAAGGTGCTAGTTCCTACTTACCCTGAGGGAAGAGAGAGAACTTGGGTCAATCAGGTTAGACATTTAATGGTGCATTTTTGGTAGCATTCCTGTGGATAATAGTACATTACAATTAATATTCGAGAACTGTGTAAAAATAAAATAAAAGACTTTCCTCCTTCCCCCCCACAGATAGAGACATTTTCATTTAGCAGATGAATCAAACAGCGAATTAAAAGCTATGTTCGCACTTCAAAGGGTTCTTTTCTGGTGGTTGGTGTTCAGTTGCAGATTAGATGGCGGATGTTAAATATTAGCCCGCCGTTGACCATTGGCAGCGACACAGGCGTAAATGTTTGACGGAAAAGCACACACACGGCGACGCGCTAACAAGTGCACGCCAACGTGCTCAGGTGGGATTGGAAACAAACATAGTGAGCGTGGAAGTGACCTACTGTGGAAGCCCTGGTCAGTGTTCCTGTTAAGTCATTTGTACACTGTTAAATGATTTACATTCTAATGGGACGCAGTAATCCCAGACGGCAATTCCAAACATTCCTTCCCGTCCCGGCACTGACAGTCAGTATCCATCACGGTGGCCGTAGAGCTCTTTCAGCTGGTTAAACATAAAGAGTGATCGTCCCCAACTCTTCACATGCTCTCGTTAGTCCTCTTAGCCCACACGTCTAAGGCGGTTCAGTAGCAAGTAGTATTATCCATCTGTGAAATGCGCAGGCCTGAAAGATATCCCTCCTTCAAAAGATACGTGTTTGAATGCATTGTTTTAAATTATAAGGGGCCCATTCTTGACTCCCCCAAAATAATTAGAAAATCCATGAATCAGAGTTCAGTGTATAAGGCAAGTGAATAGTAGCTCTTTTTCAGCTAATTTTGATTATAGATATTGTTCTTAGAATATGTTGGCTGAAACTGAGCTGTTATTGATTTGAGGGAATTCAGACACTAAGGGAGGTCCCGTACTGGGCACGTAGTTGGTTTGTTCATGGCCCTATAACTGCCATCAAGGCCCTGGGATTTGGGGCAAGTCCCTTGACGTTTTGGATTTCTGTTCTCAATAAAAGCACAGGGTCAGGCCAGCTGGTCTCTAAATCTCTGTCATCTTGTCAGCCACCATAGGATCTAGTGATATTAGGGAAATAAAGATGGACATTTTTACTTTAGCTTGACAACAGAAATATGATGCTAATTAATTTGCTTGTTATTCTTGCTGATAAACTCCAGGTTTCTCTTTGTCTTTAACATATGGGCTGTATATAACTACACAGTATCATGCACTTGAAAAGTTTATTAAGAGAGTAGATCATGTTGAGTGTTTTCACCATGAAAAAAGGAGAACACGAGGAAATCTTTGGAGGCAATGGACATGTTTATTACCTTGACTGTGATAATGATATCACGGGTACATGCATGTGTCCAAACTCATCAGGCTGTGTACATTACACACGTTCAGTTTTTTGGGGGTGTTTCAATTATACCTCAATAAATCTGTTTAAAAAGAAGATAGGAAGTCTATACATTTTGAAAAAAAAATCGGATTTTTTTCAAAAACCAAGGGGAGGTTTAAGTTCTTTTAAGACCATGTCCTTCAATGACAATTAAGTATTTGGGGGAAGAACTAATAGGACAGATGCATTTTTAAATTAGACTCTATAAAAGTGCTAACCAACAGAGGTTTCTACAATGATAGAAATGTTTTCTGTGTCTGTGCTAACAACATGGTAGCCACTAGCCGCAGTAAACTATTGAGCACATGAAAGATATGTGGCTAGTCCGACTAAAGAACAAGATTTTAAGATTTTGTTTAATTTTAATTTTAATCGAAAGAGTCACAATTCCCATTGTAGCATTTCTTTCAATAAAATCTTGCTGCTAGTTCTGAAGTCGAGTTTACAAAGAAGACACAATTGGTTATCAAGTAATCCTCCTGCAGGATTAATAAGATGAACAGGTTTGTAAAAAGCTAAGGCCTGGTCCACCCCTTCATTGCTCATCAAGATTGAAAGATGAGGCCCCGGATCACTAGTCCACTTGGGCAAAGGGCTGTAAAACATTGTCTGGAAGCATTTGGGACCAAGCAATTCAGCACAGTGGCTACAGGGACCCGAAATCTTCTATGAGTATTTGACATTCTGGAGAACTCCTCAGAAAAGGAATACCAGGCCTCTTTTTAGAGAGCTGTCATTTAAATTGAAAAAAAAAAAAAAAAGTGGTGGTTAAATACCAATCTTATCTTCCTTATTGTTTTTTTTTTTTTCTTTCAGGAGCTTATTGATGTTGACAGTGAAGTGGTGTTTGAATTAGCTTCCTATATTTTACAGGTAAGTTCTCCCCTCACCTGCGTATCCCAGGGCCATACCCAGAAGAATGAGGAAATGAGACTCAGCATGCCGGTGCTAGAGCCAGTGGCTCTATCCACCAACTGTTTGTCTTCTTAACTCTGCCCAGCCACGAGCTGCAAAGAGCTTTTAGGGACACTGATACCATGGCCATGAATAGGGGCTCCTAGGATTGCAGAATTTTAAAAAGATAGCCTTTCTCTGGAAAGGAAAGTTGTATGTTACACCTGAGCCTGGAAGAAACTGAGATCATTTAATGACTCCATTTGGCAGGGCAGGTGCCTCCACCCTGGGGAAGGCCAAGTGAAGAGCTAGAATTAGTCACCAAAGAATCACCTCGTGTCCCTTAGAAAAACAAGCAAAAGCTCTTTAGCTTACACAGAAAAGATGTCACAGTGTATTAGCTGGGGCAATGACAAGATGGGTTGAAATGATATCATTTATTCATTCAATAAGTGTTTATTGAACAACTACTTTGTTCAAAGGATATGCTAGACTCACTACCGTTTACGTTGTTTCTGCCTCCAAAGTCTTCAGCATAATTGGGAAATAGCCTACAGTACAAAGCAAAACAAAGAATGACGGAAGAAATAGATAGTTCTATCCCAGCACACATTCAGATTCAGAATCTTTAAGCTGGAACAAGTTAGACCAGGGCTTACAGGTGGAAATGTGGCCTTTTTTCAATATGAATCAATTGCTTTGTATATAACTTTCTAGTGTTTAATCTCATGTGTCATATTCAAATGACAAATGCATGCATTCCTTCTTGGTTGTACACCTATAGCAAATAGTATGGCAGTAGGAATTGGAACTTACCCCGTAGAGGAAATGTCACGATTATAGAATGTGTTTTAAAGTCTGGCTTAGTGGGTTTCACTGATGTTGATTTTTTTTCTTCTACAGGAGGCAAAGGGAGATTTTTCTAGGTGAGTTTCCAAAAGTTTGCTTTTCATTTTTGCTTAAAAATGTAATCCCTTGCTTCTCTATTAAAAGAAACTATTCTGCCTGTCCTTTGTAGAAAGATACTTTATTAATATTGTGTATTAAGGATGAGATCCAACTCTCAACTTGTCAATTGAGGCAGATAGAGAAGACATAGTAATAGCACGGAAGATATTCTGTACCACATGAAAAGCTCAGGGGTCACTAAAAAGCTGAGATCAGAGCCCAGTGTCACACATGGCCACTGAGGTTTGTTCACAGGTTGCTCAGGTGTCTCATGGAGCCAGGAATCACCTCTGTGGTGTGAATCATGGTTGCAGATGACCTGACTGCCCTAGCGAGTATGGGGACACCTTCTTTTCCTCTCAATTTAATCCCTGCCACTCAAGGGAGAAAATGCCATCTTGATGGGAGATTCCTTTCCTGAAAGTGTTACAACATAAATATCCCACCTCCACTTTCTTTCTTAGGATATTGCGTTGTGAAAACATAAACAGACTTAACTACTGGGAACCTGGGAATGGCTTTAATCACCCTGTTAAACTGCAAACTTGAATCTTGTCAGTCACTTCCTTAAGCATTGTGCATTGACCAAGGTAGCTGAAATCTCAGAATCTCTGCTGATCGCTCATGCACAGAGCGGAGGGAGTAGCCACCCACCAGCAGGACTGTCTACTCCAAGACAGGTGTTAGTCCCGGGCTTCTGTTTGATCAAACTCCTCTGAAAAAAAAAAAAAAAGTCCGGGACAGCCCATTCTTTAAAATCAGGGTCCAGAGGCAAAAAGAGCGAACTGCGTGTCCAGGAAAGCCAAGTGTCGGGCCTGGAGTTCTGGCCCATCAACAGGAAATTAGCAAATTAGTATTAAAAGGAAACACAGATCGTACCTCTGCTCCATCTAAAAACTGGTGTGTTGTCCTGTGCTTTGAGGAATTTGATTTATAGATGCAGCATCAACCACTTCCGTTGGTGGCACCTATACTTGTCTGTATAACACAAGGGCTGGCAGACTTTTTTGTCAAGGGCCAGACGGTCAGTATCCTGGGTTTTGCAGGCCATGCAGTCTCTGTTGCAGTGACTCACCTGTCCCTTTCTAAGTGCAGAGGCGTCCCCAGCTGAGAGGTAAATGGATGAGTGCTCTCGTCCTCCAATAATACTTCATTTATGGACATGGAAATTCGAATGTCATATAAATTTTCTTTTTTTTCTTTTCTTTTTTTCCATAACAACTGGTACCAGGCCATTTCTTTTTTTTTTTCTTTCATATAAATTTTCATGTATCACAAAATATTATTCTCCTTTTGATTTTTTCCCTCAACCATTTAGAAATGTAAAAGCCATTCTTAGTTCACAGGCCGTATACAAACAAGCAGAGAACCGGATTTGTCCAGTGGGTTGTAGTTTGCCGAGACCAATCTAAATGTTGTCCCTTCAGCTCTATTTGAATATTTGCGTAAGGAGGCCTCCAGGCACCCTTTATTTGGGTTTCCCAAGTTCTTGGCATAAAGAAGAGATCATCAAATTTTTAAATGGACATTAACTGTAAAGACCTTGAACTTTCTAGGTGGCCAGTAACCACTGACTGAATTTGTTGAATGAGAGTGTTTTCAGGTTATAGAAACTATACTTTGTTATATATTTTTTTGTTGTTGTTACTGTTTTGTAACCTTCATTTGGCATTGGAATTTGGGATTTTGATAAGTGCAGGTCCCTATCTACTTATAAAGATTTCTGGAGTCCTGTGGGGGGAAAAATGGTTTTAAAACCACAAATCCAATGGCTTCCAGCATCTCTTCTACTTACTCCAAAGACATTTTTCTCCCCCGTTTCTTCCCCAGCTCTGAGCTCTGCTGTAAATATTATTTATTTTGAGAGTGCCTTGCCAGGGTGGAACGCGAGCTGGGAACAGCGTCATCTGGCCCCACAGATCATGGGAACGTGTGGCCACAGGGATCGCTGGGGAGGAGGAAGCTCAGGTCTGGCCTCTCAGTAATTCATGGCCCCCTAAAGAGCTTCTGGAATGCCATCTTGTTGGCTGAATTCAGAGAAACAAAGGATCCTGGCCCGAGCTTCATTTGTCAAAGTGCTACCTAGCAGTTTGTTTGTAAGGGCAGCTGCCAGGGGAGAGAAATCACTGTCAGGGGAAGGGGAGGTCAGACACCTTTTATCCAAAAGGTCAGTTTATCTCATAGCATAAATCCCTCACCATGGAAGGCGGAAGTAGTCTATTACATGGGAGTCTCTGATAAACACCCGTTTTCTGTAGCAGGCCTGTGGTTAGAAAGCCCTCTTCATGGGTCCAGAGAAAACAGTATGCTTGAGTGGCCTAGAGTTTTTAGAACAAGAGAAGTCATTCTAAATTCCTTGCCGTCTACTTCTGGGAAGATCCCAAAACACTAAAGTTGTCCACATTTGGTTTGGTGGCTGAACGTTAGGCATCTGAGACATCTCATTCTCACAGTTTATATAATTTATATAAATAAATATATAAATGTATATAAATAAACTTATACATTATTCTAGAAAGTTATTTTTGTTATATTAGTAATTAATGCATGACTAGACAACCTTAGTTGTGTTTAACTGGATGGGTTTGACTTGTAAATGCTTCCTGTAAATGTAATGTGTTTTTTTAAACAACATTAATAACATGTCAGCTTAGAACATACAGAACGCTGAAGAAGGCTTTTATATATATAACACAAGATCCAGGCTGAACTCTAAGCTAGTCTAGAATCTAGGATCAAATAACTTGTTGAATTAACAGTCACACACAAAAGGCAAGTAACTCTTTCATAGCCGGAGAGATTCTGAATCTATAACTTCCCAAAAGGCTATTTCCCCCCAAGACAATATCATCTGATATTTTACATTTCAATGACAAATTGCATTTATGTGGAATGAGTATTAAAAATCTCCAAATTATGGGAGCGATTGCTTTAAAGTACAAGAGAACAGGGGTTATTTTTACAAAAGAGAGAAGTCAAAAGTGCTGATACATTTTAGTAGAAAAAGAACTACATGAAGACGACCCAATATCGAAACTACTCTTGTGAAACTTCCAGACTCTTCTGTTTCTTCTTTTGGGCTTTCTTTTTGCTCAGCAGATCCCTGAAGGCTTATTCTTATATAACTCTCTTTTCTTTCCAGCTGATAGAATTGCTCACTTCCTTGTCTTATTGAACTTTACAATGTCAAGTTGGGTTTAGTTAGCATTGCTGAAAGAAAATGACTGAGGGATAGGTAGATAAGTACTATTGTCTACAATAGGAAGAAATATAGGCCAGAAATGTTCATATTCTAACATACGGTGGGCAAATTTGTGTGATACCCTTAAAGATTCAGGAAACAGTCTTATCTAAAAATACTATATTTCTTTTACTTTTAGTATTTTCGTTAGCACAGCATGTAGTAATCTTATTTCATTTCCTGGTGCATATATTTGTTTAAAAAAAAATAATAAAACTCGTGTCTATCAGCAATCAGGAAATCAGTAGATGTGGCATTTCTGTTTAAAAACAATGAATTGAATAGCCTCAGAGCTGTTAACCGAGGCAGTTATCAGGACAAATATTAGTTGCCAGGGCAGTTTAAAAACAAAAAGTTCTCATTGGATAATCACTGTTGAACATTAGTCAACTAACAGACATTATCTGTGATTTCTACATATTGTATTCATCACAAGCACTGTGCTGGTTTGAGTACTGGGTGCCAATGTGTTCTATTTTAAAACTTTTTAAAAAAAAAAACCCAGGTTATTGTAGAAAAAATAATATTCTCTTCCTTAAAAAGGTCAGTGCAGAGATACGTCATTTACTCAACTGACCTGACATCCAGATTTTCTAGTTATATTCTAATTTAATTTAACGGAATACTTATCACTACATTGTACTAAGCAAGGTATTATGAACAAGAACTTGATTTTTTTGTTTTGTTTTGTTTTTTATCTCTAACTGAAAACCCTGTTGGCCAATTTCCTTACCCTGATTTTAAGAATCATCTCACTTTTCACCTCCTGTTAGCCTTTCAGATCTTTCTGAAAGCACACCACAAATTTCCTTTTAAATACTAACATTTTGCAAAATCGAAGCGATTTAGTAATGCTTAGCGCTGAACACAAATCATAAATGCCAAAATCACACTACCTTTGAAATAAAGAATCATCCATACATTGACAAGGACAAGTAAAAAACATCTGTTCTATAGAATTTTTGATTAACAAGATTTATTGAAACCAGATCAGCAAAGCTCTGTTCCTCTGGGCTGGGGCCGCGGGGACGTGGAAATATCTTGGTTACAGAGGACCGGATGTCCTGATATTAATCACGAAAACAGGATTCCTCCAGCATGACTTTTATTAGGACCAGTGAGCAAACAGCACCTGAAAAAGACTGATATTGAGGAAATTCTATGTAAAGTCCCACGGGCCACGTCTTGCCTACCTGGTGGAGCCCATCACGTGCTTAGGAGGCGACAGAAGCCACCCTGTGTCTGCAGCCTCCCCCTTCCAAATAAACACAGTGACCGGAGGAAAAGAAGTGAGGTTTTGATTGAATACCTGGAGGTCAGTTTATACAACATCTGTACAAAATTAAATGTTGGTCCAAGTGAGAGAGTGTCAGCATATCAGAGTTCAGTGGTCGGTGAGAAATCTTAGTGTGTCCCTGAAGTATTCTGTTTCTTTAAAAAAAAAAAAAAAAATTCCTGCTTTTAGGAACAGAGCAATGCATTACTCAATCAATACAAACAAATAGCAGCCCTCCCTTAACAAGGGAAATTGATTTTCATCTCCGTTTTAGAAGAGGAGTTGGAGTATTTATTTGTGCTGAAAAATCCCCATTAACTTCTACAGATTGCCTGTTCTTGGGTCCCTGGGAGAGCAGCCAGAGGCGAGAAACGTACAGACCTTTTAATATTTTATCTTCTACAAACCATGGGACTGTGTGGTCACTAGTCTGGAGGAAAAGAAATTTTTACAACAATTTCCAAAAGTGCCTTTTTGATTTTTCTTTTTTTTATTTTGTTTGAAATCCATTCTGCCTTTTTAAAGATCCATTTGTGAGCTGATGTAAACTCAACTTGGCTTACTGGTCTTTGAAAATTCCAGGTTTGTCTTTTTGGTCAGGCCAGAGGATGCCTTTTAGGCAGTCATCGGTTAAAGGAAGAAGTTTGATGATCAACAGAAAAGAACACAAAGAGCTAATTTTCTCCTGAAAGACTTTTTTTTTTTTCTTTAGTAGTCTAAACATTTGTATCGATTGCTATCTTTAAAAAGATGACCAAGTTATTTTCTTGCCAGCTACAGCTTTGAGAGTTAATTAATCTAAAGCAGCAGTCCGTAAGTCACAAATCCTAGACTACTACTATCATTACTTTGCACTTACATAAGTGGTTTTTACGACTACAATTCTGAGCAAGCTTGGTTTTAAATCACTATTAGATCATTGGAGTGTATTTTTCCTATGATTTTTTTAATTGGCCACTTGAAAGGAAACAGCTGGCATGGATCATATGGTAAGAGAAATTGATTTGCTGAGACTATTGGATAACGAGTAAAAAAAAATACTCAGACCATGATGTTTGAAATAGTTAACATTTGGAATATAACTTACGTAACAACGGTATCTTTAATACCTAAACTTGCAAATTGCCCTATTGGAAACGTCCTAGGAGAAAAAATCATTTGTTAAACTTGAAACACACCTATCAGCTCAAAGAAAATTTTTGTGGGAAGAATTGAAATTAATATAATTCTCATATATTACTTTATAAAAGAAAAAAAAAAAGAAAGAAAGAAGAGCATATGGAGTTTTCCCATGATTTGAAAATGACTTTGAGGACCATGAGTAATTCAGCAGCAGCTGGAATCCTTCATGCCAGGGAGAGCTTCTGAAAGGAACAGAATCTGTGAAAATTTGAAGCAAAATGTTCAAGTGGA
Organism: Cheirogaleus medius; assembly: GCA_008086735.1. NCBI lineage: Eukaryota > Metazoa > Chordata > Mammalia > Primates > Cheirogaleidae > Cheirogaleus > Cheirogaleus medius. The sequence continues at coordinate 10,493,968 of VBSM01003148.1, read as the reverse complement.
AAAGTTATAAATTCTTACAAGAAGCTTTGTTTGGGGCACAAAAGTCCATTTCACTGAGCTTTCAAGTGTGTAATTCACATTTTCAAAGCATAAAGAAGTATTCAGAGTGGGTGTTTTTGCAAGATTATATTCTTCAAATCCTATGGGAATTGCCTAGATCGAAAGGAAGGAGGAAATTTTGCATTATGACAGCTTTCTTCTTTCGTTAAGCATTTATTTATCATATTGAAATGTTGTATTTTGAGTTAAACCTGTGAATAGCACAAAGGTTCATGGCTATGGCACTATGTCAGTTTTTCAGAGTTGAGATTTCCAATCTAAAGGGTGATATTAAAAAAGAAAGGAAAAAAAAAAAAGAAAAAGAAAAAAATAAAAATAAATAAAGGGTGATATTTAGAAATATAGAAAATTAATCAATTGTTTCTTCTTCAGCTGTTTGAGTAAAATTATTTGCCTGAAATTATAGATTTAGGAAACGATTTTTTTCAACTTGTTTTTAATTTTTCTGTATTTACAACTAAATTCGAAATTCACAAAACTTGCCTTTCACCCTAGGAAATTAGACTCACTAATCAAGGAAGACATCTTTACTTATATAATTTAACAAGTAGCTTAATAAATAAAAGCACGTAATTCATAAACACGTTTGTAACTTTGTCCCTCTGAACAGTTGGTAAATTTGTGTGACATATTTATCTATGACACATGCCCGGAATCCCATGCTGGAAAAAAAAAATTCTCCAAGGCTGCCCAGGTGCTTCCTGTTGTCTGTAAATGCTCAAATGCAATGGCAGGAGAAGTTTCTCAGACAGATGGGCCCAGTCCAATGGTGGAAGACCCCTACGACATTGCCCAAGCCATCAGCTTTGTTGAGCCCTCCCTACACACCTGGGGAAAAAGTGATAGAAAGAAGAGAGGCAGGTAACTCCAACTTGACCTTGGTTCACAAAAAAAGAAGGAGGAAGGAGGGAGTGAGGGAGAAAGGAAGGAAGGAAAGGGAAGTAAATAAAGATTATCTCCTGCATGAATTTTAAAGATCGCTAGATGATTATAGATAGATAGTTGTATTCATAGATAAAAATCTATAACTTCCCTTATGAATCTATCTCAGAGTTTTCTAGGTTTATTGTATGATCTAATAAAGGAACACAGATCCACAATGCATGTCTGAAACTTCAGGGTCCTAATCTTGCCAAATTCAGAATTGACCAGGTTTTAGATGGGTAGTTCAGCGCCTGCACCACCCCCTGGGCAGGGTCTGGGGCAGCCCCAAATCAAACACATCAGCACTCTTGCACCAAAACTTGGATTTCACACCAAGTGGGAGAGATAAAAGGTCAAACACTGCCTCGTGCAAAAAGGCTAAGTTTGCTGCCAAACGGGTTAAGAAAAATTTGTTTCCTAGAGCTTTGTGGATTTAGGGATTGCAAATAAGGGATTGAGGACCTGCCATACTCTTTTTCACTTACAAAATACCTCTTCCTGGAGAACTTTACCTTTGATAATCCTCTCCTGAAATATGGAGGAGTTAGTCCAATGCCAGCGTCATATTACTGTTTCTGAGTGTTGTGTTATCGTTTCTATTACGCTAGTATTACTTTCTGGGTTTAGCACCCTATTATTTTTATACCAGTGCATATCAAAACAGCTGTTTCAGGAAGAATTCTTCCACACTCAGCATATTCTCTTTGCCCCCAGGTTTCTCCCACAAATTACAGACATTTCATTTGACCCAAGGGGAATTTCTTGAAAAAGTTATTTCCTAGTATTTTAAAGGAAAACAAACACAGGGTGGATTTTGCTAATTCTTCTCTTGCAAAAATCATTTCTGCTTTCTTTACTTTATGGCATCTTGGCTAAATTTGTTGTTGTTCACTGTGGTAAATTCTCTGTTTGATGTATTGCTAGAAATCTTTGGTTTTCCCCAGTAGATCATTCTAACTTCCCATGTTTTATAAGCAGTATAGGTGGTCGAAGACAGGCACATCATCTCAAAAACAAAACAAAACAAAACAACCAAAATCAAGGACCAACACAGCGTCTACATACTACTTTTCTGCTGGCATCATTAATAGCTACCTAAAAGTTTTGGATAAAATCTGGTTAATATTAAAGGAAGTAAGACTTGAATTTTATTTTCAGTTTAGCAACTGGCTCTCTAAGAGACCTTTTTACATTTTTCTAAAAATGGAATACAACCACAATGAACTGTTTTAAAAGTTGGTATTTATCACTTGCAGTGAACTCTAGGGAAAACATCAAAGTGGAAGACATCCAGGTAGGAAACTGGGAACTTCCAGAACATTTGTTAGGGCATAGCCTCACATGTCCCTGGAGACAGAGTGACCAAGTTTTCCATCCGGGCAGCTTTCTGATTTTCAGCCACGGTGTTTGGCCAGATTGACAGAGCTGGACACCTCTAAGTCATTGCAGATGTTTATAAACAGCAGAAAGGCAAATAGAACATTGCTACGTATTTGTCCTTTGGGAAGCATTAAGAGCCATGGATCGCTTCCAGAATATAATGGATTTGGACGGGCTTCACGCCTTGGTGATTTCTTGTTCTATTTTTCTGTGTAACCTTGCCCTGGGGGAGGGCCAGAGAACCCACTGCAAGCTGCAGCAGGGAAACCAAACCTGTGGCTGTCATCAGGGAAACTTGTTTGCCAACAAACAAGTGTTTGGTGGGTAAAACGATCCCTTCCTCCCTTAGTTCCTTCCTTCCCCAAATATACTTTAGATGGGATGGGTGTGAGTAAACCCAAACTCAAGTTTCAGCTCAATAAAGGAGCAACTGATGAACCTTTCTCATGGTTTCTTGCAATATGTTTATCTGATGGAAGTGCCTTTCAAACTGAAGGCAGTACTCCAGATGCTGATGAACCAATAAGTCAGATCCCTTTGCTAAGGGAACTTGCAATTAAATGGGGAGAGAAGATCAAGAGATTCATCATTGTGGGCTCTCAAGTGATTGGCGAACTGAATATTTGCTTAAACTATTCTGAAACATACTTAGGAATGGGGTTTTTCTAAGTGCTAGGACCGTACCTGTTTGAAAACCTGCAGTGGCTGTCCCATTGCTGACTGGATCAACTTGAACCTCTTAGCCTGGCATTGAAGGTCATTTGGCCCATGACATCCCTCCCACTCTAGTCAGTTTCTTCAGTTCCATTGCCTTGGCCGCCATGACTTTCTGTGTCCCATTTGGGAGAAAGATGCTATCCCTACCCTTTTCTTCATGCAGGACTCCCGCAAAGCCTGGTCTTACCCCAGAGCCCTAAGGGGACTTTACTTCCTCTGAACTTTCAAATTTGTTGTTTGAATTGACACAAGCAAACGCTGCCATTGTGGTCAGTTAGCTTTGCATGTGTACCTCCCACCTCCCCAGCTAAATTGTGAGCACCTTTTGGGTAAGGACTGTCCCATCATTTTTTTGTAGCCCTACAATACTTTCCATATACTAGCAAGGGCCCCATAAATACCCTCAGCTTATTGATTATTAATTGGCAAATCCTTGCCTTACCATTTAGGTTATAACAGTCCGAGTACTCACGTGTGTTGATTCAAACAGTTACACACTGAGCTTTTCCCTCTAGTTGGTCATTTGCAGCCAGGATTCACAAACACCAGTGTCGTTGCTTCTTTATGCACTTGAAAAATGCCCTTTCTGGGAGCAGCTGCGATGTCACTGCATCTCCGTTTGTTTCTTTGTCACCATTCAAATGAACTTAAAGTGTTGGCATGGTTTTGCCCAGTGGGCGCTGGTTTTCCAGTGGCGGAGCTGCGGATCACATTGTCATCGGCAATATTTCCCACCGGGACACATGGAATGATGTGTCCTCCGGTTAGCAGCATGGGTGTTGGGGTGTCCGCCATCCAGACATCTCAGGAACGCCCCAACTGTGACCGCAGTGTTCCTTCCTTCCTTCACGTTTATTTATTGAGGTCCTAGCTCACTGGTTTTTTGGAGGGTACTTCTCAGTGTCGTGGTGGCCAATATTTGCCTTGCTTTGTATGAGCAGCACAGAAGGTGCTAGCATGGCCCAAGTCAGAGCTGCGATGGAAGGCAGGACGACAAGGCTCCATGACACGAGCCTTTGCAACCCCAGCTGAGGCTCTTTGCTGGACCAGTACAGGGAGATGCTCTTTCAATACCATAACCATCCCAAAGTGGGTGCCACTCATGGCTCTGGAGGGAGTAAGTGCCAGTACCTCAGATGGCCTGTCCCAGAGGGGATGGGGGCTTGCTGAGTGTCTAGAGAGGGGTCAAGTGTCTGAAGGAGGCTGGTTAAACTGGGGGGGGGGG
>VBSM01003148.1:10473499-10483735 GCA_008086735.1 Cheirogaleus medius | reverse complement strand
AAAAAAAAAAATACAAGGCCTTTGCTCCTTATTTATAAAGGGGAAGGGACCCTGCTGTGTGCCTGGTTGGGAACAGATTCCAGTCCCCAGCCCTGGGCACTTCCTCCGTCCCCCCTGTTTGCATAACTGAGTGTCCTTAGATACTGGGCACACCTGTTAAGGTAGAAGGTAGACAGGTGGGCTCGATCCAGTCCAGGGAAGTTGCATTTCCCTTGTCTTCAGCCGAACTGGGAATCTCCTCCTGGTCGGTGGTGTCCTTCTCCGGCCGTGTATTCACCCAGGCTCCTTTCGACATCCTAGGACAAGCAGGGTATCCCGTGGTGGCTGGGGCTGAGCTACAAAGGAATCTTCCAGTATGACTACCACGACAAAGTGAAGCCAAGGAAGGTAAGGGCGTTCTCTCACGTGGGTTTAATGGCTCTCAGATCGAGAGAGGAATACAGGGGTGGGAATGCATAAAAATGCCAACATTGTGCAGCCTACGGGCTCACCAGCGCCCTGCTAATTTAAGTGTATACAAATTATCCACAGTAATCCGTTCTGAGTTCCCTGGGTAAATATTTTTTCTCCCTGTCTCCAAGGAAACCTGAGCTGTTACAATTACTTAAAGTGAGGTGACTGCCTTATGTCCCCCCAGAGCAGATGGGCAAAAGAACTTTTGAGGTGCTGTCATGTTCCTTAATTTCCAGGGGGCCTGGGGTGGGCTGTATAACTTTGGAAATATAAAGTGCCATCTCTCTCTGAATCCTGAGGCCAGTCTGAATTCTCCCGAAGGTTTTGGGGATGGAGTAGGGGGAGGTGGAAGAGCTAAAAAAAAAAAAAGGAAGATATTATAGGTCAAAAAAAGGTGAAAAAATAAAGAAAAGAGTTCCTGGAAATCCAGCCAAGTCCTGGTACACCCAGAACGAGATGTTTAAAGGGGTCACAGAGTTTGAATTTTCTGTTTTCATTTACACACATTTTTCAGACCAGAACAAATTGAAAAATTATAATGGCAAAATATCTTCGAGGCGAGTGCTGTCATTCTATGGCGGAGAGTGACAGGGAGATGGGATGTAGTTCGAACCTGACATATGTATTAAAAGCCTATCAAAACCACATTTGGTTTAGCAGAGAGAAAGCAATATCGGGCCATTATGTCATTCCAGATTGCTTTCCAAGCCGCCGTGGATTGAAACCCACACTGCATATCTGAGTTGATCATGGTCTATCCACTTAACATCGGTCCTTAGCCAGCTTCTTTATTAAGTGGGTAGGGGAAAAAAATCGGCCTTATGTTGGGGAGGATTTTCACTCAATTGATCAGTGAGTCGTTTATGCTCTAAGAGAAGATGCTGAGCAAAGGATGGAGGAATTGTTCACTGGGGACTATTGGAGGGGTGTGTTGTACGTGGCTAACTCCAAACCTCTTGGTTTCCATTATGTGCAACAAGAACTGAATTGGACCCCGTGTTCTGACGTTTCTTGGTCGTAGGGTCAGTATAGCTATTTCTCCCTATAATCTTTCTTCCTGTTTCCCCTGGGCCTTTTCTCCACGTGGCCTTAATTTACCGTGCTTTTTCTTCTAGAATTCTCTCTTCCCTCCCTCCATCTTTTTACGTCGACTCTCCTTTCTTTTCAATCTGCCTGTTTTTTCTGCCTGCAAAAGCCAGGAACACTCCTAGATGCTTTCACAAAATCCTGGCTGCAGTACATCCAGCTCTCTTGTGCCCACAGCGGTGGAAGACCTAGGCCCACGTGGATAATTGAGATCTATACCAGAGGTCGTTAAAATCCAGGGTTGAAATCTCCTTTCCCTCTAAGCTTGTCGAAAGACATGCTAACAAGTATTCATACTTGTTCGGTTCAATTGATTATTAATAGATTTAAACTGTCTTCATTTCTCGAATTGAGGTTCTAATGAGGATTGAGGAGGTAATGAGATGTCACCTGATATATATAAAACCTAGCAAGGGCTCAGGAAATTCTAACTAGTAGTATGAGACTCTAAAACGGGCTTCAAGATAAGGAAAAGCAAGAAGCCAAAGTATGAATAATCAGTCATCGAATGAGCAAATTTATAATGATCTGTGGAACTTACCCAGGTCAGTGAATTTAAAATGTTAAAAGGTCAATCTAGTTTTCCAGGGCATTGGCTCTAACTCAAGACTGTGTTGTTATTTAAAATAATTTGTGTTTCTGTGGCCTTTGAGGATGAAGTTGGAGTTCCCAGGCCTGTTACTGATTAAAAGACAGTGGAGCTATCAGAGCCGTCACTCACTCATTCACTCATTCATTCATTCACTCTTTCATTCATTCATTCAAAAACGGCCATTGTTTTCCTGTTATGTGCCAAGCACACCACCGGGCACTGAGGTAGATGAGACTTAAATCCCGTCCCCCAGTCCTATCCCGTCTGTCAGGGAGAGAGATGTGTGTGACAACCGAGCCAGGGTCTAAGTGCCACCACAGACATCCACACGAGGGTCGGCGTAGGGAGGGAAACGTCCTCACAGAGGAAGCAAAGGACAAGGAGCAGCTTCAGTGTTGCAGAGCTTTGCAGATGGAGGAGCGGGGTGGCGAGGCCCACAGGAGAGAGGCCAGTGTGCACGAAAAACACAGTGAGGGGACAGCAAGGTGTGACAGCGGGGGAGGGGACACAGCGCCATTCACGCCGGAACCCCAGGTGCAAGGAGAGTGGGCTGGCTCCTGGAGGCCTCGGAGGCTCTGCCAAGAGGACCTCATCCTCCGTAGGTGGCAGCAGGCTGTCCCCGTCAGGTTTGCGCTGTCACAGAGTCGTCCTCTGGCAGCCGCATGGTTGCGGGGAGCCGGGGCATCGTTCCGGGAGTGCAGGCCACACCCGGCGGGGCTGGAGGCCGCCTCTCAGTAACAGGAGTGGAGAAGGGACCCAGGACATTGAGAAGGTAGGGCTCGTCGTCAGCCGTGTCGGGGAGAGGGTGGCTGCGAGAGGAGGAGGGACTCCAGAAGGACTCCAGGCTTCAGGTCGACCAGAGTGTGGACTCTAAGAAAAGAGGAGACCTGGGGGTGACAGCGTGTGTGGTATAGAGGACGTGCAAATCTGGAGTTTTCAGGGGACCTCCAAGGAGCTGTGACCAGTAAGTAGGCAGTTGGGCCTTCAGTCGGAGCTCAAGAGCAGCAGAAATTTCCAGAGCAGAGCTGAGCCAGCGCCTGGGCAGGGAGAGGAGGTGCAGAGGCAGGTGGCACCCCAGTGGCTGTGAGTGCAGCGTTCGGTGCCCTGTCGTGACAGCCATGGCGAGGTGCAGGTTCTGTCGCATGGGCCCTGGAGCTTATATAATTTTGAGCACCCTCCCCGCTTAGGAAATGACTATAAAATTAAGAACAGGCCTTTGAAAGGCCCACGAGGGAAAGCAAAGCCTCAGCTCCCTTAGCTTCAAGGACACCTACCTCTGCTGGGACGACACATGGACTTAAAGGCAAAGCCAACACTCAATGGGAGCCTCAGTTCCGAAGTCCCAGCCACAGCAACGCTGCAACAGGGTGTTTCTTCTTTTCTTATCGCCAACACCGTCACCATCATTAAAAAGCCATATTTGTTACATTTAAGGCACATGTGTGTCTCTGAGAATATAAAAGGCACACACCTTGGTTCCCGAGCTCTGCATCTAAAGAGATGCACGCACGTGACAATGAATAGTGTCGATTCAGTTCTCTTCCAAAGTTCCAAATGTCTGTGCAATGCCTCTGGGCCAGTGGTTCCTTTTTTTTGTTTTGTTTTGTTTTGTTTTAATAGACAAAGTCTCGTTCTTTAGCCCAGGCTGGAGTGTAGAGGTGCGATCATAGCTCCCTGTGACCTGGCTTCACTAATTTTTTAATATTTTTTGCAGAGGTGAGTTTTCTCGCTATGTTGGCCAGGCTGGTCTCGAATCTAATTTTCCTATCCCCTAAAACTTGACATCTAAGGATTGCTTTATATTTATGTATTGCATTTGTTTGTTTATTTCAGGGACAGAGTCTTGCTCTGTTGCCCAGGCTAGAGTACAGTGGCACCATCCTAGCTCACTATAACCTCAAACTCCTGGGCTCAAGCGACTCTCCCACCTCAGCCTCTGAGTAGCTGGGACTACAGGTGTGTGCTACCACACCTGGCTAATCTGTAAAATTTTTTGTAGAGTCAGGGTCTTGCAGTGTTGCCCAGGCTGGTCTCCAACTCCTGGCCTCAAGCGATCCTCCCTCCTCAGCCTCTCAAAGTGCTGGGATGACAAAGTACTCGCCAGGGCATCCAGCCTGGGCCAGTGGTTCCCAACCTCGGCTGTACATCAGAAACTTACATGAAACTGCCGGAATGTCTAGATGCCACATCGTCCTCTATGAGCACTTACCGCATCTCTGGCCACTGAGCATGTAGAAAGCCCTGCAGTGATTGTGATGTGCACCTAGAGACCAAGGCCACCATTGTAGCCATCTGTGCTTCCTTTGGCAGCTCAGACTTGGGAAGGTCAGCCTGGCTCAGCAGGTGTGACCAGCTGTGTCCCTGTGCAGGGAGGGCTGTGGAGGCCCCAAGCACGGGACTTAAGGCTGGCAAGCGTCGTGAGAAGGGTGGGGTGACCCTCCAGGGGGCGCCACACCCTCCTGGCTCCTGCGCCTGGCACATCTCCGCCACCTGGAGCCTCCAGGGATGTTCGGGAAAGGGAGCGGTGCCCAGTGCCAGTTCTGTACGCCTAGAGGCTTCTACGGCAACAGCTGCATCTCCAGCCCAGGCAGCTGCTCCCACCCAGCGGCAGGCAGAGGCCCTCCCTGACACTCTGACCCAGTTTCGGGCGGCTCTGTCACATGGCACTGCAAGAAGAAGAGCCAACGTTCAAGTAGAGGCCGGGGCAGGGCTGGGCCTGCTCCCTTTGCTTTGAAAGGTCTAGAGGCTTCTGCCGGCATGCACCGCTCTGATAGCGTCACAACCCGTTAGCACAACTGGAGACATTTAGCAGCTGCCTTGAGAATCCACTCAAGTGTTCCCATGTGGGCCACTAAAAAAAATAATAATACTAAACCACTGAGGAGGGGTGGCTGGTGGCTGTCCAAAAATAGGCAGCACTGTAGTGAGTTTCTGGTTCTCCGGTTGAGATGCAGTTTTCCATTCTAGTTTCAGAGTTCACCCTGAGTCACTTAATCCTCACCCTGGAGTTTGGTGGCTCTGGGAAGTTGGAATAAAATGCAAGGGACCTCACAGGTGGAGAGGAAAAGAGAAAAGAGTTGGGCCCCACGATCAGCTGCCTGGACCTTCTAAACAGACGGGCTCCCTGCCTTCCTGAAGCACCACCCGAAAAGCAAGCTGCTGAGCTTTGCAAAACACAGAAAAGCAAAACAACACAGCTTCTTTGCCTTCAGGGAACACGTGTCAGGGACAACTAGACACGTGGGGACACCTTGCAGACTAGGTTTTGGCTTTTGTGTGTGTTCAGAAGAGTTCAGAAACGTTGAACCCCTGAAGGCCAACCTTGATGGTATTTTGGAAAAACATGTGCAGAACGGCCCCCAAAATGCCCTAGAAAAAGCAGCAAACAAGACTAAAAAACATCCAGATCCATAATACACGCATATTCCCCAGAATACTGGCCCTCGCTTGCATCCGTGAGTTCTTTTAAAAATGCCAGGCAGACTCCCAAACAGCACCGGATAGGTTGCAGGATTCTTTCCGAGACATGAACTGTCCTCTCTCCAGCCCAGTAAATCCTACTTCCGTCCTTCACCCATGGTGTTTTCCCCTCACTCTGCCTGCCGCCCACTGCTGAGCTCTTGTTCCCACTCAGACACCGTGTGGCGCTGGTGACGTCCCTTTGGGGTCTTGAACCTTCCTCCCTATGAGACCCTTCCTCCCTATGGCTGTGGTTGGCCGTCTTGCTGTGCGGTTGTAGACGCAGCCTCAGGGTCCCAGGGTGGGACAGTATCTCCGTGTCTAACCGCCTCGGGTCAGCAGTGGGGAGGGAGGAGGTAGAAGGAAAGTGACAGTGGCGTTAAAACAAATCTTGCAGAGATTATTTGACCCCGTTTTACCGTAGTCACCAGATTCCATTTCAGCGCATGCGTGCGTGGGGGTGTCGAAATGAGCTCTACCTAAGTGGCAGGCTGTGGACTGCAGGAAACGGTGAGACGGTGTCCAATTGGCATTTGGGCTCTTAAGGTAAATGGAGCTTCGCCTTAGTTTGAATTTGCAGTCGGGTAAAGAGACCTAAATCATCAGAAAAAATGCTAGTCGTAGAAAATGGCCATCAACAGCCACACGCCTCGAATCCGCTATCCCGCAGGTTTGGGGCACTTGTGCTGGTGCACGAAAGAGGTTTTCCTCTTTCTTCCCCGAAAACATCTGAATGAAAATTAAATGATGCCTATGGAAGAGGCGTTGTTTACTAACTCAGGCAGAATCGGGGTCCCATGGGGCAGAGATAATAAGGCTAGATAAAATCTGTCTCCCATAAGCTTCCTCTTTAAGGGAGGGGTCCCTTGCATTCCTTAGATCAAAGCCTGAGAAAGTGTGAGAGCTCTGATCTCTGGGACAGGCTGCCCCTTTCCTGCAGCGTCCCTAGCAGAGGTGTGAAACGAGTAGGCACTAAAGACTGAACTCACCGCCAGCTCCAGGCTGAGCCCCCTTCTCTGTCAGATCCCTGTATTTTGCACTCTGCAAACCCGGGGACAGAGCAGCTCTCCGGCCATCAGAAGCCATTGAACAAATACTTTCCAAATGGGACACTAAGTTCGAACACAGATCCCTCCTGCAAGCTCTGTCCCAGGCTGTCCTCGTGTAGCAGGAAGCATGTGACAACAAAAAACCTTCCCTGCAAGGGATATCGGATATCTGTAAACCATCACTTCCCAGATGCAGCCACTCTCAGCCCGCGTCTAATGAAATCCACCCTCTGGGATAGACTGGCAACGCCAGTCCTTGTTATATACTCAGCAGACGGCATTTACTTATTTATTCGATGTGCAATTAGAGGGGCTTTTATGTATGCTTAGATGCACACTTAGGAGCACTGCGGGGTCACCTCTGAGGCATTAGGAGAAGGAGCCGGAGTAAATGGTCTGGCCCCTTGTCCCCAGGCAGCCAGCGTGGCTTCCTCTGATTCCCGAGAGTGTCTCAGAAGCAGGGGCGTTGGCTCTGGGAGTTGATGCATTACTTTGCCATCCCCAGATGAGTAAAGATTTTTGCACTAAATGAGATGATGAGGCAGGAAGGGAAAATAATGTTTACAGGAAATATTCCATTAGCTGCGCCCAGACTCCCAGGGCGTGGCCCCGCTGCATGCCGCATGGTTCGGCTGCTCCTGTCCGCGTGCGTTCCACTCCTGGTCTGGGTGCAGGGCCCTCTGCCTTGGCCAGTGCTGGGTGGGCGCCTCCCTCATTCCAGCATCGATATTCCCCTTGGAAACCGCAGCATCTATGCACACTTGGGGGAGAACTCCACTTAGTGCACTCTGCGTTCTTAGCATTTTGCAGTCTTCGCTGGCTCATTCATGGTGTAGGATCAAAGGGACGCTTCTGTTTGCATTCAGATCTCAGGGCACTGCTGAGTGGCCCTGGAAGGGTTCCGTGCCTGTGGGTGACAGGCGCTGGCCGTGGGTCCTCAGCCTGCTGGGGGGTGAGGGGAATAGCGGGGGCTGAGGGGTAGGGGACAGGGAGTTACCAGAATCTGCTATTTAAAAATAACTCTCCAAGAAAACAAAAAAAAGGAAAAAAGCATAATGGTATTCTATGAAAATTGAGATCCCATTCTTGGAGTGTCAATCCTAGAGGTATCTCTTCTCCAGCTGCCAATAGCAGATGGGCAGAATCCTCCCCTTTTGGGAGGGGGAGCCCAACCTCTTCTCCCAGGTGAGAATTGCAGTGCGGGAGCACAGAACCTCGGTAGAGGGTGTTGAATGTGACATCCTCTCCAGTCAAATGTCCCCCACCTGAGGATTCCCAGGGGAAAGTCAGACTTCCAGGGAGCCTCATCGAGAACTGACTTGAGTTTGCCTCCAGGGATGACAGGGTCATGGGTCCAGACCCGGGAGACCAACATTTCCACATGGGCTGTGTTGGCCGCTGGCTCTTGGCTGAGCCCATCACTCAACCTAACCATGGCTGGTTTCTCTCCTCCCAACCCTTGCAAGTGACCCCTAGTTATAACAACACGGGGTTGCTATACATATAGAATGATCTGCTTTTTTTAAAAAAAAAAAAAAAAGCAACATAAAGCACTAAGCAAATTTAAGGCATCGCCAATTACAGACAGCACTTTTGAAAACACCATCCGTTTTCCTCGACTTCTTAGTTCACTAAAACTCTTAGAGTTGCTGGTGAGGACGTGTGGCTCTTCCCACCTGGAAGCTCATCCGCTTTTCAATAAATGTGGCCGAGTGAGGGTCAGGTGCAGGGCCCCGCTGTCTGCTCTGCAGAGAGTGGACGCAAGCGACGAGGTCCCTACAGTCTAGTGGGGAAGGCAGTCAAATGATAACATTGGGTAAATCTGTAACATCTAGCATCAGGACATTAAATTCCGTGAAGACAGTACATCAGAGTAAGCAAGAGTGGCAGGGGTGGACCACGCGTGGTCAAGAGTGGTCTCTCTGAGCAGGGGCCGTTCCAGTGACCGTCTCCTTCTGCATGTGGAACTGCAGGCTCCCTGGGAAGCAGTCGAAGATGGATTTGCACGCAGCAGGGAGTGTACTGGGGCGTGCTCTGGGATCAACACCAAAGGGGAAGGGGACGAAAGCAGGGCCCGGCGGAGGGAGGAGCTGAGCTGCGATGCAGTCCCAATGTGGCATCCCTCGACCTGGGACGCGGCTCTGGAGCAACCCTCCGAGCCGCTGCCATCACCGTTGAGGCTAGAGGTTGCCATCACCATTGAGGCTGAAGGTTGATTCTCATCAACTGATCGCTAAATCCAAGGAGGGGGGCGTGACCCTGGGCTAGGTGGCTCCCTGTAGCTGGGAGTGACTCCAGGAGAGGGCATAGGTCCTTCAATCTTGCCGGTTTATTCAGCACCACATCCTCCCAGTCCTGGTTCTCAAAGTGTGTTCCTTGGAACAACAGCAGGCTCATCACCTGGCACATGTCAGACAGGCTAGCTCGGGGTCCCCAGCTGAGACTTACAGACTCAGAAGATGGGACCCGACAGTCTGTTTCCGCAAACCCTCGAGGTGACTCAGATACATACCATGAAGTTCAAGGACTGCTGTTTTGCATACAGGCAGTTAACAAGGAACTTTATATGGGATTCTACTTTGTTGTTTTTGTTGTTGCAGAGACATTCTTAGCCTGAGTTAAATTCCTTCCTAGAGCAGTTACACCTTTAAAAACGAAAAGTGTTTTGTAAGTCAGTGAGCTCTACATCCACTCCAAGGCTCTAAGTAGAATTCTCTTGACCAGAGAAGAATTTGCGTGCTATTGGCTCACCTCCTGTGTAGTTTGAAAAGTCATGATAAACAACTTATTTTTATATCTGTGCAATGGGGACTGCAAGACACAGGATGGAGTCTGATTTTCTTCCTCTTGAATAAGTTTTGCATCTCAAAGAGTCTGCCATTCCCCAAGATATAAAAACAGCGCCCTTGGCCTTGACAATAGCAAATGTCGTTACAGTCTCTCTTATCCTAAACACAAGGGGCAGGATCGCCAAGAAGAGCAAACAACGTCTCTTTGTTAAGAGGATTAATTTTTTTCTTGGTCATCGGGTCTGGGAAGCCAGGGTCCCTCGTTTCCCACAGGTTCCCACGAAGGCCGTCCTAGCCTGGTCTGAGTCAGCCGAGCCTCCAAGGCCACCCGCTCGAGGCCTGCTGTGTTCTTGTTGGAGCTTGTGCTGGTGGCAGACTGTCACCTTTGAGCAAGGTTGATCTGTGAGCAGAAAAAAAAAAATAAAAGCATTGCCCCGTCCAGGTGGGTGATTCTTAGAAGCTATCACGTGGGAGTCATTTCTCTGCACAGGTATAGGAGGAAAGAAATGTGATTATCCCCAGGGAGGGGCGGGTCCAAATGTCTCCCAGGTGACAGGATTAGAGGCACCTCTTGGAGCAGGTACAGTGAAGCTCTGACGATCCCCCCGAATCGCCTCTGGGGTCAATCTCCAGGCCTGACGTGTCCTTGGGTGCTACCTCATTGCCCCACCCCAGGCACCCTGCCATTTTTTGCAAAGTATCTGGCCCAGCAGTCAAGACACCTCCGTCTGGCTCCAACTCTACAAGATGAGTCACTTCCCTGAGCTTTGGTTTCCTCCTCAACAAGGTGGATGATACCCATGACCGG